>OY728153.1:1828330292-1829580292 GCA_963277665.1 Viscum album
ATCTCTGATAATCATTATCACTATATTATGAGAGTGGACTGCAGTATTTTGAATAAGCCTAATGATTGGAATGGATTATGTTGGACATAAGTTAGTATTGTTTAAGGATAGAAGTTTTTTCGATATTAATGATGGGATGTTATAGTAATGTAGTTTTAGAAAAAGGACAACATGCAGGATGGGCGACAACCCATCGCGTCGGAAAAGGCTGTGTGAATCGAAACCACAACCGAAGTGCGACTGGCCTTTATCGCCTACCACTGGCCTACAGGAAGTCCCTGGTTAGTAGAAACTAGTTTGATTTTATTAAGCGGTATGATATATGAAGTATAAGTTCATTTTTGGATTCGTATATGATTAACCTTACCATAGACGAACTTATGTATATTTGTTAATTTTTCTAAACTTTTTTTTGAGACAGATGGAATGACCCATCATTCTACCTCATAATATGCTAACATTTCACGAATGAAAAATTGAACTTCATTTCTTTATGAGATGAAGTGGAAATTGTCCAAGGAACGACCAATGGTGAGACTATAACAAAATCAAGAAAGTATTTCTTCTAATTTCAAATTCTTCAACTTTAGGGAAATGATCTTGAAAACAAAAAATGTTGTCCTAGTGCCCTTATAATCTGATGGTACCCTAGATCATCACAAATTTATGGCTTTGTGATTATTGTCTATTTAATAGCCATGTCCTCTACCACTCTCCATCAGAACTTGATGGTTAGATTTTTCTTCCATATCCATATTTTTACCTATGTTCTCTTATAAGGAAACCTAGTGATGAGTCACTTCGGGTTATCATTATGTTTCATACTTTAGTTTTTAAAATTAAGTTTTAGTATTCCTTTTTACGATGTGGGATTCTATGAAAAGTTAACGATTTATAACCCCGACGAATTTCGAGGGCGAAATTCATTTTAAGGGGGGTAGAATGTAACAACCCGATATTTTATGATAAGTATTTTTTTAATTTATTTGACGTCATGTGTTTTATGATACAACAAGATTGTCATGTGTTATACGCAACACCTTATTAGCTTGCAGTATATGCAACAATATTCTTAGATTGTGTTACACACAATTTCAAGTTCGTTTGATAATAGTCATTCTACGCAACATTGAGTATATATATATATATATATATTCAATCTATAAATGAAAAATGGTTGGATTCTGTTATAACGAAACAAAAAAAGAGTCTTGCACAACACTCAACCCTAACTTGGCTTTCATTACACGCAATCACGACCTTCCATGATAGAGTGTGTTGTACGCAATACCGAGTTTCACTAAACAATGATATGTTATATAAACTAGCCTTTATGAATAGTAATACCCAATTTTTGAAATTTTATAAATTTTATCTTTCAAAATGGACTTCATTTTTGGATTCAACATATCTAAATTAGCCTATGGTGAATTTTGGTATTTTTCTGAAAACATTCAATTTTTAATGAATAGTGAAAACACTCGGTTACTATTTAAAACCCAAATTTTTATTTAAATAATTATTTATTCTATTTAAATTTATTTTAGGACAAATTTGATACATAATACCTATATAAGTTCAATGCAATTCATTATAGTCATTTTATAATAATTTTAGATATATAAAAATTTTATTGAACTTTTGACCGTCTTTTACCCACCTCCTAGGAGAATTTCCAAATTCACATAGAACACAATTTTACCGCATCTGTGAGTGGAATTTCAAAAATCCAAGAGACACGGTTGATGTTAGTAAGTAAAATGTGGTTCAATGAGATGGAAATAATTTTTGGTGAATAGTAACTTTTTACTTTTTTTACCACGGTTAAATGTAAATAGGGTATTTAAGGGTAAAAATGATATTATTATTACCCTAACACATGTCCTAATTCTATTGGATGAGTGTAATTCGACCAAATACATCCTTAGAAATAAAATATGACCATTTAGGCCATCTTGGGTTAGATTAGGACATTTAATATTAATTAATTTAAATAAGGGTTAAAATCGTTAAAATCAAAGTTTAATAAGTAAATCATTTATAATATGGCGGTATACATAAGATAAATTCGACTATAAATATTAATTAGAAATATAAAAAGATTTCCCACATAATGGTAGTTTATTTGAAATTTTTACACTTTAAATAATTTAATATCATTATGACACAATGATGATGCAATAATTATCTTATTAACGAAATATTGACATAATTGATGTTATAAATGCCCTAATAAATGTAATTTAAGTCTTTTTATGATTTAGAATAATTTTATATATTAATAGGAAATTTTAGTATTGATTTAATTATCTTTTTTCGAACTAATATTTCTGTTACAATTTTCACAAAAATCAATAACCAAATAGTGTCAAAATTGACATAAAATAGTTTTTAAAACAAATATTATATTATTAATTGTTATTTTATTCCTAAAAATTTAAGGTTCAGCAAAATGACTTAGATATGGTTATATATATTAATAATAAACTACTTGGAATTCTTTTGGCTTGTTATGGTATGTTTATTAACCTTTTAGTGTAAGAAAACAATAAGACACGGTAAAAGTTAAATTATCTAACTTAAAGATAAATCTAAATGATAAGGTTAAAATAGATACCTAAACTTGTCTAAATTGTATTGGATGAGAGGATTTCGACCCATCCCCACCTTATCTTATAAATAAATCAATTTGGAGCTATTAAGAACTGAATATGACTTTATAATAAAATAATATTTTTCGTTTTAACAAAGGTGATCCTCTCATCCCTTATAAAAGGGAACCTCCTCCCTCTCTTCCTCGCACCACATTGAGACTTCATGCTCAGACAAACCCGGAAAATTATCTTCTCCACTTCCCTAGAAACATCCTTGAGGTCATGGTATTCTTCAAAGACCAATTTTAGTGCCCTAAGAGGAGGTCTCAAAGAGGCGCTTCAAAGAAGAGGTAATGTCCATTACCGATTCTTTCAACTTTATTTCTTCTTCCACTTATTTTTATTTAGATGTTTCATTATGAAGTAATAAAATCAGGATCACACATATACTTATATTTTATTATAAGTATGAAACAACTCTATTTCACCATCTATCCATCCTACGGAAAACAAAATCACTGCGTGTGCGTACGTACGGAATACCGTCTCCACGCCGCGGTGTAATCTATTTTCCACCACCAACTTTCTTGGATGGATATAATGGTGTAAATAATAACTATATATGATTATTGTAAAGTGATATTGATTCTTAAATAGTATACATACACTCCAAAACAATTCCACGATCATGGGAACGATATCATCGCTCGTGCGTACGTACAGAATACCGTCTCCACGACATGATGAGATTCATTCTCCATGTTAACCATTCATGAATGATTATAATGTATATATAATAAGTAATCATGAAATATATGACATAATAATGATACTAGATTTATGTTTATATATATGTATGTCATCTACTTAATTTCATTTAATTCAATAAGTAAATGAAAACAACGTTCATGCGTACGTACGACCTACCGTCTCCATTAACGGTGTATTTCATTTCATTTAATCGATCTATCATATATATATGTATATAATGAAATTTATATTATATATAAATCATGTTTTAAATTCTTGAATTAATTAAATTAGGATATAAGTAATAATATAAAGAACAAAAAGTACAAACACGTACAATAAAAAAACGATTTAACCCAAAATGCTGCTTTAACATGGAACTTACAAAAGAACGGGTAATATAAAGTCATAAGTGAACCATATATGATATCATAACAATGAATATGATTCTTTAATAATTAAATGACATTATTTAAATCATTATACAAGAGGTTCAGAAACGTACGAAGCATATCAGACCTAATGTAAGGGATAATGTTGCAATCTCAATGTTTTTCTATCCGAGATTGCTTATACGTAAGTATTTACTGGGGTTATTTCTATCATCCATGTCCATGTTTTATAAAAGTGTTTTCATGTATGTTTAAAGTCCTTTTTACCCATTTTCACTTTTACTACATGGTTTTTAAAGAATCATTCTTTTGATTACGTTACGATGTACTTTTTGACTTTTCTGAACAAAGTTCGAGGAGAATGTTTTTTTAACTTATATGGCATGAAAGGATTTTCACAGTTTTATAAAGGATTATTTTCCTGATGATTGCTCCAACATATATTATGACTATATCCAACAAAATCTCTTTTTTTAAAATTTCATGACGTTTTGTGAAAAGAAATTTATTTTGAAGAAAAAAGGATATTTTCCTCAAGAATTCATTTAAAATGTTTTATCAAAACCATTTTCAATCTAAGATGACATTATTTCATATGTGTATGTTTCAAGTTTAATGTCTCTATGATTTACATGGATTCACTTTTCTTATGATGAAATGACAATTTGTTTTAAATGGATTATGAAATGATGGGATGATGTTTATGAAACCCATTTTATTCTTTGGGTTATGATGAATGTTTTAAGTTTATTTTGTGGCACAATTAAGAATGATTTCATTATGAGATGTGTGGGACCTATATCTCCCTCCAATGCATTAGGTAAAGATTTATATCCCGTGATATAGACATGGATGGAATGGTATGTTAATCCGGTTCAGTGTTACATGACTGAAACGAGGAGTGAACTCGATTCAGAAAGGGACTTTCTCCACTAAGATGGTCCTGGCAGCAATGCCTTGGCTACTATAGAAATCACAACATGTGCTTAAGGGTTGACACAATTACATGCATTATTCCCATGCTATTTTTTCATGATTGATGTTTCCTTATGATATATGCCTTACATACTTCCAAGATTCATGTCTTTGCTCAAGATTTTTATGTTTATATTTTATGTTCAAGTTTTTTCATTCAAATGTTTATGGATTATTTTATGTTCTCTATGTTTACCCTTACATGGAATTTGATCTCACCCCTTTTATGTTTTATTTTCCCTTGGATACAAACAAATGTTTTAGGTAAGAAAAAAGATGAATATCTTTATGGGAGATGTTGACAATCTTTCACAACAATTAGAACATTATATTCCGAGTTTCCAAAGACACTAAACTATTACGCTCCTTGTGTGTATATTTTTGTTATGTACTAAGTATTCCAGAAAAGTAATGTAATTTCCATGTACATTAGGCATCGGGCCTCTACAATTTTTAACTATTAATATTTAAAATTCATAATTGTATTCAATTCATTAATTTCAAATAAAATTCATTTTTAAAAAAAATAAAAGGAATGATATTTTCTTGTCAAGAAATATTTTATTAAATAATTAAAAAAATACTATAAATAATAAAAGAAGGGAAATAAGATGATAAGTTGTCTAAAATTTCATCCCTATTTAATTTATTGTTCAAATTTTTCATATAATTATAATTATAACTCATTAATTTGGAAAAAGTTATAACTGCAGTTAAGGTTAAAAATTATTTATCATGGGTTAAACTAAAAGGTAAGTGTTAGTTTTCTAAATAAAAATATAAAATATTATTACATCAATATATTTAAATATTACCATATCCAAAAATATATTACAAGAACATTTTTATGTATATTAATTGAATATAAGCTTATTATAATTTTATAAATTATTGAATTACAAAAGTGCCACTCCCCTCATATATAAAAGGGCACATCTCTCCCCTCTTATCCACACATCAGGAAAAACATGTTTGGTAAATCCCTAAACCAATACAATAAAAAATTTATTATTAATTTCTGATATTCCATTATTTATAATAAAACCATCATATGAATGATTTTTATGTAAACCAGTAGAGCTTGTTTGAAAAAGAGGTATTGTTTTTAACTAATCATTTGTTTTTTTATTTCATCATCTAACTCCATTGAATTTTATTCAACCATGGATATATAATTATATACCTATATCCAATATATGTATATGTTTTTTTAATGTAATACCCTATATCCATATACTCTTTCTTTAAATGGGAAACAAAATCACCGCTCATGTTTGTTGTGGGCTACTACCTCGTGAACCGATGCAGTTAATTTTCCATCACTATTATTCAATAATAAATTAAATGATAGAATTAATATATATATATATATATTTATTTATTTATTTATTTATTTATTTTCAATACATACTTATAATTATTAAACTATAACATATCAAATATTTTTTTACCTTCCTATTCTTTTAGAAATAATTACTTTGTTTGCACATACTTGTGGATTTCCACATCTACGAAGCGATGTGATTAGATTTTTGTAGCCAAAAAAACGACCACAATATATAATTATTTTTAAAAATTAATAATATATTTATGTTATATTTTTAATTATTTAGTGGGAAAATAATACTTAATCCTAATCAATGTGGATGGTTTAAAAATTGTTATGTTACTCATGTGTACGCATGACTTACCATCTTCATGATTGTAACATTGCTCATTTAATAAAACCATATTCCATGTGTTGTTTTAAAATAATAATTTAAGTATAAAAATGATATCTATTATATGAACATTTATTAAAAATTCCATTAATTATGTAATTCTTTGCCATATTTAAACTACAAAATCATTTTTCATATAGAAACTAATATCATCAAAAAATCAAATGTAAACATAATAGATTAAGTAAATAAACATAACATGGTATTAAATAAAATGAAAGGAATAATAAACAATAATTTTTTTATTAAATAAATAAATAATAATAAAATTTATATTATTTAGAATGGTAAATAATGTGTGTGATTTTTAAGACCTAAGGTATAATATTTTCTCACATTTTTCTTTCCACTAGGAATATATAAATTATATACTCCTAATATATTCGATGTGGTGTATACTACAAAATTATTGGTAATGTCATGAAGTATTCATAATTATATTTTTTTATGTCTCAATACAAATTGTTTGATATGTGTGGTTTTTGACATAAAAGTTTCCATTTTTAAGGGTTCCATAACTCAATTTCATTTCATTAGGTTATGTTACTTCTTCATTGTCTTTGATATTAAATTAATTTTTCTGTAATGACTATTGATTATTTTTTGTCTTATTTAAAATTTTATTTTTGTTTATTTACAATGGATAAATGTAATCAATTCTTTAATTACTTCTCATTTCAATGGAATGGTCATTATGTGAAATTTCTCTTCAATTTACACTCCATTGAGACATATTTGGTAATATTGTTTTAAATGTTTTAATGAGATTTATATACTACCACTTTGAAATTTTATATCATCAAAATATATACATTAAAATTATTTATTGTTATATTTGATGTAATTTATTTCATGGTGGTTATAACTCAAATGTTACAAAATTGGTAAGGGTTTATGCTTCTAATCTCATTTTATTCAAGATTTCTTATGAATGAATTCCCATTAAACGAAATTATTTATCCATTTTCTATTAAACTCATTTAATTTTATTTCATTTTAGTTACACAGAAATATTCTAAAATTATTACTATCTTCCACACTTTTTTACTTCAAATTAGAGAGAAAATGTTTTTAATAGAATCCAGCTTTAATTAACATTTCATTTGAAAAAAAGTTTTCTTTCATATCCAAATTTTACATAAACTATTTTCAAAAATATTTTTCATATTCTATAATGATTAATTAAAAACCATTGTACCAAGTTTTTATTTTTTCAAAAATTTAATAAGTAATATAATTTTCATTTTCCAAATAAGGTACCAACTAAATTCAGACTGAAAATGTGAATGGAATATTTTTTGTAACATACTAGAAATGAATATAATATTATTTATACCATGACATGTCATTTATTTGATGATTCCATTATAATGTTAAAAAAGTAATATTCATATTATATGTTTTTTTATAATATTCTAGAAAATTTTAATTATTAAATGCAATTTTCAATGTGATAAAGGTATTTTCATAAGTAATATTATTAATAATATTTTTATTGAATTTATATTCATCAATGACAACAACCATTTATACTATGATAGAAATATGTTGTAATAATATCAACCTTATTCATTATACGGGTAGTATATAATTTTTTTTGTATATAATTTATTGACATTCATGTACGTTATTATTTTCTATATGATAAAAAAACTTAAAATATATTTTTTATGATTAATGTTATTTTATTGACTGGAGAAAATCATCTCAAATAAATTTTCATTAACTAATATTGATATTTATGGTTATTTTTCTTGTAACTAAAAGAAATAGATTATTTTATATATGATGAATGAATGGGACATTCATTGATAGCGAGAAAGAAATTATATAACCTCAAGACTATTGTTATGTCTCATGAGACAAATAATTATGCTTGAATTAAATGGATTTCCAGTGTAAACATACCAAATGACTAAATTGTATTATCAAAATGATATAATGGTATAGACAACATGATGTTTGAAATCATGATTTACAATATAAATAATATTCATCATTTATAATTTATTGATTTTTATACCAGATAGTACTTCATTTATATTATCCAAGCATGAATTTCATTGTCATGTTATATATTAAATGGAATGTGTTCTTTGATATTTACCGTTCTATATTAATTGTGTCTTATTTAATCATGATATATTACATTGTTCATAAAACTTAACTTTCACATAATATCAAAATTTATTCACCCAATATATGAACAATAAACAAAGAAATTTCGTTTAAGGAAGAATACTAATTAATTTCACTATGTAATAATTTTTGTTTTCAAATATTATGTGACACTAAAATATGTATACAATTTTCCAAAAATATAAAACTATTTAGTCCATTGGGATTCAATCAGTTGAATAAAGGGACAATGTAATATAGTTACCATTAGATCTCAGTTACTAGGGTTTCAGCTATTATAGTTTGTAATAGTGAAATTTTATTAGGATCCTTTGGAACTAAATATTGAAAAAATATATATTCGGGATCATAAGAATATGACTGAATTTTTGGGATTTCCCCAATAAATTAATGATTATGATTTAGATGAGATTATATTAATTTTTTAGGCCCTATAAAGGGTTGAAATTTTGATGGTTGATAAATATTTTAAAGATAAATATACCCCATCTAATGGTTTATGTGATAGAGGTACCATGGAGACAGTTTTTGTGTTTTAATAGATATTTCAGATATTTGTAACCCTTATGTATAACATGTGTCTTATTGAGAATGATATTTAGGGAGTTGGTTTTTAATTTTTTTGTGGATATAATTTAAATTTTATTGACAACCATAATGGTTAATATAATTATTTATGTTAAATTAATCATATTTATTTTTGATTATTTAATTTTACAAAGAATAAATTAAGTTATATAAAAAAGAATTATAGTTAAAAAGTAATTTGATGGATACATTTATTTTTTATGATGTTAATCATTCTTTTTAAACATTATTGTAATATATTTATAATATATTAGACATGTAAAACCCACATTTTAGAGGAGAGAATTTCATATTTAGAAACGTTTTGGGGCCTAAACACACGACCACATAGCGACAACTTTGTGGAAACTACAACTAGCATCTATATGTCATGCTTAGTATGAAATTTTTTTAACATAAATATTTTTATTGATAAAAATTAATTTAATTTTGGGGAACACATTATATGATTAAATAATTTTTCATTTTTTAATATAACTTATATTTCAGTAGAAATTTTATTTTTCTGAGGTAAATATTTTTATTTGGATTTATATAAACAATTATTTGGGAATAATGTAATTAAATTGTTTTGTATGTAAGAAAAAATTTGCGAAATCACTTTTTATGTAAAAATATTATTTTATGTTGATAATATTGATTATAATTAGGGTTTATGGGTTTTTATTTGTGGAATAATAAAATTTGATCATTTTGTGGTAATATTTTGAAGTTAAATGTATTATTTCTTCTTATGAAGCATTATAATTGTTTTATCATACATTTTGGAAAACATTTTTTTGGTTAATATTTATATAGAGGAGGAATATATTATTATTCCTTAATGGATATTTAATTTATTTAAATTTTAATTTTAGTGCTTGAGGAATAAAAAATTTATATTAGATATTAAATTCTTAGAGTCAGAGATGAAGTGGAAATTTGTTGAAGCGCAACCAAATGATCAAATTGTGATTATAAAATAGAATGATATAAACTATGTAAGTCTCCTAATGTTTACTATGGAGATTTAAATGAAAATTATCAACCATAGGAAAAAGATCTTGAAATAAAACTGTTATCCAATTATTATCATTTCCAATGAATTGATGATCCTTTTACTCTTCAATGATTTAATGTTTTTTGGTTGTAATATTTATTTGGACCATGTTCATTATCAATCTCTAGTATAACATGGGGTTATTTTTCTCCACCAAGTCAATATTTTTACATCCCATTAATGTTATCCATTTATGGAACACAATATTGTCTTATTCTACATGTCCTTTAGATTTCACTTTCCCTATTTCTAGGAGGTGGTTTTTTAAACCCTATTATGATGTGGATTTTCCACAAAACTAATTTCCAACGGTAAATTCCATGATTTATAAGAAACATTAGAAATATTAAAGAAGTAATTTATTGATGGTGTGTAGGATGAAACACCCCTATGTTTTAAAAATAATAACTCAATCTAGAGTACTGTATACGACATTCAACACATACCCTAAAAGAATGGTGATATAATATTTAAACATGAATATTATAAACAAGACATTAAATTTGGTTGTATGAATAAGAATAAAGAATTATTTATTATTATGAGAAAATAATTTATATTACAAAAATATATCGAGAAATAAGTACTGAATCTATAGTAAAGTATTTATATGATTTAAATATATATTTTTCATCAAAAATATTTTTCATTCTTTTTTGAGAAAATAATATTGAAAATTTATAAACATATTACAAATTTTAATTTAAAAAATTAACATAATTGTTAAAATACTATTGAAGATAATAAATAAGTTAAAAGTTTTGTATTATTCATAAAATATTTATTTTTCAGGGAAAAATGGATAATACCACATTTTGTAAAATAATTATTATATTTTAGTAAATGAAAAAATTTACAAAACCTCCTCGTTGACTGAATTGAATTTAATATTAGTAAATTTTTTATTTTTTTTAGATTTAGTATATTTAACTACATTGTAATTATATTTATATATAAATTTCATATAATTTTAATATTGGCATAAAAATACATTTTTCAGAAAACTTATTTTATGTTCAAAATATTTCTTCTGTTTAATTAATTGAAATATCCCCAAATATTAAGTGATTTACATTAAATATAAAGAATATATATATATTAATAAAATTAATCTTACTAGATTTATATTTAATGTGAAATCCTATTATTCATGAAAAATATATTTCTTGCAAAACCAATCTTTGACCTATCGTTCGAGTTAATTTTTAATGTATATTTTTACACTTTTATGTATTAGATTTTATCAAATGGATTGAATATTTTTATTAAAAATAATTAATAGTATATAATATGTTGAAATTAATTATTCATCATAATTCTTTGTAATAAAAAAACATATTTATCAATGTGTTAAAAGGATCAACATAGTTAGCATATATTAAAACAATGTAATAATGCCAACAATTTTAATCATCATTCTCATTGGATGAATTTATTTAAACAAATATATATTTATAGTTATGATTCAAATATTTATTTGTAATTTTTAAATGAATGTAACCTATATCATAATTTATGTAAATAAAAACACCAAATGTCACTCGGTTTATTTTAAATATATTTTTTATTTTATGATAGAGATAAAAATAAGATGTATGTGATTATTAAATATTATTTTCCATATATTGAAATTAATTTCATGATGTGATTTTATTTTATATTTTTTTTGAATATATAGTTATCCTAAATTATTATACAATGGTGACACAATGCCTATGAAAATTGTGAAAAACATGAAGTATATAATTTTAAAAAAATTAAAAGAAATCTATTTGGGTTGATTTTTTTTCCTAAATTATTTTAATCTTAATAAAGATATATTATTGAATTTCAAAATTATATAATTTTATATTTATTACTATCTGAAGGAATATAATGTAAAATTAAATGAATAGTGTGAAAAAAGGAATTAATGTTATTTTGTATTAAATAATATTTTCTTAAATTAATTAAAAATCATAAAAATAATGAATGATGGGAAATAAGATGATATATGTTCCAATGTTTTTCCAATTTTACATTTATGATACAATTTCTATTATATAGGTAAAATTATAACTCTTCAAGTTTGAATTTGTTTATCGCAGTTAATGGTAAAATGTGTTTATTGGGGGGGATTAAAACATATACCGGTATGTTTTATAATTAAACATGTAAAAATATTGTTTTATGGGTATATTTTAACATATTATTATAAATAAATTGAATATATATCCATTGGGGTTATTGTAATTGAATATGACCTTATTATATCTTAATACTTTTGGAAAGTCAAAAATACCCCTCCCATGACTGATAAATGATACCACCTCTCATGCCATATCCATGACCTTCAGTTTGACCAAGAACTTCAAAAATTATTTTTTGAAATAAATAAAAATTTACAATAAGACTTCTTTGATTTATAAAACCCTCCATGGTAGGAGATTGGTGTAAACCTAAAGAGGTTGTAGGAAGAAGTTGTATCATTCCAAACCATCTGTTTTTTGTTTTTTTGTGTGTTACACCCACATTAAATATTATTCAAACATGATAAAATAATAATATCCATAACTCCCATATAATGAGTTGTTATTATCATAATTTAATAACTTACATCTATCTCTCCTTCTATTAAATGGGATCCAAACCCATTGTTCCTGGGTATTCAATATTACTACCTCGCGAACTCGTGTAATTAGTTTTCCTTCACCACCACTCATGTATGGATTTAATTTTTTAAATTAAATATATATATATATATATATACATAATAAAATTATGAAATATTATATTTTTTTATAATTATATAACATATATTTTCATACCTTTTTATTGATTTAAAAAGGATAATTTTATTCATGCATACATTTGGATTACAACCTCTATGATGGGATACTAATCATTTTTCATAAACAAACCACATGACTACTAACAATATTTATATTCAAACAAATAATATTATATAAATTCTATAATTATCAACATATAAATATAATATAATATTTATGTTCTTTCTACCACTATCACATAAAAATTGAAACATTACTAATGTGGATGTATGAATTACCATCCCCATGACTAAAATGTAATTGATTTTACATAAAAATATTTAATGGTTGGTTTAAAATTTATTTTTTATGTATAAAATTATAATTATTACATAAATAATATTTTTTAGATTATTGAAAATTGATCTCTTTACCATAGTGAAATGACTAATGTCATTTTGGACATATGGACTGAATATCATGAAAACATTCAACATGAAATTAATTGATTTAGTATATAAATATAACATGGTATTAAATAAAATAAAATTTATATAATAATTAATAATTTTTATCGTTGTGTAAATAATTTCAATTAGTGTATTATTTCTGATGATAAAGAACATATGTGGTAATTCAGACCTCATGTAATAGATTTTGTGTCAATTTCATTTCTCTTGGGAATATTTTAATGTTCTGCACATAAATTAATTTATATGTTTTATATATATCACATTTCACTATTTACATCATGAATAATTCACACTTAACATTATTTTAATTTTCAATTAAAATTATTTCATCAAAGAAGAATTGACTTAAAAGCTACCAAGGTTTAAGGGGTTTAATAACTCGATTTATTTTATTTATATTACATTAAATATTCATTGCATCTGATATTCATGGATTTTGAATTTAATAATTTGTAATTATATTATTTTTTTTACCAAATGGTTAATTGCGATTTAAATTTTATAAAAAAATAAATTCATTGCTTATAGTCATTTCAAAAGTATTATTTTTTAAGAGATTTCATCTTAATTTCATCACCATTGGGACATATTTGGTAATATTCACCAATATATTTTTATGAGGTGTATATAATTACCATTTAATATTTTATATCACATTTATTATCAAATTAATTGTATTCGATTTTTATTCCAATTTTAATTCTTATATAGGGATTTTAAATAAAAAATAACTAATGAAGTAAAAGTTTATTCTTCAGTATCATTTTAACTGGGATTATTTATTCTTAAATTTAAAATTATCGAAATTATTTAATATTTTATAATAATAACAATTCATTTTTATATACTATGGTTATTCATGAATGTTTCAAGTAATAATATCACTTTATACTCTTCAGTACTTAAAATTATTGAGAAAATGTTATTATGGACATTGAATTTTATTTCACTTTTCAATTGAAAATAATTTTCACTCATATCCACATATTACATTAAATGTGTTAAAGAATATTTATTATACAGTATAATTATTTACTGATGAATTGTTTTTCATGATTTACATTTAAAAAAATTAACATTAATCATTTTAACGTTTTCTAAAAATGGTACTTTAATACTTTTTATCTAAAATATTGATGGAATATTTCATTTAATATACTCAACATTATTATAATATAACCCTCTTCATGGAAACTCATTTCTATGATATTTCCATTATATTTTTATAAGATACTTTTCAAATTAAATTATTTCCCTCATATTGTATAAATTTTTAGTTATTAACTATGATTTTAAATTTGAAACCTTTATTTTCTGCAAGAATGTATTTATGTATATTTATTTGTTATTTTTTTTATCAAAGATAAAAACACTTTTTAGTTTACATGGGATATTTTTTAATGATATCATACTTATTAATTTTCTAAATTTTTTATCTTCATTTTGACTAGATAATATATTGACATTCACTTTCTTCATTTATTTTATTTTCATTTACATTGTCTTGCAACCATCAATTTATCATGGTCATTAGGAATTAAATTTCTGTTATATATGATTATTATGTGTATCATGGGTATGATTATTTCTTATAACATATACCATTTTTACGTATGGTTTTTTTACTTTGAATATTATTTGAACTACTGGGGTAAATTCTATAATATCCATATTCATTACTCTATAAGGATATTTATTGATAAGTCTAATTGTTCATGAATTAAATAAATCATTCAATATACGAGTAATTCATTTGAAATTCAGTGGTGGGTGGGGATAAGAATAATATATACCATCGATACATTGATAGGTTTCACAAGGAAATTTCGTAAGCTACTATTAAATGTGTTTCTTTTGAATACATTCCATTAGATTAAAGTGACAGGGTACAAGAATTTGATGGTATAAACATCATGATATCTGTAATCATGACATAAAATATTAAAAAATTACTTCATTTAGAATTTAATGATTATTATTCATTATATTAATGCATTGATATTATCAAAGGATGTATATCTTCACTAATATAGTGATTAAATTGTTTTTTAATGTTTTACCTTTCCATATAGATTTAGTCTTATTTTATCTTGATATCTTACATTGTATGTGACCCTTCATAAGCCCCAGAGATTACCCATTATGTTTTTTCATTTTCCATGTACATGAAGAAGGTACTATTAAATAGTTAACAGTTCTATAATATTTAACTTCTCTATGTTGTAATTTATATTTTCTGATGTAAGTAGTGAATGATGTATATATATAGTTTAATAAGATTACTAAAAGATTTTGTCCAATGAGATGTAATAATTTATTGATAGTTCCAATTTAACAAGGAAACTAATGTATTTGGGCTACAACGGTGGAGGTATTTACACCATTGGTTATGGTAGTGTAACTAATGAGTAGTTTTATTCAAATGTGAATGTCTAATAGGTTGATTCTCAAGGAGGATTGGTTCCTGGTGGGGATAAAATTTTCACATAGTGATATAGAGATGATTCAAATTTAGTGATTTACTAATATTCTAGGAATTTGGATCAAGCCATTAATTATACCTTGAGTATATAGAGATTAATGGGATCTAGAAATAGAGCTTTTAATGATGAGTTTTTTTCTATATAACCCTTATTATTGGGGATTTCTAGGTTAAACTCTAGGATATTAAATTTTTATTGTTGTAATAATATCACGATATTCTTAGAGACATAAGAGAATTGGTTGAATATGGTTTGACAAAAAAAGTCCCAAACACAAGGACTGACAATAGATTATTATTTACTTATTCCATGATGTTATTTTTTGTTTTAGTTAATGATATCACATGAATATATCAATTAATTTTCATTATACTAGGAAATTAATAAGTTGGTTCCCAACTTAAGTATATACTGAAACCCTGATTGGGTCACCTTTTCATAGGGGTACCTGAGAAAACACTCATTCAATTGGAGGTATAGGTTGGTATGAGTCTTGGGTGTGATTGATCAAGGTAGATCAATGTATTATTGAATCATGATATGTGAAAAGGCTTGGTTTTTTGTATAGGTACTCATTGATAACTTATATATTTTTTAATGTTTATATGTGTACAGGCTAGTGGGAAATCAGGATTGTATACTTTAAGGGTAGTATTTTATTCTGATATAGAAGGTATGGTTTATGTATTATTTTTTATACTCTAACATATTTAATTCCTAGTAATTTAATTATGATTTCATATTCATATATAGAGGTGTATACTCACTAAGATATCTTTTGAGGCCCCTATATCGTATTGAAATCCTCTAGCATACAATGATTCATGTTTGGGTCATGTAAAGAACTGACCTAGGGAACCAGTTGAGTGGCCTACAGACTAACGGTTTTTAATGGAATTGTATACAGAGAGATGTAAACTGTATAGGGGTATCATTTTTGAAACAATGGGTGGGTTATAAAATCTTGTGGTGTTTTTCGAGGAAAATATGTCCACTTTTAGAGGGATAAGAATGTGGAAGCACATATTTTATAACCTGTAATTTAGTAATGATTATAAGAATTTACATTTACTCATATTATATAGTGTGTTAAATTATATAATGTTTTGGACAATGAGGATTTGGTCAATGGATTTCTATGATCATACATTGATAGGAAATTCTGAGGGATAATGTGTTTTGTAAATGAGATTTCCCTTTATTAGTTTGACTCAATTTCAAGGATCACCATATAATAGAAAAGAATTTGGAAAATAACACTTGGATGTTTCATGATGGATGGATGCCATGGATCACCTCCATGTAGACTTTATAATGAGTACATGATTTGAAACATGATTCAGAGCACGAACACCTTTCGTATGAATCCTTAATTCAAAAAACAAATCTATGTTGAAGGATAAAACACATCTTTGTGAACATGAATTAAATACCTAATTGATTATGTACTGGTGGAATAATTTCCATTAATAATTTTTGGGTATGATAAATTCTATGGTAGGAATAATGTATGACCTCATTCTCAAACATGGATTTCAATTCTAAGATGAATTTTAAATTTTCAAATAAGTGGATGAATATGATCCTAAACTGAGCCATAGTCATGATTTCAAAAGTATGAAATGGATGTAGAGTGGTGGTGAATATGTTTGGTATATAATTTTTGAGTTTTCACTCTATAATCTGTATCCATTAAAAAGCTAGTGGAACTCTAATAGTCATGTGATGCACTATTGGTTCCACTAGTTTGATAGTGGTCCAATACTGGATAGCTGGTAGACTAGTGTTGGCTATCTGATGTCCCAGTACTGGTTATCTAGTGGGATTAAAAGGGGTAAAAATTACTCATTTTCTCCATAAAACATTAATGGGGTCATCTCCCTTCCTATTTCATTCTTTTTGAATGAGTCCAAGAACCTCCTCCCACTTCATCCCCCTCTTTGCACTTCATCAAGGGATAGTTTTTTTGGGATCCATATGGCATTTTTAGATATGTATTTTACTCTAGTTATCTATTGTTATTCAATCCTATATATATTCAAAAAAAATTCATTTGGTTTAATTTTTAGTTTTGATTCCTTTAAGGCCTATAGAAAGTAGCCATTTTAGTTGTGGATTTTATTTTCCATTCAATTACATGTATCGAGATAATTTCTATATTTCTCTAAACAATAATTCAACAGAAGATCATTGTAACATGTTTTTGTATATAATATTATTATTAATTAAAATGTTTTTGAATTGATATTTTTGGGGTTATGTGGATTATTTCACAAAATATTTGATTTGGGGTGCCCGACACCACATTTCATGATGAACTGAAAATCATTGAACACCTAGTGAGTTTTTTTTTTGGAATTTATAATATCTTATAATAATATAATTAATTAATTAAAAAATTATAATTAATTTGTTTTAATTAATTAGAGTTTTATTGGTTTTTAATAGTGCGGTAAGTGAAATTTATATCTCATAATATCATGGATGTGCCGGGAAATTAGTTTTTAGGATATGGAAATAGATAGGGCTCTGGGATAGGGTAGGTGGTCCTCAACAAATTCTGTACGGAATAGTGACTTTTATTTATGATACATGTGATGAATCACCATTCCCCAAATGTAATTTTCTTTCTTAACAAATTTTATAAATTATAAAAATATATTGAAAGTTTAATTTATATAAAATTCATTCTGACAGATGAAATAATATATTTAGTTCATATAGGGTTTATGAATTGTGGGATCTCTTTGGCCATTTATGGTCATGTTCAAATGTTTTTTTGGATGAACTATGATATTTAGAACCGGGGGGTGTAACTGAGGTGAGTATGACTTAGTGTAATTTGTAGGATCTTTTTTCCACATCAATGTAGAGGTGTGACCTAGCATGAGTGGAGTATCCTAAAATGACATTAAAAGGTTAGACTAACCATATTCCATCTCTAGGGTCATTCTACTGGGACTTATCCAATTAATTTAGGAGTTAATGAGGTTTTTTTGAATAACATATTACATTTCTATCTTTTGGTGTGTGACTGAGGAGATTATGACACAATTTCTCTGCATAACGGCCATTATCCACATCTATGTTGAGGTGTGGCCTAGATTGAGTGGAACACCCTATATTATTCATTGAAATTAACATGGGTTATGTGTTATATCTAGTGTGTTTCCACTGAGGTTGATACTTTTATGAAATGATGTTTCAGATGTTTAAAACTATTATGAGGGATTTATTTTTCCAATGAGTTGGGTTTTGACCATAGAAGTGATTTTACCTAAATGTGGGTCCCAAGAATGGGTCTATTGAATAATCATTACCTAGTGGAACCGATTTAGGATTGCTCCGTATTTAATTGACCCAGGGAACCCAGATGGGGATCCTTGTGATAGACTTCCCCTGAGCAGTTGAATGGGAAAAATAATGTATGGTTAGTAGGTGTCACCTTAGAACCATAACGAAACATTTAATCTGTGGTTCTATGGATAGTGGTGATAGTTTTTTGATTTTCTCCAACTGTAGACATTTTTTATACTTTATTTTATTATTGTATTGATTCATTTATCCCAAAACATACTTCATGGGATCTATTTTATGAACGTTCTTTTATATGATAATGACAAGGTAGGCTCCTAGATTGGTTTCCTAGGACCCATATTTTGGTCCTATTAAGATTATAGTGTGGTATGATTTTCATATTTTGATTTTAGTGTGGATACCTTGTCTGTATCCTATGATTTAACGATTGACAATGATGAAGAATTACTAGGATTCCAAGCTTCAACCTTGCATCTAAATGGGATTCCCTAGATTCCACTGGTCATTGGGATTCATAGATTATATAAGATATATGAATTTTAGATTGTGTATTATAATATCTACTATTATTATTATTAGATACCAAGGTAACCCTTAATATATTTCTAGTAAATCCTTTTGACATTACATGATTATTGGGATTCTTGGGATACATGTGATTTGACATTTGGTATTGAGAAAGGTAAATTAATTTTATTTAATGATTGCCTATAATTTTACAATCCGGCTTCAGGATATTAAATATGAATGTATTTTGGAGTGATTCCAAGGATTTGGGGGTTATTGATGATGAGTTGTTGGATTTTTTGCCTTGAATTTTTTGGGGTTGGTTGTGTTACACCCCATGATAAAACATTTATATGATTGGACTTATAACGTGACATGATAAGGGACACAAAAACAATAGCCAATGAAGGTATGGTCAATTGAGTTCTAGGACCTCCATATCAACTATTTTCTATTAATTATTTATTTTTATATACAGTCATTTTTTAGATGAGAATATCTCATGAATATATCACTGAACTCATGTAATAGTATGAGACCGTTTTATTTTTTCCCTAATGAGTTACACACACACACAACCTTTTTGGTCTACCATTTCTTTTTTATACCTAAGAAAAACAAACATTCTATTGTAGGAATAGGTTTGGACAGGGATCAAGATTAACCGAGTTTGGTAGATCAAAATTTAACTAGAATTTGGGATTAGGAGAGTCATGAAATTTGGAGTAGGTCCTCATTGATATTTTTTATTTTGTTATTTTATTTATGTTATTGGCTGAATGGATTATTGGTCTTTATTCCTATATAGTTTTCATTAATTTTATTAAAACATGTTAATTAATTTCTTCAATTTTTTTTTTCTTATTTGTATTATTCATGGTTATTTACTTATGGTCTCACACATATACATGGGGGAATAATCTCCGCATAGTACATTCTCATAACTCCACTACAAGTCTAGGGCCTCTTGATTATGGGAAGGCACACCTGGGGTAATCTGGTGAATGATTTAATGGAAACCTTCATGTTTATTTCTACCTAGGAGGTTTAATAATTTGATGTTGGATTAGTATGATGATTTGGGTGAGAATTGTTGCTTCCATGATCGTTAAAATTAGGATTATATAGTTAAAATTAGAACATAATTCCACTATGTTATCTCTAAACCACTAATTAGGATGTTTTATTAAACGGATAATAGTGTGTGATTATCTATAAGTAGAATCAAAGTGATTGTTTATCAAAAAAAATTAGTAGTTCACTTGGTTGTTCGGGTCACATTAATTTTTCCATTCTATTTGTTTTTTCAAATTTTAGTTGGATTTATTGTTTTCAAAATGATAACATTAGAAGAAATAAAGGTCCATCCAAATTGATTGATAGTGTAATTTTAACTTTTAAAAATAATAGATATAATAATATCAAATTCCAAAAGACCATAAGCTTCTGTTGAAGCATTTCAAACTAGAATAATGGAAATATTTGATCAGAAAAAACATTATTATCAGTAAATTTCTTAGATATGAATGTATTTAGTCTGGAATGTGAATTTTAACATCTAGGAATGGATAACTTCAGTAGAGTTTATTTTAAAACATGAATTTTAATACAAGAAACCTGCAACAATAAATATGGTGGGGTTATGTATTATTTAGTCTGCATGATCATATTAGGAAAAATATTTGCATTAAATTTGTTGAATGATTTTGTATTCATTAGGGGATAGTTGTGGTATTTGATGGTTTCATTTTTAATATTTGTGTGGGTTATTCTTCTTTTATTATTACTAAATGAATAATGGTATACCATGATTACCATTGTATGAAATTCAAGTGGAAATAATGGATTAGAGTTCATTAATGCAAAAAACATGTTTCTAAATGAGGATATCTGAAGGAATGATAGTGTGTCATAGGGTTGGGGATTTGTCAAATATGGATGGAAGGGGACACACACAACATAAAATTTATTAGAATATATTAGAGAATAAATTAATGAAAGGAAGTATAGTGATGCGTTTCTTGTGTGGGAATATTTTTATAGCATTTTGGAAGGATAATTCACACAAAATAATAAATTTGTGATAAAAATAAAACATCCAGATGGAATAAATATGGATAGGTGAGTGTAGTACTGGATAATAATTACTTGAAAATGTTTCAAAACAGGTAGAATTTTGTTTCATAGATTCCAGAGCTTCATACCATTCTATATTTGTGGAATTGTAAATATAAAATTATGTATACATAAGTTTTTGTTGAGCTTTACTTACTAATGATAATGTAATTGATATTGTTAGAAAGGGTGATTTGAATCGTCAATTGATGTATGTGTTTTTTCTTATACTTTATAAAAGATGATAGGTTTGAAGACTTAAGAAGAACCTAGTGTCATAGGATTGGTTGGATGAATCAATTTTTAGAATAGGAATTTCGGAATGAGGGTGAATGATTACTCTAGGATATATTGTCATATCCATTGCTCTAAAATATGGTTCGTTGTATCAGACCAAAAGTGAAGTGGAAGATACACTTATCATAATTTAATATTCCAAATGTTCATAAATTTGGAATAATCATTTTCATACTCTTAGTGAGGATGGTCAAAAGATTATATAGAATATAGGCATACTAAAGTCATATTGTTAATACTAAATAGTACATGAGAGTTCTAATGTCGATATGAAAAAGAGGGTGTCTCTAAATATTTATAAAACAACACCAAAATGTTAGAACCATGAATTATTTTATAAATATAACTATGACAATTCCTTATTTCATTCTTACTGAAATTCCTTGTACATTGGTACCTTCATTGATGATTCCATAAGAAATATACGTGTATACTTTTTAAATCAGAAATGTGTAATGTTTATAATATTTTTTCAATAGATGCATTTTATGGAAAGAGAAACCAAATAAAATTTTGATATGTTTAGGTTCTAATAAGGGTAGTTAATTTATTGAGTAGAGCTTCTATAATTTATACAAGTAAAGAGGAATGTCTCATGAGAATAATATTCTATGAAAACATGAAAAACATTGTGTAGCTAAGATAATAAATCAGTAATTAATAGGGATTAAAATTTGTTTGTTATTATTTTATAGAATTAAAAGTGAGTATTTGGATTTAGTAGTTTGAACAACAACATACATAATTAGTATATTTCTTTAGGAAAAAAATGGAAAGTTGTTAAAATATAAATATTATTCTAGAAAAGTTTGATAATATTATCAAATCATAGGCTTCCTAATTCTGTTGTAAATACATGTTGATTAAATCGAAAAATATAATATTTAGGATAAAAACGAGGCATTAATATTCATAAATTATGGATATGAAGGAATTCTATTTTGATAATGGGATGATAAGAATAATTTTTTTTAGAATTTGAAATGTTCTCATTAAAGATGAGATGTTGTGGAAGGGGGAAACATGATATAAAAGGAATTTGAGGGAAAATGTTAAATTCAATTTAATTTATTGTAAATTGTGGTTTTTAGTGATCACTTATTCTTGAATATTTCTATTTATTCAAATCTATTAGAAGGTCACATATTCCAGAAAGATGTTAAATGGTTTCTATAAATGGATCAGAATTTTGGCATGCTAGAGAAGTATCTGAAATCTCATGAACTAGTGATTCACCATCATGAATTCTAGAAAGTTAATTTCTTGAATACAATGTTTCATAAGAAGATTAATAATAGGGTAGTTTTGAATAACATCAAGGATCAGATGATTATTACAATGGTATGGAGTTGATATGTGTATGTTTATTTTAACTATTTTGGGGGACATGATATTTGGGAAGAAATAGATATTGTTGTGATTATAGAATGTAGTAGTTATCAATGTGAGAGGATTTGGATTCACTATTTTTGAATATAACCTATGAGAAAATGTAACTAAAACATTTAAAGAAACCACATGATAACAAATGGGTATTCTAGATAAAAAAGAGAGTCTATATAAAGGAAGATATATAAAGAATGATTGGTTGTGTATGGGTGTAAAAATAATTATGGAAATTACTTCTATATGAAATTTAATTCAGTAGTATAACATGACATTTATAACTATTTAATTATTTTTTGTCCTATAATTTTCTACTTTGAACAAATAGTTATGAAGATATGATTTATTTAGGGGGATCATGAAGAATAAATATATTTTAATAGACCTGAGGGGTTTTTATAAAATATGAATTAGGTATTTTGGTATAAAATAAGAAAAAAATATTTATTGTTTGAAACAAAGACTAAATTATTATAACATGTCATTTTATTCCATCATAGAATATAAAGTATCCACTTGAATAGATTTTGATTAATAATTTTATTAGAATAAGTTTAGTAGAAATTATTTAATTATCTTACTCTTATTACTGGATGATATGCAATTGGTATGTATGAATATACACATTATTACAATTATCATGTTGGATATGTAAATAATGATATAGATGAATGATATTGGTGAAACATATAAGATCATGGGAATGAGGATAGAACATGGTTGGGAAACCATAACAATAGTATTATCAATGTGGGATTATATTTAGATGATCGATAATATATTTGAATAAGTTGATTTAATATAGTTTCCAAACCTCTTGTTGGATATAATAAACATTCAAATTAGTAGAAACCATGAAGTGAAGAGGAAAATATTTGTGTGGATGTTGTTTTTTATTCCACAATTGTTGGATGTTTGATGAATTTTAGGGTTGGTACATGTCTATAAATGGATTCTACAATGGTTGTGGTCACCTAGTCTATGGTAAATATTGGGAAGGTTCATTATAAAACAATTAAATGGATTATTCAATATCTCAATGGACTGTAAGATAAATATTTTTGAACAAGATATAATGATAAATTATTCTGAATTATAGATTCAAAATATAGGGGCGATTCTAATGATAAAAATGGAATAGTTTAAACTTTTTACACATTAATTGGAACAATATTAATTTGGATGTTCATGTTGTAATGACTGATTTTAGTTTCTACAAAAGAAACATAATTTGTGGTTGTTACAAACACATGTGAGGAGATTGTGTGGAAAATTCATTAAATCAAAGAGGAAAAATGTTTCTGGGGGAATATTTTGATATGCTATGATAGATAGAATTTATTCCCATTTTATAAAAATCTAGGTTTTCAGTTAAAAAAATGAACACATTTGATTGAATTACCTTCATATCTAGAATATTTCCGAGGATGATGAGTTAGAGTTTTAGAAGACAACAAGAAATCATAATATAATAGATAAATTTTCCAAGATTATAGGTATAAAAGTTTTAAAGACCCAAAATTCTCTTAGATAGATATCACATATTATTTGGTGATTATTCAATATATTTCAAAATTAATTCCCAGTGAGTATAATGGTTTAGTTAATTCAGAGACTAAGTGAAACATATTATTAATTAATGAAATATCTTCTACTTCTCCTTTGAAAATATTACCCTTTTCACTCCAGAAACATACCCTATATATAAAATTTTAATATTACCTGGATAGAAATCATAAAAAATATTATCTCAGATGCATAATAATTGTAGTCATGGTAAATATCTACATATAATAGGATCATATGTGTATGAAAAAAATGGGAAAAAATTATGAAAACCATAACCTTCATATCAATGATAAAAATATATCATGGAATAAATATTGGTAGATCATAAGATAAAAATAAATATGGAATCAATGAACATGAGCCATAAAAATTTAAAATTTTACTAAGATATAGATTTGTGGAATAAATAAGATATCGTTACATTTTGAAAATATAAAATTTTAAAAAGATCGACTCATTAATTTAAGGAAATGAAATTAGTTCCCCATATAATTCTACACACATGAAAAAAGGTCCATCCATATCCTTGTGGACATGAAATCTACTTCAATTCATATCACTATGAACATGGAATGCAGTTCATATATATCATTGTAAACATGTCATCTGGATCCTTCATATCATTGATGACATGAAATGAATTCATGAATAACATTGTAAACATGTAATTATGTTTACCCATATAATATTTACTCATGAGTTTTCAATCATTACCCTATGTATTAATGTGCTTTATAGGTACAACCCATCACATAATCTTTGTATCTATGTTCCATAATAACATAAATCATTAGTAATCTCATAACCTATGATAATAGGTCTAGTTTAATAATAATTTAAATATAATATTACCCATATAAATAAACATGTTTAATAAAAATATTTTCATAAATATCATAACCCTTTAATAGAATGAATAAATATGATATTATTGGATCATTTCCCCAGTAAATCTTAAGTAGCATCTTATGATGTCATCATGAATGGAAAATGGTTTTGAAAAATCCCTTGGAATATTATTGAAGGAAATTATCCTTTGAAATTTATAAAAACAATTTTTTTAGTCATAAAACATTTTAAAAATAACATTACATAAATATTAGGTAGGAAAATTAAAATGTAATTGTTAATACATTGAGTTCATAATAAAAAAACAATTTCATATACATGAAAAAAATATTCCTTTTATATTTTTTCTAAAATCTAAACGAGGAATATTTGGAAATGACATGATTATTCATTTTTCAAGACATTGTAAAAAAATGGATAAAAAGTATTTAATAAATAATTTGTGTAGTTTAAAATGGATAAAAAGTATTTAATAAATAATTTGTGTAGTTTAAAAAAATTCAAAGTATTTCATGAATACAATGATATTGAAGAACCATCGTTTTCAATTTTATAGAGAATGAATATTTATTTTCAATAAAAATATATTTTGGAATCATGGGTAAATAGTGAGTGAAAAATTATGTGAAAATTATATTCTCAAGAAATACCTAGTGGATACAAAAATTCACTAATTTCATGATGTATATATCATTATATTTGATTATTGGAAACATTATCATATACAATCCTAATAAAGAACGAGATTGTAACATCAAACCTTTTCCACTTTTGGATATTTTGTATCATAATACAAATTAATGAATAACTCATAATAAAATATTTAATATCATCAAAATAATTATATTCAATATATGACATGTCAAATAAGAAATATATAAACATCATTGAAGAATATAGATTCATTTAATATATTTTTTCTCAAAGAATGTAATATTAGAAAAAATACATTAATAGTTTGGTAACAGTTGAACCATAGACCACATGAAAGAGAGAACCTATAAGGGATATTTAAATCCAAAAAATCATGATAATCAACATAAAATACATTAATGGGAAGTATACACACCATATATAATAAAAATGTGGTGAATATTGAAAGTGATTTATATAAGTAAAAACTGAGAAAAAAATATCATACCATGAGTATCGAATTCACTCATCCATATTAGATCCTTCTATAAAATAAATAAAATATTATTATACATATATTATATAACCAAAAAAATATTTTTCATACCATATATTATTTTATTATGAATTTTTATCACCGTTTTATAACAAATTACTTATTAAAATCATGTTTTATATAATAACATTATTTTTTTCATGTATGTTTTTATTTTTTATTATCATTCCAATTATTTTTTTCAAAGAAAAAATTTTCTATATAAATTAATATATTATTTTAATTTCATATATATTTACTATATATGTATTTATATTAATCCAAAAAAGTTTTAAATAGAATATGAAATACACTATTCATAGAGATGGTTGGATATATATATTCATGAATGATGTTTCTATTTTCTATAAAAATTAAATGAAATAAATGTAAAAAATATATTACCATTATATAATAATTTTTATTTAATATATATATATATATATCATATATTCATTAAATTTACTATAATTCCCATCCATGAATAGTGTTATTGAAAAATCAATCACATCGCTTCATGTGGCGGCAATCCACTATACCCATTAGCTTCATTATTGTATCCCTTAAATATATAATTAATTAAGGAATTTTTTTTATAATATTCCCATATTTATATATTATTTGCAAATATCCAATATATTATTTTAATCTATTCTTATTACCATAAAATAGAAATGAAAAACACATCACATATGTTTGTGAGTCGTTAGTCAGACGTACACACGAGAGATATTTTTAGTTGAAAATGGATTGGGAGGTAAGAGTTTATATGTGATATTATAATCCAATGTGTAATAATAATATAATATTTATCATATATGTTCAATAAATTCTTTTTTATATATATCCATGAGAGGTGGTGATGGAAACCAAATGACATCAGTTCATTAGACGGTAATCTGCCATACACATTAGTAAACATTTTATCCCATTTGATTGAAGTAGAGGTGGATATAGGTTATAAAATTACCATAATAATATCTTATTATATTGGATATATAATTATTATAATTCTATATTTGTAGTTAAAATTTTTATGAAGTTGTAACAAGATGTAATACAAAAATACATAGTAAAAACGTTACATCTTCTTCCGAAAACCTATTTGGATTAACCGAAATTCCTTCCAATATTAAATTTATAATCTCAACAATGATTCTAGGGTGTGTGTATGGAATTAAGGAAGAAATATTGGTAGGTTTGTGTTTAAAAAATTTGTTTGTATGTATGATGTTGGGAGGATAGAGTAGATAATTTTATAAGCAAGGTGAGTGGCACCCCTGTAATATTTCTAAATGAAATGGTGTACCCACATAAATCAGATTCCATAAGAATAAAAAAAATTACATTATAAAATATTAAAGGTTATAATTTCTGAATAAATCCATTAAATGGGTTTTGGATGTGTTGAAATTTTATTTTAACCCTCATCATTTTAGTTTAACGCCATGGGTGATTCTGTTTTAACCATAACTATTGAAATTAATTTTAACAATTTTCATTATTCATTATGGAAAAATATAATTATGAACATATTACATAATATAAATTATACTATTTATAAATATTTAATATATTTTTCCTAATTCTATTCACATAAGTGGAAAATTTTAATTTAAAAATAATCTCATTGATAGGATGATAAAGAGGGTTTCTAAAGAAAAATGTATCAAGAGTGTAAAAATACTATTTATAAAATTTAAATAATAAATTAATTAAAAATACCAAAATGTAAGTATCATATATATTATTGAACAAATTTTAGTTTTAAAACATTTTTAATATAAATTTTATATTTTAAAAGTTTTTGAAATAATGGATATTTTTCAATAAAACCCATTATTTTTCATTGTTCATCAAAACATTTTTCTTTTAAAAAACATCTAAAAATTTTAGTCCAAGTTAATTTTAAAATTATTTTTTTAAAAAATCATTTTAAAAGATAAATTTGCTAAATGTATCAATCAGAAAATCAAAAACCTTGTGCAAATAAAATGTTTTAATTAATTCATTTTTTTGTTAAAAATTAAATTTATTGTTATCTCATTCATATAAAAAATAAAATGAATTAATAGTATTTGACTGAATATATAATATAGAAATTTTATTAAAATCCTTCATCCAAATATATTTTTTATATTTAATTACATAAAAATTAATTTTGTGTCTAAAAATATTATTTTAGAAAAGTATTATCTTTTATTTTCCAATTGGTTTTATTTTCATTTATAATTAACTAGTCCCTAAATAATTAATTTATATAATTTTGTAAGCCATATGTTTTTATAATTTAATTAATCACATTCAACCTTATCATTTCAATGTCTAGGTGATAAAAATCATGTCAAATAATATTTCTTAATAATATTTTTTTTCTTTTAAACATGGTTTTTCATGTAATGAAAGCTAATCTAAATTTTTCTGGTAATTACAGATATTGAAAAAATTAAATTCATTTATATAAAATACTAAATGCTCTAGGTGTTTTATTATATACCCATTAATATTAATTTCTCCCTCAAAATGTTTCACTCTGATATAAAATTATGTTATTTTATCCCATCAAATACATAGGTTCCCACAAAGATTTTAAAATCTCATGGTTTAACCACAAAACATTCACATTTTTAATGGTCTTATTTCATAGTAAATTATCTATATGATCCAGAATCTCAACCGTTTATTCCTCATAAAAATTTTCTTTCTCCAGTGGTGTGACCATTGTGTTCAGTACATGTGAATGTTTAGGTATGTACTTCATTTAGGGGGTATATAGAAAACATAATGGACATGAGATAAGTTTGGAGAAAGCACAAAATGATAAGAGACAATAAAAACACGATCAATAATTTAAAAGGGATTGATATTTCTATTGATTATTATAGACTTACTTATTCAATAGATAAATTATTAGAATCACATTATAAATAAAATAAACATTCCAAATCACATCGATAGATGTTAGAAGAATATTTTCTTCCAAATTTATGATGCACTTATTTATTACTGAGTGGATCTAAATTTATTTAAAATTTCATTTGGGAAGTCTGGTCATAATTGAGTTCATTATCCACCTTCATCCCAATACAATGGATTTTTACACTAATTATTAGAAATGGATTCATAAGTTTTAATATTAATGCTTGAATAAAAACTATTTGTATAAGAAAACTCAACTAGAATATGTTTTTCCTCCCAAACACCTATAAAATCCTTTGAAAAACGATTTTAGAATATCTTCTAGAGTTAAAATTGTTTTCAACAACTGACCATCTATCTGAGGATGATAATTAGTGTTGATACATAGCTTTGTACCCATAGCCTGCTAAATAATTCTCCAAAACATTAAGGTAATCCCAAGATCTCGATTAGATACAAAAAAAATATTTTAATAAAGGTAAATTTAATATTTACATATTGTATATATATGAAATATTATTTTAAGGGAAATATTACATGATAAATAAAAATTACACAGACATCCTAAGGACATAAATTTCAACAGATGTAGAATTATTTAATTATGTTTTGGGGAGTTTGATGACAAATCCCATGGTGATCTTTTCCAATTCCCATTTTGTTATTTATTATGTTTATGGTATAATTTTAGTCTCTTTTCTGTCATCCATAACTTGGTGAAATAATAAAAATTGAGATACATAAAAAACATTCTCTTTATGTTTTACCACCAAAAAAATCTTTTACATATATTAGTGTTAGACGGTATACCTTTGTCTCCCTTCAGTTATGGTCTCAAAACCTGTAGTATTGCTATATGGAATAGGTTTTCTCCCTCTATTTTTTTTATCATGTTTCCAAAACTATATTAAAAATTTTCCTATTACATTATAAAATTACAATATCACATAATTACCTAAATAAAAATTTAAAGATAAACCCTAATGTTTATCAATACCTTTAATCAAATTCCATAAAATTTTAATGGAATTCCTCCTCAAAATAATTTTTCAACCAAAACATACAATAAACTGGGGGGTTTAATTTCTATAAATGTCTCACAAAATATACATAATCATGAAAAACTACACATCACATAACACCTCAATATATGTTTCTAAAAATTTGAACTTCAACTCAATATTAAACTAATAAACCCATGATGGTATCTCTAACTCTTATGTTAATATACAATTGAAACATATATTATTCAAAAATTAACACAATCGTTATATGTTTCATTATTATTATAACCGACATAACATGTAACACAATAATGTTTCGAAAATAAATGTTGGATTCATTTCATAATCTATTCACTAAACACAACATTGCCTCTTCCTTGTTTTAAATTTCATAAAACTGTCATCTAGAGTTGTTATCAGTAAGTCATCTGGAGTTTGATTGAAAAAAATTGAATTTTTTATAAATAGTAACATATCCTTATGAATAGTACAAAGAATAGTTTTAGGACCATTATGAATAGTAAATAATTATTTTATTTTATCTTTTTAAGGTAATAAGATAATGAAATATTAATTAATTTTTCAATGTGATATAATACTAATTATTCATTTAAAACTGTTATTTCTCAATTTATCTATGGTTATATTTAAAAATTAAATTAATAATATTTAGAAAATTATTTTTGAAAATTTTATTTCATTTTTTATTTCTACACATTGCAAAATGGTAGGGGTGAATTTTTAAGATTTTTCTGAAATTCTTGACTTTTGATGAATAATGAAATACGCTAAAATACCATATATTCAAATTATCAGTTAAATACACAATTTATGAAATTATAATTGATGTAAGGCCACTTTTTTCGAAATAAAATTCACCTATTACTATTATGGGTCACATAAAACAACACTGTTGGTTGTCTTGATGGAAATAATAAATTAATGATTAAAATATTCAAAATTTCCTCCTCCCCTCAACTATACCCCGCCCCCTAAATCACTCAAATATTCACTCCTATAAGACATTATGCTCATAAAATATCATCCCAATTACCCTTCCCTAGTCACTCTCCACATCCGTGAATCCTCTGGTCTTTCCAAAAGACCAAAACCCCTTCACTTAAGGTGGTCCGCAAGGAGGTTATTTCAATTGGTAAAGCACCCTTATTTTTCATTTAGATTCACTTCAATTTATATTCTATTTTAATCCTCACATCTCCTTGGTTGTGCCCAAATTTACCCTACTGGTAAAAGCGGTCGATGTAGTACATGTTGTTGTCCAATCCACAGGGACCGAAGAAGTAACCTTGAGACGCTATGATTTGGTGAAGGATGGGCTTTGAAGTAGCCAACTATGTGATTGATTTTGGATGGTTTAAAGAACACTAAGAAACCTAAGTGAATTCAACTCAAATAAAATGGTTTGATCTTAGGATTATACTCGAGGTGGATTGAATGAATTTTACTTCGTTAGACAATTTTGGTTTTATTAATTCTTTATTAATCCATTCTTCAAAAATAACACTACCTTCATCATTTTCTGGTTTGGTGCTTACTAAACACAATTACTAATCCACTATACACTTATAGAACCAAATTCATGATCTCTCTAAGGTATATGGTCATTAATAATTAAATTTAGTTTTCTCAAACACATTAAATATGAATAGTATAAATCACTGAAAAATGGATGTCTTAAATTAATTATCCAATTAACAACAATTCGTTCATAAAATAAAATTCATTCCAGCATTTTCATCCTCCTAAGATCAACCCATTATAGAGTTAGTCCTCCATTGATGGTATACTCTGAATGGTGGGTGGAAGATGAATAACAATAATTGGATTGAAGAAATTAAAACTGCGGAAATAACGAGCACTCCTCCGTGTGTGTGAATGAAATTCACACCTATGTGTGAACTAATTCACAACAACATTGATATATCACTGTGCATTGTGTTAATAAAGTTTTAATAAATGAAAAGGAAAATATATAAGAGAAATAATTTTTTTAAGAACTTAAAGATACAAAAAGGAAACTTACATGGAAATCGAAAACATTACAAAGGAAATTTGGAAGCATAACCTTACAATGAAACAAGCAACAAAAGATGATAATAAAAATATCCACCCCTATTACCTTCACCACTAGCTCCTTATATAGGCATATTAGGAGCCTTAGGTCCATTCCCCAACAATTAATTCACCCCCCAACAATTAATAGAGTCAAAATGAGGGTGAATAATCAAAAGGAAATTGACGTTTCAAAGTTGACCCAGAAAACTGTCCAGATTCATCCACTATATTTACATGTGAATTATTAATTGAAAAAGGTCGAATACTGAGGGGTTGTAGAAGAGAAATATCTTAGTCCATATGTCTTTTATTAGTTGTGAAAATATCAGGAAATTCATTTTAGCCCTTTGGATGTTATGGTTGAAATGGTGGGATGTATTTCTGTCCATTAATGTTGGGTCCACCATTTAAATCTCAACTTCAGATCCCTTTATCATCATAAAAACATCAGAATTACCTCCAGCCATAGTTGAGTAAAATGATCCTCATACTTTTATATTTATACTATATAAATTTGAGCTTCATTGGGCTTGGTTTGTGGGACCCACATTTGTTTGATGGGCCTTAGGCCCATTATGCTTTTTCCAGTAAGTTTCTGCCTTCAGTTGAAACAATCTCCATCATCACTTTTGATTCATCCATCAGACCTAAAAGAATTTTTTTTTCAAATAAACTGATGAATAATATATCAAAATATCAAATTAAAATGATGAATATTGTAATTTACACAATCAAATTATTGAGTGGTCCCAAATTAACACTTTAAGCATGAATTGCACAATTATGGGAAATGAAGTTCAATTTCAGAATTGGACTAAAATTGATGTTTATGAATATTTAAACACATTAATATTAAGATATTAACAATGAATATTAGCCACTTTCAGTGACTAATCACTCCACCTCTATCAAAATTACAATGACAACTCCATTATCATCTATATACTGCAATTATATCATGTTAATGGATGATCCCCCATCAATATTCTTACTCCCTCACTTTTATTTTTATAAACGAAATCAACTCCCACGTGGTTCAAATTTATATCCTTCGTGGATGAAGAAATTTTGTTCATCAATTTCTCCTTCAATACTATTAAAGAACCATTTTTAGGGTTTAAAACACTATTATATATGTATTTTAACTTAATTAATACTCATGAAGTAGTATATAAATATATAATAAATTTTTATGACAAAATTAGATCGTAATAATCCAAATAACGCTGAATAATCAAAGTGGTTTTCATCTAATGAATCTTCTTCATTAAATGAAACAATATGATAGAAAGGATCATTATAAATTATGAATGTTTATAATTAGTATTTAATTTCAATTAATATGATTTATTTCCATTCCACATGAACTCCATTACTTAAAAACAAGTTAATCGGATATGAAAATCAAGAAAATAAACAATCCGAAATGACGAAATTTGATATTATAACTTATCAATAAGGACATAAATGAATTAAACAGATTCATGAAAAAAAACAAATACTAGTATAATATGTTCTGAGTTATCTTATTAATGTGTATATTTTCATATTATAGGACCTTATGTCCAAGTGGGGAACACATTCGTACTTAAGGTAAGGGTTTTTCACACGAACATCCATTTTCATTTGGGTTACATTGATTATCTAATTACATCGATGAAATTTTTTATTATTATTATGTAATACTAATATATTTTGTGTTTTTATTATACATATGTACTCCGACCATTTTTTTTACTTATTTTATGGGTATTTACACGTTTTAAATTGAACATTCAAAATTGTTTCTAAAAGACAAGCTGGATTCATGGAAATTCTTTAAATTATTACCTATTTTCAAGGGCACCCTATAACCTATTTTTGGAAACAATTATCTTTATAAAATCACTAATTTTATGTTAAAAATATTACTTTACATTACTTCTAGTTTTATAAAAATATTTTTCCAAAAAAACACTTCTTTTCAAAGTAAAAGGGTTTTTATCACAATAATTACTCGATGATTTTATAAGAGTATCATTATATATTTCAACACACATGATGAATATTATGTATTATTCATATTAGTAGTTAATGGTATCATAAAACATATTTAATTTAATGGTTTAATATTATTTTGGTTTTGTATGTACTATCTTAAAACCATTCACCAATTTACTTCGAATGTTTAGTGTTTATACATAATGTATGGGAAAAATTATTTACATTAAAATATTAGTTATCGTATGAATATATATGATGTTTATATTTATCCCTATTTATATAAAGAATGAATTGGACATATAAAGGGTTATGTGGGGCTTGCTATATCCTCTCGGTGCATCGGTAGGTCACATGATAAAAGCTATGGTCTTGGCACAATGCCTTGACAAAATGAATATTTATAGTCTGGGAACAAGGCATTGACGTTGAGGTTATGTTGTCTCGCCTTATTCACTTCCTCGTTATGAAAATAGTATTGATGGTTCTTGTATTTAGTCAAATAGTATAATGCGCAATGTTATGTTATATTATGGAAGTATTTACTCATCTCTTATTTCCTCTAAAATTTAATCACGATTGTTATTTGTTAAAGGGAACATGTTTTTATTTATTAAACATGCCTAATGATATGGTTAGGATATATTCCACTATATTTCTTACTCTTACTGAGTATTTGAGATCACCCTGTTCTTATGTTTCATTTTCATAGTAAATGATGATTTTTATTTGGAATAACAAGCTGAAATAACCTAGGAGGTTAGGATGTAGTCTAGGGAATTTTTCTATTGTATTTATTTTCATGTTATAATGTTGAAGTAATGTATAAATCCTATATCCAAAAATAGTAAACCACTCAGTCTTTCAGGATGAAAATTCCTGGTTTATATGATAATTTAATAAAATAATGAATTTCTCTAGGAGACAATGGTTGGGTCCTTACAAACCATTGATACAATAATTTAACCATAAAATCACTTAATCTCAATACATAAATACATATATTCATCCACTAAAATGATTTTAATTGAGTTGGTCCTCCTTGAGTATATAAGTGAATTATTATATAAGGTAATTTTCATTGATAATTCCCATGTTCTTTAGATATAATAAATTGAACTCCATGACATTTTTTCACCCTATGAAATTATTTTCCACATAGATGAAATATTCCCCTACATTTGAGATATTCTTATTGGTGTTTCATACCACCTTCTTGACATGAATAAAGGTGAATATTCTTCCCCCTATATTCATTATCATATTAAGATTAATAAAATCTCATCATCGTATTATTTTATTGTTGAAACCCACAATATTAGCATAGAAGAAATTCACAAAGGCATGAATACTTTAATATGGGTATTAATTTACAACAAAAAGAATGAAAGCATAAGCAGTTCGAGACTTGTGGATTTTTGTGATCCCTAAGGGGACTCATGATAGAATAAACATAATAAGGTCACATGAAGACTCTAAACAGATCACATAACCTATGATTACACCATATAACCCCTTTCAAAAAGTCATTATGCTCTTCAAAATGGACTCCATTCAACCAGGGATCATGCTTATATAGTCGAATAAGCTCCCTCGAGCTATCTGATTCATCATTGGCCGATGCCTGAAAATCCATCCTAAAATCGTTTTAAAATCGGAGGAAATATTACCAAAGGTGGAGAGCCCAAGAATTTATAAATATCATGAAACATATCACCGATGAAAAGTATAATTATCCATGGAAACATCCAAGAAATCTCAAAGAAACTCAACCCATTATAAAATAAAATAAAGAAAAAAAATGATGGGAGGAAGAGGCCACTCAAGGTTATTGGACATCATGCGACACTCCCTTGTTAGTCATCAAGACACTTTGATTCCTTGGTGACAAGTCTACTTTATCATGTTAAATCCCATTGGCATGTCATCTATCTTTCTTGATAGACATCAGGTATGTCTAGATAGCCATGTGCTTCCCCTTTAGCTCTCTAATGATAGAACATATGGATTTGGATGTGATAATATCACACATACCCATTGTACCTCTTTTGGAAAAATGATGAATAATAAAAAAAATTGTGAAATTGTCTTTAACAATATTCATGTAATATCACATGAATCATAAACCGTTTTAAAATACAAAATGTGAATATAAGGGGATGATAAGTAATCCTCTAGTTGTCTTAAAATGCTTGTGAAACACTAAGGATGTCTATAGAATTACTTCCTGAGACACCTTGATAATATTACCCGATCTAGTAGAAAACTCAATATAATCCATCATTTCAAATCAAAATGTGCTAGTCAAGGCATCAAGTATCCCGAAATTTCCTTTCAACAGGAACAATGATCTCGTGAAAGCCATTGGGCATATCAAAATTAAAATATGTATATCCTTTGGCATGCATGTATTATTAAAGAAGTCCCTATTAATTGTAAGTAATAAAATAGTTGAGATTATGGTGGGGCAGACTGGTGGTTTCTGAAAATTAGGTGAATACCTTAGAGAAATTCACAGCAAAGGCTCACGATGACGTGTGTAACTGAAACCCTTTGTCAGCTTCAACATTAATCTACTCTAGATACACCACACAAATTACAAAAAAACCAATGTTTATAAGACTATATATATGACAGACCAACCTGAAAAATTACCCACTATATACATTAACAAGTCCACTACCTATAATTATGAAGAAAATGAATTCAATGAATTTTTCATTTGCACAATAAAGAGTTTCTCAGAGTGGCTGGTCTCACAAAAGAAAATTATTTTATTTGTTAATATACTGGAGAAGAACATGAGTGATCATAATCCATGAATAAAGAACTTTTTTTCATTTAAAGATCATTTGAAGTACTTATGGTTGTACACACAAATAAAAACTAAAATTTCCTCTAGATTGAGCGAGAATCAATATAAACTGACAATATATAAATACAATTAACTGACATTTACATGTCTATAGCAAACACTAAAGGTGAAGTACATAAACAAAAAAATGTTCTCTAACATTTATGCACTTCACATGATCCATCCAAGACACATTAAAGCATCATGAAATTTCACCTAGATCTTGTGATGCTACTTGGGAATACCACCAAAGTCATGCGATATATTCCATACATGTTAGAGAATTTCAAATGGACAGCTGATGCCTGCCACTTTAGTCTAACAAATCCCTATGGGCCTACCATCCATGCCTTGATAAATCCTTCATAAATATCTCATGTCTCATAAAATTGTGTTATATCATATCATCTATGTCTCAAGGATGCATCTGGCATGTCTACTTATCTCTCATGATACTCTCTGGGCATGTCAGTTGACACTCGAAACACCCTCCACACATATTGACTAGATCTTATTATTCCATCCAAGAGTTTCAACCAATACATGTGACACACCCTGAATCATGTCTCCTTGACTCTCACGGTACCCACCATATGTGTCATTAATCTCTTGAAAATGATACTAGGGAACTCGACTAGATCATGTGACTCCCTCGAGATTTATTATCATGGTTTCATGATGGACTTCAGGATGAACAATATGGATCACTCAATGTACCTTAGACAAGTAAATGCTGATATAAGACACCCTCTCGAGAAGTAGTTCAAGTAATAAGGTCCTCCCAAGACTTTATTACATTGTATATCCTTGGAGTGTACTCCCTGATAAATAGGGGAAACCTCAGTGTGTAAGCCCCCACTAGTGACATAACATGACATGACCCAATAGCTAGGTAAACCTCAATGTGTAGTCCCTGATCATGGGAACTAGGATGAATCTGATTCCTTCCATATTCTGGATACATAGGCCACCTAATCAAGAATTGATATCCACACCACATCTATAAGGGGTTGCACCAATATATAAGTCACACACCCACAAACTGATGAAATTTATCATTTTTTATACCATGTTTATCACAATGAACATAGATCATGTGACCAAAGATAGTTTCAATAATCATTTAATTTTCATCATGAGACTCTAATGAATGGGAAGCATATGCATGTAGTCCCTAATGAGGGGCATGCCACATTGTCCTTGACATAAGGATATATACCTTGGTGGATCAATCCCATAGCTCTAAATGAACTACCTGATCACTGATTCCTACAATACCCTAGATACATAGGACCCTTCCTATGACCTGATCACAAATAAATATCCATTTTGATATATGCCTTACGTTGATGTGTTTTCATCTATCAGGGCCCATTCATTCACATGGCCTAATCATGTTAACTGGTCCATAAACAAGAAGAGAAATTAAGTGAACTGAAATGAATCTGATTCCTTCCATAACTTGGATAAGTATGATATCTCTCTAAGGCCTGAGATCTATAATAAATCTTATTATTGAGCTCCAGGTACATATGTAACACACCATAAGTGATGAAAAGACTATTTATTTTAAATTATTTTTTTCACACAATAATCTTAGATCATGTGGGAATATTGAATTTCAATAATCATTTCATTGACACCATATGACACTATAATGACAAGGGAAAACTCTGTATGTAATAAAAATTAACTAAAATATGAAAACTATGATTCTCCAAACCATCAATATATGTAACACACCGCCCCCAAGACTCGATGATGAATACATGGTGTTCCAGAGAACCTATATAAGTCCTCTTCATATGAGATTATACTACACTGGTAAAAACACTACATGGATTTTTATTCATCAATAACCATGATACATAGGATTCTATATAATGCCCCAAATCCTATCCATAGAATATTAACCATCTCCTTGAAAGAAAGCACATTCTAAAGCACTTGGTTATATGGTTTTGACCCCTAAATAGCTACCCATTACCTGAAAAGAGATAAATGACCCAAAATACAAATAGATGGATTTACTAATGAGATCCCGTATAAATAGTCCATCAATGAGAATTAATTTCTATTTTTATAAAGATAATTACCCTATTATCATTTTTATGGTAACTGGTCCTATATAGAGATTAGGTGAAGATTCACAAAAATATCATAAATCATTAAGAGATTTCCAATGTAAGAAATAATCCCCCCCCCCAAAGCATGGGCTGATCCCATGTTACCATCCTATCGCTCTATGCAAGTCCCCAAGAGTCATTGGGACTGAAAAACCAGGTGATCACCAACCATTGGAAATTAGTTCAATTAAATGTTGTGGATTTGGGAACCATTTAGATTTTACGATAAGAGAACAAATAGTAACATGATGTTCATGATAGTGATAAAAAAATACCACACAATTAGACCACCGTGCTGATCACATCCATGCCTTGAAATCCCAATGAAAAAAATAGTGAACCATATGTGAATCTCTATGAAAACAGAACAATATTTTATTATCTATCATACCATTTTGTTTTCCCACTATAAGGAAAAAAATGGTGAAACTGGCATGAATATCTGTTATATAAAAATGATCAGGTTCTAATCCTTTGAGCCAATTTTTTATAACCCATACACATATAAAACCAATATACCCAACCTGAATCTCTAAAATGATATGTTGATTTAATAATCATGTATAAGGACACAATGTTTTTCGTACCCTTTATGGAAAAATAAGTAACACAAGAATTATCTTATATATAATCCCTTTTAACCATGGTTCTAATAAGTCCATAATCTCTTTGATACATCCACAAACGCAGAATGGTCGATTTGTGAATAAAATAACAATTGTATTAATAATGAATATCTAATTGAGAATAGTATGCCGAAAATATTTCACTAATCAGTAACCTTTTCATTGTTGTCTTTATAACAATGGATATATCTCTATGTATCTTCATTTTAGATAATTTTATCATCATACATTCTTCGCTATGGTAAATCATTTGTGGTTGAAACACCTGAAACATGCAAATCAATCTCGCCTACTCGAAAAATCCAATGTTAGGTTGAAATTATGATGGTCGTAGAGTACCAATGACAATATAAAATCGTGATCATGGAGGATTACCATGAGGTTATCAAAAAATGAAAACAAACAAATCCATATCCCACAATGAATAATTCTATTAATCTAGTAGACCTCGTCGCTACAACCAACCGCTTTAAGATTTAATCCCCATAGAATGAAAACATCCACATTATTTATATGATTAAGGTGGATTAGGATAGAAAATAGGATCTATTTTTATTAATGTGACACCATGGAGGGAACCACTTGACCTTCATCACCAACAACATCCCTCTAGTACCCATCATTAACCTACTAAGGGTACCACCCTAAGAACTTATGCATCTGATTCCCTTGCACATGCATCATGGGAGGATTATAAGAGGAGGAATTCATTGCATATCCAAGAGTGGGATTATATCTCCACTCTGGATAATGATTCTTGTTGGGATATTTTGCAGGGAACCAATAAGAAGGATCATATCCATGATGGCTTGAAACCAATTTGTCGGCATATTTTCCCATCATTCATTGGGGAGGATCATATTCCTACCCACATGAATGAAGCCCATTGGAATATTCCGATAGACCAAGAATAAAAAAAAAATTCATATATCCCCTCTTTGATTGAAGAAATATTCAAGTGGATAATGTCGATAGATAATGTGAAGGATTATATTCCAACACATACTTTGCTAAAATGAACATATATTTTAGTAACCGTTGAATAACTCTAGTGTTATCATTCAGTATAGTTGTAGATAAATTCTTAGACATATATAACTATCCCTACAGCTAGGGGAACCCAACACTCTGATCATTTTGAACATGTTGTGGTCATGGAAAAAGAACACATTCTTACTCCTGTCTAAGAAGATTATCAGCATATAATAATTATGGATATGGAATCAGACTGATCTGATATTCTCATTCCATTTTAGGATCACCAGGTGAGTGTGGAACATTCCTTAAGGATAAGAGCACATGCCTATCAAAAAATTGAGCCAGTATATTCCAATGTACTTTGATCAGGCTCATATCTTCATTCGTGATGGGGATCATCAAATGAGTGGGGTATCATTCTATATAAATGCACATATTCCCATCCAAGAAGTCAATTATCATTCTCCAATGGCCTAGTATTAGGAATATATCCATGTTTTGGATCGGGATAACAATGTGAGAATAAAAAAAGTCTCAAGATAGGATCATATTCTTATCAGTGAATCTTCCTAGAATATTGAAGTAGAACATAGAATACATGAAAATGTTCCTAATTATTCCATAAAATTACTTCACCAGCATACTTATGAGGGAATATATGAGGCATCACATATCCCTTCTCCTATTCGAGATGTCTTTCGGAATATTCTGATATGGAAAGAGTATATAGACTTGTATCATATTCTGGTTTCAACTAGGGCTCAACAAGTGAGAGTAGCACATATTTTGGAGGAATTTTTATTCTCCAGCCCAAAAAAGTTTTCTTGAATATCCCAAAGGCTCACGATTGTTCTCATACTCCCATTATGACTAAGGATCATCATGTGAGAATTGAACATGCCTCAGGAAATTCCCATATTCATATCAATAATGATAAAACTTATTGGAATATTCCAATAGATTTTTATCAGGGGGAAAGTATCCCCCCATCACTTCATGGTTGTATATATATGCTCTGTAAACCATCATACATATAGAATATATCACCACACATTCTGAAAATGTCAGTTATAATATTATAACCATGACCCAAAACATATCCCATATACCTAATCTCCACAACGAGGCTATCCTGGAGGTTTTTTTAGACATATTATCAACCTCGCAATATTTTTTCACCTCTTCTATCAAAGTTGAATAAAAAACATTCATTTCCAATATATTCCTCCTCACAGTAGTGTGGATAGGAATCACTTGGTCTCTACTCCTGAAATCCTCCATAATCAACCACTTCATGGTGATCCCTCCCACAGATCATAAAATCCACCCCTTGTCCAGAAATTTATACATAGAGTGGTGTTCCAAACTTTTTAACATTCATATAGAGAGGTGCTAAAACCACCAGATTCAATATTATAAGGTTCTCCATCAAATTCAAAGAGCACATCACTCCAATCAGTAAGTGAAATGAGATCCATATTCAATGGTCTAATCAGATGGAGGTGTGAAAGTCTACTATAGATAAATATAGAAATGATATATGGAGAGTGTTATCAAGAAACAACCTCCCCACCTTGTTTTGGCGACATGCTAATTCTAAATCTGAGATCCATATGAGCTTATGAATGAGTGATTTCCTAGTCTACTCCAAAGTATGTGGGATGCTCTTCTATGAATGATGTATTTAAATATACCTCATCCAATGTATGAGGTCCTCTTTCATACAATTAATATAATCTATCATCAGCTATACCTAGACATTATCACTATGGATCAGGATCAAGATCAGAAAAAAAACACAGTGCGAATCAGTAACATTCTTGCTTTGATTCAATCATGACAATTAAAAAGCTGATATTTGAAGCCATGAAATGAATTTGTATTCATGTATATGTACTGTATGGAGAGTTTCACATTACCTCTCCCCAAGAAGAACATAGCACCTTAGATATGGGATACTGTAATTTCATATCCTCTAGTGAAATCAGAGGAATGAGTAACATTTAGGAAAGAGGGTCATTTCAATAGAATTCAGCCACAATAATGATGCCCAAACATCATTATTAAAGGGAAGGATATATAACCTGACATAAAATAGGGCTCCTAGAACAAATAACAATTCAGTTCATAAATGGAAGACAATGTTGAGAGAACCTGAAAATATTCTCATGAGGAATAATTCCCATCATGTGCTCCCATCACACCCAACTCGTAAGGAAGCACAAATGTGAAACATCAAATAAGATACAATAGTAGATTCCATATTATTTATCCAGGAGATAAATCGACCCCTCAGTCATGAAAATATCTAGAACTATCTCCACCTCATTGGATCATTAATTCCTAAGGGGATTCAGGACATAACCATAGTAGCTGAAGTGGACCCCAGCCCAATATCTGGATGAATATATATCTCAAACACTATCTCCAAGTTCATGTTCCCATTAGAGGACCACAGAGGCATAAAAAATGATTCAATTTCACACCATCTAACTAATTCTAGTGAATTTATATCTTCATTTATATCTCTAAATTCATCTATTCGCTGACTAGAGTTATTGTTTCCTCAAAATCATGACAAATAAGTGCCAATTGTAGTTCTGAATGACCCCCACTCCATAGTTCTAGGGGAATTTTAATCATAATCAACACCATTATGGGAATCATTCTTCTCTATATTAGTATGGATAAAATAATAGTCATAATCCCACCTATTCGCCCTATTTTAAATTTTGTCAGCTGGTTTGGGCCCATTCGACAATCATGATCAGAATCTCCCTCAAGAAAACATTTCATAGACCAAGATAGGTGGAGCTAATAGAAAATGTTATCAGACACTATCGGGTTTGTAAGTTAATATGGCCAAACATTGATGAGGGTCTAAATAGAAAACCCAATGAAAGAAATGCAGATTCCTCTTGTTTCATTGAATGTAATTTTACAACCAACATTTCCTAATATGCCTCTTTCAATATTATCACTATTAAAATGGAACACATTGATCAACACACCAATGAAGAGGGATGAAATATGAAATTTTTTCTATGACACAAGTGTGATTTGGATACACCAAATCAAGATTCATGAACCACAAATGAAATCTGGTTTCTAAACCTTGAACCTTTGAATAGAATGTTTCCTCCTCCATAACGAAACATTTCAAAAGGGAATGGTGGGACTATATCCATATCTAAATTAACAATTGTAGAGATTCCTTCCATGGAGGAATGACTATCGTAATATTAGAGTTAGATAAAAATTCTCTAGAAACTCATGAATGTTATACTCAGAGGAAATATTCCCACTAGTTATCATCTTTCGGAAGATACGAATATTCTTCCTCCCCTAGATAATAATCCATAATGATAAATGCTTGAGCATCATATTTTATCTATATCAATATAGATATTCTAAATAAATGAGGAAGTCAAAGATTATAATGACTTCCCACATTTTGGAGACAGCCCCACCCTCTCTATTATAATCATTTAGTCGTAGGATGAATCAAGACATAATGGGAGATTATGTTAGTATCACCTCATTGGCCTTGTCCCATTCCCATTATATGGGAGATTTCTCAAAAAATTGTGGAAGTAGAGTGAAATAACATTATCGAGTCCTTGGACACTCGAATATAATCCATGGAAGGACGATGTGAACCTATGAAGCCTGAGAGGAAGACATTTCATGAATGGGTGGATGATATTCCATCTCCACCCAAATTTAGTAATCATACCTTCTCTACCATTAATGGTGTAGGCTACTGAAAACAACATCTCACACTCTTCATATACCTATGTGGTCTGATTACGGTCCCTCAATGTCCATAGGAGGATACAAAGATATGGTGTTTCATAAATACACATACAAGATTATCCATTGTTTTGTAGAATAGTGTTCTTACAGTATCTGTTGTATGATGGGATGAACTTCATTGTCAGTTCCTTTATCACTTTAGTTCCACAAAGAAGAAAGAAAAAATCATCAATCTGAAAAACTAAAAACGACATCAAAATGATGGCTTGTTTGATTTCATATAAATATAGAATGTATGTAAAGACCCGAATATTGATGTACATGGACATTACATTACTTTTTTGGAATAATTAATACATAACAAAAATAGACACACAAGGACCGTAATAGTTTAGTGTCTTTGGAAACTCGGAATAAAATCTTCTAATCGTGGTGAAAGATCCTCAACATCTCCCATAAAGATCTTCCTCTTTTTTTTCTTACCTAAAACCTTTCATTATATCATGGGGAAAATAAAACATAAAAAGGGTGAGCTCAAATGCTCAGTAAGGGTAAGCATGGATAAAATAAAACAAACTATATACATTTGAACTTAAAAACATGAACATATTGTTTAAACATAAAAAGCTTGAGCAATTGCATAAAACATGGAAGTACGTAAGGCATAGATCATAAAGAAACATTAATAATGATAAAATAGCATGGGAATAAAACATGTAATTGTGGAAACCATTAAGAACATGATATGATTTCCATTGTAGCCAAGGCATTGCTGCCTAGACCATCTTAGTGGACAAAGTCCCTTTCTGAATCAAGTTCACTCCTCGTTCCAGTCCTGTATTACTGATCCGGTTTAACTTTCCGTTCCAGGAATGTCTATCTCATGAGATATAAATCTTTACCCAATGCATTGGATGGAGATATAGGTCCCACCCATCTCATAATGAAATCATTCTTACCTGTGCCACAAAATAAACATACATCATTCATAATAACCCAACAAATAAAATGGGTTTCATAAACATCATCCCATCATCACATAATCCATATAAAAGCAATGGATATCATTTCATAATCAGAAAACTGAAACCAAGTAAATAATAGATACATTTTACTTGAAACATACACATATGAAATAATGTTATCTTAGATGAAAAATGTTTTTTGATAAAACATTTGAAATGAATTCTTGAGGAAAATATCCTTTCTTCTTCAAAATCATTTTCTTTTCACAAAATGCCATTCAATTTTAAAAGAATAGGATTTTTTTTAAAATAGCCATAAAATATTTTGTAGTAAGCATCATGAAAATAAGGCTTTATAAAACCGTAAAAATCCGTTCGTGCCGTATAAGTTAAAAAAACATTCTTTTCCTACTTTTGACGGAAAATCCAAAAAGTACCTCATAATGTAAACAAAAAAGATTCCTTACATACCATGTAGTAAAAGTCAAAAATGGGTAAAAATGACTTTAAACATACATGAAAACAGTTTTATAAAACATTGATATGGATGATATAAATAACCCCAGTAAATACTTACAAATAAGCAATCTCGGATAAAAATGAGATTTTCAAAATTATCCCTTACCTTAGGTCCGATATGCATTGTACGTATCAGAACCTCCTGTATAATGATTTAAATAATGTTATTATCTTATTACATAATCATATTAATTGTTATGATATCATATATGGTTCAGTTATGACTTTATATTACACGTTCTTTTGTAAATTCCATGTTAAATAGCGTTTTGGGTAAAATTGTTTCATTTGTCGTCCGTGTTTAGACTTGTAATTATTCATATGATTATATAGATCATGATTACTTACATCCAGAATGTAAAACATGATTTATATATAATATAAATTCAGAATATACATATATATAATAGATCGATAAATGGAAAGAAATACACCGTTCATGGAGACGGGAGGTCGTACGTATGCATGAACGTTGTTTTCATTTCCTCATTGAATTGAATGGAATTAATTGGATGACATACATGTATATATATACATAAATCCAGTATCATTATTATGTCATATATTTCATGATTACTTATTATATATACTTTATAATCATTTATTAATGGTTAATCATTGAGAATGAATCTCATCGCGTCGTGGAGACAGTATTCTGTACGTACGCACCAGCGATGATATCATTCCCAAGAAAGTGGAATTTTATTGGAGTGTATGTAAACTATAACAGAATCAATATAAATTTACAATAATCATATATAGTTATTATTTACATCATTATACCCATCCAAGTAAGGTGGTGGTGGAAAATAGATTACACCACGGCGTGGAGACGATATTCCGTACGTACGCACGTCTGATGATTTCTTTTTCCATAGGATGGATAGATAGTGAAATAGGGTTGTTTCATACTTATAATAACATATCAGTATATGAGTGATACTGATGTTATTATTTCATAATGAAACAACCTAATAAGAAGAAGTGGAAGAAGAAATAAAGGTGAAATAATCGGTAACGGACATTACCTCTTCTTTGAAGCGCCTCTTTGAGACCTCCTCTTTGGGCACTGAAATTGGTCTTTAAAGAGAACCACGACCTATAGGATGTTTCTAGGGAAGTGGAGAAGAGAATTTGGCAGGGGTTGGTGGAGCTTGAAGGCTCAATGTGGTGTGAGGAAGAGAGGGAGGTGGTGCCCTTTTATAAGGGAGGAGAGGGGCACCTTTGGAATTCTTAAGAATATTAATTTATAATAAATCTAACCCCACTTAAAAACATCCAAAAATGACTCATATTCGAATATAATATGAGATAAGGTTTTAATATCATCAACCGATAAAATTTAGACATGTTAGGAAATTATTTTAAACATTATCAACTTAATTTATCCTTACTTAATCAATTTAATTTTATTTGTGGTAATAACATTCTAAATATTAAATTATAACAAACAATTACTTATTTGCTGTGAATTGTCCATAATTGGATACATTATAAAATTTTAGACCATATAAATATAAATTTAAAATTTTTAAATATTGTTGTGATTTTTAAACAATTTTATAATATGTTATTTTTATAAAATAACAATAGTTTCAATTTTGACACTATTCATTTATATGAATTTAAATAAAATATATACAGAATATATGTTCGAAATAAAATATTTAATAGATTCATAAAAGGCCATATGTATCTAGAAAATTATTGGAGCACATTAAATAGTTCATATAATATTTATTTTATTATTTTTAAAACCATTTATTTGGTTTATCTTTTAATAAAATAATTACTACAACATTTTTGTATAATTCTTTAATATACATTTTTTTGCATAAAAATTAAAAATAAAATCCTATGATGAAGTTAAATCTATTAAATTTCACAATAATACTTTTAATCTAATTTATGATCTTAAAATCACAATATTTAAATTGTTATATTTATTAAATTATGAAGGTTATAAATTTGGCTTCATTTAAAATAAAATTATATAAGTGTCATAATCACTTTTATAAGGCTCCAAACGGATATATATTAGGAAATTAGATGATTATGGTATAGATATACACTAAAAATAAGTTTTGGTCAGGTTTGTGGGTCTTTTAATGGGTATTATTATTTCAATAAAAACTATATTACAGATTTTTCACTTAATAAATAATTTCTGCATCATTAATGTATCACCATTAATGACAATTATTTAATCCCTAAAAATTCTAAATAAATTATCATGATGTAGATAATTTAATTGGATTTCTGGAGACTATTCATGTTCTATGTTTTATGATGTCTATCACTAAATTAAAATTTTTATACTTATAAGATTTAAGAGACTGACATGTTGTCACGTTCTTTGGTTTTAATAATAATTAAATTATTTTCCTCGTCAAAAGCCCATAAAATGAATCTAATCCGACCCTTAGGTTATATGGGTCTACTTTTATCCATGAAATCGAATTTTGGAATGTGTTAGGGTAATTTTATAATATTATATTTACCCTTAATTACACAATTTACCTTTAACTATGGTAAATAAAATTTACTGTAGTTACTATTCATAATTCCCAAAAATAAAAAGTAGCTTATTAACATAATTTGGACCCAATGATTCCAAATATGGAATCCATTTTTACAAATTAAATACACAAAATTTGCAGAAATTAAATTAAAATTAATCCCATTGTCGAAAGAAAACGGGTTTTTCTTTAAAACATTGCAAAAGATTGAATTGATTTAACCTATGAATTAAATGTAAAATCAATGCAAATGAAATAAGTTATATTAAATGGTAAAAATATATTTTATTTATACTTTAACACCATTCAATATTATAATTTAACTATATAAATTATTGCGATGAAAAAAAAATTTAATTAAAATATAGCGTGTTTTTACTATTCATCAAAATAATAAAGTTACCAGAATAATATGAAAAATTTATCCAAAGTAAATTTTTATTCCTTGATTCCAAAGAAGAATTTTATTTTTTAAAATTTAACTAATAAACATGTAAAAAACTAGATTTAAAGTGGGTGTTCCATCAAAAGGCGGCAAAACTGCATTTTTTGAAAAATACTAATTTTACCCGAAAAATTTATTTTGTTCTTATACCATGTTCTAGAAAATGGGTAATATTAATAATAATGTTAGAAAATTAAAAAATTAGTTAATACTATTCATAGGGCTAGTTCATAATAATATTATAACAATATATCATTATTTAGCAAAACCAAGTATTGCGTACAACACACGCTATCGATGAAGGTCTCGATTGCGTGTAATGCAAGCCAAGTTAGGGTTGCGTGTTGTGCAAGCATCCTTCGTTGTTTCGTATAACGGAATCCAACCATATTTCATTTATACATTGAATATATATATATATATATATAAACTCAATGTTGCGTTGAATAACTATTATCAAAATTATGTGTAACACGATCCAAGAATAATGTTGCGTATACTGCAAGCTAATACGGTGTTGTGTATAGTGAAAGGTAATCTTGGTGTAGCATACAACACAAAAAATTAATGAAATTAAAAGAATGTGTTTCATAAAATCTCGGGTTGTTACATTCTACCCCCCTTAAAATGAATTTCGCCCTCGAAATTCGTCGTGGTTATAAATGGTTTACTACTCGAAAGTTTGTTTAATAGAAACCCACAACGTAAAAAGGAATACCAAAAAATGGCTTTAAAAACTAAAGTATGAAATGTAACGGTTACCCAAATTAACTCATCATTGGGTTTCCACGTAGGAGAACATAGGTGAAAATATGGATATGGAAGAAAAATCTAACCATCAAGTTCTGATGGAGAGTGGTAGAGAACATGGCTATGAAAAAGCCATCAATCACAAAGCTATAGATTTGTGATGATCTAAGGTACCATCTGATTCATCGGATATAAGGGAACTGGGACAACATTTTTGGTTTTCAAGATCATTTCCCTAAAGTTGATAAATTAAAATAAATACTTACATGGTTTTGGTACAATCTCACTGTTGTTCCTGAATTGAACAATTTCCACTTCATCCCTTAAAGAAATGAAGTTGAATTTGTTATTCGTGATGTGTTAGCAGATCATGTGATAGAATGAGGGGTCATTCCATCTCTTTCAAACAAAAGGTTAGCAAAAGTTATAATTCCATCTTATGCTTAGATTAATCATATATGGTTCAAAAAATGAACTTATACTTCATATATCATACTACTTAATAAAATAAAACTAGTTTCTACTAACCAGGGACTTCTTGTAGGCCAGTGGTAGGCGATAAAGGCCAGCCGCACTTCGGTTGTGGGTTTGATTCCCACAGCCTTGTCCGACGCGATGGGCTGTCGCCCGTCCTGTAGGTTGTCCTTTTTCTAAAACTATATTATTATAACATCCCATCAATAATATCGAAAAAACATCTATCCTTAAACAATAATAACTTATGTCCAACATAATCCATTCCAATCTTTAGGCTTATCCATAATACTGCAGTCCACTCTCATAATATAGTGAAAATGATTATTGAGATTTAATACCATCATTGATCCCCATATATCATAAGATATGACTTGTTGGTCACATTCCAAACATTCGAAGGACTTAATCATATATTCTCTTGAAAAATGAATACCCATTGAACCTTAGTGAAAACATGAATGCAGTTAAAAGTTAACACTTTCCACATACAAAAATCCTCAAAATTCTATATACTCAAACCATGATATCACTTAGTCCTTATATCAATCATGAGCTCATGGATACAATCAAACATCTCATTATCTTCTTATTTCTTCATTATGCACATATCATCTACTTTAAAAAAATATCTGAATAACCTTCCATGGTTATAGGTACCATTCAACATATACTTTCAAATACATTTAGGAAAAACAATAGTGTAACTATACAACATAACTCTCGATAAAAATACAATCATTCCACTACCTTCTAAAACAACAGACTGAGATTCAACACTTCTTTTAGCTCATATATCATTTGTAGTCTCCTCATCATTATCCACAAAAATACTACCCATATGACCATGCTGATTCTCTTCATGAGATTTCCCATTAGGGAATTGGTTTGCATAATGCCCGTACATTCCACATTTAAAACATCTAATCATTGTTGATGTCATAGCAATACCATTATCCTTGTTCATGGTGTTAACTGAACCTTTTCCGTCGCACTTACTGGCTTTGTGTCCTTCTTTTCGACACCCAAAGCATCTTCAAGTTCATTTTAAACAATCTCCCTAATGCCTATTCCAAAATGATTTACATGAGGTAAATTGAACTTTATTTCCTCTATGATCATCATGAAACTCCATCTTTCTCTTATTATCTGAGTCGGGAAACTTAACAAAGTTGAGATTATTGATCATATTATGATATTGCTGATTAGGCATAATAACGATGTTTGGACTTCTAGATCCCATTTCATTTGGTTTCTCATGAAGAAAATCATTCCATTGTCTATCATATCCTCCATTATTGTAAATATTCTTGTTTCCATCCATTTTCTAAAACCCAAAAAGAATACTGTGAGAGGCAAAAATCATGCTAGGGAAAACAACAGAGTAAAGGGGTAGTATCCAAAATATCTAAAATATTAAGTTAAACTCTATGATCATTACCGTAGTTCTAGGAATATATCTTATATGTATACTTATCCTTAGGGACATCCCTAGACATACCTTAGAAATATCTCTAGGGATCTCACTAACGTTTTCGCATCCTAGTTTCCAAAGGTTGACTAAAACTTTCCTCTAATACCAACTGTAAAGACCCGAAGCTTGACGTACATGGACATTACATTACTTTTGCGGAATACTTAATACATAACAAAAATAGACACACAAGGACTGTAATAGTTTAGTGTCTTTGGAAACCTGGAATAAAATCTTCTAATTGTGGTGAAAGATCTTCAACATCTCCCATAATGATCTTCTCCTTTTTTATTTCTTACCTAAAACCTTTCTTTATATCCTGGGGAAAATAAGACATAAAAAGGGTGAGCTCAAATGCTCAGTAAGGGTAAGCATGGATAAAATAAAACATACTATATACACTTGAACTTAAAAACATGAACATAGTGTTTAAACATCAAAATCTTGATCAATTTCTTAAAACATGGAAGTTTGTAAGGCATAGATCATAAAGAAACATAAAGAATGATAAAATAGCATGGGAATAAAACATGTAATTGTGGAAACCATTAAGAACATGTTATGATTTCTATTGTAGCCAAGGCATTTCTGCCAAGACCATCTTAGTGGACAAAGTCCCTCTCTGAATCGAGTTCACTCCTCGTTCTAGTCCTATATTGCTGAACAGGTTTAACTTGCCGTTCCAGCCATGTCTATCTCATTAGATATAAATCATTACCCAATTCATTGGAGGGAGATATAGGTCCCACCCATCTCATAATTAAATCATTCTTACTTGTGCCACATTATAAACATACATCATTCATAATAACCCAACATATAAAATGGGTTTCATAAACATCATCCCATCTTCACATAATCCATATAAAAGAAGTGGATATAATTTCATAATCAGAAAAGTGAAACCATGTAAATCATAGAGACATTGTACTTGAAACATACACATATTAAATAATTTTATCTTAAATGAAAAATGGTTTTTGATAAAACACTTGAAATGAATTCTTGAGAAAAATATCCTTTATTCTTCAAAATCATTTTATTTTCACAAAATACCATGCAATTTTAAAAGAATAGGATTTTGTTTAAAATAGTTATGAAATATTTTGGAGTAATCATCATTAAAATAAGGCTTTATAAAACCGTAAAAATCTGTTCGTGCTGTATAAGTTAAAAAACATTCTTTTCGTACTTTTGCTGGAAAAGTCAAAAAGTACCTCATAACGTAAAAAAAAGAAAGATTCCTTACATAGCATGTAGTAAAAGTAAAAAATGGGTAAAAAGGACATTAAAAATACATGAAAACACTTTTATAACACATGGACATGGATGATATAAATAACCCCAGTAAATACTTACGAATACGAAATCTCAGATAAAAATGAGATTTGAAAAATTATCCTTTACCTTAGGTCTGATATGCTTTATACGTATCCGAACCTCCTTTATAATGATTTAAATAATGTTATTCAATTATTACAGAATCATATTAATTGTTATGATATCATACATGGTTCACTTATGACTTTATATTACCCGTTCTTTTGTAAATTCCATGTTAAAGAGCATTTTGGGGAAAATCGTTTGATTTGTCGTCCGTGTTTTGACTTGTAATTATTCGTATGATTACTTAGATCATGATTACTTACATCCAGAATGTAAAACATGATATATATATATAATATATATAATAGATCGATAAATGGAAAGAAATACACCGTTCATGGAGACGGTAGGTCGTACGTACGCATGAACGTTGTTTTCGTTTCCTCATTGAATTGAATGGAATTAATTGTATGAAATACATATATATATATATATATACATAAATCTAGTATCATTATTATGTCATATATTTCATGATTACTTATTATATATACTTTATAATCATTTATTATTGGTTAATCATTGAGAATGAATCTCATCGCGTCGTGGAGACGGTATTCCGTATGTACGCACGAGCGATGATATCGTTCCCATGATCGTGGAATTTTATTGGAGTGTATGTATACTATTAAAGAATCATTATAACTTTAAAATAATCATATATAGTTATTATTTACACCATTATACCCATCCAAGTAAGGTGGTGGTGGAAAATAGATTACACCACTGCGTGGAGACGGTATTCCATACGTACGCATACGCGGTGATTTATTTTTCCGTAGGATGGATAGATGGTGAAATAGGGTTGTTTAATACTTATAATAACATATAAGTATATTATTGATACTGATGTTATTACTTAATAATGAAACAACCTAATAATAATAATTGGAAGAAGAAATAAAGGTGAAAGAATCGGTAACAGACATTACCTCTTCTTTGAAGCGCCTCTTTGAGACATCCTCTTTGGGAACTAAAATTGGTCATTGAAGAATACCAGGACCTCTAGTATGTTTCTATGGAAGTGGAGAAGATAATTTGGAAGGGGTTGGCCGAGATTGAAGGCTCAAAGTGGTGTGAGGAAGAGAGGGAGGAGGTTCCCTTTTATAAGGGAGGAGAGGGGCACCTTTGGAATTCTTAAAAATATTAATTTATAATAAATCTAACCCCACTTAAAAACCTCCAAAAATGACTCATATTCAAATATAATATGAGATAGTGTTGTAATATCATCAACCAATAAAATTTAGACATGTTAGGAAATTATTTTAAGCATTATCAACTTGATTTATCCTTACTTAATCAATTTAATTTTATTTGTGGTAATAACATTCTAAATTTTAAATTATAACTAAAAATTACTTATTTGTTGTGAATTTTCCATAATTGGATACTTTATAAAATTTTAGAACATATAAATATATATTTATAATTTTTAAATATTTTATTTTATTTTTAAACAATTTTATAATATTATATTTTTATAAAATAACAATAGTGTCAATTTTGACACTATTCATTTATATGAATTTAAATAAAATATATACAGAATATATGTTCTAAATAAAAGATTTAATAGATTCATAAAAGTCCATATGTATCTATAAAATTAGTGGAGAACATTAAATAGTTCATATAATATTTATTATATAATTTGTAAAACCATTTATTTGGTTTATCTCTTAATAAAATAATTACTGCTACATTATTTTATAATTATTTAATATACATATTTGTTGCATAAAAATTAAAAATAAAATCCTATGATGAAGAGAAATATATTACCTTTCACAATAATACTTTTACTCTAATTTATCATCTTAAAATCACAATATTTAAATTGTTATATTTATTAAATTATGAAGGTGACAACTTTGGCATCATTTAAAATAAAATAATATAAGTGTCATAATCACTTTTATAAGGCTCCAAACGGTTATATATTAGGTCATTATATGCTTATGGTATATATATACATTAAAAATAAGTTTTGGTCTGGTTTGTGGGCCTTTTAATGGGTATTATTATTTCAATAAAAACTATATTACTGATTTTTGACTTAATAAATAATTTCTGCATCATTAATGTATCACCATTAATGACAATTATTTAGTCCCTAAAAATTATAAATAAATTATCATGATGTAGATAATGTTATTTGATTTCTGTATACTATTAATTTTTGAAGTTTTATGATGTTTATCAGTAAATTAAAATTATTATACTTATAAGATTTAAGAGAGTGACATGTTGTCACTTTCTTTGGTTTTAATAATAATTAAATTATTTTCATGGTCAAAAGTCCATAAAATGAATCTAATCTGACCCTTAGGTTATATGGGTCTACGTTTATCCATCCAATAGAATTTATTCATGTGTTAGCGTAATTTTATAATATTATATTTACCCTTAATTACCTGATTTACCTTTAACTATGGTAAATAAAATTTACCGTAGTTACTATTCATAATACCAAAAAATAAAAAGTAGCTTATTAACATAATTTGGACCCACTGATTCCAAATATGGAATCCATTTTTTCAAATTCAATACAGAAAAGTTGCAGAAATTTATTTAAAATTAATCCCATTGTCGAAAGAAAACTGGTTTTTCTTTAAAACATTGCAAAAGATTGAATTGATTTATCATACGAATTTAATGTAAAATCAATGCTAATGAAATAAATTATATTAAATGGTAAAAATATATTCTATTTATACTTTAAAACCATTAAATACTATAATTTAACCATATAAATTATTGCGATGAAAAAATTTGTTTTTAATTAAAATATAGTGTGTTTTTACTATTCATCAAAATATGAAAGTTACCAGAATAATATGAAAAATTTATCCAAATTAGATTTTTAATTCTTGATTCCAATGAAGAATTTTATTTTGTCAAATTGAACTTATACACATGTCAAAAACTAGATTTAAAGTGGGTGCGCCATCAAAAGGCGGCAAAACTGCATTTTTTGAAAAATACTTATTTTACCCGAAAATTTTATTTTGTTCTTATAGCATGTTTTAGAAAATGTGTAAGACGAATAATAATGTTATAAAATTAAAAATTTAGTTAATAATATTCATAATATCTAGTTCATAATAATATTACAATAATATATCATTGTTTAGCAAAACCTGGTATTGCGTACAACACACGCTATCGAGGAAGGTCGCGATTGCATGTAATGCGAGCCAAGTCAGGGTTGCGTGTTGTGCAAAAATCCTTCGTTTTTTCGTATAAAATAATCCAACCATATTTCATTTATACATTGAATATATATATATATATACTCAATGTTGCGTAGAATAACTATTATCAAAATTGTGTGTAACACGATCCAAGAATAGTGTTGTGTATACTAAAAGCTAATACGGTGTTGCGTATAGTGCAAGGTAATCTTGGTGTACCATACAACACAAGAAATTAATGAAATTAAAAGAATCTTTTTCAGAAAATCTTGGGGTGTTAAAATGTATTAAACTATTCACTCAGCGTTTTTCTCTCATTAGATAAACTATTTGATCTATGCGATGAAAATATCAGCAATTAGTGAAATACACCATTGACCCTCATGAAGTATCCATGTGGGTTCTATGAGTTCTCTAAAGTTGAATAATGTATCGGGGGATATTTAGAAAAACCGAGAAAAAATAAGAATCATTTCCACATCACATGTGAAATGTCCAGGAACAGGAGAAACTGCAGTTTTTACCCTCAATCCAGCAGTATTGCCCATCCAAGCACCAACCATGCTCCAAACTACCTAACACCACATTTTTAGTGTCAATAACCATATAATCTCATTCATATAGAACCCCATATAAGTTAGGTTCAACTATGATATGAATAATGAATGATAAGAATATTCTCCTTCTAAAATGAACAAGTCCGCAGTTATTTCTTGGATGCCATTGAAAATAAACTATTCAAGATTCCATAACCTATAATTCCTGATGATTTTAACCTCACCAACCATCCTGACAAATTCCCTTACCATAGAAGGTTGCGTAATAATATTCCAAAATACATATTAAAATATTTCATCCAAGTAATGGTTGAATCTATATATGATGAATTAGAAAACTCCCAAGGACATTTGGAATGCTTAATCGTTGTCCGGTCAGAAGAAGATGGTGGATATAAACATGTTTTATTCAAGAATGAAAAAAATTTCATCAATAGATGACTTGAAAAAATAAATATCAAGCTCATGAAACCCTAAAATAATAGTTTCATTGACCCTCATTTTCTCCACCACCTATGAATGATACATCATATTCAAATTCAAAAGGTGGGCATGCCCACAGTATGTATGATGAAACCGAAGATGAGTAATTTTATTCTTCTCCAATGCAAGCCCTAACTCTTATAGTCTTCATCCAAACAATATCCAAAAAATGGTAAATGTGCCACCAAATGGAATCCACATTGTATAAGGACCTCAATTTATTCTCTTTCGAAGTGATACACTTGGAAAACCCCTTCTTGGATGATGAGTATTCCCCTGAATATGAATTTACCACACATAACCATAGAATGGGAGGCCACATGCATTGAAACCGAAGATATAGGGGACAATGATGACATCGTTAGACCCAATATTCTAGTTAAATCCCAGTGGAGTATATATAGTTAGTTGAGACTCATGGGAAGTCACTCTAGCAAGCCCAAAGGAGGAAAAAAGGTTCCACAAATCCCTTTAGTAGTCAATTGAATCAAATTATATTGCATGACCACATAGTGGGGGTTCAATATAATCATCCTAGAAATTCAGGAAAGCTATAATGACCTATATTCCAACTATAAATGTTTTCTTGAATTATGCACAATCCATGTACCTATCCACCAGGAAGTCTTTAGATCATAAACGGCATGCCCAGGAGAAGCCCCATATCTAGAAGTGTCGACCTTTGGCATGAATTTATTACACATTGAAACATCTAGCTATAATACCACCCAATATCACAATTATTGATGTTACTTTTATTTCAAAATAACTCTAGGATACACTTGATGAATCTGTATGGATCTGACAGGAGGTGGAAAAAATGTCACTGAGGTTTTGGTGTATTGAGTGGATACAATGTCATCATAATTCCATGTATCCATCTCATTCAATGATCATGATTATGAAGATTCCATCCAAGGTCACATCATACCCTTATATGTAACGGGAGTACTAAAATATTTCCATATCCACATGGCTCTGATTAAGAATTGTTCGAGGATTAACCTTATCTCAGTTTAAACCCTCCAACATTTTGGATTTTGTGAAGGGTATCTATATCATACAAATATGACCATCCATGGGTATAATAAGTCTTAGTATAGACCACTTAGAAAAATAAAAATCAATGCCTATTTTGGGGATCTCACATCTGATACTGATTTTAGGGTTATCAAGAAGGATACCACATTAAATTTCCTTCTATGGATACCCTATCTCCATATCCATTTGGAAGTACCATCAGGATTCCCTCCATGTATGAAGTACCCCATCAATTGAAAATTCATAATACTACGTGGGGAAAATTCCCCCTTAAAAACTAAAAGATACACTTTTTCTAGAGAATATTTCTAAAAAAATGATGTAAAAAACTAATGGAAGATGATGATATATAGGTTGTAGCTCCCACTAGCTTGGGGACACCGTGGATGAGATTATAGATGAATACCATTTGAATTCCCTTTGTTGATTGTAATTTCATAAATTTTTTGAAATCGTAATATTGAAACAATTAATATTTACTCAATCATGATATATAAAGTGATACCGAACCCCCACTCAATAAGAACCAATATAATTATCTCTAAATTATACGTTACGTTAAAATTAATGATATAAATCCCTATCAATAGATGACTCAGGGGTCCATCTGTACTAGAGAAATTATAGTGAAAAATATTTTTAAATTAATGTTCCTTACAATATGATCAATAACATCTCTAGTAAACCCATAATATTTAATTATAATATAATATATAATAAGAATACCCAGAAAAAATGTATCATCGCCCATGAAAAAAAGGGCATCCAACTAGATATTTGTTCATGAATCACCAGTCATATATCCAAGACGTGGTCGAACACATTACAAAACTACATATCAATAATCTCATGAAATTTAAAAAAATATAAAATACATGATTCCACTTTATGATGCCCCACACCAGAACCACCATCTGATCCATTTTTCCACATATACAAAAGAACACCTCCACATATGCTAGATGCTTCCAATTCATAGTTTGTGACTAGACAATAAAATGAGGAGTCGATAACCTTAAATCAGATTAAAAAACTATGAGAATATCCCAAACAATCCAAAACAAATAATAATAGTGTGAATAATGAAATAAACACAATTCTAAAAATACATTTCCATTTTATATCATATAGAATCACAATCATGCTAATATAAATCCACTGATTTTCTACTGGTTGGTCAAATATACAAATTAATGATTATGAAAATCAAAAAAATGACCAAAATTCCATCCACATGCATCAATAAATCCCTGTCAATAAATACCCTTTAGATACTCTATCTCAATCTATTTCATTTTATGTAAAAAACCTGAATGTATAAAATAAGGTCCACAAAAACTATGGATCCCTTGTATGGATTATGAAATAAATATTAGTACGGTATCACCAATTTCTACTAATTTATTAAATTAAATATGTTAATGAACAAGGAAATGTGTCCATAGTGACCCCATGCATTCCATGTCACCACGTGTTAACAATACCACCATTATACCTGATTATACCTATTTTGGTTCGATGTAATAGTTGTAGCATATCTGCATCCCATGACCCACATAACCTATATAATGTTGGAACAAACAAGCTGAATGATAATTCAAGTCCACACCCCCACTCGCATAAAAAATTGTATCATATCGATCATCCCAAACAACCCTTATCACTAAGAAGGTCACATGTCTGATGATAGATATCAACCATTTAACAAAGAGTATGGTTCATACTTCTGATCCTAATTCACGTCACATCAAAAAACGAATTTTTTATGGATGTATATTAATACACTATGACACTGTGACACACCCCAATATCCATCTACCATGTAGAATTCCATCATCTATCCCTATCACATCACATCCTACACCCCGTATCACTCCTTGTGTTCTGAAAACTACCATTTCATTCACAACATGGAACAACTATCTTGTATCAATAATAGAGATTTCAAGGGTCTCAAGCCACATCATCTCACTCATGGGTGGGCTAGTCTTCATGGATATTCAATTCATTTTCACACTCATGCATGTCTAACCAGCACTTTCTAACTCATAGATATTTCAAGGACTCAAGATGCTCCACTAATAGTAGAATCTGTTGCATGTCATGAACAAATAGTCAAATATGCACATGAAACAAAACAAATGCCCAAAAACAATTACATAGTCCATAATCTCTTCATATAAGATATACAACCTCAATATAATCCCTATATTACACCCTAACTCATCAATATTGTTAGTGTATCCCACAGGTCCTTTAGAACCATTATGATCTATCATTATCAATACAATCTCACATAGATCACCCATTTGTGACACACATCCCAATGGATCATATGACCTCGAACATATGGCCTGATGCACACTCATCAAGATCCCTCCACACTCCTGATCCTACAACCTGGGGACCATCGAAAGTTATACAGGTCTAATACCATTTTATCCTGATCTCATATTCTGAAAACATCCCATGACCAAAACTAGGGCCCCTTCATAAATATCATAAACTAGAGCATTCATAATATTATTGGAGGATATCCATATTTATCAAAACACCTTTATTATCAATGGATTCATCCCACTCATAATGATCACTGAGTATTATCCCACACTCAGGAGTGTTTTCCCCACTATAAATGAGACATAAAACCCTCCCGCTTTTAATAAAGAGGAAACACACCCACCTGCATACATGACTAGACTACAAGAATCCATATAAGTCTACCAATTTAATATCTCAAATTCCATGACCATATATACTTCCCTTGTCATCTCTAACAAATCATCTCCCCTTGGATATATATTCACCGTGAAATCCCAATTCACCGAAGTTATAAATTGCACATCACCCTTGCATATGAGGCCCAATGTCATTATATCTCTATCTATTTCCCACTCCCAATCACTATCCATGTTACCTAAACCCATGAAACATTAATGATATAGGAATTCAGGTACATAATTCATTTCAATTTGTATTGAGGGGGCCACATACATACATAATGGAATTACCATCCATGCCGACATATACACCACCATAACCAAGTCCTTCCATGCCTAGTCTATGCTCTTATTGGATCCAGATTTCATATCTCTTGACATATGACATGAATAATAAATTTTATATATTTATAATAAATTTTTTATTTTAAAATGAGGCATAACATTATAAAACATACTCGGAATAGTTGTGACACTAAGACCACACCCAATGGCATATAGTCAACCTCATAGTAACTACTTTATCCATAACTCAGGAAATCACTATTATTCTTATATGAATCATCAATACATTAGTGTAATGAACATAGAAAATGTATCTATAATTGAAACAATATAGAGGTATAGATGTATGGGACTATGGATGGAAGGGGAATAATGGATCTGACATAATATCAACTTTGATACACATCAGGAATCACCCATATAATTGGGAATCACATGAGGGATGGGGGAGGGGATGTCAAAATTGTCAATAAATGGATTTTTCTAACACCCACACCCCCTAAATCATGAAACACCACATCATTAAAAGAAACAATTTCCCCTAATAAAGAGAGAGACAACCGCTTACCATTTATGATGTTAGTTATGCATTTATAGCATGAATACCCTATCACACACACATTATATGGAATAAACCTGGTTCATGAACTACAAAAGTTTGAGTTAGGGAGACCTTCCCCTTGGACAACCACATTCATTGAATTAATTGTTGATAATGGTGGGAATGAATTTCAAAAGGTGTCTTTACCCAACAAAAATTATTTACAATGTGAAAACATTCTATGTAAAAATCATTAACAATTTGAATGACCCCTTAATTCCTTGATTTTCCTTCCAATGAAAACATTCATCATATCAGTCATGTAAAAATTCTCAAAAAACCTTTTTAATAGCCGAGGAATCCACCAACCATCAAATAATGAATAAAACAACATTAAATGATTCCCAAACACTCAAGAATCTCAATTGATGTCTTGATTATCAATTTGAAAAAGTCCCCAAACCAAAAACGAAAATTTTAACTCAAAAAAGTGAATGTTAAATCTATAGGTCATTACATTTAATGAATTATTATAGTGTATGCTCATTCAGAAAGGTTTTTTGTTCTCTTATTTTACCTACAACATCGTTTATTCACAAATTAACATTTTCTAAAACTATACTAAATTCTACAAAAATTTTCATAATTAAAACCAAAAATAATTATAGTACCATATTTACCACCACGATTACTAATAATTATAGAATAAATGAAACTACTTATTAATTTTAAACCACATAAAATATCTTATATTGGATCCAATCAATACAATAAAAAATCACATATTATCTTCCTATGAAATATTTAAAATTTGAATACATGTATATACATAAAAGTATATTATATATTAGAATTATTAAAATAAATTAGAATATAAATAAATAGATTCATTAGAAACAGAAAATAATTTATAAATTTATAAAATAAAGAAATATATACACATGAAAATATAGTAAACCAAATTATCAAAACAAATGTAAAATAGTGTACCGTGATCTACCTAGCATGATAACTCTACTTCCACCATGCATCCCATAGTTGGAATTCCATTTCCAAATATATAGAGAAAATATAGTAACCATGACTAGTTCAATGTTGTGGCTGCCTCCCTCAATCCATTTTGAATACCAAGGATATGTTTTACTTCTACATGGGTATTCAAAACACTAAGGTTTGTAATTCTGATTCAAATATAAATTTATAAAAATTAAAATTCCCTATACTATGACCATCTTATATTTTGATTGATTGTTTTGGTGATTTGTCTTGTGAATTTTAGTAGGATATGTCTAATGTTTAATAATGGTCATTTTAGTTTTCCCATTTGACATAAAAACTATCCATGTTTAGTAAGATGTTTGATAACATATTTTCAAATAATTTTTTACCATGTTTGGTGAAATTAATGAGGTTACCATTCATATATTAAATGATACATAAATTTATTTGGAAAAGGGGTTAATTGGTTAATTTTAGGATTCAGTTTTGTGTGATGTTAGCATCAAGTAAGTGTAAAATGGTGGTTCGTATAAAGGTGATATGTATATTTCACAAGGTGTGTAAAGGTCGGATTCACATGATATGTAGAGGTAATATAGAATTGTGGAATGTAAAATTAAAATTTTACTATACCTTTCATAGGTAATAATTTAATGGTATATGGAATTATAAAATATACAAAAAGGTACCATGTCATTTCCATACGTTGAGTAAAGGTAAAATTATGTATCAATAACTTGTGCAATAGTAAAAATAAATTAAAAAAATGATTTCATTTACAATTTAAGATAAAAAATAAGAAAATTATATTATATTCATCATTAATGAATGAATATATTAAAATATTGAAAACTAAAAAATTTAATCAATCACTAAATAATGATGAATAAATTCATTTGTGGTAACTAGAGAACTCAAAAAATAATATATAAAACAACTTCAACACTAAAATATATCAACTAAAAAATCTAGCATAACACTTACATTTTCAATATTTTTAGTTTACAAAAACAATAAAATATTTTAATGAATAATCTATCATTTTTATATTTATTAAAAAGCATTAAAATTTAATTAGATTATAAGCCTATTATGATCAATTTGAAATTCATTTTAAGAAAAAACATTTTCCCAATTAGTAAATAAAATTTAATGAATAAAATACATAGTAAATGTTTTATAATCCAAATATATACACATAAGATAATAAAATGTAAAACTAAATCTCTATTATATAGATTTTAAATTATATTTTCATAAAAATCACAATAAAAATGGTATAGTAAATATATCAAAAAGTTGATTATTTTTTGAAACATATATAATAATAATATATACCTTATTAACAGAATATACGAAACAAATATATCTTAATTATGACTTTTTATAGAAGGATGTAAAGGATTCATTAATTTAAAATTGTAAAAGTATTGTCATAGTAAATAGTAATATTTTAAAAATTAAAACTCATGCTAGATAATGTTGTTTATATTTATAAAATGTTTGATTAACATGATTGAAGAAAAATTTATTCTGATTAACAATTGGATGGAGAAACAATTTTTTAATTGCATTCCTGGACTCTGTTTCTATCAAGAAAATGATATAAAACTAAAGAACATTTTATATCCAGTCAGAATCCTTTAAAACCATAATATGAATAACAAATCCATTTAAAATAGATCTCTCTATAAGAAAAATGTTTTGATTTTATAGTTAAATTTACATATCCTTTAATTCATTTGGTAAAATTTAGGTGAGATTCATCTGGATCATATTGAAATATATCACATAAACAAACAATAAACATAATATCATGTCTATAAAATAGAACTAAACCACCAATAATACTTATAAATAGTTTATATCCTACAATTATTTTTTATTTATCAATTTCCAATTCATAATTTGTACTTATATTAGTTGTAAATTTTTTACATGAATCAAGTTAAAATATTTTACCATTTTCTTTTGAATATTTACATTGATTAGAATAATTTCTATCATTTCTTTTGAAAAGTGATTTCAAAAAAGTAAATTGACTTCTCCCATATAAATAACATAAAATTCATTAAAAATTTTCTTTGAAAATTCTATTTATAGTAATTTACATGAAAATCATAAATATATCATAGAAATAAATATTAATGATTAAAATATAATTTCATTTTTTTAATAAAAAAACTAGGTTCTATTTAAATTAATTTCATTCTTTTTAAAAAAAACATTTAACGATATCTATCATACTATGAACTAGTTCTTGAATAAGTAATTATAAAAATATTTTAAGAATAAATAAAAAATATTATAAAACCATTCTTTTTCAAATCTGGTTGGATTATTACCATAAAAGTCTTCATAAATAATACCATTCAAAAAATCATTTAATATATATTTTTTATAATATAAAACCATAAAAATCTAAAAAAGGTATCCAAATAATAATATATTCAATCATGAATGAAAGGGAAGAACATTCATGAAAATATATACAATCTATATTATAATATACATGATTTATAAGTATATAATGATTTTAACAAAAATATTTTATTCATAATATTTATTTCTTAATAAGTTATTCAATTCCTATAATTTTTTTATAACCTAATGGTTTAAAAAATACATACATGATTTATTATAAATTTATTATGTTCATATTGAATAGAAATAATCCAATTTGAATTACTATCTGTTACATTTACTTTATGAGGTACAAAATCAGAAATACAAGGAAAAATTTCACATAAATAATTAAAAAAATGTAACAGCCCATGATTTCATAGTACATTATTTCTTCAATGTAATTCAATAACTTGCATTACACGCAACACTGAGTTCAAGTGCACCACGACTTACCAAACTAGCCGTTCAAAAGCGGTTATGAATAGTATTAACCGAATTTTGAATTTTATATAATCCTTATAATTTTAGAATACATATTATTAGTTTCTTAGATATAATTTAAGAACAAATTCATTTTTTATATAAAATAATTATTTTTGTAAATGGAATTTTAGAGTCTTCCAATGGAAATCCCTTTTAAAATATAATATTTAAAACTTTTATTTATTAAATTTTAAAAAATAAATTTCTTCTTTATAATCGAGACATAAAAATTTATTTTTGATAAATTTTTGGTGTTTTTCTGACAACTTTCATACTTGGGTGAATATTGAAAAATACTAAATTTTAACTGAAAACAAATTTTTTAATCAAAATAATTTATTGTGTTAAACTATGCATTGGAATCGTTTATAAGAATAATTAAATTAAATTTTTACCATTTAATACAATGTAGGTCATTGGAAGTAAGTTTATATTGAAATTGGATATAAAAAAGTGACAATCTTTTGGTAGTTATTATTTTTAAAAAATACGTTTTTAGTTTTGATAAAGGGAATTAATTTTAAATTAATAAATGAAATTTATATTTTCTTAATTTGGAAAATTATATTTCATTTTTTAATTTGGAATATCAAAATTATCTTAGGGGAATTTTTGGGTATTTTTCTGAAAACATTCAATTTTTGATGAATAGTGAAATACACTGTGTTTTAGTTCAAAACCAAAAATTCATTTAAATAATTACTATTTTATTTAAATTTATTTTTAAGTCAAAATGGATATATAATACCTATATAAGTTCAATATAATTCATTGGAGTCATTTTATAATAAAATTAGATGTACAAAATTTTATTGAAATTTTTACTGTCTCTTACCCACCTCCTAAGAGCATTTGAAAATTTACATAAAACATAATTTTACCACTTTTTTGCATTTATTTTCAAAAATAATATAGAAATGATTGATATCAATAAATAAATTATGGTTCAATAAGATGAAACTAATTTTTTGTGAATATTAACTTTTTACTTTTATTTACCACGGTTATAAGGGAATAGGGTAATTAAGGGTAAAAATGATATTATTATTACCTTGAAATATTCCATAATTATATTGGATAAGTGTAATTAGACCAAGAAAAACCTTAGGAATACAATCTTAATCTTTAGTTCCACTTGTATTAGATTAGGACATTGATTATTATTTAATTCAAAGAAGAGTTAAAAGTGTTAAATTCAATGTTTAATAACTAGAACATTTTTAATATAGAATTATATATAAGATAAATTAGACTATAAATATTCATTAGAAATATAAAATGATTTAATACATAATGGTTTTTTATTTATAAAATTTAGACATAAATAATTAAATTTATTTATTACACAATGATGATGCAATAATTACCTAATTAATGAAATCCTAAAATAAATGTTATAATAAATATCCAAATAGATGTAATTTTATACTCTTTCTGAATTAAACAAATTTTAAGGTTAATATTACATGTTAGGGTTGGCTATATAATTTTTTTGATGTAATAATGATATTATGGATTTAGAAAAAACAAAATAAAAAATTGTGTCAAAAATGACATAAAAGTTTTTTAAAAAAAATATATTATATTATTAATTGATATTATATTTCTAAAAATATATTGTTCTGAAAAAAGACATATATAATGATACTTGTATCATTAATGAACCACTTGGGGTTCTCTTGAAATTTTATAATATGTTTATTAACAATATAATATAAAAATACAAAGAGACATGGTAAATGTCAAACTATTTAACTAAGAGTTAAATCTAAAAGATAAAATTCATATAGTGACCCAAACCTATCTAAAACCTATTTGTTGAGTGGTTTTAGACCCATAGTCACCTTTTAATTTCAATAATTCATTTTTAAGCCATTATAAACCGAAAATGATTTTATTATAAAATAATATTTCTAGCTTTTCCTACGGTTCCCCTCACCCCTCTTATAAAACGAAACTCCCCCTTCTCTCTAATTCACACCTTCAATGCCATTTGGCTCAGCCAAACCCTGCCCAAATACCCTCAAAAATGTCTTCCCTTTATCCTAGAGTCCTTATTTAAGTCATAATGTCAATTTAAGGTGACCTTTTAATCATATCAAAATGAAGAACCTGAAGAGGAGGAAAATATTTCATCACCGCTTTCAAGTTCCTTTCTTCTTCCACTTCCTCTTTCTTTGTTGTTTCCATTACAAAATAATAACAATAGAATCTTATATATATTGTGATGTTATTATAAATATAGTACAACGATATTAATTATTTTATCCATCCTTTGAATGACATGTCACCATACGTGTATACGTATGGCTTACCGTCTCCACGTTGTGGTGTAATTGTTATTTAATACATTATTATTTTGATGGGTATAATAATGATGTATAATTGATTTAAATAATAAAGATAACATTATAATGATTCATTATATATGATAAACCATCCAATTATATATTATTTTAATATCAAAAGAATGATATTGTCGCTCGTGCGTAAGTACAGATTACCATATCCACGAACGTGATTAAATTCATTCCCCATCATAATCCATTCAAGACTAATTTTCATTATATTATTAAAAATAATGATTACATAATTAATATAATTCATAATATGAATAAGATAATTCCTATCCCTAACAAATATTAATTATGTAACAATGAAAATAATGGATAACGAATTAGTTAACACCCGAAAAGACGATAATACTAAGATATTATTAACAAAGAATTCTTAAAATATCATATATGATATCATTTTAATGTATATGATTCTAGTATAATATAATAACAATTATTTCATCATTATAGAGAAGTTTAACCAACCATTTAACTAGGAAAAGTACAATTTAAGGGTTAATTCTACAATGTCTTCATTATCTATTGTTGTTTTTACGTGAGTATCTACTGGGACCACGTTATCAGCCACATCCATATTTCATAAAAATATTTTAAAAAGGAATATTTTAATGTAATCTTTACCTAGATCAGAATTTTAAATGGTTTTATACATTTAATATTCTAAATCATTCTCATTAATTTCCATGTTTTCAGAATAGTTTTTAAGGATTTATTAATATGGACATGAATGTTTTTCAAATGTAAATTCCTTTCCAAAGTTTTTAAGTGGTATGGGACCCTTTGATTCAAAATGTCGTTAAATGTATTCCTTTACAAATAGTGTTAATTTTAAATGTTTTTATGAAAAAGTGATATTTCTATCAAAGAGTTTTACAAATCATTTTTATCTATATCAACATCCTTTTGATGGATTTTAAACTTATTTGAAGTTGATTTATTATGATACAAAACATCCATATTGTATTGAAGGTCTTGTGATATGTTTGAATGTGGATGTGTCATTTTTATACTGTAGACCACGGAAAATGCATTCCTGAAATTTTCCAAATGCTTCCATACACGATCAAGGATCGTAGAATGTTTCTTAAGATTTGATTTGGTAGGTCGTAGGGCCCGAACGGAGTTATGGATTAGGAGTTATGGACGTTTGAAGTTGGGCTGGAAATCTGGTTCGCGAAGCCCATTCGCGAAGCCCCCCTCCGTGATCGCGGAGCACCACCGCGAAGTAATGATGTGAGAGGCTCCGCGAACCCGTTTGACATTCGCGATACAGCGCGAAGACACCTCGCGAAGCACTACTACGAAGCACCTATGCGAAGCACCTGAGCATCGCGGTCCTGCGAAGCTCCGGAGGCGGTAACTCTCCGCGAACGAATTTGACGTTCGCGAGCCCGCCATGAAGCTCCAGAGGCGGTACCTCTCCGCGAACGAATTTGACGTTCGCGAGTGCACCGCGAAGCTCCTGAGGCGGCGCGGAAGGTCTGCTTCGCGGCGACCCTTGTCTATAAATACCCAGCTCACCCCCCTTCTCCAGGAGGATGGCCACGGCCACTTCTCCCCTTGGGCGGCCGAGCGGAGCTCCGCATTGCGGATCCGCGAAGCCATGCTCCGCGAGCAGCTTCCTTCGCGTTGCTGCTCCGCAAGCCGAGACTCCATTAGTCTATGCTCCGCGAGCCTATGCTCTGTGATGCTGCTCCGCGAGACCATGCTCCGCGAGACCAAGCTTCGCGAGAGCCCTTTGCTCCACGATGTTGCTCCGCGATGCTGCTCCGCAAGACCAAGCTCCGCGAGACCCCTTTGCTCCGCGATGTTGCTCCGCGAGAGACCATTGCTCCATGAGGCCATGATCCGCGAAGCTACTTCGCGAAGACCTATCCTTCGTGAGGATCCTACCTTTGCGCCCTCCGGGCCGGTCCCTTTACTACCATCACAGACCCCCATGAAAAATGGAGAGTTGCACCACGAACTTTTTCGGGCCGGGATTCCAGGATTTTCCATTGCACCCTTATGCGCTCCCACCTTCAACCTATGGAATACCATGATTTGATACACTCCTCCACACACCATGAAACACCATTTGTTGATGTATTCCTCTTTGTTTGTTTCCTATGTTGTGAGTTGAGGTTCTCATCATCAATTCCCCGAGTGCCTTGAGTCAAACCATTCCTCAGGCAACTCCTCCAAACCCAATCACTTGTCTCCTATGCCAGGTTCAACCAGAAAGGGCCGCCCTTGCATATGTCCCAACACAAACCATTTCTAGGAACCTTCTGCCTAATAATCCTATCTACAAGACTATAAACTGTAGTACTCCTTATCTAACAAACTATAGGATGCCTCTTGTCCTATACGAGAGATGCCTCATGGTCCAAGCCTGAGATGCCAACAGTCCTATCTACATGACTCGAAACTATAGCACTCCCTATCTAACAAATGATAGGATTCCTCTTGCCCTATACGAGAGATTCCTTATGCTCCCAGCATGAGACGCCAACAGTCCTTCCTACATGACTCTAAACTGTAGTAATACTTATGTTCCAAACATAGGATGTCGCTTGCTCCAAGCAAGAGATGCCTTATGCTCCTAGAATGAGATGCCAACAGTCCTTCCTACATGACTCTAAACTGTAGTAATCCCTATGTCCCAAACATAGGATTCCTATTGTTCCAAACATGAGATGCCTTATGCTCCAAGCGTAAGATGCTCAATGCCATGATTACAATGGCCTGATTCCAACGCCCCTTGGCATTTTCCCTCTTGTGCACTAGTGCATAAGTGAAGGCCTCAACTCACCAGTGAGTTGGGATGCCCTCATGTCCAGACATGAGGAATACAATACGGGAAGCTTCCTAGCATAAGCCCCAACCACTGTTTCCACTCCTCAGAAGCACCAGGGAAACTTCCTAGTGTAAGACCCATTTACCGTTGCTGCTCCTCACCAGCATCCGGGAAGCAGCCTTGCGTAAGCCCCATTCACCATTGCCGCTCCATAGCGGCACCCAGGCAGCATCCTTGCGTAAGCCCCATTCACCATTGCCGCTCCATAGCGGCACCCAGGCAGCTTCCTAGCGTAAGCCCAATTCACCAGTGCCGCTCCATAGCGGCACCGGGGCAACTTCTTAGTGTAAGCCCCATTCACCGTTGTTGCTCCTCACCAGCATCCGGGCAGCTTCCTAGCGTAAGCCTCATTCACCAGTGTCGCTCCATAGCGGCACCCAGGCAGCTTCCTCGCGTAAGCCCCATCCACTATTGTGATCCCAGTCAGCAGTAATCCGGTGTGACCCTATGCAGCGGTAAGCCGTTGACATCCTAATTCAGCGGTAAGCCGTTGATATCCTCATCCAGTGGTAAGCCGTTGCGACCCCATTTTGCGGTAACCCGTTCTGGGCCTCCATCCTGGAGTAAGTCCCAGCACCATGGGCCGTCTAACGCGTAAGCCCCTCTTCACTTCTCACGGACGCATCTTTCGCGACGTGATCATCAGGTCCTTGCAACCTCTTGTTTCTCACACCGAGCATGACTCACGTGGGCTTAGAGTGAGCACCGATTCTGACCCCCACCCATAGCGAACTACGAGGACTTTGATCCATGTCAAGGAATGGTACGTAGGAAGCCTCCATGAGGTTCAAGCCACATTGCTCGGTCGTTCATTCACGTCGAGTTTCGCCTTCGTCCAGCAAGACGTTAAACTGTATGTCTCCGTCCCGCATGACATTAAACTGCACGCCCCGTCCTGCATGACGTTAAACTACATGCCCTCGTCCAGCATGACATTAAACTGTATGCCTCCCTTTGTCCTGCATGAAATTAAACTGCACACCCATTCCCATATGAACTACGAGGTCTTTGATCCATGTCAAGGCATGGTACGTAGGAAGCCTCCCAGAAGTTCAAGCCCACCACTCATTGGACCAAGGTCCACTTTCACGTCGGTTCACCGACAAAGCCCCATTTGAACTACGAGGTCTTTGATCCATGTCAAGGCGTGGTACGTAGGAAGCCTACACGAGGTTCAAGCCCACCCATCATCCAATTCACGTCGTGTTCTACCTACGTCCAGCATGACGTTAAACTGCAATTCCAGTCTGACGGCAAGCCATTATGACTAACCCAAACTACGAGGACTTTGATACATGTCAAGGCATGGTACGTAAGAAGCCTCTACGAGGTTCAAAACCACCCTCCGGTCGTTCCGACCTCATTCACGTCGGTTCACCCCCGTCCCGCATGACGTTAAACTGCATTCCCCAATCTGAACTACGAGGACTTTGATCTGTGTCAAGGCATGGTATGTAGGAAGCCTCCCTGAGGTTCAAGCCCAACAATCATTGGCCCAAACCATCTTCTAGTCGGTGTGCCAGGCCCCCATTTTCAAGCCCATCCCCCATTGGACCAAGGTCCCTCATTTAGGTCGGTTCGCCGACACCCACCGCCCGTCGTTTATTCACGTCAGGGTTCACTATCATCCCACATGACGTTAAACTATATTCCATCAATCCTTTGAACTACAAGGACTTTGATCCATGTCAAGGCATGGTACGTAGGAAACCTTCCCAAGGTTCAAGCCCACTACTAGTGGACCCACGGGTCTACTTTCACGTCGGTTCACCGATGAAACCCTTTGAACTACGAGGTCTTTGATCCATGCCAAGGCATGGTACGTAGGAAGCCTCCCTGAGGTTCAACCCCATCTCTCATCGGATGAAGGTCCACCATCACGTCAGTTTGCTGACGATGCCCATCAGACCAAGGTACACGTTCACGTTGGTTCGCTGACGATGTCCATCGGACCAAGGTCCACCTTCACGTCGGTTCGCTGACAACATCCATCGGACCAAGGTCCACCTTCATGTCGGTTCACTGATGATGTCCATCAGACCAAGGTCCACCTTCACGTCGGTTCACCAGCACCAGCCCGAACTACGCGGACATTGATTCCCCGCCACGGGGATACGTAGGAAGCCTCTTCAAGGCTCAAGCCCAACTTCACTGTCACCCCTGTGATGGTCCTATTTCATTCCCCCTCCACTTCATTCATCCATCCATCACCCATTTTGATTCTCACCCGGGCCGCCACATCCCGGTGGGATCATTCCATCCACCTCCTCGCTGCTCCTAGCGGCGCATGGGCCGCTTTCCACATGTAAGCCCCAGCATATCTCCGGGTCGTTGTCCTCTATGTACACCCCGATTCATCACCCCTTCGAACTACGTGGGTTTTGATCCCTATCCTCTACACAGGGTAGTTAGGAAACCTCCAAGAGGTTCAATCCCAACCAATGGTAATCCATGGTGTATCCCATCCCGGGGTGCACTTTCCCTGATCCTCCCTTAGTGGTGTTCAGATCAACCATTACTGTTTGACAATTCCCCTATATGGGGCGCACCACCTCAGATCCGTCCTCATTGGGCGTTTTGATCCATACCCTTGGTAAAACATCCAGGTGCTCCCTCCTAGGGATGTACCAATCTGATCCGTCTCTATGGGACATTATGATCACCCTCATTCCATCTCCATAAGACATTAAACTCATGGCCTACCTTGTGATAAACAGGAGATGCCTGAGGAAATCCTCGGATGACATGCCTTTGGCATAACCGTCTTCGCAAGAGGTTAAACATTTTGTATACGCTATGTCAAACATGGGAAGCTGAGGAAAACCTCAGGTACACTCCTTTGGTGTAACTGTCTCTGCTAGACGTTAATCTTGCAACATACCCTTTGTTAAACACGGGAAGCTGAGGAAAACCTCAGAAAAATGCCTTGGGTTCTACACCCTTGAGATGCCCTCTTATGAGGAAGAATACAGGTTCCCCTATGTCCACGCACCCAGATATGCCCTGACATTCCTGATGTTGCCGTCTACTCCGACCGAAGGTCGCTACCATGTCATGACCCTATGGAAAGTCTTGACGGAAGTAGTGTAATTAACCGGCGTCCATGAAGATATGGCACCCGGAATGAGATTCACGAACAACGTATTAAATCTATGAGGGAGACCCGGACTAGGTGATGAGCTCTGATGAGGAATCCACAAAAGGAAGAACTGACATCCCATCATCCCCTTTCGATCAAGGAGCAAACGTCCCTGAAAAAGGAACGAATGACGCCCGCCTTTGGAAAGCGGGAATGCGGGGCAACAGCAGCGCGTCCTCCACGGACGGATGTGCGCACCCCGGCGAAAGCGTCGGAAACATATACCATTCATGTTTTATGGATAAATTATTCACATTTCATATCCTAGTTTTAATAATAATGTTTATGTTATGTTTAACCCTTTTCATATGAGGAATGAATTGGACTTAGTAAGTGACAAGTGGATCCCGCTATACCTCCTCGATGATTGGGTAGGTCTCATGAGACAAACATGTGTCTTGGCGCAAGGAATTGAAAAAATCTTATTTGTAGTCTTGGCACAAGGCCTTGAATATGTTGTTATGAAAGTTTAGAATTATTCATTCCATCATTATGAATGAGGTTATTTATTTTTCATGTGATTATTCAACTAGTAGAATATCCATGTGAATAAGTAAATGGCATTATTTGATTTTATCTTTACCATATTATGCGGAATTTCAAGTTTAAAATGATTTTGTTTTAGTCTTATATATTGCCTTAAATATTTACGCTTATTTATGAATGTTTCATCTATATTGTTTTCCTTATGGAGCATCTGAGCTCACCCCTTTCTATGTTTTATTTTTCATAGAATTCTAGTAAGTATACTAAGAATTTCCTGCCTAGATAGTCTATGGGATCTCAGTGTTTTCTATGGAAACAATGTTGTCGTACTTTTCCATTTAATGATATAATTTAAACCTTGTGAATGTATCTAGTACTCCCAAGGCTTCTAAAATAATTGGTCTATCAAGACTTGATCTTTGGTGATCATGCCAATGATATGTAATAATGCACCGACTCTGTGATTCTTGGGTCAGGGCATTATAGTTGGTTTTAGAGGAAGATTAGTACAAACCTTGGAAACTTGATTTAGATAAACACTAATTTGAGCACATATCCATAAGATAGACTTTGAGGATTAGTATTGAAGAACTTCCTAGAGTTTTAGTACTGTAGTGATTTTGTGAGTTTTCCAAGCAATACATCCTTGTCTGGGCACAAACATGTTATTGTGTCATTTTATTATTGTATTAATGATTTACATGTTATAATAATTATAGTTTATATAATGAATGTACTGCAGTACTATTTAATTAATGACTTGAGATTAGTAGAACCAAGAAATGTGTCTCAATGGAAAGATAAACTTATTGGAAAATATGTGGTTGAAGAAAATACAAAACATTATTATGGTCCTGATACTGAGTTATTGATTTTGGAATAAGTGATGATTGATTTGGATAAATTCTCTTTGATATTATTGACTACTTTGGAACTGATTAATGTTTTGTTTATTTCATAATTTTTGTAGTATTTAAAATTTTTGGATATAAATAATATATCTATTATTCTATAAAAAATAAGGGAATAAGAATTTAGTCAATAAGGTTTTATTGTAATTCACGGTGTTAATGTCTTTTAAAAGAATACATGATGATGTTATTCACATGTTATTATGTGGAAAAAAAGGATCTTCATTGTGTTTTACATCTTAATAAATTTCGGATTGTGAGTATAGAAAGAAGTATTTTGGATAAGTCTAAAGGTTGTAATGGATTAAGTTTGATGTTGGATTCTATTTTTAAGGTAGAAGCATTTATTGAGATTGTTTTTTGAATTTTTTATAAAAGGATAACTCGATGGTCGGGCGACAACCAGTCGCGTCCGGCAAGGCCGCGAGACTTGAACCCACAACCAAAGGTCGTTAAGGGTGTATCACCTACCACTGGCGTATGAGATGTCCTAGATTGTATAATGTAGTTTTTTTAATGGTCTGATAGATGAATTATAAATTCATATTTTTGGAACCATATACAATTAGGATAAATAGAGTATTTTTATCTTATATTATCTTTTATAGTGAAATATGAGTTTCTTGTAGAAATTAGTTGAAGGATGGAACTCTACTTTTCAAGTATAATTTTATATTATTATATGAAGAAATTAATCCATAAATCTTATTTAATAGATCTTAAAACCAAAAATGTTTTAACCAAATACCTTATTTTTCGTTGAAACGATGATATTTTAAATCATCATAGATTGATGGCTTTGAGGCCCTCAATTTTACACTTGTTTGTGATTGATGACCTCAATAACTACCAAAAAATATTTTTTTTACTCCAATTATGTGTCTTTAATTGCAACCAATGTTCTCCTAATCGAGATTATAATTTGGTGGTGACTTTTTCATTTCTTTTTCCCTCTTATAAAGACTAAATTTTATTAACCCAATTTTCGAAGTGGGTTCTCCAAAAAGTTATTTTTTTTATTTTTAACCTTTTATTTTCGAAAAACAATTTCAAATTGTTAGGATTCAATTTGTTGGAGGGGAGAATGTAACACCCCATGATTTCATAGTATGTTATTTCATTAATGTAATTCAATAACATGCACTACACGCAACACTGAGTTCAAGTTTACCACGAATTACCAAACAATCCGTTCAAAAAAGGTTATGAATAGTATTAACTTAATTTTGAATTTTATATAATCCTCATAATTTTTGAATATATATTATGAGTCTCTTAGACAAAATATAAGAACAAAATTATTTTTTCAGATAAAAGTAGTATTTTTTTTAAATGCAGTTTTACCGACTTTTAATGGAAAATCCTTTTTAAATCCAACATTTGAAAAATTTATATATTAAATTCTAAAAAATAAAATTATGATTTAGAATCATCACATAAAAATTTATTTTTTGATAAATGTTTGGTGTTCTCTGATAAATTTCATATTTGGGTGAGTAGTGAAAAATACTAAATTTTATCTGAAAAAAACTTTTTTAATAAAAATAATTTATAGTGTTCAGCAATACATTTTAATGGTTTGGAAGTATAATTAAATTATTTTTTTACCATTTAATCCAATGTTGGTCATTGGAAGTAATTTCACTTTGAAATTGGACATAAACATGTGTCAATATTTTGGTAGATATTATTTCTTAAAAATACGCTTTTTCATTTTGATTAAGGGAATTAATTTTAAATTAATAAATTCAATTTATATGTTTTGAATTTGGAAAATCAAAATTATCTTAGAGTACATTTTTGGTATTTTTATGAAAACATTATATTTTTGATGAATAGTGAAATACATTGCGTTATAGTTTAAAACAGAATTTTTATTTAAATATTTATTTATTTTATTTAAATTTATTTTAATTAAAAATAGATATATAATACCTATATAACTTCAATATAATTCATTGGAGTCTTTTTATAATAAAATTAGATGTTTAAAAGTTTATTGAACTGCTTATCATCTTATACCCACCTCCTATGAGCATTTGAAAATTTACATAAACCTTTATTTTACAACTTCTGTGAGTTGAATTTTAAAAATATGAGAGAAATAGTTTATATCAATAAGTAAAATGGGGATCAATAAGATTAAAATAATTTCTGGTGACTAGTAACTTTTAACATTTATTTACTGTGGTTAAAATTGAATATGGAAATTAAGGGTAAAAATGATATTATTATTATCCTAACACATGCCCTAATTCTGTTGGAGAAGTGTAATTCGACCAAAAACCACCTTAGGAATTTAAAATGATCCTTTAGGTCCCCTTGGATTAGATTTAGATATTTATTATTATTTAATTTCAGGAAGAGTTAAAAGTGGTAAATTCCAAGTTTAATAACTAAAACATTTTTAATATAAGGATATATATAAAATTAATTAGACTATAAATATAATTTATAAATGAAAAATATTTCCTACATAATGGTATTTTTTTTAATTCTTATACATTAAATAATTAAATTTATTTATGACACAATGATGATGAAGTAATTACCAAATTAATGAAATAATAAAATAATTGATAATATGAATATCCAAATAAATGTAATTTGAAACTTTTTCTGAATTCAACTAATTTTATAGGTTAGTATGACATGTTATCATTGACTAGATGAATTTTTTTCTAAGTAATAATTCTGTTATGGATTTAGCAAAAACAAAATACCAAATAGTGTCAAATTTACATATAAGTGAATTTAAAACAAATATTATATTTTTAATTGATATTATATTCCTAAAAATCAATGGTTCCACAAAACTAATTATATAATGATATTTATTTCATTGAATAACCACTTGGGGTTCACATGGACGTTTATAGTAAGTTTATAAACCATATAATATAAAAATACAATGAGACATGGTAAATTTCAAACTATTTAACAGTGAGTTAAACCTAAAAGATAAAGTTAATATAGTGACCCAAAACTGTCTAAAACCTATTGGATGAGTTGTTTTCGACCCACCTCCACCTTATAAATAAAATAATTCTTTTTTTAGATATTATAAACTTAAGATGATTTTACTATAAAATTATATTTCTAGCTTTTCCTAAGGATCCCCTCTCCCCTGTTATAAAAGAGCACTCCCCCTTCTCTCTGATTCACACCTTCAAAGCAATTTGGCATGGCCAAACCCTGACCAAATACCCTCTTAACTATCCTCTCTTCTTCCAAGAGGCCATAATTTAGTCAGAATTCCAACCTAAGGAGCCCTTTTTATGAAATCAAAAGGAAGAACCCGAAGAAGAGGTAAATATTTCATCACCTCTTTCAAGTTCCATTCGTCTTCCACTTCCTCTTTAATTGTTGTTTCCATTCTAAAATAATAACCCCAGTATCTTCTATATATTGTGATGTTATTATAAATATGGTACAACCATATTCATTATTCTATCCATCCGTTGAATGACATGTCACCACACGTGCGTACGTACGACTTACCATCTCCACGTCGTGGTGTAATTATTTTTCAATACATTATTATTTGGATGGGTATAAAAATGATATATAATTGATGTAAATAATAAATATAATATTATAATGATTTTTTATATATTATATTTCATCCAATTATATATTATTTTAATTTGGAACGAATAATATTGTCGCGCGTGCGTATATACAGATTACCTTCTCCACAAACGTGATTTGATTCATTCCCCATCGTAATCAATTCTAGACTAATTTTCATTAGATGTTTAAAAAAAATTAAAGACTTAATATAATTTAGAATCTGAATAAGATACATCCTATCCATAACAAAAATTACTTACGTAACAAATCATATAAAAGAAAAAAAATCATTTAACCCCTGGAATGATGATAATACTAAGATATTATTAACAAAAAATGATAAAAGAACATATATGTTAGCATGTTAATGTATATGATTATAGTATAATTTTATAACAATTATTTCACCATTATACAAGATTTTAACCCCCTCTACCATGGAAAAGTACAAGGTAAGGGTCAATTCTACAATCTGTTCATTATCTGAGGTTGATTTTATGTGAGTATATACTAGGACCTCTTTATCAACCACATCCATATTTCATAAATTTGTTTCAAAAGGAATATTTTAAGGGACCCTTTAACTTGATCATAATTTTAAATGGTTTAAATATTTAATCTTCTAAATTACTCTAATTAATGTACATATATTCAGAATTATTTTTAAGGATTTATTTATAGAGACATGAATGTTTTTATAATGTTAATTACTTGCAAACATTTAAAAGTTGTATGGGACAATTTTATTCAAAAATGTTTTTAAATGTCTTCTCTTATAAATTTTGCGATTTGTAAATGTTTTTATGAAAAAGGGAATTTTCTCTCAAGGGGTTTTACAAATAATTTTCATCTATATCAACATCCTTTGATGGATTTTAAACTTATTAGAAGTTGATTTAATATAATACAAAACTTCCATATTGTATGGAAGGTTTTGTGATATTTTTTAATGTGGATGTGTCATTTTTATACAATTCATGGTTTATGGATAATGGATTGAAATTTCCTATTCTATTTTTAATACAAATGCCTCTGTTATGTTTAAACCTTTTCATATGAAGAATTCATTGGACATAGTAAGTTAAAGGTGGATCCCACTATAGCTCCTCGATGCAACGAAAGGTCTCATTAAAAAAACTACTGTCTTGGCACAATTCCTTGAAAAAATCTTATTTTTAGTTTTGGCACAAGGCCTTGGCTATGTGGTTATGAAATTCCGACATTATGTATTCTATCATTATGAAAGTGGCTATTGATATTGAATGTGATTATACGACTAGTAGAATATCTATGTCAATATGTAAATGGAATTATTTGATTTTATCATTTCCATATTATATTGAAGGTCATGTTTAAAAGCCTTTTGATTTAGTCTTATACATTTCCTAAAATGTCTATGATTATTTATGAAAGTTTACATTATATTGTTATCTTTACTGAGAATCTGAGATCACCCATTTTTATGTTTTAATTTTCCCAGGATGTGAAAAAGTATATTATGACTGACCTGTAGGGATGGTCTATGGGATCTCAGTGTTGTCTATGGAAACAAAGTTGTTGTTGTTTTCCATTTTATGATGTAATATTAACCTTAAGATATAGTACTCCCAATGCTACTAAACTAATCGGTCTATTGAGACTTGATCTTTTGTGATCATGCTAATGATAAGTAATAATGCACCGACTCTGGGATTTTGGGGTTGGGGCGTAACATCAAATATTCTAGTTTTACTTCGAAAATCCATATTTCTGATAACTTTATCAATGAGGAAATATTAATGAATTTTCTATGACCTAGGATAAAATGGATAAGGATTATTTTTCTCATCAATTGTTAAAATATTTTCACAAGGTTCTCCTTCACTAATATTAATTTCCGGTTATTTTTCAATAGTATTCAATCATACTATTTTTTTTCTAATTATCTTCATCAATGATAAGATGAACATATTCTTCTACAATCAAATTTCATTACTTATATACTCTATTATAATTACATTGATTATAATATTATAGAAAAAAATATGTTATAACAATTACAGTCAAATAAATCTAAATTATCATTAATATTTAAAATAAAAACATTACAACCAAAACCTTCTAATATAAAAAAAATTATGCGTTTGAACATAAATAATTCATGATAACATTTTGAATAAAGGAATAATTAAAACACTATTTCATATACATAAATTTATATTTTATGATTCAACCAAAAACTATTTAAGTAAATTATCTTAATTCTTAATAGTTATAGAAAAAAATATATAATACTATTAGCCTTAATTTAGACCTCTATTTTATTAAGGTGATCTTGTAGCAAAGAAATTATGAAAATATCCATTTTATTGATAACTCTTTTTAAAATTAATAATTAAAAAATTCACTTTTATTATCATTTCCGTTGAAAATTATTATATGAAATTTTCTATTTCTATATAATTAATTAAATATTATAAATTATGAAAAAATCACTTTTATGGGACATAAAATATTTCTATGTAAATAAACAATCATCAAAAATCCAAAAGACATATTTTGTTCCTCTTAAAAATATTCAATTGGTCCTAATAATACTAAAAGAATAGGCTTATGAGTTCCAAAAAACATTAATATATATAAAACATTCTCTATTTTTAAACAATTTAAAGAAGAATCATAATAAAATAAATACTAATTTTAAAATAGGGTAGTTGATCCACATGTCCATTAATATATAATTTATTTACCAATTGAATGTCCACATAAATTTGAATCATGTTCCATAATTCATCATTTATTTTAATAATAATAAAATAAGCAACATTTAGGTTATTTAACTCAGAAAATTCAATAGAATATAATTTTTCTTTCCTATTATCATGAAATAAATTAGATTCATTCCTGAAAATCAAACATTCAATATCAGGAAATTTAACACTAATCTAATTATCTAAAATTTATGAGATAGTATTTATGTTATTTTTTAAACTTTTATCATATAATGATTTAGATATTATTATAGTGTTAAACATACCCACTTCACCAAATCCCATAACCTTTCCTTTTAAGATTTCTCCAAAATACAATGAGCCTATATCCGATTGATTATATGATAGAAATTTTTATGGTTCACTATTAACATGAATATAACTAAAAAATTCAATGAACCATGTATACATGAGTCTTTGAAGGTAGATATTATTAAATATCATTAAATATAATGAATTATTAGTTCCTAGGATATCTTTCATCAAATTGGGTAAGTATATTAATTCACAGTTATTGAAATATGTTTTACAAAATTATTCTTGGGTAAAATTAATGATAAATTCATGGAAATAAAAGTTTTCATTTGGCCTAACATTTAAGGATATCTTAATGAACAATCATTAGCAGTGTGTCCTTTAATTTCACATCAAAATCAGGGAACAATGGATATAATTAGGTTATAAATTTTATAAACAATTATAGTATAATAAAGGTTTCACGTATTTAAATCCACTCTAATATTTTAATAGTTTCATCATTTCCATCATTTTCTCATACTCTTCATGTACATGAACAAATTTAGATTAATATTCATTCAATATTAAAATTTATTTCATAATATTTTCATTCCTTTTTTTTAAATCTCAAAATGATTGGAAAAATTTCATTTCAATAAGATGATATATTTCTATGCACCACATTTTTACAAGATAATTTATAATTTTTTGAATAATATAATAAATATCTCATTAATGTTTTGATAAAGGTTACCAATTACTAAAACATTCATCGTTAATTTTAGATTTCATTCAATTAAAATTTTCATATTTTTTTGTTCTAATTATGAATTATAATAAAAAATAAATTTCGAATACTTTCATAACTTATTCATAAATGATTTCTTTAGAATATGTTATCCATTTCATTTCTATATTAATATTCTAAAATTTAATCTGATTCTTCTCTAAAAGTATTTCAAGATATAAGAGTCATTTTATTTGATTTATAATACTTCTTGTATTTTGTTCCTTGCTTTAGTGTTTTATAGTATGTATTTATGTGTTACATATTTTTTCAATTATTGAATTTATGTTTAATTTTTTTTATAATAATGTTTTCCATTAATCTTTATATCATCCTTATTATAATCCTATTAGGATTACTTTATAAATACTATTTTTCTTTTTATTGTTATTAAAAATACTTTTTTATGTTATCTAGTTTCTTATCACCTTATAGTGATATAAAATCGATTGAGTTTGTAGAAAAAATTAATTTTTATTTAAATGTAACACTATTTTTCTTTGTGTTATTCTATAAAACCTTTTTCAATATATTTACTAAATTTATATGTAATGACATAATGAGTTCACCACATTTATATTCATTAAAATTATTAAAATCAAACATTTAAACCTTACTTTCTTACCACATAATGGGTATAGATCTCAAGAATAATTCTATAAGAACAAAATGATTTACATTGTCTTCAATGTAATTTAGTCCATATACAATGATAGTGAATATGTGAAACATCTAGTTAATAGATTCATCTTTACCAATCTCTATATATTGGTAGTATGCTTATTTAATTCCAAGATAAGTTATCGACAACTATTTAATACAAGGATATTATGTCCCAACCTACCAGGGCTCTCCAATAAGGATGTAAGTTGGTTGTTAGATCACAAGATCACCTTAATTATTTTAGGGTTTGATGACTGACACTAAGTAGGCATATCATAAAACTGGGAAGCCTTATCCTAACAAAAGTGTACACACACAAACACATATCAATACACCATTAAAATGTGAAAAGATAAACAAATGAAAAAATAAATTCATGAATAACATCTATCCAACATCAAAGTGTAAAAAAGAATTAAAAAATGCTTGTAGGGTCAAATAAAAACACCCAAAAACTTAACAATGAACCCACCTTCTAACAATATAGATGATACATCACAAAAGTAACTCTTGGATCTATATAAGGCTTTAATGGAAAAAATAAGATATAACCAAGCTCCCTCTAATCATGGTACACTTAGGAATCCAATTGAAATCACATCATCTTCATAAGACACGACAAGTTTGGGATGATCCCATGAATGTGTGAGTATATAAATACCTACCGGGACACTCTAAAATTACTAATAAAAAATAATTGAGAGCAATATGCTCATCACCACAATGATATGTCAATCAAGATATTTGATATAACAATATTTAATTATAGTAACCTACATATTCTCAAGAGAGACACTATGTCTGAAGATGAGGTCACAACATCCCTAACATCATATGATTCTACTAGAGGTTAAAAGAAACTACCATGATGAAGATCTAACTATATGATCCATTCCATCCTTTATGACAGTCATATGATTGGATTTACTCATTGAGTCTTACTATACAGATTAAACTTGTTTTAAGAGAACATTCTTATCAGGTCTTTCCCTAATGAAGAACAAATGAAATTGAGAGGGATCATCCAAGATATGCACTCAATAAGACTACACCTCATCATAATAAAATAGATACCAATGCATAGATAAGGTATCCTTCCAATGGCCATGTTGTATGTCATAATTTATCTAAAATATACCACCAATCATGGAATCATACGCTAGTGTATGCTGATATGACCAATTATTGAAACCCCGCCTTGGGATGTAGAGAATGGTAGAGGACCCCACATCATGCCTCATATAGGGATTCAGTAACAATATCTGATACTAATCACATAGAGTTTATCACATCCTATAATCAGTATGTGATTCCTTAATATACCATTTTATTTGGATGGACTAATGGAATTAACCCTAGGGAAACAAATCTATACTTCATAAGTGAGAGGGGACTCACCCTAGAGTACACCAGAGATGAATATAAGAGAAAAATGGAACCAATTTTCCATTTAATATTACATGATATTTTCCATATGACTTCGAATCATCTCTCACTATTCCTATAAATTCTGAGGTCTCACACTCACACGAAATAAATTTCTCTAAATACATGGTGTATCCTTTGGGGTACATGTATAACACTCCATGATTTTGTGAAATATTTCATTTTTATTAGTTTATACATTTTTTTGATATTTTTTATTTCATGCAACACTGGATCAATATTTTTTATATGAAAGTGCTATGTTTCAATTTTTTTTTATTTACACCATGTTAATATTTTGTTACAAGCTACAGTTATAGCTTAAATGAATGTAATATCCTATGTCTAAAATATATATCTAAAAATTTAAATATTTCTATATATTATATTTAGATTTCAATGCACAATGTACAATGTTAGTGTGCATTTTATGAAACAATGAGTTTATTCAATGGCTTGTCTTACACACATTACTGAGTTTAACAGAACAACAAAATATTAATAAAAAGTTATTATTTAATATAATAAGATATAAAATTTCTGAAAATTAGATGTTATTAATTATTATAAACTAACTTAGGACAATATAAGGATTATAAAAATTTAATAGGAGTTCATTGGTTACCAATTAATTAGATTCGAAAATGTTATCCAATTGAATATATAGAAATTATTTTTATTTTTTATGATCTGAATAATATTTTATACTAAAATTATATTAATTATAATTATTTAGTGATATTAATTTAATATATATGTATTATATTCAATCAAATATTTTTTATGTTTTTATAATATATAAGAAAAAATACTTTAAGAACTATCCTATTATTTATCATAAAAATTAATATTTTTAAAAAATAGCTATACATTATTTTTTATGTAAAACCTATATTAACATTTTTTCATCTTTTATAAATAATAATTTTCAAAATAAAAATCACCTGTTAAATTAAAATATGAAATATAGATTAGGGTTTTTTTTGTTTTTTTTTATGGTTCCTTTTTTATGAATAGTGAAAGAAGACGAAATTTTAATTCATAACTGATTTTCCATATAATTGATTTACTATGTTAATTTATATATTAAATAGGATTCAAAGACAAAATAAAACATTTTTTTATAAATTCATTCAATTTAGGTCATTGACATAAATTTCAATTTGAAATTTCCTATAAAACATAGGAATTGTTTAATTGTTTGTACTTTAAAACCCTATATTGTCGTCCTATAAATGGGATTAAATATTAATTATTAATGGAAACTTATGTGAATGGAATTTCGAAAAATGGATTACATATTTGTAATTACAATAATTTTATTGCCACAAAAGTTCCACAAATTTATTTATCAAAAATATTATTCAATGTAAATAAAATTAATTACCATGATTAAGGTAAAATTAATCTTACCAAGGGAGTAAACCTTAAACAAAAGTTCCAAATGACCTATAAACATATAAAAAAGTCATTTATTTCATATTTTGACCTTATCCACCCTTTTCAAAAATTTACATTATCGGACCACTTTAAATGGATGAAATGTGGGTGGAATTCCAATTCCAAAAATTTACAATAGTGCCACTCCTTCTCTACTACAAAATACAACTTATCCCCCACTTCCTAACACCTCTCAAGAAACATTGAACACACTTATATCATCCATAATAGCTCCTAAAAATACCTTAACTCATCTTATAATCCATATGTTTGAAATAAATCTATCCCAAGAATCACTTTGGTGCAAAACAAAATGAGTTACCCAAAGAATAGGTAACATCCTTCCTCAAGCTCTTTATTATTATTTTCATTATATACACCATCAACTCTCTTTATTTCTTGGTTATATCATAAAACCAATTTCAAAAATATAATGATTTTTTATATTAATTAGTATACCTACACTTACAGACACATCTATCTAATGGGTGACCAAAATACAGTTCTTGTATACGTCGAACTACGGCCTCACAAAATGATGTTTTCCATTTTTCATATACCACCTTTCATGGTTGGAAATTATAATGAAAAATGTATTTATATATTATTAATATTATATTTTCTATGAAATTATACTTCTATAATTCTATTATAACACCAGCCCTTTATACTTTATATCGTTTGATGTATGATAACATCGATTATAGACGTGTGGATTATCACCTCCTCAAAGAAATGTGATTCATTCATACATTACATTGAATTTATTAATTATGAGTTCAGTGAAATTATGTGATATATTTGATATATTAATGATAATTTAAAATTTTTATATACATATATATATACATATTTCATATACTTTCTTCCTTTCAATACGACTATAAAATGGAAACTATGTTCATACGTACATATGTCCAACCCACCCTATGAATGTTTTATTCCATTTTATACTTCTATTTTATATAAGTTGTTATAAATTACAAAAAATGAATATAAATTATATTTATATCATAGTGTACATTCTGTAATTCGTAATATAAGTATAAATACCAATGATAAAACAAATACTAAAAATAAGAAAAATATAAAGGATATTACTCTAAGTGTAACTTTAACATGGAATTGATAGTAAGGGTATAATATAAAGTCATAAAAATTAATATATGGAATTAAATATAATAATATCATCATGAAAAATATATATAATAAAAATATAATTACTATATAGGATGTTTTTATGAGTACGACGGGAGTAAAGACCTAAGGTTATGGTGTTTTATCTCACCTTTCATATATGTGAGATACAAGCCATGTTCAAAACTATTTTCCTCTATGTGGTGTATATTATAGAAAGGAATGTATTATATACTGATTACTATTAAATATATATGTACTTACATTTCCATTCAATTATCTTTATTTCATGGGGTTTCTATTTCAAAAGTTAACAAATCGGTCACACAGTTTTGTCTCATTTTTACTTCATTGAGGCACATTCTTTTTTATACTCATTAATTTTTTTCGTGGTGTATATAATTAAATTTTACATTTTATACAATTAATATACTTATTTTCATGAAATTTTATTCTTTATATAATTCCATTTTATTACATGGAGAGTGTGATCCCATGTTACCATGTGGTAAGAGTGTATTGAAACAATATCAGCATTTATGGGGATTTTTTATGATTATGCTTCCATTAATGAAATCATATGATCTATAACTTAAACATTCTCATGCGTTTTCTTAGAATATGGATATTTATGTTATATTGATGTAGTGGTTCCAATTTTCCACTCTTTGGTACATAAGATGGTCAGAAAATATTTATTTGAAATACTGACATTACCTCTCTCTTTGGTTTGAAATCAACGTTCCTTCAAAATAGTGTTTTCTAAAAGGTTTAAAAAATTATACAATTATACAATGATCTATAAAAGAAATTTTTACACTTTTTATTATTTTATATAAAAATTTATTTTAAAATAATAATATTCTTGTCATTTTCCAATCGATGAACCTTTGTAAACTCTTTTCAGTGCAACATGAATGTTCGATATTTATGGATTTACCCATACTCTTGACTGAAATTCCAATGAAGTTTCATTTATAATATCAAACATTATTCATAAAATAAACATTTTCCTAAAATTCAAAAAAAATCATTTTTTATGTGTTATTCAATATAAATGCTTCAATAAAATTTTTTATGTATATAATGTGTTTTTAGATTATTTTCAAAACATCCATTATAATTTTTCAATAGTTTTTTTACAATGAAAATTATTTCAATGATTTTTGAAGATAATTTTATATGTCTTCGATTTATTTTAAAAGATAAAAAAAATTCAATGTATTTTAAAGATTATTTTAAAAAAAATCAAGAAAAAATGGGTTTCAAGATTTCTTTTAAAGTTGAAAAATTATTTACAAAGAAATGGTTCTAAAAAATAATTCATGATTTATTTATAAATTTTCAAAGAAAATGATTTTTATAATGTTCTCATTTCATACATTATAAGTTTACAAGTTTATTTCAAATAAAATAGTTTTCAAAATGGTTTTATGCATTAAAAACAATCATTCAAGAAAAAATTATATTTTCTCAAGAAATGTTTTTATAAGATCATTAAAAATTATTTCCCATATAAGATGAAATATGTTGGTATAACTCATGAATTACAGGGGATATGATCCAAGTATCCCTTTAAATAATTTCTATGACTAGTTTCTATTTTTTTGGTATAAAATTCGTGAAACCATATTCTCTTTCATGAGTTATATGTTCAGGAAATATATTTCTCTTTTCACAGGTTATTTGTTTATAAAATATGTTTCTCTTTCATGGGTTCTACATTTATGATATCAATTTCTCTTTCATAGGAAATATGTTTATGAAGTATTTTTCTCATTCAGAGGTTCTATATTTATGAAATCTGTTTCTCTTTTATGGGTTTTATGTTTACGAATCATGTTTCACTTTCATAGGGTTATATGTCAATGAATCCTATTTCATTAAATTGGTGTGTGTTTGATGAAATAACTTTTAGACCTATAACCTTTCTATAGGTTAGGATATGATTAATTTTTTATGATACCTATTAAATTTCCTCGGTTATTTTTTAGTAAATTTTTATTATCAAATGGAAGATCTATGTATGATTTCATTATGAGATGGTTGGGACCTAAATATCCATCCAATGCATGGGTAGTGATTTATATCTCATCAGATAGAATATGATGGCCTTCGAAGTGAACCTTTAATACTAATATGGCCATGGGAGTGAAACATGACGACCAAGATGATATGGGGAATGACCGCACACATATAAGATGGCTATAGTATTGAACCATGATTACCACGATGGTATTGGGAGTAAACCCATAAAACCAATATTCCCTTAGTAGTGATGCCACAACTACTATAAAAATCATTATTATATGATTATGTGTTCTCCATAATTCCATGTTATATTCATAGGTTATTATATCATGTCATATTATCTTGGTTTCAATATCATTCATGTCTTATGAATTGAAAATATTTTTTACTAGATTTGTGTTCATGTTCTTCGATATATAGGGTATGATATTCTAAATATCATGATCATGTTGTCATACCATTTTATTCATGACATTCATACAAATTTCATTTATTTATCCTTTCATATAATTTGGTCTCACCCCTTCCTTATGTTCCCCTTCCCTATGTTATGAATAAAAAATTTTATGTATAATTACTAAGGGGTAAGATGATTATGGTAAACATTGAAGATATTACACTGAGTCATAATATTTTTCTTCCAATATTCCAATGGAATGAAACTAATCTAATTTTTGTCATATATTTTGTTAATGTACTATTAATTACACAAAATTACTCTAGGGTTAATGTCTGTAAAGAGATAGCCTTTATTATATGACATGTAGAAGTCGGTTTAGCACTGGATATTTTGTCCGGTATGCCATGTGTACTATGGACCATGCCATTGTTCTGTGGGTGAAAAAATGTACATTTACAATGTATTACTACTTTATAAACTAAAAGGGGTGTGAATCATGTCAGAAAATGAGTAGGTCTATGAACAGCAATCGATGTGTACAACCCACCAAAGTTCATGTGCCTTCGAAAGTAAATGATGTGTGACCCGACACGTGTTTTATTTTGGGAAACATTGTATTCTAGTAATGTAAAACATATATATTCCATGTCTCCTAGGTTACATGATGTGTGATCCCACCACACAGTCTATTGCATCTCATGCCCCTCTAAAAAATTACTCTCTATACACGTTGATTTATATTCTAAGCAGTAAATGACGTGCGATCTGATTCCCATAGTGTGTAGTTTCACATGAATTCTAAATAATTTACTCCATGTTCATGTTTTTATGGTTAACTGAGTGTCACATGATGTGTATGTAAATCATAGGGTTTATATTATTTTTATGGGCTCATAAAACCAAACCACTTCATATTGGGTACCCCATGGTGTGTGTCCTCAGAACAACATCGTTTTTTGTACATAAATTTCTATAAATACCTATTATTCATGTGTCTCTACCCATGCACCACCAAACCCATTGGTATTTCCCTTAAATTCACCCAAACTACTCAACCTGGGTTGATATATCTTTGACTTTCATCTATAGATGGAATCTACAAACAAAATTGGTTGAAAATTGCTTCATGTCACACCATGATGAAGCCACAATTCCCAACCACATATGAATAACATCGATGAAATACATATCTATCTCTAATTATCATTATTTATCATCACATCTATATCATGAAATCAATCCCCAACATAAAACAATATTCTTGAACTATCACATTATACAATGATTGCGTATAGATCATCCATTGGGTATTTTTCAAATCACCGGCCAAATAGTATACAGATTATGGCTTCACAATAAAATTGGATAAATACATTAAAAAAACATGAGGAATGAACCTTAGGATTTTTTTTTCATATTGACCTTAATTTATTAATTGAAAAAAATAAGATAATGATAAACAGAGATAAAAAAACATAAAACATGGATAAAAACCCATAAATTTTGTATAAAAATTAAACTCATGAATCAATTGTTAGGGGGATTGATTCACTTTAAACAAATCAAAAAAAATAGTACATTAAACTAAAATAAAAAAAATTCCTACCTAATTTTTTTATCATTAAATAATGAGGTATTTTTTAAAATAAGTATCATTGGTGAGATCCTCAAACTACATTAGAAAAGATGAAAACCTTGGTACTGATCATCGATCTATGATCTAGTGGTCATTCTCCAAATATATCTTCCATGATCTCTCTCTATCTCTCTCCAAATCCCTATGTTTATATAGGTAAACATATTACTTTTCCAAAATATGGGTTTAATATAGATGAATATGTCATGGAAATAAAAATAAATAAATAAATTTATTTTTTTATTAATTCACCCATTATTACACTAAATCCAAACACCTGACGCTGAAAGAGGTTATGTCACTCCTAGGGAAACTTCACATTATAAATTTTATTTTTTCCTATGATTTACATTACGAGAAACTTGTTTAGATTTATTTAATTATTTAAAAAAACCTATGTGGGTGTGGTATAATATGTTCAATATATTCAATATATCTGCACCAAGGAAATCCAAAACCTATAATACCATGATAAAATAGTACCTGGAATCAAAACTATAACATAAAATATTACAAAATAGTATTAGAAAAAAATATATGAATTAAATTATACCAATTGTCTAGTATATTCATCCAGAAAATCAATAACCAAGTCCTATAGTTGGGTGATGATACTGCATATGGATCTCCCTCTCTAATGATCTCTCTTACAAGTTCATGTGATGCCAACAGTGAGCACAAAATAGAAACACTTTCCCATAAGGGGACCCCTGTTATCATTCCTCAAACACCACATAGACCCTTGAAAATTTATCCCCTCCCATGATGTTTATCACACCTCAGTAAACATCATGAAACTAGTTCATCACTTTTATACACAGCTATGTCACATGGAATTGGTTATTCTCTTTGTATAATTTTGAATGTAGTTCTAATAAGCATGCGGCTTTGATAACCCAATGCGGTAAATAGAGAAGGAATGTATAAACCTTAGTAATACACTACTAACTCAAAAAAACCATATCCATACCCGTCAAGGTGATATCTCTTGAAAAACATGATATCTTCATTGATATCCAAATGCCTCCATAGTTGGTCCACAATGGAGTCCTTATGATGTTGGACAATCATCACCCATACATGGATATGCTATAACTTTTTACAATCACCACTCCAAACAACTCTAGGCCTATAAATGTTATCTCCCATAGGGTCCAGCCAATATAGAGGTGATATAATGGGTACCTAGTACATGTTCCCAAATAAAACTACACTGATGAAGGAGTTGTGATTGTTATGATACAGAAACTCCGCCAGTGGTAGATGATCCTCTCCAAAATTTCAAAAAATAATAGGAAAACATGAACCATATTCTATAGAACTAATTTATTCCACCTACCTATCCATATTATAAGATTATAAACACCATTACCAAACAATATTAATTTCAATGAAACCTGCATGCATAGGCATCCCAAACTCTCTACTGGTATCTTCTCAAGGATGGTTAAGAAATGTGCTCATATAGTTAGTTAGTATTGGATATTTCTAATAGCATCCTGAGACCATGATGATCATGGAATCATCTTACTTAGAAGAAAAAAGGAAACCATCACAATGACACATCCATTCGAAAAATTCATCCTTGACCAAATACTAGGTAAGAAACCAGAGTTAAACGTCAAAACACACTACGATATCCTACGTAACCCAAAAAATTCTAAAGGATCTCAGAACATCCTCATCTATCATAGACATACTACTAAGGTAATGAACGAAACATACTCACCACCATCTCTAATAGAATTATAGGTCTCATAAAAAAATACTTGATTAAGGATGAAGTAGTCACCTCTATCATGAAATCCATCATGAACATATCCAGTGGATATCTAAACATTTACGATCTCCCAATAAATATGACTAGTTTCTTCCGCTATAATGAGGAGAAGTGTAAACAACCCTCATATCGAGGTACACTACACCATAATAATATTTAATGTTCAACTGCAATGTGGACAACTACTTTTCACCTCACCCAATAACAATGAATGAAAATATATGTCGCAAACATCTTTTACCACCACCACTCTCTTGAGTGGCACCCATGCTAGCCTTGCCTCATCCTTCACTAGATCTTCTGTCACTCCCTTTTATGAGAAGATATATCCCAAAAATTGGATATTATAAATCTTTGACTAATTCATCATTGGATTCCCCTTAAAATTGTTCTCTTGGAGAATGTCCATAACAATTTTCACATATCTCATGTGTTACTCCTCAGACGCCGAGAACACAAGGGTTTCATTAAGGAAGATAACCATGGACTGACCTAATAAGGTTTTAAATATCCAACCCATAAGTATAAAATAAATAAATGTATCATTAAGAAATCGTGGAAACTATTTTGGATCTATGAAATCCACTCTTGTTATCTTTTACACTTGATCAAATAGATGGTGAAAACTCATCATGAGGTCAATATCTTAGAACCCATTCTCCCCTGGCCATTGGTCAAGGAAGTAATTGATTATTTAGGGTTATTAATCCTTCCTGCATCACCTAGTTCCAGAGCTGTTAAACCCTCCCTAACCATAAGCAGTAATCAACCTTCTTTGAAAACAACACTACTATTCTATGAAAAAAGAACATGGTCTGACATGCCATTTCCTTGTAGAATTATAAAAAAAAGTTATCTCCAATATCTCTATGAGTTCATCTGATATTATATTGTACATATTATTCCATTCATGGGTTCAAATATCCTAAAAAAATCATTTGATATGGATAACAATGGAATATATTCTGCGAGGGATCCCAAATACTCCACAAATAACATTAGGGAATAGAAACATCATAGATTCTTCTGCTCCAAGGGTCATACTAACCTACTAATAAGAAATATCACTTATCCTCTAATCCATGAGATCATGTAAATTTTTTTTATATTCCTTCTTACCTATGAAGGTAAAGTACATCCCAATGACTTAGTAAATCTTCAACCCTCAACAGAAATACTCAACTATGCATGGATGGTAGATAAATAGTTGATGCCAAAGATATCATCATAGTGTATCATTGTCTCCATTTAAGGATTTCACACAATAACTTATATACTCTCAGAGTAATGTGACACTATCAGTAGATGTTATTGATCACTAGAAATTTTTTAATGGATCCTCCAAGCACAATATTCAACAGAAAAGGGATCCCATATCATGAATTTATCATCAAAAATAGATGAATTCAGGGAAAATGATTGAAAATTTGTGATAAAACAATAGTTGGATAAGAGATGAAACACATCATACCTAAATCCAGACTCAAATCCTCCATTTCATAACCCCCATGTACCCAATGATATCCATCCTTATTTCCTCATTTTCTATAAAATAATGGTTTTCCCTAACAACATTTCATAAAAAAACATCATAAAAAATATAATTAAGTGGAAAACATTTACCACACTACAACACTATCCAATTTAGTAAGCATTAAATCAACTAAAATGTTTTAAATCACAACAATAGAATGCATCATGGTGGGGGAAATTTACCTCTTATTAACATGTTTGAATAAATATAGAACATCTCCTATATATTTATCTAGTGATTCCCTACAAAGCCCTTGTAATTTTTTTTACCATGACCACCAACTGCATGGGTCCTAACCTAGTAAAACACTTGCAACATATTCTTGGACCATTCATATACCACCATAGAAGGGTTTATGGATCAATATAAATATAAGTGATTTCTAGCATTAAAAAAATCAATTTCCACTAATTATAAGGGTTTGATTTGTTTTTTACATAGATAACTAATAGATTATCACCTTGAAGGGTTTCATCCTCCTAAACTATTAGAGTTGGGTAGAAAAGACATTTAATTTTTTGATATATCATTTGTAATTAATCTAGATGAAATGCCTCCCACAATGGTCCAAAACATATAGCATTTTCAACAAGTTCATCATACCATGATTCTGCAACGAAATCCTAAATGTTTTTTATCATAGGAGTATCTATGACTAGACTATATGCATCATGGGAAAAACTGTATATCTAGGGAGGTGACTTAGGAATGATATTGAAACCAAAACCATTATGATACGATGCATGTTCAATTTTTTTCCCTGAAAATAATTCCTATAGTTTCTAAATAAATATGTAGGTTATCAGAGTCCCTGTGAATGGATACATTAGATACTGCACAAATATTATGATCCCTAGTCCAAAATCAAAACTCAAAACACAAGAAATTTTTTCCAATTTCTGAAACTGAAGAATCAAGATAAAAAATAAAACAACTATGGTCCTTAAATGAAACCACTATGATGCCAGTCTATATTGAGCCAACCCACTCAGGCCCAACTGGATGAAAGTAATTTGATTGTGATACCCAAGCCTAGCTTCAATAGGCTAGTGTTTGGCGACCAACATCAGGTTTTAATATCAAACACATGAGATTCCATTTCCAAAAAATACACACACAGAAACATATATCTATATAACTATATAACATGGAATGATATTAACTGAAATTGTAAATTAATTTATAAAATAATTCCATATTACAGTGAAATAAGAATAACAACAGGATAAATTGGACAACTATAATATCCTGAAAAATGAAATAGATTTCATCCTACTAGCAACATGGGGAAAGATACCCAAAATCACCTCTTGGATCAATCAATGATCTCTCATGAACAACTACGTTATAACTAATATCCACATACTCCTAGTCCACCTAAGAATATGATATAAAGTTAATATTAATTACATGAAATGACAGGTATAGGCTGATCCCATTAAAGGGTGAGTATATACACCCCCAGTAGGATAACCAAACATGACCAGACCTAAATCATAAAGATATTAGTCATATCATAATCTTGAATTTATATTAATATGGATATTATACATTACTATAAATAAATATAATAACTATGATGTACTCAATATTTACACTTGGTCTAAAGGAGAGGTCACGACCTCTTTGACATCTAAGGAATATACTAACAGATCAAATGGACTGAGAATCCAAGAGAACTCACTCTAGAATCCTTTCCATACCTAATAATAAACATTTTTTCATATTATATATATGGAACCACTATAGTAGAACATCTTAATTGGGTCATTCTAGGAGGAAACATTCATTAAAATGAGAGGGATCATCTATGATACCCACTTGATTAGACTACACCTCATAAAAAGATAACTTATGTCATGATATACATATGGGATGAAACCCATGGAAATGGTGTATGCAATAACCTTTATAGAAGCTCCAACTAATTAAGGGATCATATTTCCATGTGTGTGGATTATTATGAAACCTGAATCAACACTTAGGGAAGAATAGAATGATATAAGATACAACAATGGGAATCACAGAGGGATTCTTGAACTCTATTTTATACTAATATTGTAGTGCGATAACATTTTGTTCTTAGGATGTTTTTATATAATATACCCCCTTATGGATTGACCAAGATAATTCAACCTAGAGAAATATATCCATACTGAAAGAGTATGGTGGAACTTACCCATGCTAAGACCAGAGGTAAATCGAGGGGAAATGGGATCCATATTTCTCTATAAGGAATAGATGGTGTGTCCCATTGGGGTACATTTCATGTATCGTAAATCATGGAACCTCCATTGTCTCATTCTCACATGAAATTAATTTATCAAAATACAAATCATGTCCCTATAGTTGTATTGTTTGTTGATTTTGGTTTATCACTCAACATAATGTATGTTTAGTGGTCGTGTACTCCGGGTGTTACCATGTACACTAGCCACAAATAATTACATTATAATGTACATAAGTGTAGTTTATGTCAAAATACATGTTTTTGAGGTGATGATTAATGTAATATTCTTCTCTTAAAAGAATTTGTACCTTATAAATGAAATGGTGTGTTCCCCTCCACACATAGTGTTTGGGCCACATTGCCTCCTCAGAATGGAATACCAACATAAGTTAATATTGAAAGGTTACAAGTCATGTGATCCCACCACATGTCATGTAATTTCATAAGTCCACATGGGTGTGTACTACTTGTACATGTCAAGACATATTCCCAGGGGTACATTATGTGTAATATGATACACACTATGTGTAGTGTCACATAAATTTCTTGTCTTGTACCCCATATGTATATTGATTGAGTTGGTCGAGGGTCACATGAAATGTGAGTAAGTCACATGATGTGAGATATTTAAATATATTTCAAAACCCTATCCACTGCATAAGAAGAACTATAAAATTTCTGTTACTCCAAACTACCTGGGGTTTAGTTTTTTATTTTCTAGAAGTCTAAATTATTAGCTCATCTTTGGCTTCAGATCACCACTGCTTTTGGGACCACATGAAAATGAACCAAAAAACCATCATCTAATTTTATTAGTCCTTTAATTTCACTAGTATAAGAATTACTGCTACCAAAATTCTTGTAAATTTCATGCTATCACACTTCATCATCGCCACAATTCCCAACCACATATGGAGAACTCCGGTCCAATCCTGATCCACCACTGATTGTGAATTATGGTCATCACACCTTGATCATGTGATAAATAGAAAACACAAACACATAGTAACTAACAATTGTGAAAAATAGTTCTTGGTCAATTATTATCCGCCAAATATTTATTTAATAACATGAAAATGGATAGCTGATGATGATTATGGAAACAATGTTGAGAGAAATCCACTAAACATAAAAATGCTGAATAAATATTTATCTTAGTTTGGATATGTATTGATTCATTGATGGATAAAAATTTCTACTAAATAGTTGAAAAAAAAATATCAACAATACATAATCTGGGGATAATTATCCACCAAATGTAAATCACCATTCGATATGTGAATAAATCGTTCAGAGGAATGATTCATGTTTGAATTGAAATAATCAAATACAAGATTAGAAAAACATAAAAAAATCATTACCGTCATTTTTTATCCATTGATTATGAATAATGATTTCATGTAATTTTCATTGGTGAGATCCATATACTATAATGAAATATAAAAACACCTCAGTTTAGATCATTGATCCAATATTTGGTGTTCATTTTCTAAATCTATACTGAATACACACACACACACACACACTATCTCTCTATCTCCCTCTCTATCTTTATATATCATCAATTCGATGGGGTTATGTGGGTAATCCTATTATTACCTCATACCTAGGCTTTAATTGAGTGGATTTTGTCATGGAGATTAAATAAATACATATATTTATGTATTTATTAATCTACCCATGATCCCTATAGAGCTGAACAGCCAATGTGAAAGAATGGTTTTATTACCGATAGGAAAAATATGAATTATGGTTTTAAGGGAGGCCGCATATTTCAAAGATCAGACACTTTAAATTATTTTAGAAAAACATCATGTACATGATATAATATTTTTATTATTTTTAATGTATCCTCATTGAGGATCATCATCCCCTAGAATCATTCACTAACTCAATTCCATGATTCAACACTATTTTATAAATATATTTATGTCTTAAAAGTAAAAAATGTTGGTAAAAAGTTGAGTATGTTTGAAATTATTATTTTATTATTATCCTTTTAATAATAAGATACATAAATAAAAACAATTATGTTATTAGAAAAAATAAAATATTCATCTCCTAATAATATAAAACAAATTTAATGGTATTATTATAAATAATAAAATTTAGATCAACATCTGACATATAACATTATTTTCACTTCCGTTATATTCTATTCCTTTCTAGGCATTCAAAGGTGTTACAGAAGCTAATGAAATGCTTAACCACCCCAATGACCCCTACACTATATCAGTGGGCATAGTGGTGACCACTTGTTTTCATTGAATATGTGAGAATGAAATAAGCCATCTTCATTAATCCATTTAGAGGGTTGAACATTTTGGTATTGGATACATGGATCTTGGTGAACCATTTTGAGTGAAATGGTCCTGGTGGGCATTAATATTGTCATTTAAATTGTGTAAAAAGTATCATAGCCTACTCCACTATTTAATAATAAAATATTCTACCTTAACATGAGTTGTGACTTGTTGAAGTTAATACATTTTACATTTATTCAATGAAATACATAATGATGGAGTGTGCCAAGAGTAGTGAAATGGATTAAATAGATGTTTTAGAATTCCTTTATCTTTGAGGATCTGCCTATGTTATACAAGGACTAGTAAAATACCATGTTTTATCCTTTTTTATTAGTTTGGTTGTTAGGTGATGTGTACATCAAAGAGACATTGAGTTTAATGTGAGGTAGGATGAATCAATATTCAGGGGCTTTCTACACTATTCTCTTTAGCGTGGTAATTTAATAATTCTTGATTCATTGTATTATGCAATGATAGAGGCCATCATTGATGTTTGAGGTAGGTTTATAATTCTTTCATGAGGACAAGATACAATGAGGTTAAGCCAAGCTAGGTATTGTTAGATAAACATACACTTATACATTGACTTTTTTCATGTACAGTTAGTATTTTTTAAAGATGAAAATATTTTTTTTCAATATAAATAAATTAAATATAATTTCAATGAAAATAAATGGAAATAATAATTGAATATCATGGATTTTAAATTTCTTATGATGAAAATGAAAAATCGTTTAATTGTGAAAATTATAGGTGTTTTAAAAGGGTCATGTGGTGGAAATAAATAGAACCTAATTTAATTTTGATTAAATAGAGATTTTTTCCAAGACTATGTGGAATATTTGGGTAATGAAATATATGTTGATTATATAAAATATTTTCTTCCTATATTTTATATTTTGGTGTTCGTTGATCATTACTCATGAGAATGAGTGATCGATGAATCACCATAAGATACTTTTTAGCCTGTTGAAATCCAATCCAAGGACTCTCCAATGTATTTCTAGATCTACACCTTTTTTCTCTCTACATTTCCTTATACAATATGAAATGTTTCGTAAGGTTGAGGATTAAATACCACCTCTATTATTTTGTATAATTTTTTATCATGTTCTTTTGTATGTTAATTAGTAAAAATAAATTTAAATAAGTTAAAAATATTTAAATTATCAAATGAAATAGGGAAAAATTAAATCTTCAAATCATTGATTATTATTTGTTGTCTATAAATTTATGAATTAAATAAGATTTTTTTTACATAGCATAGATTCTGTTATTTTATTTATATTTTATAGATATTGTTCAAGATTATGCTACATGATCATTATTTTGTATTTTATTTTTGATATGCCTCAAAATCATTAACCAAAGTAAGTATGTAATGTTAATTTAATAATAAAATAGAATTATAGTAGTATAAAGTTATTAAAATTTAATATGAATTAAGAATACATTAATTTTATTACTTTTTTGATATTTTAATCTCCATGATTTAGAAATAATATGTTGTGTACAAACTATGATGTTCCCATTCAGTTTCCTGAATTGTTAATTTTGAAGGACTCGATTGTTATTGTGCATGAATGATAATAACACATAACATAATTGAATAACAATTATATCCAGTAAATAAATGTGAAATTTGAATTGTCTAAAAATAAAAAATGCTTGATGATAGACCCAAATATTAAATTATTTGAATTTGGTTATTTCTTATTGATGTGTGTCTATGGGTTTTACCTCTTAGAAGATGGTGTTGTATATAACCTATAGTGTGTAATGAGAATGTATAATGTAATGTTAAGTTGTTAATTGAAATTTAGTTATGGGATAAGGGATTGAATTAAATGGGAATGAGAGAAAGTTTAAAATTTTGCAGATAACTTATAAATTTAATGAATATATTTTCATGAATTCTGACATATTATCCCTCAAATAAAAAATGAGAAGTAATTATTCCAGAATGACTCAGCATAAATATGTACCTGAAGGAACTCTCCAAATATAATGTTCTGCAACATGGAAAAAACATTACCCAAATCACCGAATAATGTTAAATTCATTTCATCTCATTTCACATCTTGAAAAAATAATACAAATAATGGAAATGTAAGAATTTAATGAAAATATTGGTTTTATTAGGTTTTGATAGAATGTACTTCATCCACTGGATGAACATTCAACCACTTCATTTCTCTAGAAAAAAAGGTTAAAATTTGTTACATATGAGTCATTGGGATTACTATAATATTGTTAATAATAAAAAGGTAACATATCTACCATCATAATTATCATACCCGCTGTATATAGAGAGTAACTTACAATCATCCAGTTCCATTGACATAAAAGAAATGTGGGATCCCATTAATTTTAATATAACCACCACTGATCTCCTTTCATAATATTTATCTTGACCATCACCTTTGCTAAACTAAAAAACACCTCAAAAAAGTGTTCAAAATCTCCATATTCTAGATGTAAAATATGAAACATCCCTAAAAACACCACCTTGAACTAACCAAATTAGAATAATACTCATTTGAACCACATCATTCTAGAAAGCTTCCTTCTTGAATGGAAAAGGAAAAACAATAATTGGCAAAAATACAATGAAACTAATACCTTATGTAACCACTACATTTTTTTGATAGATTTCATTCAACTAAATATTATATCCAAAATTCCAAAAATCATATCACTCAAATAATACATCCAATGAAATGAAAAATCACCACCTACAACTCAAATAAAACATCTTTTCAATTCCCCTACAAAAGAATGTATCTCCACCTCTTTCAAGTGAACAAATACCAACTAATAATGTATATTTCAAAAGTATTTATTAAACAAAAAATTATTATTTTTTAATAAATTTAATTTTATAAATATATTTAATTACACAAGACACTTATTTTAGCTTTAATTTCTTACAACACCATGTTTATAAAAAATGTAACATACTATGAAAATCATTTTTATTTAATATGATAGTTATCTCTATGAACATAAAATGATATGTATGAGTGGGATTGACTATATTTTGAATATATATGGTATAAACATGTACATAAAATGTACTCTTTAGTGTCTAGTTAATTATAATTGAAAAAAACTTTTTTAAATTTTTGGAAATCATTTTGTGGATATATATTTTATGCAAAAAATGCGTTTTATACAATTACATTAAATAAATTAATTTTAGTGAGTAATTTTAATTAAATTTATAAATTATATACTCAATAAAATATTTTGAATTCATCTTATGTGTTTTTTGGAATTATATAAGAATAAATAATAATTTATGCTTAAAATGTAATTTTCAATAAAACATCAATATCAAATATTTTACAGTTTAAAATTAATCTCCTGTATATAATAATCCATTATTTCTATCTTCCACTTGTCATTTTCACCATCATCCACATAAAATTTCTCATATGTGTCACTCCTCAATTACTCCATGTCACCCCTCCACTCAGTTTCCCTACTTTTCTCTACTTCCCTCTCCTGCTCACGGTCAAGCGCTCCTGCTGATGGTTTCGCGATTCACGACCAATACTCCCCTCAAAACCCTGAATCCATCATTAAACCCCTCCCAATCATCCTACACACTTTCATCCTCCTTCCTGACAACCTCTTTCTCCTTGTTTCAACTGAACGCTCTATGGTGTTTCTTCCCCCACTCATGTTTCAACCATTCGCGACCTATGGTTCCTGCAAACCCTTTCCACCATCGACATCCTTCCCCTAATTTCCTCCACTCATCCAAGGATTCCCACATACATCTATTGGATATATACTTCCACTTCTTCTCATATTTCCTTATTCATTCCATCCCAATATTATCATCCTCCTTCTCCTGCTCGCGACTTCAATCAGATTTTTTCCGGCTCAAAATTTACTTCGGAGCCACTCTGTTCGCAATTTCAAACAAGCAATTTAACTCATGAAATTTGAGAGTACCTTTATGATCCTTCACTAAAAATTTCCATGACGACATTTCCTGATCCCTCTCCCACTCATGATTCTACGGTTTAATTTTCCTTCAACGTTTCATACTTGCGATAGCCCCTATTTTTGATTTCCTTCCATCACATCATTCCCCTTTCAATCCATTATTAATCCATCACTTATAACCACCTAATGGTTGCTGTTTTAGTGGGAAGTTCTACATTTTACCCTTCATTTTTTAAATTATGACTCAATCACTACCATTATATTGGATTCTATAGAAATGAAGAAAATTGTACTAGAGGTCATAGTTTTCCATCGACGATTATTCACAACTTCTGTTTTTGAAGAACATCTCGGCTCCTCTTTCACATTTATCCTCTCTATATTATTGTTGTTGGTTTTCCCATTGATAATCTATTCCTTTATCATTGATTCAGACTATTTCAAATTATTTGACCTCTATCTTCTCCCCAGCGATGGCACATTATCCGTGAATAACAACTCCTTCGAGTGCACTTTTGAATTATGGAATAAATTTATTCGACTTACATACTTAGAGGAGGAAAAACCTAAGAGATTCGTATCATTTATGGATCAAGGAGGACTGATCATGTTGTTTTTAGCAATTAATAATTCATTTTTATTTTATATATTTTTAATTACCCATCAATTTAATATTGTGGAAAATAAAGGGGTTAATGATACAACTATAATCGTGTGATTCTTGATTTGGACATAATAGTACATGAAATGGACTTTAATGTGTTCTAATTTGTGATTACTAACAATACATATTTTTACATTACTCATAATATATTTCATCCCATTGATTCATTTATTTAATTCATTAAATATTCAATTTTTAATTAATGGATCAAGAAATCATACTTTAATGTCACAAAGGAATTGAAAGAATGAAGTTGTTTAGGGTAATGTCATTAAATTTTTAATACTCTTGGTCATGGTTTTTATTCGTTCCATTAATTTAAAATTTTTATTTTATATCATATAGTTGATTTCATTTCCATATATTTTTTGATCGTTGGTGAACACCTCATAATCTATATGTTTGAGAGTTTCTTATAATGTCATAATTGTTTGAATAAATCTATTTTTTAGAGGGGATTTCAGTTTTGGTTGCATGTTATTGTGGTCCATTGAAATGTTGAACCAATTGTTGGTGGCTATGTATCTTATACATATTTTAATCAACAGTTCCTTAGAATGATTACCTTGTATGTTACATTTCGAAAAGTATTTATATAGTCATATTTTATTGTAATGTTTATTTTTTGATTTATTTTATTAGACCTGATACCCATATGTGAAATCATTCAATTTTGTTTCCAGGTTTTCAAAACATAATCTATTATGTTATAATGGCTACTTCAACTTGCATGGTTAATTGATTTTATTTCCTTTTCTTATATGAAATGTCTGTTACATCATGTTTACGATTTAAATTTTTTTGGAATAAATTTTAATTCCTCTTAAAATATAATTTATTCTTACTTCTACATTGATGAAGTATTTGAATAGTGGGAGGACATGTTTTAGAGATATTTGGAAGAGATGAGGTAGATTTTCTACATTGATTATATTTTGAAACTACAAGAGTTGGGAGTTAAGTATGTATTGTTTTTATAATTCCTTTTTATTTGGGATTAGATACTTGTCAATGTTGATTGAAGCAGTGATTAATTTTTTATTGATGGAGTTGCGACCTCTTATATTATTCGACACAAAACATTTCTACTCCTTCACAACTCAAGAGTATAGGTATGGATTTCCCCATTGTAAAGCTTCAACTAGTTACCAAACGAATCATGAATACATTAATTTTTTCTTCCTATCTAATCTATAAATAATTTCTATATTTTTCATCTTTTAATTTGACTCTATTCATATAAATTATTTATAATTTTTTATAATCCATTTTCATTCCATCTTCATTCCTGATTCAGTAATTAGGGAACTACTACATTTTATCATGAAACATTTTTATGACATTCTCTATTGAGAAAGAATGAACAAAAACTTATCAAAAATAGGAAATCTTAGCCATTGGTTCTTTTCAACTCCATATAAACCATTTTTTAATATTTCTTATACTCTTCTTCCCCTATGGTCAAAATAATTTTTTATGAATTGAATTTAAAATGAACTAATTTTCCATTTATTATTTTCTAACCATTACTTATGTGTTGCAGGAAATTATATTACTCTCAACCAACCTCTAATAGTGGTATTACAATGCACAAATGAATAAAAAAAGTATTTGGATGATATAACTAACATTTCATGATGGAAACAGTCTATATTAGATGGGATCTCCAATGATTTGTTCTATTGGAATCCTTTTTAGTTTTAATCATCGGTATAAATATGTAATTATTCAATGCAGAAACTAAAGCCTCAGGTTATCAATAATAATATCAAATTTATTGAATAACTATATCTGTATATTTTTAATTCTTATTTACCAATCAAACTGATTAGTGTTTCATTTCTGGATTAGAAAAGTACCTTTTTACACAAATGAATCTCTATTTTAGTGGTTCTCATACAAGCACATTTTTTAAAGTACATTATTTAATGATATGATTGTAAAAAAGACAGGTTTATGTTGGTCTAATTGGTATTCTTGTTTGTATCATCTTTATCTTCAGTATAGCCTGCGTGTGACAACAAAATGAATATACAGTCAGTGTGTGACCAAAATTTTTTGAGGCCAAATAATAGAGGATATGCACTATGTGGGAACAACAAAATTCTTGACAATTTTCAGTAATTTCAATTAATAGAGTCATTTTTTATAAAATTGATTGGTTATTTCATTGGCAAGATTCATATACAGTGTATGTTCATTTTATTTTCATGAAATTATTCAGTTCATACAGTAGTTTGGAACACTAAATATGATGTAATGAATAATAAAATGAACATTCATTTTGTATGTTCAAAATTTTCAGTATTTTTATTATGCATTATGGAAAATGAACATGAATTTATTCTATTAAATGGACTAACCAATCCATTTGATGTTCAAACAATATACTCAATTGACTAACCAATCCATTTTTAGTTCAGACAGTAGTTTGGTCTGTATACAACATGCTGTTCAGAAATTACTAAAAATGGAATGCTTAGTCCATTTTCAGTAATGGAGTTTATGTTCCCACCCTTCTAGAACATGACTCCATTCTATTCAATACAAGTTGTATATTCAAGTTGACAAATAATTAGTTTCCCATGATATTAATATAAAATATAGTTTTTTCTCTGGAATCATGACTTATCTATTAGTCACTTTATTTTTTTATTTCAGATAAAATTTGTGTAGGACATTGAGATACAATGTATGTTATATAATTTCATCTAATAGAGGTTAGTATCAAATCATGATAATTATTATTTTAGGTGATGATGTACAATATTTAATTAAATGATATAAAAAGATAGGTTTATGTTTTTCTAATTGAAAATCATAGATATTTCATTTACAACATGTTTGTTACCAAAAAATGTATATATATCCCATGTGTGACCAAAAAATTTTGGCGCCAAAAAATAGAGGATGTGCACTGTGTGGGAACAAGAAAATTCATGTTCATTTTCAGTACATTTAATTAACAAAGGAATTATTCTAAAAATAGATTGGTTAAATCATTGGTATGGTTCTTATACAATTCATGCTCATTATAAGTTCACAAAATTATTCAGTTCACATATTAGGTACTAAATATGCAGTACTATATAAGAAAATGAATTGGAATTTTGTTAGTTCAGACCTTTTAAGTATTTTAAATATGAATTAAGGAAAACAATCATGCATTTTGTCTATTCAAGGGACTAACCAATTCACTTGAATTTGAAAATGTATATTCAATAGACTAACCAATCCATTTTTAGTTCAGACATTAGTTCTGTCTATATACAATATACAGTTCATATAGTACTTAAAATAGATTGCTTAGTCTATTTTCAGTAATGGATTTGTTGTTCTCACCCCTTTGGAACCTGACTCTAATCATTTCAAAACCAGTATTAGAGACAAGAATACTCATAATTAGTTTCACATGATATTTATATATAAATAATTTGTTATATGGAATCATGACTTCTCTATTAGTCATATTATTTTTTTCCTATAAATAAAATTATTTCAGGATTTCTATAATGAAGATTCATTGCAAGGTATATGATTTATATTTAAAATATGCTTCATATTATATTAGTTATATGCATATTGGTTATTTTCTAATTTATATAAAAATACATTTAAAATTTAAGAAAATTCATTGAAAAATATCTTCTTGATGATTCTATATCTATAATGTCAAATACATGAGATAAAACCAATGGTTGAGAAGTATTTATCCCATTTGATTTACAATTTTCATCCATCATTCCGGTCACATGGTGAACTGTGTACCCTGGAACTGAAATTTTTCCATGCATATCATTAGGATCAATATGATCATGTTCATTACACACCACCAAAGCAGCATGGTTCGATGGGGTAGACAAGAGAGTTAAAACCATTAAAATCTAGTAGGCATACATTACCTGTCACATTGCTAGTAGGGGAATGATCAGAATTTAACATAGGTTTCTTGATAGTAGAATGAACAAGGATATCCTCCCTGTTATGTGTCTAAATGATTCTAATACAAGTTCTGTCTGTCATCGGTTTTCAGGTGTTTTGTGTTGCAGATCACATGTATGGGTGTGTTTGTTCTCAGTTTTCAGCATATAGGCAGATCTTCCAACATCATTTCACTTTTTTTTAGATGTAATTTTGCACGAAAAAATTACATGAAACCAAATAGAACCTTATGTTAACAAACTCACCCCAATTTTAGAAAATCCAATAAATGAAATATTAAGGTAAATTTATAGTTAATATATAGTGATTTTTGTTCTATATTACCTATATGGGTGTTTTCGTAATAATTTTCATGAATACACATAGATTTTCCAACACCATTTCACATAATTTTTATATTATGTATAGGCACTTCATTTCAAATAGGGTGCATGAAAACAAACAAGAACCTTATGTTATCAAGAACTCCCCAATGTTAGAAAATACAATGAATTCTAAATATTGGTAAAATGGCAGTTAAAATATAGTATTTTGATGATTACCTTTATGGGTGTGTTTGTTATCATTTTCTAGAATATTGGTAGATTATTCAACCCCATTTCACTTAATTTTTTAATATATATAGGTTATTTTAGGCAAACATGGTGCATAATACCAAATTTATCTTTATGATAAAAATAATGTCATCTTACCCAAAGGTAAGGAGACCTGTAGACTCCATTAGTAGCTCACCACCACTAAAATTGTGTGGAAATATATAATTACAGATGGGATATGTGTCATCATGTTGGGAAATTCAATAGTTGGCTTCTATGATCCCCAAAATGATGGAATGAAATTTAGGGAGGATCTTGAGAAAGACAACTATTCGTGGGGTGTTATTCATCCCATGAATGATTGTGTCATGATTATGGGAATTTAATCCCCTCCAGTTGGTGTTTTAGGTCATCTTTCTTCTGGTACGGCCATAGGTGAGGACTTAAAATTCTTCTTGAATAGTCATTCCTACGAGATCTCGGGAAGGGACATACCTTTTTCTACAAGGTATGTAAATATCAGGAAAATATGGTCCCTAGATACAACCTTCACTTAGGAATTTTGGTTGACTCCAATATTCAATCATACATGAATCAACAACACATTTCCCATATTTATTTTTATATCCATTGTTCATTATTTAATTTCTCTACCACTTTTTATTTCATTGTGTGAAAAAATGTTTTTGTAAATGTAGATGATATTGATTAGAACTCTTCTTCCTCCAATATTAGAAATTCCATTACTTTAAATTTATCATATTTTTTCAGTCATCATATTCTCATTATTTTAGAGGTATGTATTCTCATTGTCTTTGATTCATTTATACAAGGACTATTTTATGTAATAAAGAAACATGCACCGCATTCATGAGTTGGTATCATGTTCCATCAATATTGTGCTTACCTTATCATAAAAAAGTTGGGATCAAGTTCCATATATATTTTCCTTATTGTATCCTTAGTAATGCAGGGATCAGGTTCTATGAATAACATTTTTGTTGCTATCTAGGTGGGTACATCTTTGAAGACTTAATTGTTTGGAAAATCCATCTGGGATTTTACTGGTTATGACATATTGGTTATTCACGGATAGTCCATGAATTATAATATCTTCATCTTTTATTTTTGAAAACCTCTTTATCTAGGATGGATCAATATCAACATGGATGTTTCTTAAAAGGAAAATGTAGACTTTTATGTAGAAAAATACAAAAATTTTGATAATAAGGTGGCGAGATTGCACTTCTTTACATATACACTTCAATATTGCACATTGTATAAACATACATGATCATTTTTTAGTGTCATAAAAATTTTAAACCTACATTAAACTCTTGTATTATATCTTAGAAAAGTAGAATTTTCCATACACATCAACAATATACATTACGGTATACATTTCACTCTTTTATAAAAGTGTATAAATTAAATTACACTTCTTTTTTGTATAATCATGTCTAAGAATTGGTTTGGAAAATAATTCTTCTTTTCATATCATCTTAACTATTTTTTAAATGAATATATTTACTTTATGAAATATTATTTCTATATTGATATATCTTATGTTGAACAATAGATGTTTGCTAATTGGTGAGTAAAGTATTTAAGAAGTTAATTTTATCTTGATAATCCACCTCCCCATGTGGATCCTCCTCATTGACCTCCACCTCCTCCTCTGTAATGGCCTTAAACTCATCCTCTACCTCCACCGCTTCTCCAATATAGTTTTGAGTCCATTATTAATCAATTAATTTACATATGTCAGTCATTTTTCCCCCTTCTAATTTTAACTTTCTCTCCAATCATAAAACGACATTTACATATGATGATGACAGATTAAAAATATGAACACCCTACAGAAATACATTTAAAATACAACGCATAGAATTCTTAATGATACTTCATGATTTTCAATATCTTTTTACATCATGTTACTTTCTTTTCTTTCATGATCACATATATTTGTGTATAAATGATCTTATTTTTTATTTCTTTTCATTATAATAAATCACTAAAGTTGTAAGTTTATCATATTTTAAGTAATTTTCATTATTAAATACTCTAACAATTAAAAATATTTTGAATATTAGATTTGAATTATAGCATCATACGCATACACGGGCGAGGTACTAGTTTTTTATAGATTTAGAAAATTTATTTAATAATTACATGTTTTTTTATGCATAAGTATAATGTTATTTTAATATAGTAATTTATTTAATTCATTTATATTATTGAAAACATTTTTACCATTTTATTTAATATTAATTTTTGTGGAAGAATGTAATAAACATTTTGAAAAAGGGACAAAAAGAGTCTATCTGAGCACTGCAGCGTGATAGTGGAATATTGAATATATAATCCAAAATTATATGTATTGGATATTGAAAAATTATCATGGAAGAAGAAAAAAATCCCTTCATGAATCCAATACATTGCAGGAGTTTCAATTCATGGTGTCACCCAATCTAGCTAGGAAAAAGAGATCAATTTTTTTGACAATACAAGATGTGAAATTCATTCAAATTGTGATAATTTTCAGATGGAATATATTTTCAGAATCCACTAATAATTCATATTAAATGATATTTAATAGGGACAAAATTTTAGTTAATCAAAAGATTTTGATCTTCAAAGTCCACCATCACCACTTATTACATTCCATGTAACATGTAGATGTAGTGAACCAACTGAAAAATCCAATTCATTAATTCACTGGAACAGAAATTTTCTTGAGAAACCTTGTTTATTAACCCCTTAAGAGATGCACTATGGAAATATTGAAGAACATATATAAAATAATGATTAATATCAATGTGTTCACTACCTAGTGTCCCTAATAATTCTGCATTTTTTCTTCTTCAGGCCTCCATGTCACTCATTCTATTCATATGTATTGAGAACACGTAGTTTTTTTTTCTGGTTGATGATAATATAGGAGAATGTGTTATTAGGGATTTTTTTTCATATTCATATATTGGACTATCTCAAAACCAATTCTATATTAAATGTTTTATTATTTTCATATTATATGAAAATCATTTTCATTTTTATGAGTTTCATTTCGTTTCATCAAATAATTACCCAATTTTTTATGAACATTATAAAATATAAGATGTTTATGATAAAATAAATTTTTAGGGCACATGGTTTTATGATTGAACCTAGTATAGGATCATTCGGATGGTTCAAATATATGATTAGTGTTGAATACCAAAACCATGCATCCCTAATGACCTAATTATGACAAATAACTTTTTTGAAAATATAATTAATTAAATCTATATAACATGAAAAATAAAAACACTAAAAATTGAACTCTTTATCCATTGATTTTAAACCCCAGTTTTATTTTTTTCACACCCTCTCTCTCATTCCAAATAGTAAATTAATTTCAATTACAAATCCATTAATTAAATTATGGCATAATGATTATGCTTATGGGTTTGACAATTGGTATTTGTAACTGATAACCTTTCTAGTTATATTGTATGATTTTTATATATTAATAAATTCAGGTATCTAGAATAGAATTTAGTGACACCCAATATATTTACTCTCTCTCCCATGCACTAGGTTAATATTTTAGAGCCTAGACAGAAGTGTGATTCCTAGATACGTGCATGACACCTCGTAGCCCAACTATTTCTACTACCTTTTGTCTCTAGGAATCTATGCTAATAATTCTCCTCACATATAACACAGGATACTCACCTACATGAGTCATTGAATTTTATTAGTCTAAGGTAAAATTAGATTTTATAAGCCCAAAATAACATACTACTAGCCCATAGTTTAGTTTCATTATTGCATTGATCCCACAAAAACTACTGGCATGTCAGAAACCAATCAAACAAAACCCATGGAATGATTCCTCACATTTAAATATCAGATTTGAGTTTTAAATAATACTAAGTATTATAGTTTATAAAATGAGAATAATAATAAAGTCGTAAGGGTTAGTCTTAAGGATGTTGACAATAGATATTCCAAGATTTATCATGGAATGATCCTATGAATTTGGCTATGAAGTGGTCCAAATGTTTCCAATTAGTTTCGGTCTAACCAGTTAGATCTATTCATACTGAACCTATCCCATTGTCATGGTGTAGTTGAAAATCTATGTTCATTACACTTGGATTCTATTCATAAAGAATCATAGGTTGATTTTCATAGTAATTATTAAATACAATTAGGTTAGGTTCATTGAACCACAATTCTCATGGTCAATTTGTGATAAATAATGTGAGAAACAATTATTATTATCATTATTACTAGCCCTATGGTTACTATGATTCAATATAAATATTAAAAAGTTTTTGAAAGACCATTATTCGTGAACCCTACAACAAAGTTGTTTGCCCACTCATGGTGATGATGATCAGAATAAAATAGGTATTAAAGATGACACAAAAACTCACAAAGTAGTTGTAACAATTAAAATATAGTAATAAACAAAAATTATTTCATATCAACATATTGGAAGAAATTCATATATATGTAGAATCTAACCATTCTTGAAGAAGCACTGAAGAATGAAAAGTTTCAAATCAAAGTAATTATGAACCAATCACAACTTATTGGGAATGAAGAACAAATGAAGAACCATGTGTGTGTTGATGATGATTGGAGTGATGTGATGGTAATAAATGTTAGGGGAAAATAATTGTTTCAACGGATGAAGAATGGATGAAAAATGATTACTTAAACAACTTAGATTCGATGTAACAATGAACGTAATGAATGAATTGTGCGAGTCTAGAAATTTTTATGTCATGTAATATAGTTTCATATTGTGGAACTGGGATCCTATTTTACCACCAATTAATCTACTCAAATTTTTTGTTGGTTTATCCTTTGATGTTTTCATATCGTGAAATCTGGACAAGTTGTGTAAGGATTTCACATTTGGTGGGGATATGGTTTTTGAAATATATACATCAAATAATTTATCCACATGATGTTTAATGATTTCAATTTATACAAAATAATCATCAGTTTGTATACATTAATCTAGGGATAATGTAAATGGATTATACACATCATGTGTGAGATATACACTGTGAAAAGGCTATTTTTTGGATCTTTTTCAACATTTATTATTTTAAGTCCCTAATTTTTAATTCTTATGAAAATAAATCAAACCTATTGAAATATGGAATAATTCATTAATAAACATTAGAATAATATTTCCAAAATGTATATAAATTACAAGAAATAAAAATCATACATAGTTGAAAAAAATTCATCCTCAAGAAAAAATATTATCAATGGGGATTCCAAAGAAAATATTATTTAAATAGGAAACATTCATTATAAAAATAAAACTAAAACTAATATTAATAAAATAAAATATCCTCTAGAATCAATCCTCTAGATAAAATCAATCATGCCTCATGTTTTCTCTTCTTTTATCCATATTATTATTCGTTTAATTACAATTTAATAAATATACCTGAAATTCTACACCAATTTTGAAATTTAACTGACAATAAATTTTCTCTCATATTATAGGGTAAAATGTAACTGGATTTATGCTCATAGTCTAACTACTTGTTCCTAACCATAGGTGTTCATTGTTTAAATGATCCCCACTTTGTAAATACAAATACAAAATAAATCATGAGGGATTCAAAATACAACGGTCAAAATGACACTACGGCTGCGGATAGGTGGGTAGAAAGTGAAAATAAAACTCGAAATTTGGGTAATATTTAATGTATAATGCATGTTAGTGGAAAAAATAAAAATTAAATGGTTCTTATAAAAGAAATTTCCATTCCCCAATCTGGTCAAAGTGGATTTATGAGTGTATCAATATGTATTAAAAATGTACAATATAAATTTATTTTAATTCTAATTTTATTTATTTTTCAAAATTTGTGCTTAAGATTGATCCCACATCCATCCCTTAACCACATATAACCTATTAGAGGAATCATTGATCAAGAAATGGAGATTTTTTACTTTTTTTAAAAAAACAAAATATTTTTCATTCATTTTATTTTATTTAAAGTATCATGTTAGGCATAAAATTCAATAGTGATCATGGACCACACTATATAATTATGATAGATATTTCACATTATATCACCTTGATCATAAAATCATATGTCTATTAGAGGAAATCCACAACCACACTTATTCAATGGATAGTCATCCATAATACGAAGAGATTGGTGGTTTATGATAATTGGAGTTACATATCTACATCATGATGAGGATATTCATGGAATCTATGGGCTATGTAAGGAAATAAGTAAGTTGTGTCTCAATAAATAGTATCTCAGAAAATATTTCCATAATCATATGAAATTGTATTTGTTCATTCTTATGATCAGTAAGATCTCAATGGAACCTATTATAGGATTACATTTCAAAAGTATCACTCAAGAAAAATTCTTAGAAAAAATATGAAAACACAGGATTGGAATCTAATCTTGAATTGGAGGAATCAAAAAGAAAGGATATCAATTATAATATATAAATCATGTAACAAGTTAATCATAATAAATTTTAAAAATTATGAATTTTACCAATATTACTAAACTCATCAATCATTATAAATATATAAACTAAAGTAAAACATAGATTCCAACCATTGTAAAAATTTAGATTTATTTTGTTAAATGTGTTCAATTATTTTTGTAGTTTTACATCATTATTTTAGTGTAAAATTTCTCATTGATAAAACAATATGCTAGAATTCAAGATTCTTGATAGTAATACCCAAGAAAGATTTTTCCATAGAGAATATTAGAATATACCCACACTATCAAGGAATATTACATTATAGGAAAATCATAGATATAAAATAATCAAAATGAAGCAGAAAACAAGAAATTTATTTTTGGAAATCAAGATATCCCTGTAATAATTCTCATTCCATTTGAAATCTTGGTGGAATTTCAATTTGAGATAACTACATAATGTGTTACAAAAAAATTGCCAGTATATAATTTATTGGTCCATAAGGATCATATGTGATTAATGAAGTGAAATGGGTAGGTGAAAAAATGAAATGTAATGAAAAGTACATCAAATACATGAAAATATGGTTCTATAATTTAGTTCAACCATCGTTGAAGAAAATAAATTATAATAAAAATAAAATAATAATATATGAACAAGACTAAAATTAAAATAAAAAACTAAAATATGGGTTTCCTTCCATACAACGATATCAATGAAATCATAATCTAGATTGAATGAAAAATGAATCGTTCATTGTTGTCCAAGAGATCTTAATTCCACTACCACCTATAAGAATTGTAATTTTTTCCATTGAGATTGCCTGGACACATAGTGGGGTTAATCACTTATGGACCGTACAGAGCATTCATCTCATAGAGTAAGAAAAGAATATGGTCCCATCAGAGTGGGGACTACTACTGAGCACCGATCATTAGTGATATCTCCACAAGATGGTATTCCACATTATCCAGATGTTGACTCACCCATAATACAATTATAGGTGTTATTGTAATAGGTTCATTGATGGTTGTGGAAGAGGCAGAATATATGTACATGCATAATGTAATACAATAATGAAATATAAAATAATCTAAGAAACAATGAATAGAAAACTATAACACATATTATAATATTTGAAATGATACATCAATGGGAAATGAAAAAAGAATAATTAAAAAATGTGACCATCAGTAAAAAAATACAAAAATGAGAGATGGTTACATAGGAAACTTATTATAATAGATCATAATTTTCTATTTGTTTAATAAAAATCCTATCTTGAATAGATGGGGGTTGCAGATTTCTCTGATCTATAGCACCAATAGAGGTAGGGGATAGAGGATCAACCTCTATGGTGGGTTCTGTGGTGTTGGAAAATTTCTCAGAGACCAGTCGGGGAGAGGTAGGAATTTTGATAGTGGTTTTGGATCTAGTAGAAAGGTCTATTAATGGTACATCAATATATGGTGTATGGGCTAAGACCTTTCCCTAATGGGCCTACTCATCTAATAACTCCTACTAGGTAGCAGGTTTGATTAGATTTGACGGGAGTTCGGTCAAGGGAGGACTTGGAGATGGCATGATTTTAGATTAAGGGATATAAACGGCTGATGGCTAAGAGGCTATGGTTTTCAGTTAGTAAAATGAGAGATATATATGAAGAGGATTCCCATGTGTCCAAAAATTCAGAATAAATTCTCCATGATTTAATGGTGGATGACTTAGAGATCGGTATGGTATAATGAGGTGTGTGGTAGAGTGGGAATGGTAGTGGAGGATGGTGAATGTATATGGGTGGTAGTAGGCGTAGGTGGAATGTTGGTTGGTTGTATGGTAGTTGTGGTGTTGGATTATTGGTTTGGGAGCAGAAGTTTGATGTGGGGTGGTTGGGAATTTGGAGTGTAAGGACCCGACCCCAGTTGTCCGGAGTCAATGCCTTATTTTATTACATTGTCATATAAACAAGGAATATGAATCATGAATGATGGAGTAGTTTAAGATATTTTGAAACAAGATATAGAAATAAGTTCAACATTACAATTGGAAATGAAATTCAATATATATGTTTAGTTTGGAACATTCAAAAAAATAAGTTTATCCTTGCAGGTTAATCATAATAAACTTCTTCATGTCCTGAAAAAATGAAACATAATAAAGTGGTGATCTCAAATTATCACTAATGGTAATAAATACAACATAATATATCATAAACATAAACAATTGGCTTAGTGAAAAACTAAAAACACCTTCCTTTATAAATAAATTTGAACACATTATGGTAGGAATATGAGCTGAATAAATAATGCCATAATAAAACATAATCATTGGTGTTCATCCAAATTAACTATCAGTACTATTTTCATAATGAGGGAATGAATAATACAGGATATCATAGACACCCAATCAATGCCACATGCGAACACCAAAAATATCTATTTTGTAATGGCCTCATGTCAAGGTCGTAGTTTGTCTCATGAGACCTAATGATGCACCCAAGGGATATAGTGGGCCCCAACCAACACTTACTATGTCAAATGATTTCCTCTTATGAATGGGGATAAACATAAATAACATATACATTCATAGGAAAACTAATATAGGAAATGTAAATAGCATCCCTTGTACATTAAGCATAAACACTATCCACTGAGAGTAAATTAGTGAATTATTTTAGGATATCACATCCAAAATAAAAAAAATCATAAACCATTAAATTAAATTGGGTATGTGATATAAAAAATATCAATCCCAATAATACCTAAGAATCAAAATGAGTGATTATGTTACTCCCAAACCCTAGTTACATAGAGACTGTACATTATTATATAACACTATCATGATACAAGGAATCATGTCCTGAAAGACTGATCAATTTATTATTATTGGAAACAGGATACATATATAAGATCAAAATTACAACTTGAAAGTAAATTGAACACTAATTTAATCCATTAGAGAAATCCAAGACTCCTAGATTATGCCTGAAAGTCACTCATAACTAACTTTTTCATATCATGGGAAAATTAAACATAAGAAATGGGTGAGCTTAAATTCTCAATAAGGATAAGAAATACAATGGAAGATAACATAAACATTAGGCATGATGAATAATTCAAAACCCATGCCTTTACAACTAATAAACAAGAACACTTTATGGATGGAATATGAGATGAGTAAATAATTACATAATAAAACATAGTCATGGGTATTCTAATAGTCTAATAACCACATGAACCATCATTATTATTTTCATAATGAGTGAATATATAATGTCGGACATTATAAATCATTTTGTCAATGCCTTGTCCAAGACCTCTAAAAATGATTATGTCCTTGGCCGAAACCATATATCATATTGGGAATGGCCTAGGCCAATTCCATGTCTAATTGTCTCATGAGACCCACTGATGAATCAAGGAGAAATAGTGGGCTCCACCCATCATATACTAAGTCTAACACATTCCTCATATGAAAAGTTTGGAACATAAAAAAACATTTATATTAAAACTAGCATTAGAAATGCTTAAACTTTAACCATAAACTAGGAATGGTATAAAAATTACACATCAACAATAAAATATATCACAAAACCATGAATAAAATATGTACGGTTTTTATCATAGTGAATCAATTTCATAGAAGTTTAAAATCCACCAAAGGATGTTGACATTGAAGAAATGAAAACTATTTGAACGAAATACCTATTTCTATTATGAAACCATTTAAGAGTCACATAATTATAAATGAAAACATTTATTTGGAAAAGGTTCTTATAATCTTGTAAGGGAATCTTTTATGATGTTATAACGGAGTAAAATATCTGCACCTTCCGTATAAGATAAAAAAACATTATTGCCTTTATTTTTTCTTAAAGTTAATAAATTAAATTATTTGGAAAACGACAAAAAAAAATTATTTCAAAACATATAAGGTCAAATAAGGGTATAAATAAATTTAACCCATTGTCTAGTAAATATTAAAAAAAAGTTTTGAAATACATTTTTTGGAAAACATGGATGTGGATGATCAAGAGGTCCCCGTTGATACTTACATAAAAAACCTCAGATAAAAATAGATTGTGAAATTAACACTTACCTTGTACTTTTCCTTAGTATATGGTATGTTAAACTCTTTTATAATAGATAAAAAATAGTTATTAAATTATAAAATAACTATATACATTAATATGATATCATATATGATCATATAATATATCTTTGTTAATAATATTTGAGTTGTATCTTCGTTTCGGGTGTTAAATGATTCATTTTCCTTTATTTTCATGGTTACGTAAGACATGTTTGTTATGGACAGTATGTATTTAATTTCATATAAATAATCATATTATCTTTATAAAAATTATTTGTAACCATAAACTAAATATTATTCTTGAATGATTACAATGGGGAATGAATCCAATCGTGTTCATGGAGACGATAATCCATAAGTATGTAGGAGTGACTATATCATTATATTGATAGTGAAATCATTTGTAATTGGATGTTATATCATATGTATATAATAATTAACATGATATATTTATTATTAAATCAGTTATAATCATTATTATACCCATCCATATAGTGAAGTATTTGAATAACAAACTACACCACGACGTGGAGATGGTAAGTCATACGTACGCACGTATGGTGACTTTGTCATTCATACGAGGGATAGAATAATGAATATTGTTGTAAAATTTTTATAATAACATCACTGTATATATAAGATATTGGATTTATTTTTTTATAATGGAAAAAAAGAAAGAAGACGTGGAAGTATAAAAGAACATGAAAGAGGTGATGAAATATTTACCTTTTCTTCAGGTTCTTCCTTTTGATTTGATCAAAACGGCTCCTTAGGTTGTCTTTATGTCCAATGGATGGCCTCTAGTATGAAGGGAAGGAATTTTGGAGGATATTTGGGTAGGGGTTAGCTGAGAAAAATTGCATTGGAGGTTTGAAATTATGATATGGGGAAGTTCCCTTTTTAAGGGAGGTGAGCGTTACTTTAGGAAAATATTGAAATATTATTTTATAATAAAATAATTTTCTGTATATAATGTCTCCCAAATTATTTTTTAGAGGATAAGGTGGGGATGGGTCAAAAACTATCAACCAATAGGTTTTAGACAGGTTTATGTCACTATATTATCCTTATCGTTAAGATTTAACTCTTTGTTAAATAGTTTAACAATTACCATGTCTCTTTTTAAATTTTTATTATATGGTCAATAAACATACTACAAATATATAATATACCACCAAGTATTTCATTATTAATATATATAACCTTTTCTACATACTTTGTCCGATCCTTGGATTTTTAGGAATATTAAATCAATTAATAATATAGTATTTGTTTTTAAAACCCAACTATGTCAATTTTTACAGTATTTAGTATTTGGGTTTTTTGAAAATAATTACAGCATGATTACTTAGAACAAAAATTATTTAATCATCCCTAACATTTCATATTAACCTATAAAATTAGTGGAATTTATCAAATGTCTCAAATTACATTTATCTGGATATTTATAATATCAATTATTTTAATCATTCATTAATAAAGTAATAATTGCATCATTATTGTATCATAAATAAAATAAATCATTTAATGTCTAAAAATTATAAATAAAATAAAATGATGTAAGAAAAAAAATTATCTTTCTAATGAATATATATAGTCTAATTAATATTATGTATATCCCCATATTAAAAATGATTTAGTTATTAAACATTGAATTTAACTATTTTAACTTTTCTTTAAAGAAAATAAAAATAAATGTCCTAATCTAATCCAGGTGGACCAAATGGGATCAAATTTTATTCCTAAGGTTGTTTTTTTTTCAAATTACACTTATCCAATAGATTCATGTCATGTGTAAGGGTAATTATGAAATCATTTTTACCCTTGATTACCCTATTTACTTTTAACCGCGGTAAATTAATGCCAAAAGTTACTTTTCCCTAAAAATTATTCTCATATTTTTGAACCACATATTACTTACTAATATTAATCATGTCTCTTTAATTTTTGAAATTGAACTCACAGAAGCGTTAATATTTTGTTTCACGAAAATTTTCATATGCTCGTAGGAGGTGTGTAAAATACAGTAAAAGTTCAATAAAATTTTTATATATCTAAACATATTATAAAATGACTCCAATTAATTACATTAAACATATGTAGGTATTATGTACATATTTTTTCCTAAAATAAATTTAAATAAAATAAATATTTATTTTAATAAAAAGTCAGTTTTAACCTATAACGTAGTGTTTTTCACTATTCATCAAAAAATTGAATGTTTTCAGAAAAATAACAATAATTCCCCCTAAGATAATTTTGATATTCCGAAATCAAAAAAGATGACTATTTTGAAAAAAAAAATTATAAAATTTTATAAAGTTGGTATTACTATTCATAACAGCTAGTTTGATTAGTCACTGTGTGTTAGAATCTCAAAATTTTGTACAATGCAAGCTATTATATTTTTCAATGGGAAACGTACTGTGGAAGTATTGGGTGCTACATTATTCCATATTCAAATAATTTCATCCTAAAAATTTCTTGGATACTATCGCTCAAAATGATTCGGATGGTTCATTATCATAACTTCCTATGGTTCCCACGTTGCCTCTTTCATCTTATGGTTTCTCCATATAACATTTACTAGACGAGTCGTCTAGTTTTTCCATACCTTTTTTCTGGTATCAATAAACATGGCATGCTCTTCACAATATGATAAATCATGTTCAATTTCAATTTCTTCAAAGGTGAGTACATTTTTTATGTTATGCATGTATTTTCTCAACAGTGATATGTGGAACACATCATGAACTTTGAAGATACATGGTGGCATTGCCAAACGGTAATCTACAGCCTCAATTTGTTCTAGAATTTCGAAAGGTCTGATGTACCTAGGACTAAATTTACCATTCTTACTAAATAGTATACCTCCCTTCCATAGAGATAACTTCATGAAAACTTGATCCCCTAATTGAAATTTCAAATATTTCCTTTGGTTGTCGGCATACCTCTTCTGCCTAATTTGAGCTGCTTTGATGTGGGTTTAAATAATATTCACTTTTTCCATTATTTCCTCAATAAGTTATGGGGCTATGAAATTTCATTCACCAACAGCATCCTAACAAGTTGGTGTGGGACATCTCATTCTATATAACGCTTCATATGGTGTCGTCTGAATAGTTGAATTGAAACTATTATTATATAAAAATTATATGAGGGGTAAATATTGATCCCATATTCCTTGAAAATCATGTGATAAAGATCTCAACATGTCTTCTCAGGATGGAATAGTCTGTTCGGATTATCCATCAGTGTGAGGGTGGTAGGGAGTGCTCAAACGATGATCAGTATCTAGGGATTTCTGAAGAAATTTCCAGAATCTTGATGTAAATTGAAGTTCACGATCACAAACAATCGATATGGGTATCCATGAAGTCCTACAAATTCATTAACATTCAGTCTTTCTAAACAATCAAGTCGAAAATTTTCTCTTATAGAATGAAAATGTGTTAACTTGGTAAAACGATCAATAATGACCAATATTTCATCATTACTTCTAGGATTCATTGTTAGCCCCATTAAAAAGTCCATCGTTATATCATCCAATTTCCAATAAGGTATGGAAATAGGTTTTGTGACTCCTATAGGATGTTGTCTATCAGCTTTAACTTGTTGGAAAACCATTCATATTGACACAAAATCAAAAACCTCTATTTTCATGTTTTCCTAAAAAAATATAATTTAAAATCTCTATACATCTTGATGCTCCCAGATTGTATAGATAAACTGGAGCTATGAGCATCATCCAACAATTCCCTTTTTAGATCAGTTATAATGGGAACACAACGTCTCTTCCCAAATTTCAAAATTCCATTTTCATATACAAAGTCACTCAGTCTATCATCATTTATAGCTTTAATCTTCTTTTGAAACCCCTCATCATCAGTTTGATAACACTTTATTGTTTATAGTAAAGATGATTTGGCTACAATTTGAAAATGTATTGATGTTTCACCTTCCTTGGTTATTCCCATATCAATCATTACTAGATCCATGAAAATAGGATCCCTTTCAACTCTCATCATGTTCCAAACTCCATGATTTTTTCTTCTCAAAGCATCTTCCACCTTATTTTATATCCCCATGTGGTAGAGTATTGTGAAATCATAATCCCTGATTTTTTCAAGCCATCTCTTTTGCCTCATGTTTAGTTTTTTTTTTAGAAAATATACTTCAAACTATTGTGATCAGTATAAATCTCACATTTTTCACCATAGTGATAGTGTCTTCATATTTTCAGAGAAACGATTTCAGTTGATATCTCAATATCATGAGTGGGATATTTTTTTTATGAATTTTTAGATGTCGTGATGCATAGGAAATAACTCTATTGTTCTGTATAAGGACACAACCAAGTCCGTTCTTTTAATCATCACTATAAATAACAAACCCAAAATTCCTCGATGGTAGTGTCCTGATAGGATCATTAACTAATCTTCTCTTCAATTCATAAAAACATTCTTCACAGAATTTTGTCCAAACAAATGTAACCCAATTATGAGTGATCTTGGTTAATGGGTAAGTCGATCGGGCAAAATTCTGGATGAATCATCGATAATAACCTGCTATACAAATAAAATCGCGTACCTCAGTAATACTCGTCAGTGCTAGCCTTTCATGGATTTCCTTGGTCTTTGAAGGATAAATAGAGATTCCATCCTTAGAGACAATATAGCCATGAAATGAAATATCCTAATGTTATAATTCACACATGCGATACTTCCCATATAATTCAATTATTCCAAAAGTCTTCAGAACAATTCGCAAGTGATTTTCATGATCATTGTAGATTTTTATGTATACCAATATATCATCAAAAAATACCACAACAAATTCATCAAGATATTCCTTGAAAACTATATTAATTAGATCCAGGAAAACATATGGTACACTAGTCAATCCAAAAGGCATTACCGAAAACTCATAATGCTCGTACCTAGTTCAAAATGTTGTTTTCGGAATTTCTTCATTCTTCACACACAATAGATGCTATCCTGATCGAAGGTCAATATTTGAAAAATATTTAGCACCATGTAGTTGGTGGAATAAAACATCAATGCAAGGTAGGGGAGACTTGTTATTTATTGTTATAGCATTAATCTCCCTATAGTCAATGCACAACTTCATAGATCTGCATTTCTTCTTAAAAAAGGATAGGGGCTCCCCATGGAGAAACACTATGGTGAATAAATCCCTTATTAATAAATTCCTCTATTCATTTCTTTAGTTCCACTAATTCTACAGTGGACATTCAATAAGGGGTCTCTGATATTGGCCTTGAACCAATAATCAAAACAACGGAAAACTCAATTTCTCATTCTGGAGGATGTTTAGGTAAATCCTCTGGAAACACATCATCATATTCTTGCACAGTAAGTACATCCTATTTCCTAACATTCTTTTTCCTCACCCATAATTATTTCATTCCCATCCTCCCCTATGATTGAATTTATTAGAGCTACTAGGTTTGATCTAGATAAGAATCATATGGTGATGTTTTTTCTCTAAAGATAAGGCACTTCTTGTCATCATCGATAATTGTAACGTCCTTATTCTTAAAATAAATTTTCGCAACATTTTACGAAAGCCAATCCTTTCCATGGATTATATCAAATTCAATCATTGGTATGATGATTATATCAGTAGATAAATATAGTTTATATGCATTAATGGGGACTGATTCAGAAAACATTATTGCAATGATACTTCCCTTATGAGTTTTGACTGATATCTCCCTTGTTAAATAAAATTGGAAATACCTAATTTTTTTAGCAAACTAGAAAGATATGAAATAATGCGATGATCTAGAATCAAATAATCCCTTAGCTAAACTTGAGTAAACCATTAAATTACCTTCCACCACATCTTTCAAAGCTTCAACCTCTATATTAGTGATAACATAATATAGTCCTTGATCCCTTGGCCTTTTCTGAAGTATGTTTCCCTGACGCTTCAGAAATTCATTTTCCTAATGTCCCATCTCCATACAATTGTATAATTAAACATTGGAAGCTTCTTTGTTCCCCTTATAATAAAAATCAAGATGGCCTTTTCCCCACATTTGTATAATACTACTTTTCATTTTACAAAGGAAAAAGGGTGTTTCCTTTTACAATTATCACAAGGTGTAAATTCAACTCTTCCATAATTCCCTATTTTTTTATTTCCTTTCCCACAGTGTTCAGAAGATCTACTCTTCTCTTGCATTTCTTTAATGTCATATGACTTATGGAATTTCCTTTCTATCTTGATAACATATGAGACAATATATTAATATGATGATAAGGATTGTGAGAATGATTCTAAACAGATAAATGGTTTTAACAATTAATAAAAAGATTAATATTTCTTATTGGGTTATGTATATAATCTGTAGCATGCCTTTCTAAACTTGTAAAGTAAGCTTCATACCTTGCAACATTCTCATCCTTCTTTTTTCTCAGACTCATAAATTGACTTTCCATATTCACTCAATGGTCATGAGGAAAGTATTTTTCTAATAAATTATCTTTAAACTCCTTCCATCCCTACATGATACTTCATTACCCACCTTTGTATTTTCTAATTAATGAACATCATTGATCTGCATCTCTAGTGAGGCAATAAACTGCAATGACAACCTTTTCCATTTCGCTACACCAAAGGCATGAAATAAATTCTCTTAGATATTTATCAATAGTTCAGCTACAAATGGATTTTTAGATCCATTTAATGTGGGTGGTTTTTTCCACTTGAAGTGATCTAACATTGAACCTCCACATTGTGGATCAGGGTTCTCTATACGGGTAAGGTTATTATTCATATCTAGTGTGAGTTTTCCCAGAAAGTTGACAAGCTAATCAGCACCAGTTGCATCACTAGATACATTATAATTATCTTGAGTATGAGGTAAATACATTCATCGATTTTTTTCATTGATAGAGTTTCCATTCCTTCCCCTAGGTGAAATTTCTATACAATGGAATACAATAGATTAGTTTATGAATCGCAGTACAAAATTCTGAACTTGTAAAACACTTAACATAAATTGAATTCTTTATGGATATAATCCATAATCATAAAAAAGTTTTCTTTGATGTTGTATATAATCATAAATCCTTCATAATAGTTTGTAATTAAAATGATAATTATCCTAAGCATATCCCTAGGGAGTGTCGTAACCAAGAGCACAACAAGCCCCATTGTCATGCACCAGTTCCTGTTTGAGTCTAGCTCAATGTGGTGCTTTCGAGTTTTACCCCTAGGTACATATGTGCTAGAGCTTCCCATACCGTCTCGTATCCAGACAGGGATATATTTCTTGTAAAACTCAAAAAATCACTAGAGTACAAAAATTCTAGGATTTTCTTCTATACATTTCCTCAAATTCTATCTTATGGAAATGTACTCTAATCATAGTTTTTCTAATTCTAGTTTCCTTGGTTTGTACTAAACATCCTCTGATACCAACTATAACGCCCTGACCCCAGTTAACCAGAGTCGATATATTATTACGTAACATTGGAATGATAAAAGGAATAATGTCTTGATCGACTAATCAGTTTAGTATTATTGGAAACAAGATACATACATAAGTTCAACATTACAGCATGAAAAGAAATACAGAAATAATTTCATCCATTAGAAACATCCACGCCTCCTAGATTATTCCTCCAAGTCACTCATAAATATCTTCTTCGTATCCTGGGAAAATGAAACATAAGAAAGGGGTGATCTAAAATGCTCAGCAAGGGTAAGAAATACAGTGGAAGATAAGATAAACATTATGAATGATGAATAATTAAAACCACATGCCTTTATAAATAATAAACATGAAATTTTTATGGCAGAAATATGATATGAGTATATAATTCCATAATAAAACATAGTCATGGGTATTTTTCTTGTCAAATAACCACATGAACAATCATTAATATTTTCATAACAAGGGAATGTATAATGTTGTGCATTCTAAAAAATTTTGTCAATGCCTCGGGAAATACGTCAAAAAATGATTAAGGCCTCATCCAAACCATATATAAATTTGGTAATGGAATAATCTAATTCCATGTCTAATTGTCTCATGAGACATATCGTTGCATCGAGGAGCTATATCGAGCTCCACCAATCACATACTAAGTCCAATACATTCCTCATATGAAAAGTTTGAAATATAACATAAACATTCATACTAAAAATAGTATAATAAATGTCAATACTTTAACCATAAACCATGAATGGTATAATAAAACACATCCATAATAAAAAAACATCAATACATTATATAATATTTTTATCATAATGAATCAACTTCAAACAAGTTTAAAATCCATCATAGTATTTCGACATAGATGAAATGAAAACTATTTGAAAAAAAATACCTATTTCTATTTTGAAACCATTTAAGATTAACATAATTATAAAATAAAAAATTTATTTAGAAAATATTCTTATAATCATGTAATGGAAACTTTGATGATGTTATAATGGCAGGAAATTTCTACACCCACCGTATAAGTTAAAAAACATTTGTACCATAATTTTGTCTAAAATTTTAATAAAGTACATTGTTTGGAAAATGAAAAAAACTTACTTCCAAAACATATAAGTTCAAATAATGGTACAAGTGACTTTAACCCATTGTCTTGTAAATTGTAAAAAAAATTGAGTTATATTTTTAGTAAAATATGGTTTTGGATGATAAAGAGTCCCAATAGATACTTACGTAAAAACAAACTCGGATAATAAAGAGATTGTGAAATTAACCACTAACTTGTACTTTTACATAACAGATGGTATGTTAACCTCTTGTATAATAGATTAAAAAAATATTATTAAATTATACAATAATTATATACATAAATATGATATCATATATGATCCTCTAATATTGCTTTGTTAATAATATATCAGTAGTATGTTCATCTTTGTTGTTAACTGATTCATTTTCTTTTATATGCTTGGTTACATAAGCCATATTTTTTATAGATAGGATGTATTTGATTCATATACAGAATGATATTATGTTCATAAAAATTATTTTTAATCATAAAATTAAAATTATTCTTGAATGATTAATATGGGCAGTGAATCTCATCGTGTTTGTGGAGACGGTAATCCGTACGTACACACGAGCGACGATATCATTATATTGATGGTGAAATAGTATTTAATTGGATGGTATATCATATATAAAAAATAATTAACATTTTATATTTATTATTTACATCATTTATACTTATTATTATACCCATTCAAAAAATTATGTGTTTGAATAACAACCTACACCATGACATGGAGACGGTAAGCAATACATAAGCACGTATGGTGACATTATCATTAATATGATGGAAAGAATAATGAATATGGTTATATATTTTTTATAATAACGTCATAGTATATAGAATATTCTGGATTTATTATTTTAGAATGGAAACAACAAAAAAAGAAGAAGTGGAAGAAGAAAAGAAGTTGAAAGAGGTGATGAAATATTTACCTCTTTTTCAGGTTCTTCTTTTTGATTTGATCAAAAGGGATCCATACGTTGGCTTTGTGACCAATGTAAGGACTCTATGATGAGGGGAGTAATGTAATTAGGATATTTGGTCCAGGGTTGGCCGAGTCAAATGGCTTTGGAGGTGTAAAATTAAATGAAGGGGAAATGACCATTTATAAGGGAGGTGAGTGTCACTTTAGGAAAATCTTGAAATAATATTTTATAATAAAATCATTTTCGGTTTATAATGTCTTAAAAATAATTTATTTTTTTATAAGGTGGGGATGAGTATAAATCCTCTCAACCAATAGGTTTTAGACAGGTTTAGGTTACTATATTAACCTTATCTTTTAGATTTACCTCTTAGTTAAATAGTTTGACATTTACCTTGTCTCTTTGAATTTTAATATTATATGGTTAATAAAATACTATAAACTTCCAAGAGAACCCCAAGTGGTTCATTATTAACATATATATCCTTATCTATGTACTTTGGTTGAACCATATATTTTTATGGATATTATATCAATTAATAATATATAATTTGTTTTTTAGAACTCAATTATGTCAATTATTACCCTATTTAGTATTTGGTTTTTGTGAAAACAATAACAACGTTATTACTTCAAAAAATAAATTTAATCAACCCTAAAAAGTAATATTAACCCATAATTCTTTTTTAATTAATCAAAATTCTAAAATTACATTTATTTGGATATTTATAATATCAATTATTTTAATCTTTCATTAAAAAGGTAATTAATGCATCCTCATTGTGCCCAAAATAAATTAAAATTTTTATTGTTTAAAATTTATAAATAAAATACCATTATGTATGAAATTGTTTTATCTTTCTAAATAATATTTATAGTTTAATTTATCTTATGTATAACCCTATTTTAAAAATGGTCTAGTTATTAAGCATTGAATTTAACTCTCTTAACTCTTCTTTAAATAAAATAAACATAAATGTCCAAATCAAATACAAGTGGATAAAAGGGGATGATATTTTATTCTTAAGGTTTTTTTGGTCGATTTACACTTATCAAATAGAATTAGGACATGTGTTAGGGTAATTATGATACCATTTTTATGCTTAATTACCGTATTTACTTTTAACTACGGTAAATAAAATTCAAAAGTTATTATTCATCAAAAATAATTTTCATCTAATTGAACAAAATTTTACATACTGATATAAACCGTGTCTCTCAGAGTTTTGAAATTCAACTCATAGAAGTGGTAAAATTATGTTTAATGAAAATTTGCAAATGCTCCTAGGAGGTGGGTAAAAGACGGTAAAAGTTCAATAAAATTTTTATATATATAAACCTATTATAAAATGACTCCAATTAATTACATTGAGATTACATTTGTATTATGTATCTATTTTCACCTAAAATAAATTTAAATAAAATAAATAATTATTTAAATAAAAATTCAGTTTTACAAATAACGTATTTTTTCACTATTCTTCAAAAATTGATAGTTTTTAGAAAAATACCAAAAATTCACCATAACATAATTTCAATATTATTAAATAAAAAATGAAGTCCATTTTGAAAAATAATGTTTTTAAAATTTTGAAAATATGGTATTATAATTCATAACGACTAGATTGATTGGTCGTGGTGTGTTAGAATCTCAAAGTTTCATACAGTGAAAGATATTGAATTTCTCAAAGGGAAATGTATCGTGGAAGATTGCGGTATTATAATTGAAATAGATGAAGATAGTCTTATAAATTCATTGAGTAATTATGGGGATAAAAACACGTTTACATTGAAAATAATAGTTCTTTTGAAAAAATATTTTTATAAAATAATAAGTGAAGAAAGATAGTATTTTCATACTAAAACGATAGATTTTATAAAGATATTGGTTTCCAAAAATATATTATAGATTTTATTTTAAAATGGGTAAGAATTTCATAAATTCCATTGAATAGGGCTTGTATTACAAGAAGACTTTTTGAAAGATCTTTTTAAAACATATAACTCCCCATAATGGAATGAAGGATTATGGTTTATACACATATAGATAAAATTATCCTAGAATATATGAGATTATATATGAATAAATTCTTATTTAATTTAGGTAAGTAGAGAATAAGAGTACTCTAAATGGAAGTAGAGGTTTGGGTGGAAAACACTTACCTGAGGTCTGTTGGTGTTCCTCACTTGATCTTAATGACCTGAATAATAAAATTGAGTTTCAAAATTAAATGATTCAATAACATCCTCAACATGTAATTTATTTTGTATAAATTTATTAGATTTATTCATAAACTATTTTTGGTTTGAGAAACTAAATTTCATTGTTTGGGATCGTTGTATTCCTTAATTTTCATTATTGGACTTTATATATTAATGTTTAGATGAACATGTATAATGAGAATGCTTCTCTATAATAGAAGTTTTATGTTATTAGTTATAAAACATAGGGTTAAATGGTAATAAAATTCATTTATGTATTTGGTGTGAAGATTAATAAATATATAAAAATTTAATGAAAACTATTTGGGAGAAATGGATGTTCATAATCACAATAAACTCACTGTGATTTATAAATTAATATCATGTGTAAGAAAGGATTACGTAACATTAAAAAAGTTTTAATATGTATATTATAGTCTGGTTCAACCATTGAAATTGTTTAATTACTATAATTGAACTATATAATTGAAATTTAAAACCCTTCATCCTTGAAGGTGATAAATTAATACATCTTAGAAGGTGTTTTCACTTCTAGTATAAAAAAATGTGAAAGGAGAGAGGACTAAGAATTACTCCATTATAATAAAAACATTTTAGTAGATATATGATATTAGATTTATCACAACATTTGAATGAAATGAGGTGACAAAATAAGATTAAAAGTAAAGGATCTTGAAATAAAATATATGAAATGATGAATTTACCTCTTCATGTAATCTTCCTTGAGAGTCTCTCAAGGAGAGAGGCTTTGATATTTTTATGAGACCAAGTTATTATTGAAGTTGGTAGGATCTTGGGAGGATATTTGAGTAGAATTTAGTCAAGGCACAAGGGCTGAGAGGAGTGAAGAGAAATGGGAGTGGGAGGGGGACTTATATTGGAGGAGGGGAGGGTTTTCCCATTATTTTAGTCATTATTTTTTATTTCTCTAAAGACAACAAATAATGTTGATTCATGTGACCCATAATAGAAAAATGTGCATTTGAGTACAAAACTAGTGGTATTAAATCATCCTTACAACACTTATGACCCAATAAATTATGTATTTATCATTTATCTTAAATTAATGTATTTTACTATTCACCCAAAATTCAAGTATTTTAGAAAAATCCCAAAACATTTCCCCATCCATTTTCGACGTATAATATTCAAAAATGAAATCCAGTTTCTAAAAATAATTTTCAAAATAATTTATTTTAATTTTTAATTAAATTCATTATTTATTCGAAAAAACATTAAAACTATAAATCATTTAATAACACCTTTAGAAATTAATCAAGTTCCAATAAAATTGTATTATAACCACAAGACAATAATGTAAAAATTTGCGATCAAATTTTACTAAAATAAAGTTCCATTTTAAAATATTAAATTAATTATATTACTGTAATTAAAATATTAATGAAATACAAAAATAAGAATACATATACTATGATCATTGTTTCACTTATAAGCTGTCTAAATTGTATATATACACTCATATGTCAGGTTTCTATTTTTATGGCCTATTTACTATTCATTACTATTCATAATAGTAACATTAATATTCATAAGGGAATGTTTCTATTCATATGGTTATATTATTATTCATCAAAAGTTAATTATGTTTTAAAACACTCTAAATATCTTACTGAACACAACCGTGTATGTGAGTTTTTCAAAATTCAATTCACAAAGGTGAAAAAATTATGTTTACGAGATAGGTTCTAACAAAGTGGTGTTTTGTAGAGACTTAGTGTTTAATGCATTTAGTATTGAATCTATTTGAAAATTCACGGGGTGTTAAATTATCCACTTCTTACAAAACTTTTGTCCTCGAAATTACCAGAATGTTTCCACACATAGAAATATGGACAGTTCTTTATCATAATATTTTCAGGTTCCCTTGTTGCCTCTTTAATTTAATTATTTTTCTAATGTATCTTTACTAGTCGAGTCATCTGATTCCTCAACACATGTTATATAGTGTCTAAAATCCGAATAGGATCTTCACAATAAGATAAGTCACATTCTAATTCAACACCTTCAGAACTGAGGACAGGCATTAGGTATCGCATGTACTTACATAGAAATGAAACATGAAACACATTGTGTACTTTAGATAGGAAAGGTTTCATATCCAAATGATATAAAACAACTACAATTCTCTCTATAATTTCATAATAGACTACGTACCTAGGGCTCAATTTCCAATTCTTCCCAAATCTTATAACACCCTTCCACGAAGATACATTTAGGAAAATATGATCTCCCACTTGAAACTCTAAATCCTTCTGTTGATTATCATCAAGGATTTTCTCTCTACTTTGAATTGCATTGATATGGCCTTTTATATTCATTACCATCACTATTATTTCCTCTACAATATCTGGCCCCACTATATTCATTTCACCAATTTCATCCCAACATGTTGGTGTATGACAAATCATTCCATATAATGATTTATATGGTTCCGTTTAAATCTTAGAATGGAAACTATTATTGTACGAAAACTACACCAAAGGTAAATACAAGTTCCAAATACCATGAAAGTCGAGCTAGAATGATCTCAACATGTCTTCTATATTTTAAATGGTCTGTTCTGATTGCCCATCAATATCATCATGATAAGAAATACTGAAATGATGATCATTATCTAAATCATTCTGAAGACATTTCCATAATTTTGATTTAAATTGAGGATCTCAATCACACATTATTGATATCGCAGCTCCATGAATTCTTAAAAAATCATTGATATAGTGTCTTACAAGACTCTCTAGTGTATAATCCTCCCTTATAATGAAAAAATGTGCAGATTTTGTATATTGAACAACAATTACCCATATTCCATCTATCTTTCATTGAGTTTTGGGTAATCTATTTAAAAAATCTATTATGATTTCATCTAATTTCCATGTAGTAATATTTAGAGGCTTCATGACTCCTCTAGAATATTATTGTTTAGGATTCACTTATTGAGAGACTAAACTTATTGATACATAATCAGCATTTTATGGCATTAGGTTGTCCCACCAAAAATGTTCCTCCAAATTTATATACATTTTAGTAATACTAGGGTGTATAGAGAAAGACTTGGTAGAGGCATCATATACTAACTCCCATTTTAGATCGAGTATAAATGGAACACATAGCCTCTTCCCAAATTTCATAATTCCATCTTCACATACGAAGTCATCCCACTTCCCCTCTTTCATAACATTCATTTTATTTTTCAGGATCCCTCCATAAGGATGATACATTTTAGTCCTGTATAATAAAGATGGGTTGTCAAACAAATGAAAATTTATAGATGTTTCACCATCTTGGATAATTCTCATATTCATTCTCACTAGACCCATGTACAAAAAATCCATTTCAATCCACATTAGGTTGAGACCTCGATGGTCCTTCATGTCCAATACCTCATCTACCTTATTTTTCTTTCCTAGGTGGTAGTGTACGATAAAATAATAATCCATGAATAGTTTGAGTTGTCACGTTTTCCTCAATTTGAGGTCTTTATATGAGAAGGTATACTTTGAATACTTGTGATCTGTATATTCCTTACATATTTCTCCATATAGATTGTGTGTCCATATTATTAGATAACAGATCACTTCATGTTACTCAATACCATGATTAGAATGGGTTTTTCCTTAATTTTTACATGCCTTGATTCATTAGAAATAACTCTATGATTCTTTCTAAGAACACAAAAAATTCCTTTCATTTATTCATCACTATAGATCACAGAACCATCATTCACTGATGGTTGGTTTAGGATCATAGCATTAACTAATCGTCTCTTCAATTATTTGATATTTTCCTCATATTATTTTTTCCATATGAAAAAAACTCATTTACATGTAATATTTCTCATTTGTTTGGATAAACGACAAATATTTTGGATAAAAAGCCTATCATAACCTAATAAACCATTAAAAATATGTCCCTTAGCTATGTTATTTGGGGAAGGCCATTCATAAAAAACCTTTTTCATTATAAGATAAAAACATATTTCATCCATAGGGACAATGTGGCCATGAATGGAAAATGACTGAAGCCTAAAATAAAACTTACTAATCTTCCCATAAAATTCATTGCTTCCAAGTGTCTTCAGAATAGTGAGAATGTGATATTTTTTTATCTTTATATCTTTTAATGTATACAATGATATCTTAAATAAATACCACCAAAAAGTCATCAAGATATTTCTTAAAAACACTATTCATTTGTTCTATGAAAATAAAGGGTGCATTAGTCAGTCCAAAAGGCATTACTGTAATCTCGTAATGCCCATACCTAATTCAAAATGTTGTTTTGGAATGTCTTCCTTCCTCTCAAGATACTGATGATATCCAGATTGAAGATTAATATTTGAAAAATATTGATCTCTTTGATGTTGATCAAGTAAATCATAAATTCACAGGAGGGGATTCTTGTTTTTTATTATTATAGAATTGATATCCTTGTAGCCAATGCACAACCTCATAAATCCGTATTTCATCATAATTAAAAGAACAAGGGCTCCCCATAGAGAAACACTAGGGAAAATAAATCATTTATTACTCAATTAATATATTTGATTCTCCAGTTACACTAATTCTACAGTGGAAATTTTATAAGGGGACATTGAAATGTTCCTTCAATCATGAATTAAGAAAATGGAAATCCCAATTTCCCACTCTGGAGGATGTCCAAGTAAATCCTCTATAAAGGCATAAACAGATTATTCCACAACAGGTACATCCTATATTTGAACATTCTTTTCCTCACATATAGTTATTGAATTCCCTTCCTCCCCAATAATTGAATTCAGTAGAGCTATTAGTGGTGGATCTCGATGAGAATCATATGGTGATGTTTTTACCCTAATTCTAAGGGATTCCAAATCATCCTAAAAAATATTTACCTCATTCATCTTAAAATAAATTTTCGTCTCATTGTTAAAAATCGAATCCATACCAAATATTACATTAAAGTCAGTCATGAGAATTAAAATAAAATCAGGAGATAACATACATTTATATTCCGTAATGGGGACTACCTAACACAACATGGTTACAATGATACATCCCATATGAGTTTTGAATGACAAATACCTTATTAAATAAAAATTTAAAAATTTAATTTTCTTGGAAAACAAGAAAGACGTGAAAAAATTTGATAACCCAAAATCGAATAAAGCATTTTTAAGTTCATGGTAATTATTAAAGCACATACCACCACATCATTGGGATCCTCAACCTCTGTAGTTGTGACTATATATTCATTCCCTTTATCCCTTGGAATTTTTTAGGGAAAGTATCCCAGATGCTTAAATCATTCATGTGCATAATGTCCCATTTACCTTAAATTATAAAATTAAACATTGGTAGCTTCTTTCATTCCCTTTCAATCCTGAGATATGTGGCATTTTTCTCCACACTTCTAAAAGACTCCCATTCACTTTAGGAAAGTTCCACAGTGATTCTTCCCACAATTACTATAGGATGGAAGGTCAACAATTTTCATCTTCCCTATTTCCATATTTCATTTTCTATAGTTTTCATCAGCCCTCTTCTTCTCTTTCATTCCCTTAAAATTATAAGACATAGAGAATTATTCTTCCATCTTGATAGCTCTTGAAGAAATATATTTATATTATAATAAGCTTTGGGAGACTACTGACCTTTGGAGGAATGTTTTTAAATCATCAAAAAATCAATTAATCTTGATCCATGGATTACATATGTATTCCACAACATTACTTTCTTGGCTTGTGAAGTTATATTCATACTTCGCAACATTTTCATCTTCCTTTTTCTTTAGATTCAAGAATTTCCTATCCATATACTTCGTTGTTCGTGACAAAAATATTTTTCTAGTAATATTTAATTAAAATCGTTCCATTAGTTATCTTTTATATATTAATAATCTTTTGTGTTTTGGGTTAATGACCTCTATTGATCCACATATCCCGATAGATGATAAACTACCATGAAAACCTTCTATCTTCTGTTACATCCCCTATTGAGAATATGTTCCCTAGAGAACATATCCATCGCTCATCGTGAAATGGGTTTGTTGTCCCATTGAATGATGGAGGATATTGTTTCATAAATAAATCCAACATAACTCATCCACATTATGGATGAGGATGCTCTATGAAGATAGGGTTATTATTCATAACTTCAGTCTATTTTCTCATAATAGTTATATGATTCTCATCACTAATCGTAGATCCAGCACCCATATCAATATCCTGAATTAGAAGGAAATCCCTACATGGGATACATGTGTTCATGCGATTTACATCACTTCCACTAGGCTCCATTTCAAAATAATGGCACACACTATATTAGATTATGAATAATAATGTTTATTCTCAACACAGAAAATAATTAACATAAATTCAAATCCAATGATGGATAATCCCATAATCACAAACATGGTCTCCTTGAGGAAAAATTTACATTTTAATTATTCATAATGGATCGTAATGAAAATTTGAATTATCCTTTGTAATATACACCGAGAGTGTTGAACCAGGTGCGCAATAAGGTCTGTTGTCATGTACCAGGTTACCCCAGGTCATTCCTGAAACTCCTAGTCTGATTTTTCACTTCTAGGTGCATATGTGCCAGAACCACGTCCACTTTTAATATCCATATAAGGATATATTTTCTAGAATGATCCACATAAGATATTCCTTATCAAAAATTCTAGTATGTTCATGTATGTTTTATCCTCAAAGAGTATCATAGTGATTTGTTTTACCTAATATATGTTTTATAAATATACTTCCTATGTTTTCTAATAAACATCCTTTGAAACCAAATGTAAGGACCCGAACCCAATTTCTCAGAGTTGATGCCTTATTTTGTAAAGTTGGAATATAAACAAGGAATATTCATCATGAATGATATAGTAGTTTAATAGATTTTGAATCAATATACATACATATGTCCCAAATTATAACTTCAAATGAAATACAACATATATGATTTTTTGGGAACATCCACAACTATGAGTTTATCCTTCCATGTCTATCATAATAAACATCTTCATGTACTGATAAAAAAGAAAAATAATAAAGGGGTGATATCAAATGCTCAGAAGGGGTAATAAATAAAATATAATATATAATAAACATAAACATTAGGCATGGTGAAAAACTAAAATCAAATTCCATTAGATGAAATTTTGAAAAGTTAATGGAAGGAATAAGAATGGAATAAATAATTCCATAATAAAACATAATCATGTGTATTATACCACATGAACAATCAACACTATTTTCCTAATGAGGGAATTAATAATGGGGGACATCATAACCATACCATCAAGGCCTCATGCCAATACAATAAAAATATATTTTATCAAGGCCTCATTCCATGAATGATGTTTGTCTCATGTGACCTACAGATCTATCGAAGGGGCTATAGAGGGCTCCACCCGACACATAATATGTCTAATTCACTTCTATTATGAATGTGGAAGAACATAAACAATATATACATTCATATTGAAACAAATATACTTAATGTAAATAACATTCCCCGTACATTAAGCATAAAGACTAATCATTCAGAGAAAATTGTTGAATGGTTTTAAGATAGAACATCCACAATACAAATAATCAGAAACCATTAAATTAAATTTTGGTAGATGATATCATAAAATATTAATCCCAATAATTAATAATAATTGACATGGTTTTTGTAATAGGTGAAGATACTCTTATAATATCATTGAGTAATTATTGAGATAAATACAATTTTACTTTGAAAAGAAGAGTTATTTTTGAAAAATATTTAAATAAAACTATAAGTGAAGTAAGATAGTATTTTCAAAATAAAATGATAGATTTTTTAAAGATAATGTTTTACAAATAAATATTGTATAGTTCCCTTGAAAATAGGTATGAATTTATGAGATTCCCTTGAATCAAGCTTGTATTACAAGAGAAATTTTTGAAAGATCATTTTAAAACACATAACTATCCATAAATGATAGTAGGATTCTGTTTTGTACAAATATATAGATAATTATCACATAATATATGAATATTACATAAGATTAAATAATAATTTAATTTAGATATGTATAGAATAAGAGTAACCTGAATGAAAGTGGAGGTTTGGGTTGAAAACCCTTTGCTTAAGTCTGTTGGTGTTACTCACTTAATATTAATGACAAGAATAATATAATTTATGTTCATAAATTAATGATTCCAGAACCTCCTAAACAGTTAATTGATTTTTTAAAACCTTATTAAGTTCATTCATAGCTTTTTATGGGATAAGATATTCAATTTGATTTTTTGGGAGTGTTTTCTTCCGTGGTTTTCATGATTGTATTACATATATATATGTTTGGATAACCATGTAGAATGAGAATGGTTGTCCTAAATATATTTTTTTATGTTATTAGTGAACCAAAAGAATATTACATGGTCATAAAATTTATTTGGATATTGAGAGTGAAGATGAATCATTATATAAAACATTAATGACAATTGTTTAAGTCAATTGGTGGTTCTTGATCACAATGAACTCATTTTTATTTATAAATTAATATCATGTCTAAAAAGGATTACAGAGCCAAAAATAAGTTATAATACATATTTTATAGTCTGGTTAAACCAAAAATTTGGTTTCATTACTATATTTTATATTGGTAATAGAAATCAAAAACTCGTCATCCTTGAATGTGATAAATTTACACATCTTGGATGGTGTTTTAATTTATAGTATAAAATGTGGGGAAATGAGAGATGGTTAATAATTATTCCAATATCAAAACAATGTAGTATATGTATGTTAATTGATTAATCACAACATTTATATTAAAATAGGTGAGGAATAAAAAAGAAATTAAAGGAACTTGAAAGAAATCAAATGAAAATAGAAATTTACATCTTGAAGTAATCTTCCTTAAGAGTCTCATAATGGGAGTGGTTTTGGCCTTCTTTTGACAACAAGGGTTGATATATATTGGGGATGATATTTTTAGTATATTTGAGAAGAATTTAATTTATTGACAGTGATTGAGTGGAGTGAAGGGAAGAGTGAGTGAGGGGTCTTTATAGTGGAGTAGAGGAGGGTTTTGCCAATATTGTTTTCATTATTTTATTATTTCTCTCAAGATAGCCAATAATTTTGATTCATGTTACCCATATTAGTAATAAGCGCATGTGATTTAGATCCTAGTGGGTGTAAATCATCCTTAAATCACTTATCACCTAATAAATCTTGTATTTAGCATTTGTCAAAAATTATCTGATTTTACTATTCATCGAAAAGTCAAGTATTTTAGAAAAATACCAACAATATACCCCAACCATTTTCTATAATAAAGAATTAAAATATGTAATGTGTTTTTTTAAATGATTTTATAAATATTTTTAATATTATTTTTAAATAAAATAATAATTTTTCCAAAAAAACATTAAAACTATAGAACATTTTATAACACCATGAGAAATTAATAAAGGTCCCATAAAATAATCATATAATAGTTAAGAAATAAAGTTATAATTTCTGATTTTATTTTATGAAAATAAATTTATATTTTTAATTTTTAAATTAATCAAATATTTTTTAATTAACATATTTATGACAAACAAAAATACCAATACTCATACAATGATCAGTTTTTCACTTATAAACTGTCTAAATTTTATTTATACACTAATGGGTGAAGTTTCATGTTTTTTTGTTTTACTATAAATTAATATTCATAAGAGTAACATTAAAATCCATAAGGGTATGTTATTGTTCATATGGGTATGTCAATATTCATCAAAAAATATGTTTTTCTTATCATACACTAAATATATTACTGAACACAATCTTGTATATAAAATTATCAAAATTCTAATCATAGAGGTGAAAAAATCATGTTTATTATCTAGGTTATAACAAATTGGAGTTTTTATATACTCAGTATTTCATGCATTCAATGTTAAATTTATTTTCAAAATAATGGGGTGTTATATGGAGGATCAGTGACAAGTTGGTAGGGGCCTCCCTCAGTATCCTCCATGTATACTGGTCTCAATGATTGTTATTATACTTCTTCTTCAAAATCCGTAGATTTTGGAGAATTAAAATGGAGATGTAATCCATAGGGGAAAGGAATGCTTGAGGGTGTGTGGCCTCAAAGGCTCCCAAACATCTTTCCAAGTGGGTGATAAAGGACCACCCATAAAGGGTGTTTCAGGTCCTATTTTCTAATTTCTTATACAACACTCCAAATTTTCTCTCCATGTTTATGGTGGGGCCACAAATTGATGATTCAATAATATGTACTACATTCCACCAAACCTATAATGACCCATACTTTATATACATTTTTATTACATCAGAATTGAAGCACACTTATTACAACATATTACAAAACCAGGAAAGGGCCGTATAGGTATAGAGTCTTTAGAAACTGGGAAACATAAACAACTGGTTCATAAAGAATCTACTTTGCCTCCCATTTATTCCATCATATCTAGAGTCCCTTTTGGAATATCATACTTAATAACCTTCTTCCTGACTTGGGGAAATAAAAAATACAAAATGGTGAGCTCAAATGCCCAGTAAGGGTAAACAAAAGAAATATCAATCATATCAGATACATTAGAACATAACTTTTGAAAATCTTAACCTGCAAAAGAGATCATAATTTCATAACATGGGATAAATCCAAGTAGTGAAATTTAATCCCAATAATCATAACATAAAACATGATACTTTTTGTCATACACACATAATCATAGAGAATCATTTCTTATTAGTCAAGACTCATTGCCAAGACTATCTTAGTGGACAAAGTCCATTTCTGAACCGAGTTCACTCCTCGTTTCAGTCCTGTTTCACTGAACCGGTTTAACCTACCGTTCCATCCATGTCTATCTCATGAGATATAAAATCTATACCCAATGCATTGGAGGGAGATAAAGGTCCCACCCATCTCATAATTATACCATTCATATGTGTGCCACAAAATCATAAATCATACATCATTGCATAACCCATATAATAAAAATGTGATTCTTAAACAACATGAAATCATAAAAAAATTCATATAAGATAAAAAAATTCATAAAAATAATTCCATCACAACATAATCAAGTCAATGTAATAATAGGGATAGAAAAAAAACCCTATATTATCTTAGATGGAAAATAATTTTGATAAAACACTTGAACTCCATTCTTGAGGAAAATATATTTTCGACCTCAAAAACATTTTCATTTATTATCATGTCATACAATTTTAAACTAAAAGAAGTTGATTAAAAATAAACTTGAAAACTTGTAAAGTAATCTTCTTGGAAATAATTTTCTAAAAATCCATTCATGCAGTATAAGTTAAAAAAACATTCTTCCCGTACTTTTGTCGGAAAAGTCAAAAAGTACCTCGTACGAAAAACGACAAAAGATTCCTTTTATATCTTTTGCTAAAAACACAACGAAGGGTAAAATTAAATTTAAACAATTTTAGGTGGATGTAAACAATATTAAATATTGAGGAAACATTGATGTGGATGATAAAATACACCCCAGTAAATACCAAAGTATAAACAATCTCGGATAAAATGAGATTGTGATATTTTCCATTGCCTTAGGTCCGATATGTTTGTACGTGTCCGAACCTCCTGTATAATGATTTAAATAATTTCATTTACATATTAAAAAATAATATTCACTGTTATGATATCATATATGGTCATATTCTTAGCTTCTTATTAGTAATATTTTATTACTACTTATTATTCATGTGTTTATTACTTTTTGTTCTTATGCGTGTTTTGTCGAATAAATTCTTATTCCTATTTATAGGATATAGATGAAAAATTTAAAGAATGGTATTAGTGTAATATATATCATATTCATTCATTCACTTCATTTATATAATCATTATTCAATGAAGATCATATAGAACGAGTCACATCACATCGTGGAGACGGTAGGCCGTACGTACGCACGAGCGATGATATCGTTACGATGATCATGGAATTGTATTGAAGTGTATTTATACTATTTCAGAATCAATATCAATTTAAAATAATTATATATAGTTATTCTTTACACCATTATACCCATCCAAGTAAGGTGGTGGTGGAAAATAGATTACACCATGGCGTGGAGACGGTATTCCGTACGTACGCACGCGCGGTGATTTAGTTTTCCGTAGGATGGATAAGTGGTGAAATAGTGTTGTTTAATATTTATAATAACATATCAGTATATTAGGGATACTAATGTTATTACCTCATAATTAAACAACTAATGAAGAAGAAGTGGAAGAAGAAATAAAGATGAAGGAATCGGTAACGGGCATTACCTATTCTTTGAAGCGCCTCTTTGAGAACTCCTCTTAGGGCACTACAATTGGTCTTTGAATAAGAAACGGACCTCTAGGATGTTTCTAGGGAAGTGTAGAGGAGATATTGGCAGGGTTTGGCTGAGCTGTAAGGCTCAATGTGGTGTGAGGAAAAGAGGGAGGAGGTGCCCTTTTATAAGGGAGGAGAGGGGCACCTTTGGAATAACCAAAAATATTATTTTATTATAAAGTCAATTTCGGTTTTTAATAGATCCAAATTAATATATTTAGAAGCTAAGGTAGGGATGGGTCGAAATACTCTCATCCAATAGAGTTTAGAAATGTTTAGGTATCAATTTTAACCTTATCATTTAGATTTAACTTTAAGTTAGATTATTTAACTTTTACCGTGTCTTCTTGTTTTCTTACACTATAAGGTTAAAAAACTTACTATATCAAGCCAAACGAACCCCAAGTTGTTTATTATTAATATATATAACCTTATCTAAGTAATTTGTCCTAACCTTAGATTTTTAGGAATAAAATAACAATTAATAATATAATATTTGTTTTAAAAACAATTTTATGTCAATTTTGACACTATTTGGTAATTGAATTTTGTGAAAATCATAACAGAATGATTAGTTCGACAAAATTTAATTAAATCAATAATAACATGTCATATTAACATATAAAATTATTTTAATTCATAAAAAGTCTCAAATTACATTTATTTGGGTATTTATAACATCAATTATGTCAATATTTCATTAATAAGATAATTATTGCATCATCATTGTATCATAAATAAATTAAATTATATTAAGTCTAAAAATAACAAATAAAATACCATTATGTAGGAAATAATTTTAGATTTCTAATGAATATTTATAGTCGAATTTATCTTATGTATAAACCTATATTAAAAATTCATTAGTTATTAAACATTGATTTTAACTATTTTAACCCTTCTTTAAATAAATTAATAATAAATGTCCTAATCTAATCCAAGTGGGCCTAAATGGTAATATTTTATTCCTAAGTTTTTTTTTTGGTCTAATTAAACTTATCAAATAGAATTATGACATTTTTTAAGGTAATAATAATATCATTTTTACCCATAACTACCCTATTTAATTTTAACCGTGGTAAAAAAATGTAAGAAGTTACTATTCACCAAAAATTATTTTCATCTCATTGAACCACTTTTTAGTCCCTGATATTAACCATGTGTCTCGGATTTTTTAAATTCCACTCACAGAAGCGGTAAAATTAAGTTTTATGAAAAATTCAGTTTTTTTAACTACCACTTAGTGGTTTCACTATTCATCAAAAATATGAAAGTTTCCAGAAAAATACCAAAAATTAGGCCCAAGCTATATTTGATTTTATGAATTCTAAAATCAAGTCTATTTTACCAAATTCAAAACATATAATTTACATTAACTAATTTAAAAATTAATTCCCGTCGTCAAAATAAATAGCGTGTTTTTAAGAGATAATAACTATCAAAAGAATGACACTTGTTTATGTCTGGTTTAAATGTGAAATTACATACAATGAACAAAATTGTATTAAATTGTAAAAATATATTCTAAATATACTTTAAAACCACTCAAATTAATAATTTATCACTACTAATTATTTCGATTAAAAAAGTTGTTTTTAATTAAAATTTAGTAATTTTCACTATTCATCAGAATATGAATGTTATCCAAAAAGTACCAAAATTTCACCCTAATCTAATTTTGATATTCAGAATCCAAAAATGAAGTCCATTTTGAAAAATAAAATTTAAAAAATTTTAAAAAGTGCTTATTACTATTCATAGCGGCTTGTTTTAATAATATTTTAATAGCATATCGTTGTTTAGTGAAACTCGGTATTGCGTACGACGCAAGCTATCGAGGAAGGACGCGGTTGCATGTAAAGAATGCCAAGCTAGTTTTGAGTGTAGTGAAAGATTCCTTTGATGATTTATATAACATAAAAACAAAATATTTCTCACAAAAGTCTCGGGTGTTACATTCTAGCCAACTTAAAATTAATTTCGACCTCGAAATTCGTCAATTTGTAACAAAAAGATGAGGATACCTCTCCCTCATCATATCCTCAAGCTCCCATGTTGATTCTTCTTATTGGTGGTTCCTCCATAAAACATTCACCAAGCGAGTGGTCATGTTCCGTAGGACTTTTTCACTACGATATAGAATCTCTATCGGCTGTTCTTCATAAGAAAGATCTTGCTCCAGTAGTATAACTTCTGAGATGAGAACATGTGAATGATCAGGTATGTACATTCTTAGGAGATATACATGGAACACATCTTGAACTTAAGAGAGATTTGGTGGAAGTGCCAATCGGTAAGCTACCTTTCCAACATGATCCAGTATTTCGAAAGGACCGATATATCTAGGGCTCAACTTCCCCTTCTTTCCAAATCTCATGACCCTCTTCAAGGGAGATATTCGTAAGAACACTTTATCACCCACTTCAAACTCTAGGTATTTTCTTCGGTTGTCAGAATAACTTTTCTGTCGACTCTGAGCTGCTTTTATGTGTTGTTGAATATATCGGACATTTTCTGCCATCTCATCAACAAGATCAGGTCCTAATAGCTTTCATTCCCCAACTTTATTCCAGCAAGTTGGAGTCCTGCATTTCTTTCCATAGAGAGCTTCATAAGGAGCCATATGAATACTAGAGTGAAAGCTATTATTATAAGAAAATTCCACCAAAGGTAGGTGTTTATCCCAACCACCTTTGAAATCCTTAGATAAAGCTCTCAACATATCTTCTAGAGTTTGAATTGTTCTCTCAGACTGACCATCTGTCTGAGGATGATAAGTAGTGCTGAAACTCAACTCTGTATCTAGAGTATGCTGAAGACTTCACAAGAACTTTGAGGTAAATCTCGGATCCCGATCAGATATAATAGAATGTGGTACTCAATGCAATCTTACCACTTCCTTTACATATATCATGGCAAGCTGATCCAAAGAGAAATCCTCTCTAATAGCAATGAAGTGTGCAGACTTTGTAATCCGATCAACTATGACCCAGATAGAATTATTTCCTTTGGATGTTTTAGGAAGTCCCGTGAAAAAGTCCATAGTGATGTTTTCCCATTTCCATTCGGCTATGGGTAATGGTTGTAACATCCCCTTAGACTTCTGTCTCTCAGCTTTAACTTGCTAAAAAACAAAGCATCGAGAGACATATTCAGCAACATCTCTTTTCATGCCATCGCACCAGAAGTACTCTTTCAGGTCCCTATACATCTTCGTGCTTCCAGGATGAATAGAGAATGAAGAACTATGAGCCTCATCCAGCAGCTCCTTCTTTTATTCTGGGATGGGAGGAACACAAACCCGATTCCTGAACATTATTATCCCATCACAATCAAGGTTGAATTAAGGAATATTTCTCACCTTCTTTTGTAACTCTACATCTTCATTTTGTGCCTCTTTAATTTTCTCATGTATAGATGGTTTAACATTCATTTGAGAAAGATAAGATTTCCCCCCTTCCATTATAATTCCAAGATCCATCCTTTGTAAATCCATAAATATTGGATCTTTTGTGATCCTCATCATGGATAAGCTAACATGGTCTTGTCGACTTAATGCGTCTTCCACCTTGTTTGCTTTCCCAGGGTGGTAATGAATTGAGCAGTCATAATCCTTAATCATCTCCAACCATCTTCTTTGGTGCATATTTAGCTCCTTTTGTTTGAAAATATACTTTAAACTTTTATGATCAGTATAAATATCACATCTTTCTCCATAAAGATAATGCCTCCAAATCTTTAATGCAATGATTACCGCAGCTAACTCCAAATCATGTGTTGGGTAATTTTGATCATGGATTTTCAACTTTCGTGAGGCATAAGCTATCACCATATCATTTTTCATAAGAACACACCACATCCCCTTCTTGGATGCATCACTATAGATCAGAAACCTTTCTCCACTATAAGGCAGTGTGAGCATAGGTTCACTTGATAACCTTCTTTTCAACTCCTTGAAATTTTCTTTCCATTCCTCCGTCCAAACAAACTTAACTCTTTTACGAGTCAACCTAGTGAGTGGATTAGATAATCATGAAAAATATTTCAGAAAACGTCGATAATATCCATCCAAACCAAGAAAACTTCAGATCTCAGTTACTGTTGTTGGTCTCGGCCATCTTTCGATAACCTCTGTTTTTTCTGGAACCACATATATCCCCTCTTTTGAGATTATGTGACCCAAAAATGAAACTTTTTGAAGCCAAAAATCACACATTGTAAATTTGGCATAAAGCTTCTCCTTTCTAAGGGTCTTCAATATAATTTTCAAGTGATCTTCATGTTTTTACTTTCTCTTTGAATAGACAAGAATATCGTCTATAAAGACTACCACAAACTGATCAATATAGTCTCTAAAGACTCTATTCATCAAATCCATGAAGATAGTAGGGGAATTAGTAAGACCAAATGGCATCACTATAAATTTATAGTGTCCATACCTTGTACGAAAAGTCGTCTTTGGTATATCCTCCGTTTTGACCCTTAATTGATGATACCCTAAATGAAGATCAATCTTGGAAAAGTATTGAGCTCCTCATAGTTGGTTAATAAGTCATCAATGCTCGGGAGAGGATATTTTTCTTGATAGTGATCTTGTTAAGTTCTCGATAATCAATGCAGAGTCTCATTGATCCATATTTCTACTTAACAAACAGAACAGGTGGTCCCCAAGGTGATGCACTAGGTAGTATGAATCCCTTATCAAGATTCTCTTGGAGTTGCTTCTTCAATTCCTGCAACTCAATTGGGGCCATTCTATAAGGTGTATTTGAAATAGGCAAAGCACCCGGTACGAGTTCTATTGAAAACTCAACTTCATGATTTGGTGGAAGACCTGGAAATTCCTCTGGAAAGACATCGTCAAACTCCTGTACAACAGGAATATTCATAATTGTGAGTTTCTCTCCAGCCATTTGAGATAAATAACCCACATTTAGTGGAATCAGGACCCATAAGATGGAAGAAATTTCCACTGGAAAGTTATGTTCATCCTTGGATCGATAGACGATCATAGATTGATCTGGAATATGAAATGCAACTTCCCTTCTTTGGAAATTGATATGATCTCCGTATAAAGAAAGACAATCCATGCCAAGAATCACATCAAATTCCACTAGAGGAAGGATCACAAGATTTTCAGGAAGCAATTTCCCATAAACTTCAATCGGAGAAGAATTATAAACTTTTGATGCGACTATTGTGACATTAGGGGTTGTCACAGCTAACTCATCATCTAGTTGTTGAGGTAATACGGTGATACTCTTAGAAAATTCTTCAGAAATAAAAGAGTGTGTGGATTCGGAATCAAATAAAACATTTTCTACTTTAGAGTGGATGGTAAGTGTACCTTTCACCACATCGTTATCGTACTCCACATCGCTGATAGAAATTTCATGTGACTTTCCTTTGTCTTTATCCTTAAGAGTTTGTTGATGTCGGCCATCATCATCAACCCTTGGATTTGGGCATTGATTGGCATAATTCCCCATCTCCTTGCACTTGAAATATTGAAGTGTAGTAGGTTCATTCTGTGTGTACCTTCCTTTGTTTGCATCATTAGAAATCTTCTTCACATCATTGCGGCATTAAAATGCATGATGACCTTCCTTTCCACATTTGAAACATTTACTCGTCCCTTTAAGACAACTCCCTCTATGTTTCCTTCCACACTTTGACCATAAGGGAAAGGTCATCTTCTTTTCCGTGTGCTCTTTAGATTTTCCTTTGAATTCCATTTTACTCTTCTTATAAAACCCATATGACTGATGGGTTACTCTAATCTCCATCTCAACTTTGAGAGCACACAGAATGATTTCCTCGTAGCTATTGAAGTCCCTTATGGATAAGGCCCTTCGAATACTTTTTTTTAATCCACTAAAGAATCGATCGATCTTCCTCTGAGGTTGGATAATAATACCAGAAGCGTACCTTGCAAGTCTTGTAAAATTTGCTTCATAGGTACCAACAGATTCATCAACCTTTTGCTTCAGTTCAAGAAACTCTTCCTCCATCATTGTTCGGAGAATACGAGGGAAGTATTTATTGAAAAATAAGTTCTTGAACTCGTCCCATTCCATGGAATCAATTTCATCCCTTTGCCTCGTATTCTTAATAAGATTCCACCATTGATCAGCATCTCCTTCCAAACGATACAAAGGTAGGATGACTTTATCATGTTCAGAACATTGAAGAAATGAAAATATCTTTTCAGTAGTACTAATCCATTGTTCAGCAACTAATGGATCAGTAGACCCGCTGAATGAAGGTGGACGCTGCCTCATTAAGGATTCAACAGAATGTTGCGCCTTCCTTTGCTCGTTTAGAAGTCCTGCTTGATTCATAGCTTGAGAATGTTGTGTGAGCATGGCTACATGATTTTGCATTCCAGCTCCCATAACGTTTGGTTGCTCAGAGGTACAATCATTGCATTGCCCGTCGCATTCCGCATTAACACGGTTCCTTCGGGTTCCAGCCATTGACTAAAACCAAGAAGAATAGTATGATCAACACTAATTATAATAGGAAAACCACATAATCAAGAATAAAACTTCACACTTAAGGTCTTATCATAGGTTATTCATGGATATTTCTAAAACACTAAGATTGTGTTCTATGCTTAGACTTATCCTTAGGGTTCTTACTAAGGCTTTCACATCCTAATTTCCAAAGGTTGATTATACCTTTCCTCTGATACCAACTATAATGACCCATAATTTAGATACATTTTTATTACATCAAAATTGAAGAACACGTATTACAACATATAACAAAACAAGGAAAGGACTGTATAGGTATAGATTCTTTAGAAACTGGGAATCATAAACAACTGGTTCATAAAGCATCTACATTGCTTCCCATTTATTTCATCATATCTGGAGTCACTTTTGGAATATCCTACATAATAACCTTCTTCCTGACATAGGGAAATAAAACATACAAAAGGGTGAGCTCAAATGATCAGTAAGGGTAAACAAAAGAAATATCATTCACATCAGATACATAAGAACATAACTTTTTGAAATCTTAACCTACAAAAGAGATCATAATTTCATAACATGGGATAAATCATAGTAGTGAAATATAATCCGAATAATCATAACATAAAACATGAAACTTTGTGGCATAAACACACAATCATATAGAATCATTTCTTATTAGTCAAGACTCATTTCCAAGACTATCTTAGTGGACAAAGTCCATTTCTGAACCGAGTTCACTCCTCGTTTCAGTCATGTTTCACTGAACCGGTTTAACCCGCCGTTCTAGCCATGTCTATCTCATGAGATATAAAATCTTTACCCATTGCATTTGAGGGATATATAGGTCCCACCCATCTCATAATTATACCATTCATATGTGTGCCACAAAATCATAAATCATACATCATTGCATAACCCATGTAATAAAAATGGGATTCTTAAACAACATGACATCATAAAAAAATTCATATAAGATAAAGGAATTCATAAAAATAATTCCATCACAACATAATCAAATCAATGTAATAATAGGGATAGAAACAGAACCCTATATTATCTTAGATGAAAAATAATTTTGATAAAACACTTGAACTCCATTCTTGAGGAAAATATCTTTTCTACCTCAAAAACATTTTCCTTTCTTAACATGTCATACAATTTTAAACTAAAAGAAGTTGATTAAAAATAAACATGAAAACTTGTAAAGTAATCTGCTTGGAAATAATGTTTTAAAAATCCATTCATGCCGTATAAGTTAAAAAAACATTCTTCCCTTACTTTTCTCGGAAAAGTAAAAAAGTACCTCGTACGAAAAACGACAAATGATTCCTTTTATATCTTTTACTAAAAACTCATCGATGGGTAAAATTGGATTTAAACAATTGAAGTTCGATTGAAGCAATATTACATATTGAGGAAACATTGATGTGGATGATAAAATACACCCCATTAAATACCAAAGTATAAACAATCTCGGATAAAATGAGATTGTGATATTTTCCCTTACCTTAGGTCCGATATGCTTTGTACGTGTCCGAACCTCCTGTATAATGATTTAAATAATGTCATTGACTTATTATAGAATCATATTCATTGTTATGATATCATATATGGTCATATTCTTAGCTTCTTATTAGTAATATTTCATTTCTACTTATTATTCGTATGTTTATTACTTTTTATTCTTATGCGTGTTTTGTCGAATAAATTTTTATTCCTATTTATAGGATATAGATACATCATTTACAGAATGGTATTAGTGTAATATATATCATATTCATTCATTCAATTCATTTATATAATCATTATTCAATGAAGATCATATAGAACGAGTCGCATCACATCGTGGAGACGGTAGGTCGTACGTACGCACGAGCGATGATATCGTTCCCATGATCATGGAATTGTATTGAATTGTATGTATACTATTTCAGAATAAATATCACTTTACAATAATCATATATACTTATTCTTTACACCATTATACATATCCAAGTAAGGTGGTGGTGGAAATCAAATTACACCACGGCGTGGAGACGGTATTCCGTACGTACGCACGTGCGGTGATTTCGTTTTCCGTAGGATGGATAAGACGTGAAAAAGTGTTGTTTAATATTTATAATAACATATCCGTATATGAGAGATACTGATGTTATTACCTCATAATTAAACAACTAAAGAAGAAGAAGTGGAACAAGAAATAAAGATGAAAGAATCGGTAACGGGCATTACCTCTTCTTTGAAGCGCATCTTTGAGACCTCCTCTTAGGGCACTACAATTGATCTTTGAAGAAGACCAGGACCTCTAGTATGTTTCTAGGGAAGTGTAGAAGAGATATTGTCAGGGGTTGTCTGGGCTGGAAGGCTCAAAGTGGTGTCAGGAAGAGGGGGAGGAGGTGCACTTTTATAAGGGAGGAGAGGGGCACCTTTGGAATAACTAAAAATATTATTTTATTATAAAGTCAAATTCGGTTTTTAATAGCTCCAAATTGATATATTTATAAGCTAAGGTGGGGATGGGTCTAAATCCTCTCATCCAATAGAATTTAGACAAGTTTAGGTATCAATTTTAACCTTATCATTTATATTTAACTTTAAGTTAGATAATTTAACTTTTATTGTGTCTTCTTGTTTTCTTACACTATAAGGTTAATAAACTTACTATATCAAGCCACATTAACCCCAAGTTGTTTATTATTAATATACATAACATTTTCTAAGTCATTAGGCCGAACCATAGATTTATAGGAATTAAATAACAATTAATAATATAATATTTGTTTTAAAAACAATTTTATGTCAATTTTGACACTATTTGGTAATTGATTTTTGGGAAACTCATAACAGAATGATTAGTTCGAAAAAAATTAATTAAATCTATAATAACATGTCATATTAACATATAAAATTATTTTATTTCATAAAAAGTCTCAAATTACCATTATTTTGGTATTTATAACATAAATTATGTCAATATTTCATTAATAAGATAATTATTGCATCATCATTGTATCATAAATAAATTAAATTATTTTAAGTCTAAAAATAACAAATAAAATACCATTATTTAGGAAATAATTTTAGCTTTATAATGAATATTTATAGTCGAATTTATCTTATGTATAACCCTATATTAAAAATTCTTTAGTTATTAAACTATGATTTTAACTATTTTAACCTTCTTTAAATAAATTGATAATAAATGTCCTAATCTAATCCAAGTGGGCCTAAATGGTCATATTTTATTTCTAAGGTTGTTTTTGGTCTAATTACAATTATCCAATAGAATTAGGTCATGTGTTACGTTTATAATAATATCATTTTTACCCTTAACTACCCTATTTACTTTTAACTGTGGTAAAAAAAAGTAAAAAGTTACGATTCACCAAAAATTATTTTCATCTCATTGAACCACATTTTATTACATGAAATTAACTGTGTCTCTTTGATTTTCTAAATTCCACACACAGAAGTGGTAAAATTATGTTTTATGAAAAATTCAGTTTTTTTAACTACCACTTAGTGGTTTCACTATTCATCAAAAAAATTAAAGTTTCCAGAAAAATACCAAAAAATTGGCCAAAGCTATATTTGATATTATGAATTCAAAAATGATGTCTATTTTACCAAATTCAAAAAATATCAGTTACATTGACTAATTTAAAAATTAATTCCCATCGTCAAAACAAATAGCGTGTTTTTAAGAGATAGTAACTATCAAAAGATTGACACTTGTTTATGTCTGGTTTAAATGTGAAATTACATCCAATGAACAAAATTGTATTAAATTGTAAAAATATATTCTAAATATACTTTAAAACAACTCAAATTAATAATTTATCACTATTAATTATTTTGATTAAAAAAGTTGGTTTTAATTAAAATTTAGTAATTTTCACTATTCATCAGAATATGAATGTTATCTGAAAAGTACGAAAATTTCACCCTAAGCTAATTTCGATATTCCAAATCCAAAAATGAAGTCCATTTTGAAAAATAAATTTAAAAAATTTTCAAAAAGTGGTTATTACTATTCATAATGGCTTGTTTTAATAAAATTTTTATGGTATATCGTTGTTTAGTGAAACTCGGTATTGCGTAAGACGCAAGCTATCGAGGAAGGCCGCGGTTGCGTGTAAAGAAAGAAAAGATAGTTTTCTGTGTAGTTAAAGATTCCTTTGATGATTTATATAACATAAAAACAAAATATTTCTCATAAAATTCTTAGGTGTTACAAAACCCCTGGGTGCATATATCCACATTCTATTCAAGCGTGACTGATGGCCCTATTCAAGATCTAGATGGTATCATATTGGAGTGTTGTGATCATAATTGTGTGGGGTTCGTAAAATATATAGACGTATTTAAATATCATGTTCCAATTTTGGGAAGCCTCTTCCTTGATAGGATCATGTTGTATATTAGTAAAGATGAGGGAGGTGATTATGTCAGCCAAATATATTTCTAGGCTCATAGCAATGATTTATACGATAATCTCCCAAGGGAGCCTGCTGAGTATGAAGTGGAAAAAGTCAATCCCCAACTTGAATGTGTAAAGGTACATGTGGAAGAGTTACATGTACACCCCCACCCTAACCTATCAGATAGGGGTTAGGTGCAGGTGGTCAATACAGAAATGGTACATATTGTGTAAGTGGATGTGTTATAGTAATGTAGGGTCCAATGTTTTTTTTGGTCCTCAAAGTATAGGAACTCAAGTGGACCAACCATACATGGTTTTTGGGGTCTTTTAAATGAAGTAAAGGATAACGTGGAGATGGGAATGGTCCTTTAATACACAATAATATGATTTATAATCTCCTAAAGAAAAATCGAACACAATGAAAAATGTATATGAAGAACAAGAAGAATATTTTTCTATAGATGAGGTGTTGTCCATTACCTCTTTGTTCATGGAGGGGTTTCCTCATGCTCGAGAATCTGTTTGGTAGGTGAGGTGCACACCATCATGGTGCTTTCCATCTTGGGTAGAGAAATGGGTGGGAGAGGAGAGATGGATATGGTGGAGAGGGGGTTTGTGTATGTGTGTAGGATCTCATATAGTGAGTGTGAGGGTTCAACTGAGGGAGTTTAGATGAGGGAATACAGTACATTACATAACTAAGGGAGTGACAGTGGGGATGTTAATCATGAACCCTAGGTTTATGGTTTTTGAAATCCAATAACAAAAACAAAATTCCATATATTGAATACACCACATGACAGTTATGATTTTAAATAAAATTAGACGCATGGATTTTTCCTATCATTTACAAGATACCCAGTGTTTATTGTGGCATTTTTCTTCATTTATATCAGGTCCTGTGAAAATTATTCTATAATCACATTATATTATCCTATAAATTACTCTAAACTATCATATCCTGACAGGGGTTGCCTCCAAACTAGTGCTTTGTTTATTTTCTAGAGTTATATATGTAAAAAGTAGAATACATTAGATTTGAATTGATACTCCATGTCAAATAGATCTTAAAAGAGAGGAAATAGAAGGTAGAATTCCCTTATTTTTAATATGTTCTTTGAAAATTTATTTCATATGAGAATATTATCTCCTATTAATTAGAGGTGGTATCTAATTATTGTAATCAATTTTCAGGTGATCCTTAAAATTAAATTACTAATAAATTTTTAGAATTTGTTTCAAAATGTTTCATTTATTAATAGAACTCTAAATGTTGAATAAAACATTCTCTTTACCTACTCTAGAAATCAGTATCCTTGGAACACCCAATCCATCAGATTTCTATTAGAGATAAATTTTCTCCCATGGATAATGAGGGTGTCAACATCCTTATCCATATTCAGATCTAGGAAATCAGTCTGACAAAAATTAATTTTTCAACATTCAGTTGGATTTCCATGAGAAATCCTCAAGTATTATTTTCTAAACGGTTATCATGTTGAAGTGATATCTTTGTTGGTTTCATTTATACATGCCCAAACTTCTTATAAATACACATTATCATTAAATTGATACTTGTTCCTATATCATATAATTCTTTTCTGAAATTACATATCCCAATAGTGTAGGAAATTGAAAAACTTCTTGGGTCATTCATTTTGGGAGTCAATATTTATTGTAAAACTTCATATAATTATTTATTAAGAGTAGTGATTTGGCATTAATCATTTTCTTTTTTCACTCAAGCTAAATTCTTTAAAGAATCATGCACAAGCATGTACTTTTAAAATTTTCTCTGTAAATGGGAAATTCATAATCAAATGTTTTATGAATTCCATGAATTTTTTAAATTTCCCTTACTCATTTTCCTGTAGATACATTTTATTAAAGGGGAGAGGTTTATTATATGAATGTAGTGACACATAGTCATCATCAAATTCATATTTTTTCCCAACATTATCTTCTGAAAATTGTTCCAACCTTTGAGTTTTCCCTTGACAAGAATTATTTTATTCTATTAAAATATCATTATTATCTCCACATTGTCGTTAAAAATCTATCACACTCTAACATTTATACATTATATAATTATCATATTCCCTTGGATGAGCCTTGATATTAATTGGTAGTGTACCCGGTAGCTGATCAGATATGTTTTTGGAAATTTTCAATATTTGATTCTCTAGTTTGTACAATGTAGTCATATGGTTTTTTTGACTTTTTCTGGGGTCATCATCATATGGTATAATTTATGCGCGAATATAGTGATGAGATTTTTTATTTTATTCAAGATGGTTTGGAAATGTTTTTGGGGTCATGGTAGAGCTTACTGGTATTTCTGTTGTGGTGCATTTGGATACTACTTAGCTATAGTGAAGGGATTCTAGAATTGTTTTGTTTGAGAAGATGGAAGTTGTGGTGGGTAACTATGTGGTCCTCGATTCCTTTTTGGAAAATCAGCAATCCTCCTCTAAAAGAAAACATGGTTTTTCTTCGGCTGATTGGTCTAATTATAGTAATTTTACTACTATTGATATTTTTTTGGTTTCTGGTACTATCGGCCTTGTTGATTGTGATTGCATCAATTACAATTTTAATTTTAGGTTCTTCAATCCCAATCCCCCAATATTACTAATAATGAAAGCCTTCTCACATCTCATAGGGTTTTATCATTATTACTAGAGTAAGATAGGTTTTTGGAATGATATGTAACATTAATTATTACATATTCTTGGTTAGAGACTCAACATGAGAAACAATTGGGGTGGTTTTATCATCTTGATAAATTATGCATCGGGGCGATCCTCGAAAACAATTTTCTATACAGACTTAGTAAGATATTTCATCTAAAATTTCATGGAAAAACTGTGGAGTCTTGAGAATGATTCTTTCACAAGAAGTGGAATCCACTATAATGTGTATATGGAGTCATTGAATTTTGTTTTGTAATTTAAACCAAATATATGGCCCTTGATGTGTGAATTTGTTGTTAAACTCCTTGAGTTTATCCTATGATTCCAACAATAGTCCAACATCTTCAAGGGTGTTGTTTCGAATTTTATTTAAGAGCTTCCATGTTCGGATGGGTGGGATATATTTTTTGAGAAACATCATTACTTATTCATCCATTATCATGATTGTCTCTGGATCATGAGTTTTATTCATTCATTGAATCTATAGTGCAATATAATTATAATAATCTTAATATTATTGAGTTTGATGAAATTTCATGGTTGAAAATAGTGTCCAAAAATGCATGAATGCTTGAGATGAGTTTGTGGGGTTCATCACTCTAAATCCGAAAAACATTTCCCCATATTCCAAATAATGTAAATGATTCTTGGTTTTATTTTGAATGTGATTTCCTAAATTGGGTGGCACACAATGTTGTCGGAAACACCAATAATGGATGGTAATTCATATATCATAATAGTGTACTCCTTTATCACTACCTGCTTATTATAATTAATAGGTCGAGCATAATTGGAATCTTGAAGATGTGTCGATGAAATACTATAATGAAATTCCATTGTAGAGTAGTTGTGTCCAATGATGGCTCTATCATTATTGGGATTGAATATATGTTTTTATTCATTCTAGGCTTCTGGTGAGATTCAAGGGTCCCAATCGCATACACTAGTAGGGAATAGAGGAAGAATGAAATAGATAGAAATGTAGAGAGATAGGGAAGGATAATTCAAGTATTTCCAAAGAATAAAATTGAAAGATTAAATGCAGAAAGAATAGACTAAATGGGGTGGGAGATGTAATCATAGTTCATTCACAAGGTCATTGTTCTTTAGAGATACTTGTCCAAGGAAACACCACTAAAATTTTACTTTCCTACAAACATAGATGAATTCACACTGGATGATATTAGATTAAAATTTATAGGTATAAAATAATTAATACTAGAGTGTAAAAATTTGTAAGTATGGGGATGATACCATGAAGAATAATGAAAGATTAGCAACCAATCGATCAGAACCCTTGGAAGTATTTATCACTTTTACTCTACAGATTTCACTTTTAACTAAGAATTGGTAGTTTGTTTTTAAGTAACATTAATAAAAAAAGAGTTCAAGGATAATTTTTGGGATATTTAAAAAATATAATCCTATATTTAACATGGAATGGTCCTATAACATTGGATGTGAAGTAGTGGATAATTATCAAACTATATTTGGTTAATCAAATGGGTCTACATGTGACGGATACGTCCCATGGTATGGGCATAACTGTCAATGTCAGTTCATTAAACATGGGTTATTTGTATAAAGCTTCACATGATAATGGTCATAGTCCTTATAAACATCAATTAAGTATGGTCCATTCAATCATGCTTCCCATGTAAAAGGTTTTGTGAAAAAATGTGATAAAAAAATATTACTAACCTAATTACTAGTCATAGGGTTACCAAGATCCAATATAAAGATTCATTAAGAATAGAAACAACCATACTCTCAACATCCAGCCCTATGAATAATATACATTCATGGTTGTGATGATCAACATTAATAATTTATTAGATATGTTACACATAATCATAAATAATTTGAAACAAAGTCAATCTTGGATTAAATAAAAATGAATCAATTTAAATTATTTGGAAGAAATTAATATCTATAATGAAAATTATATTATACGATGGAACAAAGAAGAATTAAATATTTGGAATCAAAAAAATTAAGAAACAATTACAATGTAGTATCAACGAATAACCCATGAAGCATAATGTGTTTGTTGATGAATAATAGATTTTGGTGATGGAAACAGACATCGGAAAAAAATTGGTACAATAAATGAGAAGATAGATGACAAAGGATTAATAAACTCTCTTAGAATAAATTAAACAATGAATTTAATGTATGAAAACTAGTTTTAAAAAAAATGGAATGAAATAAAGACAAGAAAAATTGAAGAAAATGAAGATGTCTCAACTCTACAATGTGAAGAGGTGTTTCTAAATATAAACAGGATTGATCAGTAGATAGATTTCAAGTCATGAACATCATGTACTAATTTTAAATGACAATGGTACCACAATTTTCATGACATATAATCCTGTTTCATGCTATGCCACAGAGATCCTCTTCCCCTATCAATGATTCTCCTCAATCTTTGAGATGTTGATCTTTATATGTTTGAATGCCATGCAACTTGTTCACATCATGTATGGATTTCACCTTTGGCATGGATATGGTATTTGAAAGAGACATGTAATTTATTTGAGTTATTGAATATGTATCATCTTCAAATCATGTATAATATTTACAGGTTGGTTAGTGGCCTTACATACTTGTTGTGAATACAGTTTACAAAAGGTGTTTGAGATGCATATCGGGTAACATGTATTTAAAAAAATAGAATTTATTCTTTTTATGTATACAATTCATAATTATTAAAAACAACTATCCAAAACACAGTTCATTATCAAATAACTCATTAATAAACTATAAAAACTTTTACCCAAAATGAATTTACAATTTCAGTTAATCAATGATTTAGAAGTTTTCTTTATTCTATATTATTTTGTTGTAGGGGAGTTCTATTAGGGACTATTTCTCCTTTATATTTTTTATTTTGTTTTTTGTAACTATTTTTTTGAGTTTCAGCAAAACATTTCTTCATATTTCAGAACCATTTTTTAGTTTTTAGGTGTTTTATTTTATTTCATAAATTAGTTGGCCTTATTTTTTATGACCATAAATAACCTATGATTGATATATTAAAATAATCTATTTCTTAAACCTAATTCTATGATTGAATGAATTATGTGATCATTAAAAGGGAGAAATTATAGTATTAGTGTAGTATACCCATACCAAGGATACTTAAATACCAAATTCTGCGGCTAAACATGTGTGAAAACATAATTAATTGAATCTCTAGAACAAGAACCTAAAAAACATTAAACCCAAAATGACTTATCCATTGATTTAAAACAGTAATATGATCCCACATTTTGTCTATATATGAAATCATTCAATCTCAATTTCAATTCCATTAATTAATTTAGCGCATACAGGTTGTTCATGTAGGTTTGACCCGTAGTAATTCTAATTACGACCCTTTATAGATAGATTGTCTGAGTTTTATATATTTTTTAATTTTTGTAACCCCATAGAAATTTAATTATTGCATATAGTGTATAAAAAAATAATTTTTAAAATCATTATGTCTAAATTATATTAGAATGAATTTTTTATAATTTTCTTAAAAGATAATTTTTTTTTAAATAGTGAATAATAATTAATTTTATTAAGAATTTCATTTATCTAAAATAATTTAAAGACATTATAATTATTTTATGATAGTTTTAAAATTAAATTTATTTCAAATATTTATCTATTAGTGTAGTTTATTTTGATGGAATAAATTTCATTTTAAATACTTATATAAAATCTTTTTAATCTTTTGAAAAGTTTCACATCTCAAAACTGTTTTTTATCGCATTTGTATGATTAATATTAAATTAATTATTTTACTTATATAAAGGTAATTTCAAAAAAAAGGATTCCCAATTTGTAATAATATTAATATATATTATATAATAATATAATATTAAATTTTTACCATAATTAATTTCCAAATCAATAAAAAATAATTACTGGTGTTAATAATAAAACAGGTTCACCGGGTTATAATCTAATATGATGTGGGGTAAAAAGACTAAGAAAAGAATAAAAAAACCATTTTAAAGAAATATATAGACCTTATCACCTATAATAATCTAAATTGGTCCATTTTATATATTTTCATTTGAAAATAATGGCTACACCATTTTCATATAAAATATTACAAGTGTGAGACTCACCTAACTTATAAAAGACCACCGACTCTACACCCCACTTCACACATAAAAAAACTTTTCATTCCTCCATGACCTAAGAAAATGTGTTCCTTACTTCCCTCCCCAAATTATAAAATACTTGGTGAAATTATAATATAAATCTACGAGGCTATTAGGTTAAACCTAAAGAGGATTTCTGAAAAAGTGTTAATGTTTTTAAGTATGCAATTTCTTTTTTACTTCGTCAAAGGACTCCATAAAAATTTCTCCAAACATGATTAAATAATAATATTGTTATATATTATATTATTATATATTATTATGTTAATTTAATAACATATACAGATATCTACTTCCATCACATGTTATATGAAGTCTTCATTCATGTGTACGTCGGACTACGACCACAAGAGTGGATGTTAATCATTTTTTATCACCTCATCTCATAGATGGATATAATGATGTATTTTATATTTATATATTTTATATATGATATTATTATACCTTTATAATTATATTATCTTATCTACCTTCTTACCACCCTACACTTTGGAAAACGGTAACGTCACTCGTGTGTATAGAGGACTACCACCTCACGAACTGATGTGATGAGTTTTTTATTTCTATTTTACTTGTATTGTAATAATGATATATTAAATTAATAACTATTTTATTTTTAACAAAAATATACTTATGAAATTTTTTATGTCACTTATACCTTCCCTAATTCCATTCCATGGGGGATATGACAGTGTCACCCATGTGTACAGTTGACTACCCACTCACAAACTGATATGATTTGTTTTCCACTAACACGTTGAATGAAAGGTTTTATGGGTAATGTTTTTTAATATATGTGATATAAATTAAAACATTGATTCTATAATCATAATTTACTATTTTTCTTTCATTAATTTAATCTTACATAATATAAAAAATCTTTCATGGTATTCATATGACATAATGTCTCCATGAATAATGTATTTCCTTTTATATCTCTAAATTTTATGGATTATAATAAATACATATATAATTAAAATATGTGATATTTAAATAATGGTTTAAATTAAATAAACAATTAAACCATGATCAATATAATGTGGTTGAAAATCAAAAATAAAAAAATAATAGAATAACAATGCAGTTATTACTTGAAACACGGTCATTTCAATGAATGATTTATTGACAGTTCATAAATAGTCATTATAAGATAATATATTTTATGATAAATATATTTATGGTAATGTAATATATTTTAAATAAGTTATATTTATTTTATAAGAGAATATAATGTCTATTAAGGAATTCAATACTTAAGGTAATGAATTACCATCTCACATTTTACTTCTAGAATAAACATGCCATATTCAAAAACTATATATTTTATGTGGTGTATATACTATCCATGAATGGATTTTAGGATTCTCCTAAAAATGATATTTATTTATATATCCAATATAGTATATTTATTTAATGATTTTTATGGTAAAAATGTTACCAAATTGGTAAGGTGTTTTTTTGTCAAATATCCTTATTTGGGGAAAAATTTATGTTACGCCCCTATCTTCATTTTGAGGTTTATATAATGACCATTTTACATGTTTTATCATTAATATAATTCATTTAAGGATATTAAATGTTCAATTAGATTTTATTCATTAATGGTTCCTATGATTCAAATGGTACCAATGTTGTAATATTTTAATGATACAGTCACATTGTTTATCCAGATAGTCTATGATTATGATTTTGATGATGAAATATTATATTCCACCAATTAATAAAATAATTAAATTTATTCTCTTATATATATATTTATTTATATTATAATTTTCCATTAATTATTCTGTCTTTATGTACTGAAAATTCCAAAAATAATGTTTTTAGGGAAAAAAATCTTTTTCTCCTTCGGTCAAAGACCCCTTTTCTTCCATATCCATGTTTTTTTTACAAATTTTCGTAAAAATTACGTGAAACTACCAATAATATTTATTAAATAATTTTTACCCATGATTAGCCATATTAAAATTATTTTAAATGAAATATTCGTGTCATTTCCCATATTTGGTCGGTTTGGTTTTTATTGAAATTATTAATGGATTCACAATTTTAACATGTATAATCTTATCTATCATTATAAATCCAAAATGTTATAAATATTAAATTATATGTTTTCAATTTTTACCTATTTGAAAATAAATTTAAATTTTTTTTATAGATTGTTTTTTTCCAAAGTGGATGGGCTATTTACCTCAAGAAATGTTCCTAGTGATTTGTCAAAAAAAATTCCATTTGTGATGAAATCATTGTATTTTATAAAATATTTATAGGGGATACTATCCAATGAAACCATATTTATTATTTATCTGTATGGTTTATGTTGATGATTATGAAAAGGTGTTTTATAATTTCATTTCATTCCATAATTTATAATACAATGACATTTTTATGAAACCAGAAACTTTTTCATGAGTTATGATATAATGAATGTAGTAAGATAATGTGACATATAGATTTATATATTATATTATTGGTTGTACCTATATCTCCCTCCAATACATAGGTTAATTTTGGATAACATAAAATTAAATATGTTATGCATGTTCCTGATTACATGTTCACAATGTTACGTGTGACCCTGATTATATGTTTGCAATACCATGCATGAACCTAATGATACAGTCACAATGTCATGAGTGAACCTGATTACCTCTTCATAAATTTATGGATATACTAAAATTTCATGTCTATAATTATATTCATATATCTAATTCCATTCGTATATTTTTTTTGTGAGGGCCTAACATCATATCCTTAACATAATGACTGAACTTGTATCTATTTATTCATTTTCAAAACGATATAATATCACATGTATAAAAAAACTCTATGTCATATTTCAGTGATATGTTCTCATGGATCATGTTATCTAATTACATTATGAATCAATTCATATGAATTTCTAATCCTTATGCCATGACACATAATTTTCATCTTTGATTTTAAGGGTATGATTTTCAAATGATATAATCATTTTTATTGACTTATTCTAATGTATATTTTATATATTTTATATTTTTACTATTAGTTATAATCTAAAATGAGCATATCTTATATTTCCTTACCTAAATTATTAATATTGGATCTAGTTTGGGTATTTTTTTGTGTAATGGGATGATCTTTATTAGAGTAATTTAAATATATTTCATTAAATAATATGATTGTGTACCCAGTCCCCAAATGCACTATACCATTAATGTCATTGGGAATTTATTTGTGAAATGTATTGAATATTACTCTATTAATATTTTCTATCTATTTTGGATAAGGTAGGGTTCTTAAAATTGGTATCATAGGATTGGTTTGGTTACTTATGGAAACAATGATATAATATATTTAGTGTGACCCCTAAAGATTTCACTAAGTATAAGTCTATGAATAAACTTATGTGTAGGAACATATCCTATAACATTGGAAAAAGATTGATTGATTGGTTTCCATGTAATTGCATACCTGTACAGATACTAAATGTTGATTTGGCTCTAGTATAGTTATACATACAGGTAATAAATCCAAACGTGGAAGATTAAGATGGACTTGATCATCACCCAGTGCCCGAAAACGAGCCTAACATCACCCATGGTTTGGTACTCCCTTGGGATATTCTATTTAAATTAATAATCCTTTTAAATACTTCCATGATGGATTTTAATAATTACTATTAATGACGTAAGATAATACTAAAACTTCATATATTGAAAATAATTTTTCATGGTTAAGACATCCTATAAATAAATTTTCATGATTATGTCATATTAAGCTATGATTTTTATTAATCAGAATATTGATTTTGGTTTTAGTCTATTACTATAAGTGTAATGAATAATGTTACTAATGAATCTAATTAAAAATTCAGGGACTACGAGAAACAAAATTTTATGATGACTATATAGAATGATATATTGATTATACCTAATCAACTATAATTATATAAGATTAAAAACATGAACTTCAGTGATATTACAAAAGAATGAATGTTTTTTTGGGATTTAGAGGCATAGATGGGGTCCAACAAATTGTTTGATTATGGGGGGTTTGGGTTTTCCACAATCATGTACATTAGGTTACCATTTTGTGCTTAATATAAACTCCCAATTATTCCCTCATCCACAACTGGGTACAAAACATCATTCTAATGGTATGTGATCACCTAGGTTTTTATGCCCATTGACTGTTGGGGACTCACATTGGTAGAGATTATGGGAGGCTGAGCTCATCTCACCCTTTTGAGGGAAATTATTTACTACTATGGGACACTATTATAGATTTGATATATGTTTGTGAATCTCTTACAAATCATAATATTGGAACAATTAGCATAAAAATTGAATATAGGTTAATTCTCATTATATACAAAATAATGGTAATTTATTAGTTAAATAAGTATTGGGGTTCTCTTTAATGAATCTGTCTGTATTTATCCAAGGTTCATTATCTTTTTCTATGTAATGTGTAGTTGTTTACGTATGGATGTTGTATAACCCTGTGCTTTAGAATGTGTCGACACACAAGGTCATAGTTAATATTCTGAGGTGGGTATTTGTTCCCTTATGAGGAATCCTACATTTCTAGGTTGTTTCAATAATCAAAGACCATGAAGTTTATTGGAACCATGTAATTTAACAACATGCAATGTGGACTTATATAAGTATTTTTGGACACCATATGTTCAAGATCATGTCCTTGGGGAACTTCTTATATATCCCAATTGTAGAAGGAATCTGAGTTGTTGTATTTCAGTTTGTTTGTGCATATACATGAAGGTTTCCCTTTTCAATGTCCAGATGTATGTTGTATATTACATGATTATTGTGATTCCCTATTACCACATGATCAATGATCAGTGTTAGAAACAACAGAAAAAAATAATGTTTTTTTAATTATTCATCTTCTGGAACTTATTTTCTAGGATCGCCTTGAGATGAATTATTATATATATCAGGACATAGTGAGATTTTCTATGAATCATTATTATATAAAGAATATGATTTATCATTTATTAGATAATTTATCATCGTATTGATGGATGTACTAGAATTATCATCACCTGTGAATGATTGGGTCCTGATGGATGAAATGACATCAACATATGGCTTACATCAAAATGGATTTTTATTTCATCTCATCCCATATTAAGGAATCCTACAATAATAATGGTTATTGTAGGAATTATATTTCTCATAGTTCATTCATTATCATGGGATTGACCCCATGGTAGGTTCCTTTATGTTGAGGATAATGTGATATTCCACTCTCTTGGGACTAAAAAACAGTGTTTCCCTGATTGGTAAAGACTAGTGAAGCGAATGATATTGTTATTTCAACTTCCTATTCTCACGTTAGCTATGCTCGATGTGAGAAAAATGGGATGTAAAATGATCAATGTAATTGATCGATGAGTGGGTGACTTACTTGTTGGGTAAACTATTTTTATATTTGATATGGAGATCAAACATTGAAGAGGTGGCCTACATATCTATATTATGGAAGGAATAATAGTCATTGTAGATCCATTTATTGGGTCATGCACATTAAGGTCTCCCATGTTATTGGGAAATATCATGTTATGTTGGTGGTCAGGGCTTACAAACTATGTTTTACCAATTGATCAGGGCTTACACACAAAGGACAAACAATGTTATCATGTCCTGGGTGGCCCTAGTGGCCTAACTTCCTTATCTAAATAGTTAAAAATGACATTGTCAGCTTGTTTGGAGGACATCATAATATCCATATGGTTAATCCAAAAGGACATCACATAACCTAAATGAAATGTTTGGATTTTGTCGCATGATCCATATATCTTACCCTTGTTTAATTCATAAGAGCAGGCTAACACATATATAGGGTGTCATGAGAGTCAATACCACATGTCTCGGAGGGTGTCGCATGTCCTATCTAACACTATTGGAGGGCATCATGTGATATAGACAACATGTCTAGCGGGTGTAGTGAGGCTCGACTAACATTCCTAGAGTGTATCATGAGACCTTAGTTGACATTCCTAGTTGCATCTCTGAGACATGGATAACAATATATTCCATCTATATATGGGTCAGTAGATATATATAAATAACACTACAAGTATTGGACGGCTATCCAAGAGGGCATCATGAGATTAAATTGGCATTCCAATGGGTAATTTGGGACTTTATTATACATGTTTGGAAGATGTTGCATGACTAGGTTGTCATACTGAAGGAGTATAGAGATAACTAAGCAATATTCCATTGTGTTGTTCAATTTTTGTGGATGGATCATGTGAAGAGGATGATGATTGGTGAACATGATTTTATTTAAGTACTTCACCTTTAGTCTTATTCAAGATGTTGTATTGATGATTCCTTAGATTTATTCTCTATTAGTTTATTTTGAGTCTCACAAAATATAGCAGGCATGAGGGATGTTCATCACATGTCTTATGATATGTCTCCATGCGATTTATATGTTATCATGAAAGGTGATTTATTCATGGTGTATGAGCACTCTGGAAATTTTCCATTATGTTAATAGATGTAATACTTACCATTTGTGAGATCAACCCCTCCAAGAAACCCACTCAAGTGATGATATAAATTTACTAGAGTTGTTTTATGTTCATATCAATAGACAGAAATCTAGTCGATGTAACTTGTTGTACATTTTCATGATGGTGTGGGGAATTTACAGGCCTCATCGCCCCTATTGTTCACCAGATTTCATGGAATATATTGTACGGATCCTGGTGGGTGTCACTAAAGGGGTATGGTTCCATGCATATTCATGAGCCTTTAAAATGGATTTCTCTAAGAGGTTTCTTGAGTTTTAGTATTCATGATACCTCCCTTCATTGTCTCCATTATTGTATTAATTACAATTAATAGGGACTTCTTTAATTATGTTGGCATGATGAAACACATCCATATTTCCATTTAGACATGTTCAAGGGATTTCATGCGATCAATCTGCCTACTTCTCGGTGCTCACAATATACTTGATTCCCATCTTGGGAGTTTATTGGGATATGGATGGATTGTCTAGAGGATTCAATGAGATTTGGGTAGCCTATCCAGGATTCTGACGAAGTCATGTTTTGGATAGCCGTATTGCATCAAAATTATATTGTATCCTCAAGAGGAATCCATCTCCTCCATTATTATTACCATTTCATTAAATTTTATAGAGTAATATTAAATTATATGAGTAAGGTAAAAGAAAATTACTCGATTTCATTTTGATTTTCCACATTACCAACAGAGGTCCTTTGATGATGTGCAAGCATTTCACAGAAAAATCCATCTATTTTCTCCTTAGGGGAGTAGTGTATATATTTCTAGATATACCTGATCTCTTTCACAACATGAGGCTGGCAAGCCAAATGGCATTAATTAGATGATGAATACATGTCACCGGAGTCTCCTAGTGTCTTACAGACCAACAAAGGCATTTTTCATGACATTCAGTGACTAACAGTGGTCACTTCCTCCCATCCTGTTATTTCCTCTGTTTTGATTTTAGATATCCCTGTGGTGTTTTTTGGGTTTTGTTGGATGACTTCAAGGGAAATTATCCTTACCCTTGTTGATATGTTTAATAATCATTTCTACCACTTGGGCCTCCACCTTTGGACATTGATCCTTTGATTTTAATGATTTTTTTTGGAGTTATCAAGCATCTATCGATGAAATATCACATGACATGGGGGAGATTATTTGACTACCACAGTGGAATCACTAGTTGTTTGGAGATCCTTCACAAGAGTTGGACAACATGTTGAATGGGGTTTTTCAAGGTCTACTGTAGGTATGCACTATAAGTCGAGTCTTTTTGTGACCTTTTGATGGTTATGCGATCATGAGTTACCTAAGTTATCCGGAGATCCATAGGTCTCAAACATATTATTCTTACATTTTGGGAATGTAATACCCATATTAATATATTCATATCCCATTGAATATTTATGATTCTTATTTGGAGGGTGACCAAAAATACCCCACGTATAATTTTATTCATTTGGAACGAAAAGAAACTGATCCTATGAATTGTATGAAAAAAAACTCCATATATCTACATGATGATGGATACATCCATCAGTATGATAATAGTGAATAGATATGTTTAAATTTATATGTTTTCATCCAATTTTCCTTAATTCATGATGTGATTGATATTTCTCGAATCCAATATTATGTGAATTTACAAAAATACACATCCATTTTGTAATAACAAATAAACATGAAAGTTTGGAATTGAATGTTTAAATTTTAACATATTATCCCTAAGATATTCATATGAATTCCCACCCTTGTGAGTTCCTTCAGGGATATATCTATTTAGAATATATTGAGACCATCTAATGAATATAAGGATAGTTGGGTAAAATGAAATTCATATAGGTAGAGTGTTATATGTTCTTCCATAGGTGACTAGATTGGCTAGAGTAGCCTGATATTGTTTTGTTCATCTAGTTGGTCAATAATCTTTTTCAGTCAAAATTACTATCATGTTGTATATTATGGTCCTTTACATCATACCTTATTTTCCTTTAGATTATTGTATAAATCATATACCTGATATTGTTTTTAGTTTATTCTATATCAGAACGATCCTTTGGTGTGATATAGTTTAGTGTCTTTAACCATAGACCGTTGGTGTGTTAGATTTTTGGGTCATTGATCAGGGACCTTTGTTGAATTATAATTTAGATTGTTGGAGCATAGAACTTTGGGTTGATTTTTTTTAAGGTCATTGTGATTGGACCTTTGGTGTGCTGTACTTTAGGGTCTTTTATCATGGAACTGATATCTATAACCATGGAATATGATGAAGAAATTCCAAATATGACTTAAAACAAATTGTGGTGCTAGGTTCTTCAATGGTGTTGTTAGGTCCCATACAGATTTGAGTTCCTTTCATTTTCTAATAGAGAGGCAGATTCCCATTGATCCCATGGTCAACCTAGATTGGATCAGTGCAAACCCTAACTCAAATCCTCGCTCATTTTCAGATGTTGTGGCTGGGATAATGCTTGATAATACAAGTTCCCCAGAAAATGATGCCATAGTTCCTGGGCCTTCGGTTGCCCCTCAGTTTTTTCGACATCACCGTCAGTTGGTGATTTCTTTTTCAACATCTGAGGTAAACCTTCATGTTGATGATCTCAATTTTGTTCTTGTTTGTAAATTCATTATGCACATACCCTCATTAAAATTATTAAGATCATCCCTGGAAACCATATGTTTTTCGGGTTTTCTAATTGGCCTTCTCAACTCATCAAACGTTGTGTTTCGATTTTCCATTGAGGATGATTACTATCGATTTTGGGCCAAGCGGTCATGGTATTTTGGGAGTTCCACCATGAAAGTTCTCAAATGTACCATGGATTTTGATCTAGTCACTGAATCCCCTATAGTACCGATTTGGATTGGTTTTTTTGGGCTACCATTGCATCTGTTCAAACACCAGGCTCTTTTTCCAATTTCTCAACTCATTGGAAATCCCTTGAAATTGGATTCGACAACGAAGACTCTCTCCCGACCCTTTGTTGCATGAATTTTTGTGGAATTAGATATCTCTAAGGTTCTCCCCTCTCACATTTGGATAAAAAATAGAGAATATGGATTCTCTTAGGAGGTGGTCTATGAGTGTCTTCTAGATATTGTACTCTATCCTCTAAGCTTGGTCATATATCCAAAGTCTGTGGACAGAAAAATGTTCCTACAGTTAGGAGATCTACATGGATTGTGAAGGGTAAACAAAAGTATGGTTTTGATGAGGACAATATTCTGGCTGGAGCTTCTACCATAGGTGAAGAGCCAACACATAATAGAAATAATGATGGTAAACCCTCTGAAAGAAAGGAATTTACAATCACTATGGATGATGTTTTAGTTTTCCCTAATAACAATGCTACCATCATTTCGATGGAGGAGACGCATGACATGCGTGACACACATGATTCAAGGGACGAGGAAAAATAAGATATCTCCAATGATTCTTTTCAAGAAGAAGAAAGCACATCAGATAGAATTAAGTAAGACTATCTCAAATCTAGTGACAGGAAAGGGAAAACGCTGATGGTGGATGCAGATCGATTCATTACCCCAAACCCAAAGAAGACCAGGAATCATAGGGACTATTATGATGTGGAAAGAACAATGATAACAAGATCGCTTCGGGCTTATGAGAGAAATGCTGAGACTCCCAAAAAGATGGGTGAACTGGTACCAATTCATAAATAGGAGATGTATGATAAATAAACAGACCCTGCATATAGAGATGCTTATCAGATTCCTAAGAATGATTATATGAGTGATGAAGTTTTTCCTTGGATGGTAGAGAAAGATTAATTAATACATCAAAAATATCTCCATCATCAGATTTAGGCTGAAAAATACCTTGAGATCAGAAAATGAATGTACACAAGGATGGTTAATGAATACAAGAAGAACCCCAACTTCAGCTTCAAATACATTCTATGGGTTTGATCTTTTCTATTTAAGTAAATTCTTCATGATCTATAGATCTGAAATATTTTCCTTTTTGGTCTACTTGAATCTATTTAGATGGTTTATTTTCATCATGGAACTTCATTATGAGATGGATCAATCATTTAACTTGTTGGTTTTATTTCTACGTTATAATGCTTGGATGTTCTGGGGGTTGTGGCTCCATATGCACTATGTGGTCTTACATTCCTCGATGTAGCCTTGTTCTTTCATTTTTGGCTGGTGACACTGGTTCAGTTAGTAGTGGGTGGTTGTAATTTCCTAATACTTCTTGTTTTTGTATTTCAGATATGCGTTATATCTTCCATAGAATTCTGGATACTCTATGTGATGACTTTTTGAAGGATGCATGACACTGTATGGATTGTTTGTGTGTTTTTTTGGGAGCATTCATTTCCGCGGATATGACCAAGTACATCTTCTTATGCACTTATATGCTAACTTATAAATAGAAATTTTTTATATTTTTCATTGCATGTTGGCCGGGATCTAATGTGAACCTACTTTGTTGAAAAATTTTGATCTTGAAGAATTTGAGATCGATAAGAGTTAATGATCCTTTGGCTAGACGTGAACATAACGTCTCAAGCATTTTGAATGAAATGCAATTTGAGATTTTTTGAACTAATATTATGTATTTATTTAATTTCTTGTGTTAGAGTTGGTGTAAGATCATTGCACCTTGAGAATGTACTATAATAATTTTTATTTTTTAAACATCTTTGGGGCATGAATTGGGTGACCAATTCATGTCTCTATTTGCCTAAAAATATTATTTGAGTTCCTTTCTCACAATGGAATGATTTCTTTAGTTACAATGTTGAATCCTATATGCATCGACAGTGTGGCCAAAAAAATATGATATCATAGCTTTTCTAAGAGTCACTTAAGATTTATTAATGTTATAGGTGATTAGGGTAAAGCAATATGGATACTAGGACTACATAGATAGTTAAAATATAGATTTTGTAAATACTAACACAAAAAATTGCATTCGAATATGAGATGTGGAATACACTCTGGAAATGTGTCATGAAATTATAAGATTTTGTGTTCTACCATAGTTTTTCTATGCCCATATATATTGAATCTCCCTTTCGAAATGGAATATATTGATTAAGTAGGTGGTTCATGGACAATATGTGATATTATCATGGCCAAGAAAAATATAATATCCACTTCATTATATGGTTTATGTGTGTTTTCTAAAGACATAATCGTCTTGATGATGAAGTTGGGTATAGAAATAATGCTTTCTAGGAAGGGTTTTAGACCCCTAGGGTAGTTCATATATTTATTATAAATAATGATCCCCATTACCTATGGTTTATAATAATTAGGTGTGAGCCATCAAAGGCTTGATAATGGAGTGTCATATTCCAAGATTTTGAAAAGGTAAAAAAATTATGGTGTTGTAACATCGAGGATGTTGAATAAACTCAGATAGGCTTGTAGAGAGATTTTAAATCCTGTTCCAATATATGTGGATGACCATGTTGATATTAGATGGTCATTTTAGGAGTATTTTTGCCACACTATGGTGTTGAGTGAAACCATGATGATTTCCAGGATTATGAGTATTTGAGTGTCCCTTAATAGAGTGAAATATTTTTTTGAAGCATGTAGGAACATATGCAAGATCCATATACAAAACTTCATAGTCAAGAAATGGTCCCTTGAAGCTAGATATCTTTTTCATGGGCCTTGGATGGTTTACAGTTATCTGAATCACACAAATAATAAAATTTTATTTATGGGGAATTCAATATCTAATGCGTGTTCAAGCATCCTAAAAGCTAAGTCTCATACTCGAGAACATATTATCTTTGCGTGGAGATGTGGAAAATCATTTCTATAATTTTTTCAAGGAACAAGGGGTCCAACGAGCATAAATATGATTTCAGTAGGGCCACAAATTGGACACTATGTAAATTATTCCTTATTAATTTTCTCCATAATATTTTCCTAATGATTGGAGATCAATATTTTTTTTATTGAAGAAATTAATTTCTCTCCAACCATATTTTATGTATTTTAAACAAAAAAATCTATTGTCTCTTTTTCTATCAACTTAGGGCCCTGTAATTTGGACCATTATATGCTAGCTCTTAAGGTTATGTGTATTTGACCACAGTGAAGAAAATTTAAGGTCTGGAATCAAATGGACCTAATATTTGAATTGTTACACAATAGACTAATTAATTAACCTAGGGTTAGGATTACCCCATCATAATTTAAATAAAGAGATAAGAATTTTGTAAATCACGGCTTGAGGTTCTAAGGTATCAAGTAATGATATGGTATATTCACACCTGGATTTAATATCACACTAAGGAGTTAAGTTCTTCCATGATTATGTCGAGCTCACATGGATTAGAAATCACTTCATACTGGGTCAAGATGTCTCTGGTTGGTGGGTCTCAAGAGTTTTTGTATCAATATCATGGTCAAATCAATGTATAACATTTCTTTTATATGGGATATGATGGGATTGTGAAAACCTGAGGTACTCAAGACATGAAGTGTGTAACATGGATGAAGGTTCTATTAAAAGATGAAAGAAGAACCCCATACTCTGGCTTACCTAGGAATGTTTGTGGTGATGGTCCACACAATTTATCATCATGTAGTCGGGATGTTTTCTATGTAGATTAATGCCATGTGGTAATTACATTTTAATAGTACTTTATCATCATGTATGAGATAAATATTTGTTTTATAATGTTAATTTAATGTGACTAGTTAATTTCCATTGTAGCATAATGTCACGTAGTAAAGACACACTTCCATACAGTTCGTCATCATGCAGTAAGAATGTATTCTTGAATATTTGAGCATCATGTGGAAAGGACATAGGAACCGACATGAATTGATGGAAATTTCATGGTTCGTGTCAAGGGTGGAAGTCTAGGAATCGCTATATATCTCATTAGAATTATAATCAAACCACATGATGTTATGAAAGTCCATGTAGTTTAATATTGTGTGGTGAGGACATGGATCTCATGACATGAAAAGGTGATATTGTAGTTGGGACCATGGATGGAATTATGGGTGTCACTGTGTATTACATGGTGATGTGATTCAAGACACATGTAGTTATGGAGTATGTTCCTTGTGTTGGGATGACACATATGTGAAGAGGCGGTGATTTATATAAATATTTGTGGTGGTTGTGCCCGATTTTAGAAATTTCAGGGTCACTATATATCTTTTAAAGACAATAATCTAGATGTACATAGTTTTTAAGGAAATATCCACTTTAACATCAAGAGGAATGAAAAAAAAGATGGACTAACAAAGAAAATTGGTTATGTTACAGATGGTGTGAAGAATTGATGTATGGGAATCACTATTTATCTCATGTAAATGATAATCAAGCCACACATAGTTCTTAAACAACTGTATAGTCAAACAACATGAAAATTAGATGTGGTCTCACTGATGTGGTGATGGATATAGTGTATAGAATTTCATTAGCAGACCAACACCAACTATAGTGGTCCTCTTGAGTGTTTTCTATAAGAGTCTGTAGTTTTATATCATGAAAGGGACATTAACCATGAAATTTATCATTATGCGGTGAGGAGAAAAGGTTTTAATTTTACAATCATTCCTTCAGTATTGAGATGGGCATGTTGAAATATGTAATTATTTGTTTGTACGGTACATTCTGTACCGAATATACTAATCCCACGTGAGATATGATCAATGTGACAAAAAATAAATGTAATGGGTTCTTCTCACCATGAATAGGCAATTAAGAGTAGGACAATGGAATTTTTGATCATCTAGTGGTTGGAAAAAATATATGATTTAGGCATCTGTACATATCCAATTGGAAATGAGAATTATGACATAGGTTTTTCGAGAAAAACCCTTTTATTTTAGAATTAAGCGGTTTGGAAACTATAAAAGTGATGTGAATGAATATGGATATAATGGATCTGTACAATTTTACATCATGCGGTAAGGACACAGATCACCCATCATGTAGAAACCGGGAAGATATGGACCCTCGCAGTTTTATGTCAAGTAGTAAGGGAATTCTACACATAGTTTAATGTCATAAATTAAGGACATTTCACATTTAGTTAAATTTCAAGAGGTAAGGACATAATATCACCCGATGATAAAATAAAATAATCTTATTGTTGGGACCACGTATAATGGATTCGGAGGCACTACTTATCCGATGTTATTAGGATTAAATCTATACGTAGTAACTAAGGATTTGTGTATTTTAACATCACAGGACAATGATGAAATCGATTAATATTATCATCATGTGGTTAGGAAGAGATTTTACAGTTTAAGGTCACATACTATGGACAAATGACAAGGATTTATCTGATGTTTATATCCATCTAATGACAGCTATGCAATGTATTTCTTGTGAAATATCGCATTAATGGGTGGCGTGACACACTCCCCATCCGTGTAGGCCAATTATTAGGCTCTATGATAATAGACATTATGTATGATGTTATTCCCTTCCCACTTGGGTCCTAGTTTCAGGGGCTTCATCCCAGTATTATTTGAGTTCTAAGTGAAAGCACCAGTTCTCCTTGAAGGAATGATTGAATGAGAAACTTTATATTAAAGTTCAGTGTGATCATATTCTGATGGACCTCCATGTTGTGTAGTGTGCAAATATGTTATCAACTAGCCATTACAAGCCACCCAACTAATTTTGTGATTTTTCATCATCTTAGAGTTTTCCAAAAATGTCTATTTAGAGTGAAGGATATTGATCTTCTATGGGCTTACTTAGTCTTGTACAATAATGAGTATGGAATATCTTGTATGTAATCATGTACGGTTGTATAGTAGTCCCATAAAGTATGGAAGAGATTCTATGGCGAAGAGTACTTATCCTTGTTCGCCATCATAGGCATTATATTCGATATAGTCTTAATGAATGATTCTATCTATCCATTTTTTCCACATGGTAGCATGATGAGTGATTTGAATTGATATTATACTTATGGTATAGTATTCACAGATCTGTATAGTCATTGTTTGTGTCAATTTTTTCCAATATAATGGAAGGGACCCTAGACCTGGTGATGATATGGGACTTTATGAAGTTGATTATATTCATCATCATAACATAGTTGATGTGTATTGCCTCAGACTATTTTGAAAAGAAGTATGTGGTAGTAAGGGAGTACTAGAACTTCTTGGATATGGATCTGGGATGTGACCCCATGTCATCCATTCTGTAAATAAAAAATGACCAAGAATAGTTAGTTGTATATGGAATTATTGCGGATGGTGGATGAAGTTTTCATGTATCTATAATTCATTAAATTTTGTGGTGAATTCCAATAAATCATATATAATTGTTCACTAGTAATATCCCAACCTTATTATTTGTTGGGAGATCATAGACTCATATTGATGGGAGCCATATGATCCTGCATGAACTTCTTCGATGGTGGTGAGAATCTTTCCCTCTTTTATGAATTTGAGAGGGACTCCATAAAATCCAAATTTTTAGAGGGTCTTCTTCTTAGTTAGACCATCATATAAAGTAAAATTTGTTGGATGTAGCATAATATGATCCCTTGTACTATAATCTATTAGATTAATTTCATTTTAGATCTAACTGTTTATCGGATCCAACCATCTAGGTGTGGTCATTAGCTCATCACTCACTAGGTAGATTTTTACCTAATTGATTTCTTTTTATATTTCATACGATGATCAATAAAACCATTCTTCTATGTGGTATACAGAAGATTAAATACTCCAGAGTTGTTTTTTCAAGGATGGAGGCTATATTAGATAATGTTAAATGTGAGTATTAAGTTTTTGGGGAAAATGATTAAATGTGGGATCCAAAGGGATCTCTTCCATCATTCCCCTGATATATCCAGTTAGAGAGTAAAATAATTCATTTTTAATGGAATATTCAATATTGATATACTTTTTCATCAATTCTGATTCCCATTTGATATTTAGGTTGGATGTGTGTATATTTTGGGATAGTTCCAATCCAATGACGAGGGATTAGTATTTTGCCTCATTTTTTGTGAAACATTCAGATAGGGAGAAATAGTTGGTCTAAACTACATCGTCTGGAGTGAAAAATGAAATCCCTAGACCAATGTGACTGATTTTAGGGTTCTCCATCCTTGAGTAGAAATAACTTTATGGGGAACCATCAACGTATATCTCCAATATTCGGGGAGTTTCATCTGTTTAAAATACCTCATCATATAGAGGTTCGGTGAACTTTGGTATTCTTATCAGGGAAGGATGTTCTGCAAGGAAATCATCAAAGACATTCCCTTTCAAATAAATTTATAATTTGACATAAATTTTGTATTGAGGAAGAATTAACACCCATAGAACCATTCGTTCAATCAATATAGGGTGTCCAAGGATGCGCTTGAGTGGATCAATATTAATGAAAAAGAGAACTTCATGGTGCTACATGTATTTATCTTGTTTTGGACTGTGAAGATATGTTTAAGGAAGATCTTCTCGACATTTGAGTATCAAGTCAGAGTACCTATCATCATTTGGATGAGGTAGTAGAGAATATTATCACTTCAAAAATTATTTTTATTGGTGAGTATGGATCCCAATGAGTGTTCCATGGTGGCCACATATAATATGAGTATCCTTCCATCAATTGGAGGCATTAGGATCAATCGGTGCAACAGGTGATGCTGGATAATTTTGAAGTCATTCTGACAGTTATCATACCATTTATTGGTAATTGCATTATTAATTATCCTATGCAAGGGAAGATATTTACCAACCATGTTGTTTATTAATCACAAAATTTATGAGCGGCCCCTTGGGGTCCCCTCAGTTCATTGTTATTTCTAGAATGAACTTGTTTATAATAAAACTGTTATTTTCATGTTCATCCTCAATGTCATGGTGTTTCACCAAAAATCCCATAAGCATCCGTGATGTCTCCATAAAAGTGAATTTTAATGGATTCATCTTTATACTCTTCTATCACATCCTATCGAATATTGTTCTAAGATTTGTTAAGTGGTCACATCACTATGATTATTTCACAACTAGGTCATCAATGTTCTACTTGGTTGTCATTTTTAGGATTGAATTTATGACAAGATAGTTGATTTTTAGTGTTATCATTCATTTATCTAAAGTTCATGATCTGATAAAAGAGGATCCCATATGTTTTACTAAATGAATTGGCTTCCTCATCTTCATGGGCTAGCTTGATCAGATTATACCCCATGTTCCTGAATATGATGGAAAGGTCTTGGAAGCAAGTTGATTCATAAAATAAGAGTTATTTCATTAGTATTGAGAAATATTCCTCTGGTCACTACAAATTAAAGTGTCTAATATCAACTAATATCATAATATACCTATTCCATTTCATGATGGGGATGTTTTTGGCAATGCATATTGGGAATTGAGATTCTCAGATGAATTTGGAATTGATCATCTTGTCAACTTCGACCTCTACATTGATTGAATGAGAGGGGTGTATCATCTATGTCACATTATTGAAGCCTAAATTTTCATTTGGTATTATTATATTGTGCAGAGAAACATATGGATTATGTCAAAGAAATTCTATATATATCTATGAGAAAAAATATTTCATCCAATTCATAAATGTGATGTACATCTCTTTCTCATTGAGGGGCATGGATGCACTAATTTCAGTAGGTCGTGGGTCTTCTTCCATTCCTATATTTATCATTTAGATCTTTTTTATTGTGGTATAGACACCATAATCAAATTCTAGAGGTGCATTCTTTAGCTCATCCTCATATTCTTCTATCTTGGAGTCTATAGAGACATTATAAGGTGAATAGGAAAATGTAGGCCCATTTCCATCACTCTCGGGGTGAGGAAGGCCATGAGAAGAAACATTATCATCCCCTACCAACTAATTCATTGTAGATAAATGTTAGAGATGGTGTTTTTTACACTGTCACATGGTATAAAAGGGTATTAGACCTATGAGACAATATTTTTTTACCATAACCATCTTTATAGGGAGCATATAATAAATATCAAGCATACTCCAATGATTCACAGGGGGTAAGGGATAAATGTTTTAATCCTTGATTTTTAACTTTTAGAAACCATGTCTTAAATCCTTTATTGTTAATTTAACACATACAATTTTATCATTCACATGATTTTGATCATATATGGCCATCGAAAATCAATGAATGTGTGTTTATGTGATATTTTAACATATATATGAATTATATTAATGATGTGATGTGAGGAAAAAATTTATATCATTTTTTGGATTTTTTTACAGGAAACAATCATTCATATTAATGGGTAATAATTTATTATTACATATATTGATGCAATCTAAAATATTACTCAGGAATATGGAAGGGAGATAAAATAGTAAAACACACTTAAATCTTCATACGATTTATTTTATGCTTGGATGTGTGAGGATATGTGATCATTTGATTTTTTTTATGATAATAACAATATAAAAAATAACATAATAAAACATTTAAGAATAATTATAGACATATCTATAATCAAAAAACTCTTAAATTTATTATAAAACATAAGCTCCTGATTTCTTTATGGTTCATCCCTGGGTGATCACAATGAGTGTAAAAATTCATGGAATGGTATGGAAAAAATAATATGTGGATGGAGATCCAACATCCCAAATCCCCCTCCTACTCTCTTCTGAAAAATTATTAGAGAATGATATGTAAGATTGATATTATGGATAATTTCATTCTATTTTCCAAAAAATAACTCAAGTATCTATGAATATAGGTGGTCTATTCATGATAGAATATTTCCGTTCAATATTTCAAGATTTAATTGTAAATTATACTATATATATTAATCTAAAATCCAGTTGAGATGTGAGGTTTTGGGTAAGATATAAATGAATGTTGATCCGTGACAATCGATCTTCTAATCCAAACTCTATTTCTCTAACACACATGTTCGGTCTATTCTATCTCAACAATATATTCTTTATAGTGTTGGTCTCTATTGATCCCCCTTCTTTTGGATCCAAACATTGGTTTTTTATATTCAATTGAATCTTCATGATCATTGGATACAAAAAAATTTCACATTAGGATGATTTTTGTTAATGTTATCATAAAAATAGTGAAGTGATATCAAATTGTAACATTTTGTACTTATATATTTTTAATTTTTTTTTAAAACATAAATTTGAAATATATATTAAGTAAAAATGGATTTCATAATGTATTAAAAACCCCCATATATAAAATAATTATTAATTGTAAGGTTGGTAATTTATTATATTTTATTCTGAAATCAAATAACCACCTAAACATTTGTACTCATTGGAAAATTCTTATATCCTATTAAAATCCCATTCAAATAATAAATGGTCATAAAACATCCACGATCCTTTTGAAACAAAATATTTTGTGAATCTTTTATGAAATAAATTTTACTATCATTATTCTTATCCCAAATTATAAATTATTCGTCTTCATTTTTTAAATAGTTTAGTATTTTATAACCAACCTCACATAGATAATTTTTCTCTTTTCTACCAAAATATATGAATGTCTTGTTATGATCATTTCTAAGAGTTGATGTGATATTACAAGATTATTTTTGAGAGCCTATGTCCCCCAATTTTATAATATAGTATGCTACCTAAGAGGACATCCCACAGGTTGTTCGGAGTTCGAAGGGTTGTATAATTTGATGTTTGAAAATTAAAAGAAAAAGTGGAGCGGTTGATCACTTATGAAAATATTAATCCAAATTACATTAATATTTCATTGAAAACATACTCACTAAATCTCTAAAATTTTACATCACTTCCAACACAATCTCCCCTTTTTATTTTGTGTGGGTCACAGCCAAGAACTGGATAATATTGAGTAAAAAACCTTATTTCTTTTTTTCCTTTGCTATTGTTTTATTTTTTCCAACGTAAATAACTATTGTTTTTATACAAAATTATTTAGAGATAAAGAGGGAAACATTTGAAAAATGAAGATATAATATGGAATGTAAACACACTTCCCATTATAAATGTAATCACCCTTTCACTCAAAAAAACTAATGAGTATTTCCCTTTACTTCAAATGGAAATACCCTCTCCCTACACTCACTAAAATTAAAATAATAATATTTAGAAGATATTGGTATGAATCTATAAATTTCTTGAAATATTGATCTCCTAATAGGTATTTCATGGTATCTATGTCTTATGAATGGTAAAATTTCATTTTATCCCAAAATAGAGGATAATTGTTCAAATATATTTTCAATGAATGATGGCCTCTATCTTTAATATAGAACAGTCAAATAATATTTCCTCCAACATAATTAATTATAGTTCTAGTATCTCTACATGAACTGAAAATCATAGGAAAGGGAATACAATGAAGAATATTCAAAAAAAAATATTATAATATCTCTCATGTAATGGATTTAAAATATTGGTCAGTGATAATGTGGTCTGGGTTTCATGAATCAATTTAGGTCCTAGGAATTATTTGAAAATAAAAATTCAATAAAATGATTCTATATCATCATTCATTTGAAATAATTTCTCCAAAAAATGGTTATTTTAAATAAAATTGACCCAAGCATGAAAAATTAATTAGTTTATTCTCTTTAGGATAAATAATTATAAAAAAAATTGAAAAAAGAAAAAATATAAACACAATTTTTTTATAAACATATTCAACATGTAAAAAGATATACATGATGTGTTTTTTTAACATAAATCCTAACTATCATATTTCTCCCTCCAACACAGCTAAAAACTGAATTATTCTCAATGAATTTATCATAATTCAATATACATACAAATTAATAATTGTATAAGGGATTTCCTACTAAGTGTTATCATATATGGAATCCATTAGATAGATTTAATCAATTGGAATCTTTGGTCAATATCTTTAGAAGTATTTAATTTATTTCCCATTGATGGTAAAACATTGGTCAGTCTACTCATGAAAAAATTAGTATTACAACAAATTTCAAAACATCAATAATAGTATAAGTACTCATTAACCCAAAAATAATCATTCTTGGGTAGATCCTTAGCTTGAATAATACATGAATAAATTCTCATCAATAGGAAACATCCAGTGATGAGTCATATTATCATCGATAGATTTATTTTTTACATTAATAATAAGAAATTCCTCATATGAAGCACACTGAATTTCACCCAACTTCGGAATATGTAAATTCCAATGATCACATGCATCAAAGAGATTCATATTTCATTCATTAAAATCCCAATATGTAGAGTAATTTACTTATATATGGAGGTTAAAATTCATTTTAAGTCTAATATTATATGGTTACATTCAATTTAGGGTTATAAATGGTATATAGTATAACCAATGTGAAACTTCTAATTATAAACTCATATTATTTCAATTGGGTTGTATTATTTTTCAAAAAAAATTACTTTATGATTTGAATTTCATCCTTTCTATTAGATTGGGGCTGATATATAATATATAATTTAATAAATAACATTCGTATAGATAAATATTTTGAGGTTGATATTAAAAAATTGAACCATTACTCATAATGATGAATATTAGAAAACCAAACATGCTAGAAATTCGATATCTCAAAAGGTAGAAAACCTCTTGAGAGTAATCAGTCCTAGTATAATTTGGTTCCCCCTATTTAGAAACATATTTAATAGAAAATATAATGTAAGAAAAACTAAATTAATTTGGTTAGGATCGAATGAAATAAATACCCCTTGCATTGAAGATCAAATAAAATTACATGTTTCTCTAGAAAATAATTCTTCTTAGAGATGTTCCCTATGAATTAACATCATTTATATGAATTAAAAAATTGATTTGAATATTTATATATTTTTTTAAAATACTTTGTATATCAAAGGACATTTTGAGGTATATTTTTAGAGGAAAAGTGGCCCACCCAAGCCATAGTGTGGATGAAGCTCAAAAAAGAGGTCAACTCAAGGTGTGGGAAATAGTGATAAAAATTAATGTAACTATTAATCACCATAACTATAGGTAAACTCAAATGTACCACAATGTCTCTTGATTATTTATTTGGGATTGTGATGTTCAAAAATCTGTAGGGACCCTAGATATTGCTAAATATTTCACCATTTCTTCTTACCAATGAATTAGTTCCATTATATCACAATGGATATCATCTAGAAATAATTCTTCAATGGTTTTGGATGAGTCAACTTAGTGGTCTAATAGTGGGGATGTAATTCTAATATTTTCATCCACCACATATTCCACACCTCTCTTATCTTGAATATCTTGTTCAAACACCTAGTGGAGGATCATCCACCATATGATATGGAGCTATGATTTAGGATTACAAAGAATAAATTATATGGAATAATGATTAAAACCCACAATAAGATTGGAACCAATAACATATAAATGTAATTTTCTATGGAAAGAATAACCAAAATATGTTATTATTCTATGGTCATGTATTTTTACTTAGTTTGGTCGACAAAATATAAGGCATACACAATGAAATGAACATCTCATTAATCTGTTTTTTTATAACTACCTAACTACAATGTTAGAGGCATTACACAAAAGTTCAAAGGGAAGATACCACCCACGTTGTTGGATGGTTGGAGATGATGAGATACTACTTTGTGTGGATTAAATTAAACTAATTATTTTTTTTAAAAAACTAAAAACATTTTTATATCAATTTATATGAGGGTAGTGTGATCTCACTAAAGTCTTTATTATATTAATGGTAAAAATTAGAATTTCCATATAAATATCACACCTCTCAAATAAATTTTTGAAATAGAATTGATTTGTTATTTCTTTTTTTATTTTTCAAATATATATACCTTACTAAAAATAATATTCTTAAAAACTATCCTTTTTTATACCATGATGTGGAATAACATAATTTAATATGATATAGGTTTTAAGGAAATGACAGAAGAAAGAACTATGGTGTTCCAAACAATTATAAGAGGTATGTCCATAAACTATGAAATCATCAATAAAAACATCCATAAAATTATAAATGTAATTTGAAAAAATAATCACCAGAAAATGATAAAATTTACCTAGATCATTACACATACCAAATGAATCCCTTCTATAAGAAAAATATGTTAGATATATTTTTAAATGTTGTATTTTTTAAACTAAGGGATTATATTTATTTGAAAATAACATGAATAGCCAACAGTGGAAAAATAATTGGGCATAAAAGCCAATTTTTTCATCATTCGTTCTACAAAATATAGATAAAATTGGTCCCTTTGTGTGGAATGATTTAGTTGATGGATGTCAATACAGGAAATCCAACAATTATTTACATGTGTTAGAACCAATTTATTCCCTTGATTTAACACTACCAGTTTTCCAATTTCTAGGAACAATTTTCCCTGGGAAATTACATTTAATAATTATCATGGGATAAATGATTCGACTAGAAAGTAATTTAAAAAATTACTATTTTTGCAGATTAAGAATTATGGTATTGATCTAACGTTGATATTTCATTATTATATTATCTTAATTATCAAAAATTATATGTTTCATGAACATATATTGAAAAACATTTATAATATCATCTAATACCCATCCAATAATCATTTTATAATCTCTCAAAAGGAGAATCTTTTTTAATTCCTACTCGAGAGAGATGATTTTAGTAATAATAATGGGAAATATTAAAATCCCTCATGATAAAAATATTTTGAATTAAATGGAAGGTGGTTTAATTCCAATACCACTAGTTTTTGGATTGCAGGATGAGATTTATGGGTGTGAAGTCCATTCATATATCTATCTGCGGATGTTTATTCACTGTTGAAGGAGAATCAATATAAATAAGTTTTTCATGAATTTCAATGGTCATGGGAACCTAAAAATGTACACACTAAACAATTGAATGAAATATCATACTTTTTTAAACCCGCACAACACTCAAAACATGATTTTAAACCCACATAATGAAATTGTAAATAAGAGGAATATAATCCAGAGTATGGTAAGAGGAGAGAATGGTGTGTGTGTGTGTGTTGATGGAGAGATATTCTTTTCAATATATAAGTAGAGTTTCGATAATAAGTTGTTTTATATAATCCAAGATATTAAAAATTTTCATTTGTCCCCTAAATCCATGGACAACATATTTTTTTGGATAACTGATGAATTTCATTTTTATTTTATGTAATGGGATTCGATGAACGAGGTGATAATTTCCTTTGGTAAGTATATCTTCCATATCAAGAATATATATGTTTCTAAACAAGTTAATACAATTTACACTTGCGGGAATTTTATCAATCATTCTTGTAGGGTTTTTGTTCTTTAATTAGAAATATTAATGATAATTCCTATTTGTTGATGCTTTCCAACCTACATAAGAGTATAAATGGGGAGAGATTTCACATTAATTGGACATCCTATTTCAATATTTTAAAAATAATATCCCTAATGTTGCATGAAAATTTTAAAGCATTCAAATATATTTATTTTGTGGGAATCAGTTTTTATATGAAGGATGAGAAATTTCATCAATATTTACTCTCTCATTCATCTTAAATCACCATATAAAGGATGTCTTCATAGTAAATTTGGAAGAATGAGGCATTTTTTACTGAATACGAGATAGTAATGTTAACTAATATATTTTTAAATGTATCCATGATATCATTACGAATTTCATTTTCAATATATTTCCTATATTGATATAGTATTTGGGTAAAGGGAATAGGAATGTATTGTTCAAGGGAATCCTAAATGATAACTATTTTACCCCTTATGTTTCATTATTGCTTTCATGAATCATTTTATGTATACGAAAAAGAGTTTTCAATATAATGTAATTCCAAATGTGTATAATAATGTTAATAATTATTTTCATTATCATTATACGGTGTGATAGAATATACATGACCTTTTTCTATGGAATTTGAATCAGGTATGGGTGGTAGTCTTTTGAAATATAGTATCATTATATTATAGATGGTTCAGGTTCTATAAACTTGTATTTATAAGACATGAATAAAATATTTTCTTTTATATTTGAATTATAGGTTTTGGGATTCCATTTTATTTACCATGATGTTGAGTTCTTGTTTGTATTTGGGGGACAAGAGTGATATTTTGTAAAGTTTAAGGATAAAAAGGATGTGAACCTTTTCCTTGTTGATAGAAGTTTTGTTTAGGGTATCTTGAGTTTTTTCTATGTTAGGTTTTTCATAATACTTGTCACGTGGGTGTTGGATTTGAAAGGAATGATTCATTATTAAATGTGTTTTATTGTTTAAATGGTTATATATGGAAAATTTCATTATAATAATTGGTAGAATCCAAGTGTTCATGTATCTGATTAGATAAATTCGTTTAATCGTATCAAATAACCCAATAAAATTTAATAGGTGGAGAGTCGGAATTTCCAAGACCTTAAGATAACATTATTAAAAGTAAATTAATTTATCAATTATATTAGTTAATTTATTATATGGAAAAATTTATTACCCTATGATATCCTTGAGTTGGTTCAATTTATCATGTTACCCATTGTACATCATTTTTAACCATGTTGGAAGCTATATAATTATATTTGGAATTAATTTTATCCACTAGGGAACCTCAATCAAAAACATCTATCATTCCACTATCCATGAGGATAAGTACTTCATAAATATATTTAATTTTAATTTTTCCACTTATTTGGTGGGGAGGGAGGCATGAGAAAATGCACTTAAATATACTCTATTTTCTTGAAGGGAATTTCCAAATGATTTCCTTGTACCATATATTTATTTCCTAAATTATGCAGTTCAAGATTCTTGGATGAAATTTCTAATAATGTTCCATTTAAGGTAATTCCATCCACCAATTATTGTAGTAATATGAAATAGCCTGTATTTGGGTACACTATCATGGGAAAAAGTAATTTCCTAAACATTATGATGTCATAAATATTTTTGTGTTTCATGGTGTATCACAGTATGTAAATCCCTAACCCTAGTTTCCCAGAGACGGTGCGTTATTATATGACATTGGAATTGTCATAAAGGATCAAATCCTAAAAGACTAATCAATTTAGTAGCCTTGGAGGTAATAGAAACAAACGTATTTTTTACATTACATTATAATATGAAAATGGAAACACTGTGTTTATGTTGAACACATTCATCTCCCTTAGTCTATCCCTACTGGTCATTCATAATATAATTCTTTGTATCCTGAGAAAAATAAAACAATGAAAGGGTGAGCATAGGGGCTTAGTAAGGATAAAAATATAGAGAAAACATTCATAAATAAGAAGAAACATTTAATTAAATGTATAAGACTAAAAAACAAGCCTTTTAAACATAAACATCAGCATAATATAGAAATGATAAATCAAATAATTCCATTTAATTATCCACATGGTTATTCTACTAGTCAAATAATCACTTGTAATGTCAATAGTCAATTTCGTAATGATGGAATACATAATGCAAGACATTATAACCACATAGTCAGGGCCTCATTATAAGACTACAAAAAATATATTATCATTGTCTTATGCCAACACACTAGTTTGTCTCCTGAGACCTACTGATGCATCGAGGAGATATAGCGGGCTCCACCCGCCACTTACTAATCCCAATGAATTCCTCATATGACATGGTTGGAACATAACATAAACACTTGAATTAAATCTATCATACGAAATGTTAATAATTTTACCATAAAAAATGAATGGTATAAAAATAAAACACCCAAAGTCAAACATATAAAAAAATCATCAATATAATATGTAAATTATATCATAATAAATCAACTTCTAACGAATGTAAAATCAATCAAATGATGTTGACATAGATGAAATCAAAACTGTTTGAGAGAAATATCTCATTCTATTTTGAAAGAATTTAAATTCCACATAATTGTAAATGGAAACATTTATTTTGAATATATTATTATAAGCTGGTAAGGGAAGCTTTTAAGGTGTTATTATGGTGGATAATAGCTTCACCTGCCATATAAGTTAAAAAAAATTCCTTCCTGAATTTTGTTGAAATGGTGGTAAAGGACCTTTTTTGGATAACAAGGAAAGAATCCTTTATAAACTTTTGATAAAAAGTAAAACAAGAGTATAAATGAATTTAACCCATAGTCCAAGAAAAAAATATTTTTTTTTTGAAATACGTTTATTAGAAACACGGATGTGGATGATAAAGAGGTCTCAGTAGATATTCACATATAAACAATCTCGGATAATGAAGAGGTTGTAGAATATACAGGTACCTAGTAATTTTCCTTGTTTGAGGGTACGTTAACCTCCCATATAGTAGTTAAATCATTGTTATTAAATTATACCAATATAATATACATAAATATTATATTATATATGATCTTCTAATATTGTTATGTTAATAATATTCCAGTTGTATCATTATTTCGGGTGTTAACTGATACATTTTCCATTATACGCTTTATTACGTAATTCATGTTTGATCTGAATAGGATGTATTTGATTCATATAAAAATGATATTATGTTATTTAAACATTATTTTTATTAGTAAAATGAAAATTATACTTGAATGTTTATGATGGAAATTGAATATCATCGTGTTCGTGGAGACGATAATCCGTACGTATGCACAAGCAGAAATACCATTATATTGATTGATAAATAATATGTAAATGTATGGTATATCATATATAAATAATCATTAACATGTTATATTTATTATTTACATCAATTATACTCATTATTATACCCATAAAAATAATGAAGTGTGGAATAACAAACTACACCATGACGAGGATACGGTAAGCCGTACGTATACACATATGTTGACTTTGTCATTCATAGGATTTATAGAATAGAGAATACCGTGGTAAAATATTTATAATAATATCATAGTAATTATAATGTACTAGATTTATTATTTTGGAATGGAAACATCAATGAAAGAGAATTTGGAAGAAGAAAAGAACATTGGAAGAGGTGATGAAATTATTACCTCTTTTTCAGGTGCTTCATTTTGATTTGATCAAAATGTCTCTTTAGGTTGTCATCTGATCAACATTAGGATTCTAGGTTTAAGTGAGGGTATGTGTGAGGATTTTTTTGTATAGTTTGGCTGATCCAAATGGATTTGGAGGTGTGATTTTGAAGAAGGGTAACTACACTTTTATAAAAGAGGTGAGGGTCACTTTAGGAAAATCATGAAATATTATTTTAATATACAATAATATTCAGTTTTTAATGGATCTAAAAAGATTTATTTCGAGGATAAGGATGGTATGGGTATAAAACCGATCAACCATTAGGTTTTAGATAGTTTTATGTCCCTATATTAACATTATCATTTAGATATAACTCTTAGTTAAAATGTTTAACTTTTATCATAAATTCTTGTATTATTATAATAATTGGTTAATAAAATAACTATAAAAATCCAAGAGAACCCCAAATGGTTCATTATTGATATATATAACCTTATATAAGTTCTTAGGACTAACCTTATATTTTTAGGAATATTATTTCAATTATTAATATAGTATTTGTTTTAAAAAATCATTTATGTCAATTTTGACACTATTTAGTATTTTCTTTTTCTGAAAGTCATAACAACACTATCATTTCAAAAAAAAATTATTAAATCAACCATATAATGTCATATTAACCTAGATAATTCTTTTAATACATATAAAGTCTCAATTTACAATTATATTAATATTTATAATATCAATTACTTTAATCTTTTAAAAATAATGTAATTACTGCATCATCATTGTGCCAAAAAAATATTTAATTATCTAATGTCTAAAATTTCTAAATAAAAATTAGTATGTTGAAAATATTTTTATCTTTCTAATTAATATTTATAGTCAAATTTATCTTATTTATAACCCTATATTAAAATTGGTGTAGTTATTAAAATTTCAATATAACACTTTTAACTCTTCTTTAAATAAAAAATAATAATTGTCCTAATCTTATCCAATTGAACCAAAACGATCATATTTTATTCCTATGTTTGATTTAGATATAAATTGACCAATCCAATAGAATTATTACATGTGTTAGGGTAATATTAATGTCATTTTAACTATAATTACCCTATTTACTTTTAATTGTGGTAAATAAAAATCAAAAGCTACTTTTCCAAAACAATTATTTTTATCCCATTGAAAAACATTTTACATACAGATTTCAAACAAATATCTTGGATTTTTGAAATTCCATTCACAAAAGAGGTAAAATTATGTTTTATACAAATTTTTAAATTTTCCTAGAAAGTAAGTAAAGACATTAACAAATTCAGTAAAATTTTATACATATAATCTTATTATAAAATGACTCCAATGTATTACATTGAACATATAAAGGTATTATGTTTCTATTTTAACCAAAAATAAATTTTATTGAAATTACTAATTATATAAATAAATAGTCAGTTGTAAACAACAACGTAGTGTTTTTTTACTATTCATCAAAAAATGAATGTTTTTTGAAATATACCAAAAACTCACCATAATTTAATATTTATATTTTGAATCCAAAAATAAAGTCCATTTAAAAAAATATATAATTGTTAAAAAATTGGGAATTACAATTCATTACAGCTAGTTTGATTGGTCGTGGTGTTCTAAAACTCCAAGTTGCATACAACCCAACCTATTGCATTATTACAAGAGAAACATAACATGGAAGCATGGGGTGTTACATTCTTCCCTCCAAGTAATTTCATACTTTAAATTTCTAGATTACTACTGCATAAAAATATTTGTGAGGTTCGTCATTATAAGTTCCTCAGTTTTCCACATTTCCTCTTCCATTTTATAGTTTCTCCATAGAACATTTACCAGACGAGTCATCCGGTTTCTCACCACTCGTTCTCTAGTATCAAGAATCATGAGAGGCTCTTCATAATAAGGCATATCGGGTTCCAATTCAATTTCATCATAGGTGAGGACATTCGTTGGGTCAGGCATGTATTTTCTCAAAAGTGATATGTGGAACACATTTTTATCTTTGGAGAGACTTGTTGGTATTTCCAAACGGTAAGCTACCACTCCAATTATTTCAAGAATTTCGAAAGGTTTGATGTACCTGGGACTCAATTTACCCTTATTACCGAATTATAAAACACTATTACATGGAGATACCTATTAGAAAACATGATATCCTACATGAAATTCCAAATCATTCCATTAGTTATCGGTATAACTCTTTTTACTACTTTGTGATTCTTTTATGTCATTTTGGATAACCAAATCCTTTTAAATCGTTTGCTCAACGAGTTCTGGTCCTATGAGGTTTCTTCAGCCAATATCATCCCAACCATTTAGAGTGAAACATATCTTTCCATATAATGCTTCAAATAGTGCCATCTGAATACATGAATGAAAGCTATTATTATAGGTAAATTATACTAGAGGTAAATATTGATCCCACATACCTTGAAAATAAATTGATCAAGATATCAAAATCACTTCTATGGTTTGAATAGTCTGTTCTGATTTTCTTTTAGTTTGAGGGTGGAAGGTAGTGCTCAAACAAAGTTCATTTTCCATGGATTTTGAAGCCTTTTCCAAAATCTTGATTTAAAATGGGGATCACGATCAGAAAAAATCGATAAGGGTAGACCATTTTGTCTTACCACTTCATTAATATATAGTCTTGCAAAACATTCAAGTGGTAAATCTTCTCTCATAACATGAAAATGTGCTGACTTGGTAACATGATCAACAATGACCCATATTGTATCATTCCTTCTAGGAGTCTTTGGTATCCCAATGACAAAATCCATCATAATATCATCCCATTTACACTCATGTATGGGAAGAGGTTTCATAACTTCTTCAGGTTATTTTCTTCTAGCCTTTACCTATTGAAAAATCATACATCTTGACACACAATCAGTTATCTCCCTCTTCTTGTTGTACCACCAAAAATGTTCCTTCGAATCTCTATAAATATTAGTTTTACCAGGGTGTATAGAGAAATTTTAGCTATGAGAATCATCCAAAAATTCCATTTTTAGATTAGTTATGTCAAGAACACAATCTCTTCCCTAATTTCAAAATTCCATCTTCATATATGAAGTCGATAAATTTCCCATCATTCATAGCTTTAATTTTCTTTTGAAACTCATCCTCATCGGTATGATAAATTTTTATCCTTTCTAGTAAATATAGTTTGGAAGAAATTTGAAAAGGTATTGATGTGTAAATTCCTTGATTATTCATATATCCATATTTACTATATACATGGACATAAGATCCCTTTTAACTCTCATGTTTTTCAATACACCATGATCCTTTCTACTTAATGATTCTTCCACCTTATTTTCCTTCCCCATGTGGTAGTGTATAGGGAAATAATAATCCTTGAGTAGTTCAAGCCATTGTCTTGGCCTCATGTTGAGTTCGTTCTGTGAGAATATATACTTCAAACTCATGTGATCTGTATATATCATATATTATTCACAATAGAGATAGTGTCTCTATATCTTCAATGCAATGATTACAGCTGCTAACTTAGGATCATGAGTGGGATAGTTTTGGTCATTAATTTTTTTTGTCACAATGCATTGTAAATAACACTATCATTCTTCATAAGGACACAATCAAGTCTTTTTTTTGAATCATTACTATAAAAACCAGACCAATAATTCTCTGATTGTTGAGTCAAGATATGACCATTGACTAATCTTCTCCTTAGTTTTTCAAAATATTATTCCCACTCATTTGTCCAAAAAAATTAACCCCTTTACGTGTGAGCTTGGTTAATGAGTTATCCAATTAGACAACGTATTGGATGAATTGCCGATAAATTGTTAAATCAATAAAATTGTGTACCTGAGTTATACTCATCGGTGCTATCTATTCATTTATTTCTTTTGTCATAGAAGGATCAACATATATTTCATCCTTAGAGACAATATGGGCATGAAAACAAATCTCCTGAAGCCAAAATTCACACTTTCAAAACATCCCATATAATTAATTTCTTGAAATATTCTTTAAAATAGTGTGCAAGTGATTCTCATGATCTTCATAGATTTTGGTGTAAACCAAGATATCATCAATAAATACCACTAAAAAGTCATCAAGATATTCCTAGAAAAATATATTCATTAGATCCATGAAAAAATAGGATTCATTAGTCAGTCCAAAAGGCATTACTATAAACTCATAATGGCCATACCTGGTACGAAATGTTGTCTTCAGAATGTATTCCTTCTTCATAGACAACTGATGATATCTAGATCAAAGGTCAATCATTGAAAAAAATGATCTCCATGAAGTTGATATAATAAATCATCAATATGAGGTTGGGGATACTTGTTCATTATTGTTATAGCATTGGTCTCCCAATAGTCAATGAACAACCTCATAGGTCCATCTTTCTTCTTAACAAAAAGAATATGGGATCCCCATGGAAAAAAACAATGTAGAATAAATACCTTATTACAAAATTCCTCTATTTTATTACTTAGTTCCACTCATTACATAGTTTCCATTCTATAAGGGGTCTTCGATATGGGCCTTGAACTTGGAATTAAATCAATGAAAAACTCAATTTCTTAATTATGGAGGATTTCCAGGTAAATCTTAAGGAAACACATCAACAAATTATTTCACAATAGATACATCCTCTATTTGAACATTCATTTCCTCAAAAATAGTTATTTCATTACGTATCTCCCTAATAAATGAATTTAGTAGAGCTACTGGGGTGGATCTTAATAAGAATCTAGGGGTGAAATTTCTTCTCTAAATAAAAGGTACTCTTTATCATCACTAAAAATTGTAACCTCTTTCTTCTTATAATAGATTTTTGAATCATGGTACAAAATCCAATCCATACCGAGTATTATATCAAATTCAATCATTGGTATGATGATGATATCAGTAGAAAAAGAACATATATATTCCCTAATGGGGACTGATTCACAAAACATTGTTAAAATGATACATCCCTTAAGAGTTTTGACTGACAACTTCCTTGATAAATTAAATTAGAAATATATAATATTCATAGAAAACTGGGACCATATGAAATATTGTGATGATCCAGAATCTAATTAAGCATATACTAAATTGAAGGAAATAATTAAATTACCAGCCATCAATTCATTCGGAGCTTCAACCTCAGTATTAGTGATTGCATAAACATAGCCTTGCTCACTGGTCCTTTTCTAAGGAATGTTTTCTTGGCGCTGAGGACATTCATTTTCGTAATGCCCCATTTCTCTACAATTTTAGCATTCAACATTGATAGCCTCTTTCTTTCCCTTCCATCACGATCTTAGTGGCCTTTTTTACCAGACTTGTAATAGACTCCCATTTCTTTAGGAAAGTACCGGGGTGTTTCTTCCAATATTTACTACAGGATAGAAATTCATCTTTTCCCTTCTTCCCATTATTTCCATTTCCAGAGTGTCTAGTATTTATCTTCTTCTCTTTCAATTCTATAAATTCGTAAGACATAAAGAATTCTTTTTCTATCTTGATAGCAAATGAGATAATATCTCCATTCGATGAGAATAATTGTGGGACTAATTCTCGAAGGAGATGTTGTTTTAACCCATTAAATAATCGATCAATCATAATCCTTGAGTTACATATATAATCTAATGCATACCTTGATAACCATGTAATGATAGCCTCATTCTTTGGGACTTTTTCATCCTATTTTCCATAGACTCAGAAATTGTATTTCCATATCTGCTCAATGGTCCCGAGGAAAGTATTTTTCTATGAAAAGCTCCTTAAACTCCTTATATTCCACATTTTATACTTCTTAATCCTCCTTTGTTTTTGTAATTGATGACCACCCTTAATATGCATCTACCACGAGATAATAAACTGCCATGGAAACTTTTTCCCTTTTGATACTCCCCAAAGCATGAAATATTTTCTCTAAGTAACTTATCCATTCCTCAGATACAAATGTATTTTTAGTATTACTAAAGGTTGGTGGTTGTTTCATCTTGAAGCAGTCTAACATTGATCTTATGCATTGTGGGTCAAGGTGCTCCATACAGGTAAGGTTATTATTCATAACTTGAGCGAGTTGTCCCTGTATGGTTATACATTGTTCAGCACTAGGTGAATCACCAGCTCCATTATAATTATCTTGAGTAGGAGATCAATCCATATATAGATTACTTGTATTGTTAGAGTTTCCATTCCTTTCACTAGGTGAAATTTCTAAATAATTTCATACACTAGATTAGTTAATGAATAAAAATATGTAATTCCAAACTAGAAAAATACCTAACATAAATTGAATAGTTTATGAATATAATCTATAGTCATAAAAAATGTTTTCTTTGATGAAGTATTTACTCATAGATCCTTAATAATGGTTTTTATAGAATGTTTGAATTATCTGAGGCATATCCCCCAGGATTGTCATAACCAAGAGTGCAGCAAGGCCCGTTGTCGTGTACCAGGATTCCCCAGGACAATCTTGAAACTCCATGTCAGAGTTTTCACTCCAAGGTACATCTATTCCAGATCCACCTTCACCTGCTCATCTCTAGATAGGGATATATTTCTTGGAAAATATAAAAAATCTCTAAATCATCAAAATTCAAGGAAGATTTTCTATACTAATCCTCAAATTATATCTTAGGTTAATGTTTTCTAATCAGAGTTTTTCTCAATCTAGCTTTAAAGGTTTGTACTAAAATTCCTCTAATACCAACTATAATGCCCCAAGCCTAGTTACACAGAGTCAGTACACTGTTAAATAATATTGGAATGATTATAAACGATCGAATACCAAAAGGTCGATCAATTATTTTCCTTGGAAGTACTTGATACAAACATAAGTTTTATATTAGATTATGAAATGAAAAAGAACAACATTGTGTCTCTTTTGAACACATTCATCTTTCTTAGGATATCCTGACATGTCCATCATCATATACTTCTTCATATCCTAGGAAAAATAAAACATAGAAAGCGGTGAGCTCAGGTTATCAGTAAGGATACCAATATAGAAAAAACATTCATAAATAAACATAAAAATTTAAGGCAAAGTATAAAACTAAAATACAAGAATTTCAATCTTAAACATCAGAATAATATGGAAAATATAAATAAAATAATTCTACTAACTTATTCACATGTATATTCTACTAGTCGAATAATCACATGTAATGTCAATAGCCAAATTTATAATAATGGAATGAATAATTTCAGACATCATAACCACGTAGTCAAGGCCTCATGGAAAGACTACAAATAAGATTTTGTCAAGGACTTATTCCAAGACACTAGTTTGTCTCATGAGACCTCCTGATGAATCTAGGAGAAATAGTGGGATCCAACCATCATTTACTATGTATAGTGCATTACTCCTATGAAAATGATGTAACATAACATAATCAATCGTTTTAAAACTAGCATATAAAATTTAAATACATTAACCATAAAACATGAAGGGTATAAAAATAAAACATCAACAATAAAATATATCACAAAACCATCTATAAAATATAGAAGATTGTATCATAATAAATCATCTTCAAATAACTGTAAAATCCTTCAAGGGTTCTTGACATAGAATAAATCGAAACTGTTTGAGAAAAATATCTCTTTCTATTTTGAAATTAGTTAAAAACCACGTAATAATAAAAGAAAACATTTATTTTGAAAATATGTTTATAACCTTGTAGGAGAAGCTTCAAAGGTTTTATAACGGTGGAAAATTTCTATACCTTCCATATATGTAAAAAAATATTCTTTCCTAAATTTTGTCGAAATGGTCAAAAAAGAACTTGTTTGGTAAATGAAGGAAATAATAATTTATAAAAAATATATAAAAATTCAAAAAAGGGTATAAATGAATTTAACACATATTCTATGAAATAGTAAAAATGTTTTGAAATGAATTTTTATGAATCATGGATGTCGATGATAATGAGGTCCCAGTAGATACTCACTTATAGACAACTTCAGATAGTGAAGAGATTACATAATTAACGTGTACCCTGAACTTTTCCTTGGAATATGGTACATTAACCTTCAGTATAATAGTTAAATCAATGTTATTAAATTATACATGAACCATATAAATGAATAATATAGTATATATTATCTTGTAATTTTTTGAGTAAATAATATTTCTGTTGTATCATTGTTTCGGGTGTTAACTGATCCGTTTTCCTTTATATGCTTTGTAACATAAGCCATGATTGATATGGATAGTATGTAGTTGATTCATATCCATAATGATATTATGTTTTTTAAACTTTATTTTTATTCATAAAATGAAAATTATTCTTGAATGGTTACAATGATGAATGAATCTCATCACATTCGTGTAGATGGTAATCCGTACGTATGTACGAGTGACAATAACATTATATTGATGGTTAAATAATATATAATTAGATGGTATATAATATATACAGAATAATTAACATGTAATATTTATTATTTACATGAATTATACTAATTATTATACCCATCAAAATAATGAAGTGTTGAATAACAAACAACACCACAACGTGGAGACGGTAATCCGTACATACACATGTATGGTGACTTTGTCATTCATAAGACAGAAAGAATAATGAATATGGTTGTAAAATATTTAAAATAACATAAAATTAATTATAAGGTAATGGATATATTATATTTTTATGGATGAAACAAAGAAATATTAAGTGGAAGTAGAAAAGAACTTTGTAAGAGGTGATGGAATTATTACCTCTTCTTCGGGTGGTTCCTTTTGATTTGATCAAAAGGGATCCTTAGGTAGGATTTTTATCAATGTAAAGATTTTAAGTTGAATTGACGGTAGTTAGATGGATTATTTTTGCAGATGATGGCTGATCCAAATTGGCCTTGGGGGTGTGTTTTTGGGAGAAGGGGATGTAACCTTTTATAAGAGAGGTGAGGGTAATTTTAGGACAATCTGGAAATATTATTTTATTATACAGTCATATTCAGTTTTTAATGCCTAAAAGAGATTTATATATAGGATAAGGAGGATATAGGTAGAAAAGTTCTCAACCAATAGGTTTTAGATAGTTTTAGATCACCATATTAACCTTACCTTTTTTATTTAACTCTTAGTTAAAATGTTTAACTTTTACCATGTATTCTTGTATTATTATAATAAATGTATAATAAACATAGTATAAAAATCCCAGAGACCCCCAAAGGGTTAATTATAGATATATATTCTTATATAAGTCCATTGGACAAAACTTATATTTTTAGGAATATTATATCAATTCATAATATAGTATTTGTTTTAAAAAATCATTTACATCAATTTTGATTGTATTTGGTTGTTGGTTTTTGAGAAAGTCATAAAAACATTATCATTTCGAAAAAAAAATAATTTAATCAACCATAACATGGGATATTAACCTATAAAATTCTTGGAATACATAAAATGTCTAAATTTACAATTATTTTAATATTTATATTATCAATTAATTTAATCTTTCATTAATAAGGTAATTATTGCATCATCATTGTATCATAAATAAATTTAATTATTTAATGTCTAAAATTTATAAATAAAATTATAATATGTATGAAATATTTTTATCTTTCTAATTAATATTTATATTTGAATTTATCTTATGTATAACCCAATATTAAAAATGATTTAGAAATTTAAATTTCAATTTAACACTTTTAACTCTTCTTTAAATAAAATAATAATAAATGTATTAATCTAATACAAGTGGACCAAAAGGATCAAATTTTATTCCTAAGGTTGATTATGGTCGAAATACAGTTATCCCATAGAATTATTACATGTGTTAGGGTAATTATAATATAATTTTTATCTTTATTTATCCTATTTACTTTTAACCAGGGTTAATAAAATTCAAAACTAACTTTTCGTAGAAAATTATTTTCATCCCATTGAACCAAATTTTACTTAATAATGTCATTAGTTCCTTTTGTGTATTTGAAATTCAATTCACAAAAGCTCTAAAAAAAATATTTTGTAACTTTTCAAATGTAAATAGAAGGTGAGTAAAAGTCATTAAAAATTTTAATAAAATTTTATACATCTAATCTTATTATAAAATGACTCAAAGGGAATAAATTGATCATATATAGGTATTATATATAGATTTTGACCCAAAAATAAATTTAAGTAAAATAACTAGTTATTTAAATTAAATGCCGGTTTTAAACAATAACGTAGTATTTTCCACTATTCATTAAAAATTGAATGTTTTCAGAAAAATAGCCAAAATTCACCATAAGATAATTTTGATATTCTAAATCCAAGATTGAAGTACATTTTGAAAAATAATATTAATTAAATTTCAAAAAGTTGGTATTACTATTCATGACGGCTAGTTTGATTGGTTGTGGTGTGCTAAAAATCTATATTGCAAACAAAGAAATCTATTTCATTATTCAAAGAGAAACGTACCATGGAAGCTTAGGGAGTTACATAGTTTGTGAAACTACGTTATATGTTAATTCAGATCCTCACTAAGAATAACATGGAATTTTGGATATAGATGGATGAGTCCCTATCATAACTCATCGTCGGCTACATCCTTGGGTATTTAATGTGCACATGTTGGTACTCCGCATCAGGGTGGTGAGTTCTTTTATATTATTTTATTTATTTTCATGTTTTTAATGATTTTATATGGTTATCTTTTGGATTATTTTTATTTAACATTAGATTATATATTTAGATAATCTGTTTTACTTGATGTCCCTATACTAGAATACCTAATATATGAGTAAAGTGTCTTATCAGTTTTAGGGTCTATTTAAAATATTTTTTAACTTCTTGGAAGGGTCATAAAAATATGTTCTCATGATTTTTTTTCAATAAATAATTAAAGAAAGAAAAACACATAAAAAACTAGTGGGGAAAATAAAAGAGGACACTATATCAAATAATGAGAGAGACAGACAGAGACAGAGAGAAATACAAAATAATGAAATAGAACAACATTAAAAAAATATGTGGGAATAATAAAAGGATTATGAAATAAAAAGTTATATATTAAATAAAATAGATAAATTTATAATGACTCCCTATGAATCGTTCCAAAATATGATCGTGTTGTCCATAATTTCAAAAAATAATTTATTATACTAGAATATCTATAGTATACTGGGAACTATAGTATATCTATGGGTGGATCCATATATCATTAATTATTCTGTAATATCTAATTTATATATTATTATGAGGGATTTGAATGAATGGGATTTTTAGGATATCTTTAGAAATCATACGTGAGTATATATTTATGATGTCAAACATTATGATTTTGGGAATGTTATGAAATTGTGATCACTTGAGGTAGTCCTAGTGATGGTCATTCAATATTTCCAATATATGAAGGGTTTAATTTTTTAATAATTTATTTTAAACATATAAAAATATATTTTATGTTATTTCAAAATATTTTATCATCTAAAATGTGATCAACCACACAATAATGACAATTATAGACTAATAAAAATAAATGTATGTTTTATATTATTTAAAATCATCAATGAATCATATTAATGAAATTGTGTGAGGACCAAATTTATATCATATTTAGACAAATTTACCTAAAAAAGATTAATATTCATGATTTATAATATTTTTCTTCATAAACCATTTAATTCGATAATATTAATAAAGAATGATAATTGGTGAGAAAAGAGGAAACTACTTTCAAAACATCGCATGATCCAAGTCATGAATAATTGAATGGGGACCAATGATCCTTTTATTTTTATATTGAAATACAAATATAAAAAATAAAAAAAATTAAAACCATAACAAAAATGAATCACAGACATATAATTTAAACAACGTTCATTGTATTATAAAAATAAATCCTACGATTGTATCATGGTTCCTCCTTGGGCGATCTAAATGAACTTATAATTCCATATAATGTTAAGGAATAAATATATGAGTAGGTGGATATCCCATTTCCTATAATACAACCCTATGGTCGAACATCATTTTATAATGAGTGGGAAGAGTGATTTTTTAGACAATTACATTCATGTATACACAAATTAGGTCATGTATCTATGAGTCTAGGTGGTTTTTTGAGAAAAAACATTATTTATTTATATTATTTGTATGTAATAATAACTTATAATCAATTTATTTACATTAAATTAATTTAATATGTGTTACTTCATGTTATCTTACCAATCGATGGGTAATCCTCCCAACTCCAGTTCTGAGGCCCATGATATGTTCAAAAAATGCAGGTGGGTCTAATCTATCTCATTTAGATATTATTCAATTTTTTGTCTCTATTAGGCCACTTATACTTTCATCTTTCCTTTGTTCCAATTTTATGTATTTATTCTTCAGGATAATTGAATCCAAAAAAATGAATATTTATTTTTGGATTAGTTTTGTGACCGTTATGCTAGAGATAATAAACTGCTATCAAATTGATCTACTGTGTAAATAAAACAAATTATTCGTGTTTTCAACACATGAATTCAAAATATACATTTAGTGAAAAAGGAATTAATTATAGGATATTAAAACATATAAATAATATAATGTACAATTATAAGGGAGATGATATATGATATATAACTAGACATAAGATATTTATAGGGTTTGATCATGGATCATTGACATGAGGTCCATGGACAAGAATATTTTTTTCATGCAGGGATCACATAACATACACCTATTGTATATGATTAGAAACTCTGATGAAAAGATATATTTTTCTAAGCTATCAAAAAAATATGGTTTGATCCCATATTATTTTTTTAAGCATTATACTCTCCGGAATCAAGTTATTTTCTCTAATGTAAGGTCATGTGGATCCTTCTTCATGAAGTTATCAATGGATGAAAACATAAAAAACATTCCATGGGATGTATGGATACCCTTAATTGGTTGATATTGAAATTTTTTTCTTTCATGATTAATTTATGGTGGAACGTAACTCTATAGATAAAACATTAAGATGGGAACATTTTCCCTCATATATACAGAAACTATGAGGGATTATAAAGAATAGCATCAGTTATACACCCTGGGAAATAAATTAGATAACGAGTGGTTCTCTTGTTATTGAGTTTCGTTTCAAGGTTATAGTTAGAGAGGGTCATACCCCTTTGGTTTTGGATGTGGTGCGAGAAAGGGTATATACTCATGGTTTTGAGACAAACCCTATGTGATGGGTGATTATGTAATTTTCCATGAAATTTATGAGATTCCTTGGTTATTGGATGATGCTAACCTATATGAAGATTTGTGATCTTATTTTACATGGGACCTCACTCATGGGAGTCATAGTCTAGTTTTGTGATTGATTTTGTGAGAACATTCAGTTTATAGGTTCAGGAAATGTTTTTTAAGATCATGGGTGAGAATATAAAATATGTACATTTGTGGGTAAAACATTTATTAAAAGATAACATTGATAATTATCATTGATTTTTAAGGGAAACACATGCTATGAAATGATAGGTGTGTGTTGGTAGTAAATAGTGTCTGGTTTAATTTTGTATTGGTAAACAAGACTTGTGTGGTTTCATTGAAAATTTTTTGGGTTATAGATAAAATCAAAAAGAGTTGTGTAAGTTTTGTATTAGTAAAATTATCATATGAATGGTGGATAATATTTGGATTTATATTATATTTAAAAATATGCGTGAGAGTGGGGTTGGGACCAATTTTGGTTAGTTCTCAAGGATATTTACATAGGAAGTCATATATTGTGGAGGGAGACATTGGTTATTAGACGTTTACATTTATAGTATGCCAGAAATTGGTAGAGTTTTTTTTTTGACGTCATATGTCAGTGTATTGGTGACACATAATTATTGTCTATGGTAACAGATAGAGTGTGGGCCATGGATATCAGTTGTATTCTAGAAGTTAATGATAATAATTCTTATTTGAAGAGGATAATTGTTTTGATCTTGCGTTAATAACCCTTATGTGGGATGGTTCATGGAGGTGGTTAGAACGTTTGAGGAATAAATAGAGAATGACTTGGGATTCCATTGTAAAATGTGATATGATATAGTCTGGTTCCTATGTAAATACTATAAATATATTTTGGATTCAATGTTGGGTGGATTTGGTGCATAGTAATCATGCTCAAGGTGGAGTCAGTGCAATATGAGAGCGAGTCAGATCAGAGGTGCATTGATTCTTGAGGAGAGATCATGATGATTAATGAATGATTTTGGTGATAAAACCATATTATTATACTGAGGGTTGGGATTGTACTTAAACTACAGAAAAACCCATTTTCTCCGAAGGTTTATTTTGCGATGGGAATAAATCCCGTCACAAATAGTCCGTAAAAGAGGTTATCTGAGAGGGGATAATCAACCCATCACAAATAAACAATTATTTTCGATGAGAATATGAGCCCCGTTGGAAAACCATACATGCTGATTGGCACAGTTTGTGTGCCAAACCACGTGAAAGGGTATTTGCGATGGGTAGGCACCGCCCGTAGCAAATACCGGGAGACAATAAGAACTAGTGGTGACGGGTGATCCCCCGTGGAAACTAGTTCGACTCCCGTAGGGTATTTGTGACGAGACCAATCACAAATAAGGGGCTGTGGTAAAAACCTATTTGTGACATGATGTTGTCCCTTCACAAACAGTTTGTCATCAGGTTACTTTTTGCGACACGGCCCATGGCCGCGTAGTCGTTGAGTACATGAAAATTTAAGATTTATAAACCCTAAAAATTACTAATATTTTGGTAATAAGGGAGTCGAACAACAGAGAAGAACTTACGTTGTGCTTGACCAAATTAAAACTAAAACAACAAAAAATAAAATAGAAAAAAAAACTGTATATAGACAGTGAAACAAACCCTAATAGTGGTTGTCAAAATGAAGGTGATATGGTGAAATATGTGGCTTGAATAGAGAGAAAATAGTAATGATGATTTTATGGTTCTCAGGCTACTTTGAACAGATTAAAAAGATATTCTCCACTTCTTCTTGGTTTAATTCAATTGCATAGTTCATAGAAAAATGGTGTTAATCCACTGAGTTGTCACTTCAGTGGATCAACACAGGTCGATTAACTTCCTTGAGTCTCGATCATTCGATCTTGACCCTTCGATAAACATGCTTAAATTGGAGAAAAGATGCATTGACATTTTCCAATTCTCAGTACTTCAGTCAATGATCCACAGTTAAATGATTTAATACCACACCTGTCGTTCATTAGGTAATGTAAAAAGATACTCAAAATAAACATAAGAGAAAATCGATCAATGGAATCAAACTGATAAATCAAACTAATAAAAAAGGAGGAATATATGGATGAGCAGTTCTCTACTTCTTGATTCCACTAATCTATTTAACTACACATTAAAATAGTAAAACAGAAAGAAACATGTAATGAATTATGAAACATCTCCCATGAGATTTCTCCTCTCTCTAGCAACTGCTTTGATTCTGATCTTTTGCTCTATGACTGTCTGCCGCTGTTTTGGTGATGAGATTGATCGAAGGTAAATCGTGATGCCCTGATGGATTGAGTGATATCTTGATAGAAGAGTGGATGCGTACCCCTACTGTCTTGTTCCAGCCCCCTTTCTCTCCACTGCTCTTGTTCCGGCCCCCCAGCTAGAAGAGAGGGTTTCTGCGTCCTCTTCTTTAGAGACAAAAATAAAAAAAAACTAAACCAACAAGCAGTGTCAATCCATGTGGTGCGTCTTTGAGTGCACTCATCACCATCCTTTTTGTGAACTCTCAGTGAGTGGAAACAACCCCTGCAATGAACCCACGAATATTCTCTCGTCTTTCCCACAAACTACTTCTTTAATCCCTGCATATACGAGTAACTCCCCCGGCACGGAACAACAGAAAAACCAAAACAAGTTAAATGAATAAAATGAAACTAGAAAAACTATTTATTAATAGTATTACTTAGATTAGTTAATAAAAATACTTATTAATATACATATATTTAATACCTAATATTATTATTACCATTATATATAAATAAAATTATTATATTTATTAATATTCTACTTATTATTAAACAAAAGTAATTAGCATTATATTTTTTGTATATATAAGTATTATATGTTATGTATATTATATAATGTGGTATATATATAATTATTATTATATTAAATAATATAAAAATGAAAAGAAAAAGGAAAAGGGGGGGGGGGGGGTTAGTGTGGCAGGAGAAGGGGAGAAATGGGGAAGTGTTTTTGGCGCAGGGGAGATGTTGTGCGATGGCGCTATACAGGATAGAAGGGACGAAGTCTCGGAGCGGCGACGGCTCAGGAGGTGCGGGATTACAGTGCGGCTATGTTGTAGAGGGAGAGCTGGTCGTGACAACAGGAATGGAATTCACAGCTGAGATGTGGGTTGGCCGGTTCGGGTGTGGTTCATAGAGATTTGGAGCGGCACCGGTAGTGGAGACGAGCATCCGGGGCACTCAGTTTAGCTCATAAGACAGCGGCTCGGGGGTTGGTGATTCGAAGGGTAGGGGGGTTGTGGAATGGCTAGGGTGTGGATCTACTTCAGAAGCGGTCGGAGATGGAAGCTTCGACTATGGGGTGCTCAAGGCAACGATACGTGTTCAAGGCAGAACGAAGCAGGTGAAGGCTCGGCTTGGGTTCAGATTTCAACTGAGTAGAGGCTTCTCCAACATCCAATTTTAGTTAGAATGTGTTTTTCTAGGTCCTGGTTCAGATCCGATGAGATATGGAGCTCCGAGTGGGATGCGTTTTAGATCCAGGTTGAAGAGGTGTATTTTTAATTTTTCAATTATGATGTGAATATTCTGCTCCGATTTTCTATTGTGTTATTGGTGCTGGAATAGTGTGTGGATGAGATGGGAGAAGAGGAGGATCAGAATGGTGCCAGGTTTGTTGTGGAAGGAAGCAGTGAGGAAGCTGGTGGGTGGTAGGGGATTACGGTGAGACATGAACTGTGAGTTTCAATCACGGTGAGACTGTGAGTAAATGGTTTGGCAAGGAGAAGGGGAAATGATATGGTGAGAAATGTGCTAGAGGCCGTGATGTTCACGGAGAGTCCTTGTGGGAATGGAGATGCCACCATGAGGAAAGGGTGGAGGTGGTGAGACAGGTGAAAACCAGTGGCACCATGAGTGATGTTCATGGTGAGACCGTTAGGCAGGAAACAGTGGCGGAACAAGATTGTGCGACATCAACATCTACAAACAAACAAACAAAGAAAATTAAATGAATAAATAATTTAATGAAACTAAAATTAGATTAATCAATTAATAAATAAAATTAAATATAATTAAAAACTAAATAAAAAAAACCAAGTTAGAAAATAAAATTAATTTTTTTTATTTAGATGAATGAATTCATATGTATTCAAAATTAGATACAAATTACATAAAGAAAAAATTAAAATATTTACAATAACTTGCGTTAATTATTTAACCAATTAATTAAAGAATTGATTAAATTAAAGAATAAAATTATTAATTGAATAAGATTAAATTATTAAAATTAATTTATTTATTAGAAGACTAAAAACCATAAAGATTTATTTATTTACAATTTAAAGAATAAATAATTAATTAATTTAATAAATGAATTAATAAACTAACTACAATGAAAAAAATATAAAATTAAAAGAATAAATAAATTAAAGTCTAATTCGCAAGACTAAGTTTATTTTAGAATTATTTAAAATGACACCAATGCACTTTCAAAAACATGTTTCAAACTAAAAACTGATTATTTTACACAGTAGGTTCAAGAACACAACACTAATCAATTATTTAATAAAAACAACATTTTGATATAAAAAAGTCAATAAAAATATAAAAAGGATGTGGTAAAGAGTATAAAAACAATGCCACATAAAACTCCCCCACACATAAAACATTATTTGTCCTCAAACAAGCACATGCATTTGACTTTAAAACAAAAATATGATTTGTGATTTCCAGTTCAAAAAGTGCATGATTGAACTTAAACATCAAGAGGAGCAGGACCAAACAATGAGTCAGGTTTTTCCAAGGTGTTCAAAAATGGCGTCCTTACTAGCATCAAATACTCACTAGAAGTCGAAAGCCTGAAAATTCATACATTGTCAAGTATGTAATGTCTCCTATGTGTATTAATTAACTATCCTACTTCCCCTTCCAATTCAAGTTATAATTAAAGGAGTGTTGATAGGATAGTTGATGTGGAACTCAAAACTTAACCACGAGCACCTTTCATTCTCACCTTCACCCTGGTTCCATGAATTTAAGTCCATTTATTTCATCACTTTATTGACTCAACTCAAATTAAAATAAACCAAGTAAATTGCTCCATTCTTCATCTAGGTTTAGAATTCCTCTCACCTTAATGAGTTCGTTTTTGACTATGGCACTTTTTTTAATTTTTTCTCAGCCATATTCCATGTGTAGATCACTGTGCATATAACTTTTAAAAATTGAAAATGGATTTCTTTATTCACAGAAACACACCCAATGCACCTTGTCTCAAGTACTCACCGTGGGATCCCATTTTCAAATTTTACTCCAGTTACAAAAGGACTTAATTAATAATCATTCGAGATAACTTCCTAAATTGATTGAATATTATTTAATAAAAATGTGAGTCCCCTAGGTTCTAGTGAGAAAATCAAGTTACACTAATTCATGAACATCATCCCTCAAAACCTATTATATCACACTCCCATCCTCATTTCTTAAATAGAATGGTTCATAGTGACAGTGAACAATTTCACTCAACACTCATTCGTACATAACAATTTCTGACTAAGTGACAATCTCAACATCTAGCAAACAGTTATCCACAAAACATGAAAAAATGAAGAACCATTGAACCTCTAATGACCATCATGTGATATAAGAAATTGAAAAAGTTTTAAGGAATTTTGAACAATTTTTTTGAAAAAATTTGACCATTTTTTTAAACAACTAAAAACTCAGGTTCAAGAAGGGGGAATTCGACATGACAGTAGAATGACCTAAATGACCCGTCTTAACTCCCCCACACATAAAACCCAACATTTTCCCCAATGTTGAATCTCAATGAGGGAGACAATTTATGTAAAAAACAGATGGTCATTTCAGCTGAAAAAGGATATGGAGGGCTATCAATGAAGTTAAAAAAATTTCTATGCCACACAAAAAGGGAATGAAAATAAAAGCACAAAAAAACAAAAACAGAAGATCCCAATCTCACCAACCATCACCAGAAACCAAGTGCAGTTATATTCCTAAACTATTCATGCTTGAATCATTCTGAGAAAACCAAAGATTAAATCAATTTACTTCAGATAATAGCCTGATTAACAGTGACGTGCATCAGTAGCTTAATGAAATTGAAATCAGTGGGTGGAAGCATGCGTCATCAAATCAGCTCAAAATACATTTTAAACTCTATAGATACTAGCAGCTACACACCCATGCAAGAAATACAGTTCAAAAGTTTCAAAAACTAGTGGGAACTCCCCCGCTCATAATTCACAGTAGCATGAAATGAAAATATCAAGAGTAAAACAATGAAACATAAAACAATACTCCCCTGAATGTGTAGCTTCTTAATATTTTATGCCTCCCTTTATTCTCCTTGTGCATGTCTCTAGATAATCTAGTTTTTCACTTACATGATGAAACAATTTTACATTAGTGTAAAAGATTTAAAGCTCAAATAAAAAGTCGCTAAAAAGTCTGAGATTGAGAGTTTTATCCATTAATCTAGTGTTCTAGGACGACAGCCTCCTTCCACCATGAATGTTCCAAATGTGGCTACCACTAAAACATGATTCTCTTAGAAAACCAGGACCACCAGATCACTTGAATCATATGATAAGTAAATAAAAACATTATTGTTCACCAAAAAGAGAGACAAACAACTGATAAAGGAGAATTTAATTATTCAAGAAATATAAAGCAAAAAACAAAGTAAACCATGGGTCGCCTACCATGCACTCCTAGGTTTAAAGTCCCTAGACAGACCTTATTCGCCTAAATATTTCTAACCATGATCATTTAATGGGAAGGAGTTGTAAATGGTGTGAACATAACAATTTTCTAAGGAATGAAGAGGACTACTCATGAAATTTTCATCTTCAGCACCAATCAAAATTCTACAAAATTTATCCATATCACTAAGAGGAATCAGGTTACCCAACTCAACTATGCCTCTAAAAATATGGTCATTAGCGCTTAAAAAGTTCAATAGTTTCCCATGAAAATCATCGATCGGGTCAAGAATACTTCCAGAGCCTCCATAACATATAGAGTTTTTCTCAAACCCAAAAATAGAAGAGGAAACATTGAGAAAACCCTCAGAAAGTCCCAGAATAGCTCACAACTCAGACAACTCAAAAATCTCCCGGAAAAAGTTATCAAATTCAGTTTTCAATAAATTGTTCTAAATGTCCACAAAGGACTCAAATGATGTGAATCTTTAGATTTCAGGTTTGAAATCATCACTCACAACATCAAACTGGGCAGGTAAGATGATATCAAGGAAATGCACTTTTTCATAATGTAAATCATCATGTTTTCCAGCAGGACCAAACCTAGAGCATTCTATAGCATTAGGAACTCTTAGACAATCAACTTGTAAAGACCCGTAAAATTCAAGGAAATTTTTTTCTTAATTTTCTTTAGAATTTTACAAGAGCGCGGTTTCAGACGGCACCTGATTCCGAGGCCCGGAGTGCCCGGAATTAATTTCTGAAGTTTGGCTCGGGTACGTTCAGTGAACGAACGAGCGGGAATTCCTAACTTTTGATCCGGTGCTCGGAATTGAAATCCGAGGGCACCGATGAACTCGCAGCGCCGATATTCGCTTAAAGAGACCTTTTCGGAAGTTGCGTTTGTTGCGGGTTGAATGTTAGTTTTTGGGTTTTTAGATTAAGTTAAATAAAATTTTTGAAATACAAAATTTATTTAAACTTGTGGGTTAACTTCTCCCAAAGGAAGTTAGGGGTGGGACCCACACCCACTTAACCTCCTTTGAGAGGATTAAGTGTGGTGGGGCCCACACGAACCCTAAACTTTTCAAGTTCCCTAACTCCCCTCTCTCCCTCTTAAAGGCTTGTCAACTTAACTTCTATTTTAATTATACAACTCATGTATATTAAATAAGTGAGTTTAATTTTTTTGGAGTTATCCATTTTGAATTTCAAACCTTTGAAATTCTTTGTTAAGTTTGTGATTAAATTAAGCTCTTCTCTCTTTTTGTTGGGTTAGAACTCTTTAGCCAACTTGAGAGTTTTTGAGAGCTCCTCCTCCTTCTTCTTCAACTTGACGAAGAACGCTCAACTTGACGAAGAACGCTCAACTTGACGAAGAACGCTCAAGTTCCGACGAAGAACGCCGCTCCGCTCTTCTTCGTCTTCCGTGTCAACGAGAGGGAACGCCGCTTCCTCCTTGGACTCCCTTCGTCGACATAAGAAGTTTCGCCAACGACGTATCTCTTCGGGCGTATCTCTTCGTCATCGGATTTGACGAACGACGACCGCGACGCCCGACCTCCGCGACGTTGTCTTCCGCGGGACGTTGTCAAATCTTCGAACCTATACCCGAGGTAGGGGTTGTTGATTCTTGTTTAATTATTTTTATTCTTGCTCGTGGTTCGCATGACAAACGTAAGGATTTTGAATAATTTAAGTTGCGTTATTATTTAACGTGAGGGGGGGGCCGGACCGCATGAACACGGCCGAACCCCCTCCATCGTTCTTGTTGATTTACCTTGCGGGTGGAAACAAGGTGGCGTGGTGCCGTCGCACCACGCGGTTAATCGTGCAATTATATTACGCGACGCCGTCGCGCCGCGCCGTGGAAGGATCACCAAGAACGCGACGCCGTCGCGCCGCGTTGAGGGAAATCAAGGTGCGGCGGAGGGGCGCGGTGCCGTCGCACCGCGCCGGACGACGAACACCGCGGCCGGTTCCGGGCCGCGGCGGATTGAGAAGACCGGCGGCCGGGCCGCCGGCGTCGGAAGCCGAAGAGGGGACCAGATTTTCTGGTCCCGTTGTAGAAAACCGGCCGGCCAGCTGGCCGGCCGGATGGTAATAAACCGGGGGAAATAAATCCCCCGGCCAGCACATAAAACCCCCCCTCATTTATGAGGGGGGCGATTTCCTTGAGGGGGGGCAGGAGGCCCCCCTGTTTTTCCACGAAGCGGGCCCCCAGGAGGGGGGCCGTTGATTGACAAAACGGCGCGGCATAGCCGCGCCGCCAATTGAAGAAGCGGGGGGCTTTGCCCCCCCCCCCCCCCCCCCCGCGTGCTGCCTCTGTGCGGCGCCAGGCCGCCGCGGCCACCGCGCCGCCGGCCGGCTAGGCCGGGTCGGACCCGGGTCGGGTCGACCCGGTTCGGGCCGACCCAGGGGGGGTCGGGCCGGGTCGGCCCGGACCCGGACCCCCCCGTTTCGAATCAGATTCGGTCTTTTGGCCATAACTTGAGCCACGGACCTCCGATCGACGAACCTTCTGCGGCAACGCAATACTTGGATCGAGACGGTCGTTTCGGTATATCGCACTCAAGGTTTCGGATTACTTTGAGTTCGGCCGGGTTGGTTCGTTCACGAAACCAACCGGGCCTTCGGAGAAGAAACGCTCATATCTTGAGCTACGGACGTCCGATTGACGTGCTGTCAGCCGCGTTATGTTCCTCTTAGTGAGACGGATCTTTTGGCACACTCTGCCTGAGGTTTGGACGCAGGTGGAGTACGGTCGGGTTGGTTTTGCCTTAAAAACCAACCGGGCCCCGAGGACGAAAATGCCAATAACTCTCAGACCGGGCGTCCGATCGACGCGCCGTCTGTTGCGTTGAGTTCCTGTTGACAATACTGAACTTTTGGATACATCAACTCTGGACTTTGTGTCAGTTGATGTATCAGCCTCTCGGCTCGTGGAGCAGACCCTCCGAACGAGCTTGCTGTGTGCGGGAACCCTAGTGCTGGCTGCGACTGTTACTCTGACTACTACTGCTTCTACTGCTACTGTGACTGCGAAGACGACAGCACAGAGATCCTGTGTGGATTCAACGACGACGACTTCAGCACTCAGCGATCCTACGTGGATCAGTGCTACAGGTCCTGTGTGGGCCCGATCCTGTGTGGGTCCGATCCTGTGTGGGTCCTTGCGCTCAGCGGTCCTGTGTGAACCAGCGCCTACAGGTCCTGTGTGGGCCCGAACCTGTGTGGGTCTTTTGCGGGGGTTAGTTATCTATCGATCCTTTGTGGGTCCGACGACTTAGATGGATCAGAGATCATCTTTATCGTCCTTTGAAGAAGTATACCAGTGTGAGCTGAATCCTGTTGTTTTCCTGTGTGGATTGTGTTGTGCAATCCTGTGTGGATTACTTTTTGCTTTCCTGTGTGGAATACGTTTACTTTCCTGTGTGGACTGAGTTGTACTTGGGCTCGGAGGTTGGAGCGTATTTGAATTTGATGACTTAGGTATATGTATGGGCATATATCTAAGCAGTATCGGTTGTTACTTCGTGATTGTACCTTTCTTCGTGGTTTATCCTTTGTGGATTTGAGAGACCTTCAGGGGTCTCGGGGTCCCTACTGAGTAGCTTATACTCACCCCTGCACCGGCTTTGCCCGCACTACGTTGTGTTGGTTGCAGACGACGGACAGCGTTGACCTTAGCTGAGGCTTGCAGAGCGGGATGGTACCCGGAGGTGGACCACTGGGCGGGACGTGCTCGGGGCGGACGGCGGGACCCGTGGAGCAGTGGAGCTATCTGTACCCACCCTTCAGGTGGGATTTCCGGTGGACAGCTCGGCGTAGCGGCTTTTACTTTTCAGTTGCTGTTTTCCCTTTCGAGTTGTACTTTACTTTCAGTTTGGGTTTGTATACTGGTCCATTTACTTTTCCGCACTTTCAGTTGTACTCTACTTTTGCTTAGTGTTTACTTTCCGCTTGCTACTCTGTGGTGTTTGTTTACTTTACAAAGGCAATGCCTTCCCTTTTTACCGGGATTTACGCCTTGGTGCTAGTCGCCAGCCCCTGGCCTATGGAAGGCGGGCTTGGGGTAGTCACGGCACGGACCCCGAAGGCGGGTCGTGACAAATTGGTATCAGAGAAGTTCGGTTCTACCGCGAACTCTGATCTTTTCTATGTGAAGCAATAATGTTTAGCGTATTGAGTGTGGTTATCAGTCCAGGGAGTCCAGTGTTGGTGCGGCGGCCGACGTATCCGTACACCAGGACCCTGACTTCTGATTTCCGACTTAATGCACGAAAACATTGATTGCGTGTGTGTTTCAAAGTTTTCTTTGTGATTACTTATATCAGCTCACCGGGTATACTGTTCTGACCGTGGCGCACCTGTTTCCTTTTCAGGATGGCCCCACGACGGTAGCCAGCTAGGGTTCCGAGAGTCGAGCGTGACGACAGCCCACCGAGCGACGAGGCCTCGGTGCAGGGCCCTTTGCCAGTAGTGTCACCGGCGGTAGCTCTACCCTCCGAGCCCCCGATGCTTCCAGCAGCAGCCGCTGACGATGCACGTCGCCTCAGCGCACTGCATGAGTTTCAGCGCCAGCGACCGCCCAGGTTTCGCGGGGAGACGGATCCCCAGGCAGCAGAGGACTGGCCGGAGGCAGTGGTACGAGTGTTTAGGCTAGTGAGGACACCGGCAGACCTCATGGTGATCCTCGCTGTGAGCCTACTACACGCAGCAGCAGGACGATGGTGGAGCTTGATGCTCCAGGTGCACGATGAGGCATCTCTACTTTGGACGGACTTTGAGAGCCTCTTCTGCTCGGAGTTCGTCCCAGCCACCCTTCGTGCGGTGCGTATCCAGGAGCTTCTTCAGCTGCGGCAGGGCAGCATGACGGTCGCTCAGTACTCGGCGAGATTTACTGATCTCTCGCGCTACTCGACCAACATGGTACGGGACCCATTCTTCTGGGCCCGGACCTTCGAACAGGGTTTGAGACACGAGATCAGGGCATCGCTGATCTCCCTCAGCAAACCGACTCAGACAGGAGTACTGGAGCGGGGCCTCCTGATCGAGAGCTTCCTTGCTGAGTCTACACCAGCACAGCGACCCACCGCAGGGCGGCACGTGGCAGAGTCATCTGCAGCAGGCAGTCGACGGATGACTCAGGGGTCCAGGAAGACCAGACCTTCGGGCAGACGACCTCAGGACACTGGCTCAGCAGTGCGGGGCACACAGCGCGGAGCCAGTCTTTCGAGAGGCAGACAGTGCTAATCATGCGGCGGGCAGGGCCACATGGCTCGTGACTGCCCGACCCGCCGTGCCGAGGAGCAGCAGACGGTTGAGGGACCACCGAGGCAGAGGCAGAGGGTCGACCGTGGCGGTCCTCAGGGAGGAGGCGGACGAGGCAGAGGAGCTGGACGAGCAGCCGGTGGTGGGCGACGCTTTGAGGCTCTGCCACCACCACCACCAGGAGGTCCACCCTGACCACAGGGAGCTGGCGGGCAGAGACAGGCACAGCTCCAGGCAGCAGAGGCCTACGACCACGGCGCACCCGAGATGATTCGAGGTACTATCTGTGTCTACTCCACCCTTGCTGCAGTTCTTATAGACACAGGAGCGAGTCACTCTTTCATAGCCGCTGCCCTTGTTCGGAGCTCGGAGATTCCGACAGAGCCGTTGGCTCGATCCTTACGGCTAGAGACTCCTACGGGAGCAGACTCGACGATTACGCACTGGTGCCGGCAGTGTGAGCTTACTCTAGGAGGCGAGAGTTTCGGCTGGGATCTTCTTGTAGCAGCGTCGAGGCCTTACGACATCATCTTGGGCATGGATTGGCTATCTACGGTCCATCCACAGATTGAATGTTTTAGGCGCAAGGTGCGATGTGTATGCACCGACGGGAGCAGGTTCACCTTCACCGGCGAGAAGGGAGCCTTAGCAGCACAGGATGGACTTCCGCGGAGGAGAGGACAGCCCATCACTCATCAGTTGGCTAGCCTTATCCTTGGAGCAGTTGACGTGCGGAGTCCTGGTTTTCCTGTAGTGGTGGATCAGTTTGCGGACGTTTTTCCCGACGACGTTCCAGGGCTACCTCCTCGCAGAGAGGTAGACTTTTATATTGACTTGTACCCCGGGACAGCCCCGATATCCACTCCAGCATATCGGATGGCCCCCGCCGAGCTTCGAGAGCTACGGGGACAGTTGGAGGACTTGCAGGGCAAGGGGTTCATCCGACCCAGTGTTTCACCCTGGGCTTCCCCGATTTTGTTCGCCAATAAGGCGGATGGGAGCTTGCGTCTTTGTGTTGACTATCGTCGCCTGAATCAGGTGACAGTGAGGAACAAGTATCCGCTACCGAGGATTGACGACCTCTTCGATCAGCTCAAGGGAGCACGGTGGTTCTCGAAGATAGACCTCAGGTCAGGCTATCATCAGCTCAGAGTCAGAGACGAGGATGTGCAGAAGAAGGCCTTCAGATGTCAGTATGGCCACTATGAGTTCTTGGTTATGCCTTTCGGTGTAACCAATTCTCCAGCAGTGTTCATGGCTCTCATGAACAGGATCTTTCAGCCATACCTCGATCGGTTTGTCGTGGTCTTCATCGACGACATTCTGATTTACTCTACGACATAGGAGGAGCACGCCTATCACTTGCGAGTTGTACTAGACACACTCCGAGAGAACCAGCTTTATGGTAAGCTCTCGAAGTGCCAGTTCTGGATACGTGAGGTCCACTTCTTGGGACACGTTATCTCTGAGGCGGGAGTTGCAGTGGATCCCGCGAAGATTGAGGCTGTGTTAGCATGGGAGCCACCCAGGAGCGTGACTGAGGTTCGGAGTTTCTTGAGATTAGCTGGATACTATCGGAGATTCGTGCCAGACTTCTCTAGAGTTGCGGCATCACTCACAGCTTTGACGAAGAAGGGGAAACCCTTCGTATGGTCAGACAGATGTCAGCAGAGCTTCCAGGAGCTGAGACAGAGATTGACCTGCGCACCTATCTTGAGGTTGCCTAAGGAGGGAGTAGGGTACGTAGTTTACTGCGATGCATCAAGGACCGGACTCGGATGTGTTCTGATGCAGGAGCGGGCAGTGATCGCCTATGGATCACGTTAGTTGAGCCCGCATGAGCAGAACTACACTACCCATGACCTGGATCTAGCAGCAGTGGTCTTCGCTCTGAAGACATGGCGACACTATCTGATGGGCGAGCGCTTTACAGTCTTTTCTGATCATCAGAGTCTCAGGTATATCTTCTCTCAGAAGGACCTGAACCTGAGACAGCGGCGATGGCTCGAGTTCCTCCAGGACTATGACTTTGAGATAGTCTATACTCCTGGGAAGGGGAACGTAGTAGCCGATTCCCTTAGCAGGAGGACGGGAATTCAGCTACTTGAGGAGGCGACGGAGCAGCTAGCCTCTTTGCAGATATCCTTCATGGATAGAGATGGAGCAGCCTTCCTTCAGTCTCTCACAGTCACTCCTCCACTACTGCAGCGAGTCAGGGAGGCACAGCGTGGGGACGCTGACTGTGAGACACGGCGTGCACAGATATCCTCGGGACAGGCACCTGATGGTTTCTCCCTTGGAGCAGAGCACGACATCCTTTTCAGAGGACGTACCATGGTACCAGTCGCTTTGCGAGAGGAAGTGCTGAGAGAGTTTCACACTTCTCCTTTGGCGGTACATCCTGGAGTGGCGAAGATGTACCAGGACCTCAGACGACAGCACTGGTGGCCGGGCATGAAGAAGGCTGTAGCAGAGTTCGTTTCTCGATGCCTCACCTGCCAGCAGGTGAAGGCAGAGCATCAGGTACCAGCAGGCTTGGTACAGCCCTTGGAGGTTCCAGAGTGGAAGTGGGACGGCATATCTATGGATTTCGTGACTGGAATTCCACGCACTTCCAGAGGTCACGACTCCATCTGGGTGATTGTTGACCGACTCACCAAGTCGGTAGACTTCTTACCCATCAGAGAGCAGGGCTCAGTGGAGAGCTTGGGACGTCTTTACGTTCAGGACATTGTGCGGCTCCACGGTGTGCCATCATCTATCGTCTCCGATCGAGATGCTCGCTTTACTTCCCGGCTTTGGAAGGGGTTACAGGAGGCGTTCGGGACGCAGCTACGTTTGAGCACAGCCTTTCACCCTCAGACGGATGGTCAGACGGAGAGGACCATTCAGACTCTCGAGGACATGCTCCGCGCATGTGTCCTCGACTTTGGTCGTAGCTGGGAGGACCACCTACCCTTAGTGGAGTTCGCGTACAACAACAGCTACCACTCCACTATCGGGATGGCACCGTACGAGGCGTTGTACGGCCGACCTTGTAGATCTCCTTTGTGCTGGACAGACCCTGGGGATTCCGCACTAGTGGGACCGGAGATGGTCCAGGCCACGACAGAGAAGGTCCAGGTCATCCAGGAGCGGATGAGTACATCTCAGAGCCGACAGAAGTCATACGCTGACAGGAGGCAGAGGCCACTAGAGTTCGAGGATGGCGACCACGTCCTCTTGCGGGTCTCACCTCGACGTGGTATTCGGAGATTTGGCCGAGGCGGCAAGTTATCTCCGTGCTTCATCGGACCCTTCCAGGTCCTCAGCAGGATTGGTGAGGTGGCTTATCGCCTGGCTCTACCACCTCAGTTGCACTGGGTGCACGACGTCTTCCACGTGTCTCAGCTGAGGAGATACATGCACGACCCGACGCACATCATTGATCATGGGGAGCTTGACGTTGACGATGCGGCGACTTTTATGGAGGTCCCGGTGGAGATAGAGGATCGACAGGAGCGGGTCCTGCGTGGGTGATCGATTCCTCTTGTGCGCATCAGATGGCAGCACAGGAATCTACAGGAGAGCACATGGGAGCAGGAGGCTCAGATGCGTGCTCAGTACCATCATTTGTTTCCCTAGTTTTTGATGTATCTTTACGGGGACGTAAAGCCCTGAGGTGGGAGTAATGTAAAGACCCGTAAAATTCAAGGGAAATTTTTTCTTAATTTTCTTTAGAATTTTACAAGAGCGCGGTTTCAGACGGCACCTGATTCCGAGGCCCGGAGTGCCCGGAATTAATTTCCGAAGTTTGGCTCGGGTACGTTCAGTGAACGAACGAGCGGGAATTCCTAACTTTTGATCCGGTGCTCAGAATTGAAATCCGAGGGCACCGATGAACTCGCAGCGCCGATATTCGCTTAAAAAGACCTTTTCGGAAGTTGCGTTTGTTGCGGGTTGAAAGTTAGTTTTTGGGTTTTTAGATTAAGTTAAATAAAATTTGTGAAATACAAAATTTATTTAAACTTGTGGGTTAACTTCTCCCAAAGGAAGTTAGGGGTGGGACCCACACCCACTTAACCTCCTTTGAGAGGATTAAGTGTGGTGGGGCCCACACGAACCCTAAACTTTTCAAGTTCCCTAACTCCCCTCTCTCCCTCTTAAAGGCTTGTCAACTTAACTTCTATTTTAATTATACAACTCATGTATATTAAATAAGTGAGTTTAATTTTTTTGGAGTTATCCATTTTGAATTTCAAACCTTTGAAATTCTTTGTTAAGTTTGTGATTAAATTAAGCTCTTCTCTCTTTTTGTTGGGTTAGAACTCTTTAGCCAACTTGAGAGTTTTTGAGAGCTCCTCCTCCTTCTTCTTCAACTTGACGAAGAACGCTCAACTTGACGAAGAACGCTCAACTTGACGAAGAACGATCAAGTTCCGACGAAGAACGCCGCTCCGCTCTTCTTTGTCTTCCGTGTCAACGAGAGGGAACACCTCTTCCTCCTTGGACTCCCTTCGTCGACATAAGAAGTTTCGCCAACGACGTATCTCTTCGGGCGTATCTCTTCGTCATCGGATTTGACGAACGACGACCGCGACGCCCGACCTCCGTGACGTTGTCTTCCGCGGGACGTTGTCAAATCTTCGAACCTATACCCGAGGTAGGGGTTGTTGATTCTTGTTTAATTATTTTTATTCTTGCTCGTGGTTCGCATGACTAACGTAAGGATTTTGAATAATTTAAGTTGCGTTATTATTTAACGTGAGGGGGGGGGGGACCGCATGAACACGGCCGAACCCCCTCCATCGTTCTTGTTGATTTACCTTGCGGGTGGAAACAAGGTGGCGTGGTGCCGTCGCACCACGCGGTTAATCGTGCAATTATATTACGCGACGCCGTCGCGCCGCGCCATGGAAGGATCACCAAGAACGCGACGCCGTCGCGCCGCGTTGAGGGAAATCAAGGTGCGGCGGAGGGGCGCGGTGCCGTCGCACCGCGCCAGACGACGAACACCGCGGCCGGTTCCGGGCCGCGGCGGATTGAGAAGACCGGCGGCCGGGCCGCCGGCGTCGGAAGCCAAAGAGGGGACCGGATTTTCCGGTCCCGTTGTAGAAAACCGGCCGGCCAGCTGGCCGGCCGGATGGTAATAAACCGGGGGAAATAAATCCCCCGGCCAGCACATAAATCCCCCCCTCATTTATGAGGGGGGCGGTTTCCTTGAGGGGGGGCAGGAGGCCCCCCGGTTTTTCCACGAAGCGGGCCCCCAGGAGGGGGGCCGTTGATTGACAAAACGGCGCGGCATAGCCGCGCCGCCAATTGAAGAAGCGGGGGGCTTTGCCCCCCCCCCCCCCCCCCCCCCGCGTGCTGCCTCCGTGCGGCGCCAGGCTGCCGCGGCCACCGCGCCGCCGGCCGGCCAGGCCGGGTCGGACCCGGGTCGGGTCGACCCGGTTCGGGTCGACCCGGTTCGGGCCGACCCAGGGGGGGTCGGGCCGGGTCGGCCCGGACCCGGACCCCCCCGTTTCGAATCAGATTCGGTCTTTTGGCCATAACGTGAGCCACAGACCTCCGATTGACGAACCGTCTGCGGCAACGCAATACTTGGATCGAGACAGTCGTTTCGGTATATCGCACTCAAGGTTTCAGATTACTTTGAGTTCGGCCGGGTTGGTTCGTTCACGAAACCAACTGGGCCTTCGGAGCGGAAACACTCATATCTTGAGCTACGGACGTCCGATTGACGTGCCGTCAGCCGCGTTATGTTCCTCTTAGTGAGACGGATCTTTTGGAACACTCCGCCCGAGGTTTGGACGTAGGTGGAGTATGGTCGGGTTGGTTTTGCCTTAAAAACCAACCGGGCCCCGGGGACGAAAATGCCAATAACTCTCAGACCGGGCGTCCGATCGACGCGCCGTCTGTTGCGTTGAGTTCCTATTGACAATACGGAACTTTTGGATACATCAACTCTGGACTTTGTGTCAGTTGATGTATCAGCCTCTCGGCTCGTGGAGCGGACCCTCCGAACGAGCTTGCTGTGTGCGGGAACCCTAGTGCTGGCTGCGACTGTTACTATGACTACTACTGCTTCTACTGCTACTGTGACTGCGACGACGACAGTACAGAGATCCTGTGTGGATTCGACGACGACGACTTCAGCACTCAGCGATCCTACGTGGATCAGTGCTACAGGTCCTGTGTGGGCCCGATCCTGTGTGGGTCCTTGCGCTCAGCGGTCCTGTGTGAACCAGCGCCTACAGGTCCTGTGTGGGCCCAATCCTGTGTGGGTCTTTTGCGGGGGTTAGTTACCTATTGATCCTTCGTGGGTCCGACGAATTAGATGGATCATAGATCATCTTTATCGTCCTTTGAAGAAGTATACCTGTGTGAGCTGAATCCTATTGTTTTCCTGTGTGGATTGTGTTGTGCAATCCTGTGTGGATTACATTTTGCTTTCCTGTGTGGAATACGTTTATTTTCCTGTGTGGACTGAGTTGTACTTGGGCTCGGAGGTTGGAGCGTATTTGAATTTTATGACTTAGGTATATGTATGGGCATATATCTAAGCAGTGTCGGTTGTTACTTCGTGATTGTACCTTTCTTCGTGGTTTATCCTTTGTGGATTTGAGAGACCTTCAGGGGTCTCGGGGTCCCTACTGAGTAGCTTATACTCACCCCTGCACGGGCTTTGCCCGCACTACGTTGTGTTGGTTGCAGACGACGGACAGCGTTGACCTTAGCTGAGGCTTGCAGAGCGGGACGATACCCGGAGGTGGACCACTGGACGGGACGTGCTCGGAGCGGACGGCGGGACCCGTGGAGCAGTGGAGCTATCTGTACCCACCCTTCAGGTGGGATTTCTGGTGGACAGCTCGGCGTAGCGGCTTTTACTTTTCAGTTGCTGTTTTCCCTTTCGAGTTGTACTTTACTTTCAGTTTGGGTTTATATACTGGTCCATTTACTTTTCCGCACTTTCAGTTGTACTCTACTTTTGCTTAGTGTTTACTTTCCGCTTGCTACTCTGTGGTGTTTATTTACTTTACAAAGGCAATGCCTTCCCTTTTTACCGGGATTTACGCCTTGGTGCTAGTCGCCAGCCCCTGGCCTATGGAAGGCGGGCTTGGGGTAGTCACGGCACGGACCCCGAGGGCGGGTCATGACACAACTTCACAATGGAAACATTCATAAAAAGGTTGAAAGTGTAGGAAAAAGTTATGACTCACTCTCCAGAATGTGTTCCAAAGAAATAATTTGTTCATCAATAGGAGGGTGTGGGGAAAGAGAAGTGGCCAGTGAAAAAATTTCAGTGGGTTTGGGAATTAGCATCTCTATGACCTCAAGTGGGAAAGACCCATACTCAGCTCTAACCTCAATTTTGTAACATTCATTCACAGTCACATCTATCACATCACAAGTAACCTCATGTCGGGGCCATTCAAACACCAAAATTTCCTCCACATCATCTACATCTTGGTGGGTGAGTTTACCTTTGGAGACATCAATGATGCCACCACTAGTAGAATGGAAGGGACTGCCTAAGATGATTGGAACCATTTCATCACATTCCACATCAAAGATCATAAAATCAGTGGGAAATGTGAGTTTTCCTACACTTACTATTATGTCGTCCACTATCCCATAAGGGTGTGTGAGTGACCTATCAGCAAGATGAAGACAAATAGAAGTTGGTTGGATATCACTAAGAACCAACTTTTTGAACAAGGATAAAGGAATAAGATTGATACTCACTCCTAAGTCACACAGACAATTTAGTTTCCCACTTCCTCTTATTCGACACTGAATGATAAATCCACCAGGGTCCTTCAATTTGAGGTGAATATTTTTTTGGACAATTACACTACACATTACATTGAGATCAATTTTATCCAAATTCTTCAATCATTATTGTTCTTCAAAAACCATTTTGTGAATAAAACATATGAAGTGATTTTATCCAATGATTCTTAGAAATTAATGTTGATGGTGAAGCTACAAATTAGTCTAAAAAATCTTAGGTAATCAGGTTCATTACGTTGCTTCACTCTTTCTGGAAAGGAAATGGTAGGAGCATAATGTTTTAGAATAGGTAGGTTATTCACCTTCTCTCCACATGCCACTTTATTCATCACTTGCTTAATCAATTCCCACTTCATTTTCTTTGGTTCCTTAGCTTTCTCAGGTGTGGTATGCACAATCTATTCCATTTGAAACTCACATTATAGATTTCCAGAATTGGGGTTTTCTATATTTTCATTTTCAATTTCAACATGAACATTGTTTTCCTCTTTCCTAGGTGGTACCTTATCTAGTTATTTAAGTTTAAGCCTTGAACTGAATGTTAATGCCACCCCATTTTCTCTTATATTGGTGGTTGAAGTGTTAGGAAGCTTTCTCTTTTCTTTACCAGCTTGTTTCTTATCCATTTGATTCATTTGAAGTTCTAAATTTTGAATCGTAAAATCTGTGTCCTTCGTAAATGAGCTGATCTCACTCAACACTTGTTGCAACATCCCCTTTAACTGCCCTTGAAAATTATATGATTCATCCACATATAGATTCTGGAAAATATTCTTGGGTTATTGGTGGAATGTTGGGGCAGTGGGAAGCCTGGTGACCCCTTTCTCACTCCTTGATTTATTGGAATAACCATGATATCCAGACTGATATTTAATTTAGAGTTGATCATGGACACCATGATTCCTAGCCCTGTAATCAACAAACTGGGCACTCTCATCACATGAACCAGGTAGGTCAACATTTGGACAATAACTCTGAGTGTAACCAAACATCCCAAAGTGATAGCACTTCTCCCTAAGAACTTTATCATTAACAAAAGTATCTTGAGGATTTGTATCATCCCTATGAATGACTCTCCTCCAGGTGCGCTTATGTAGAGATTTTTTAGCCAACTTATCAAACAATTGTTTCAGATCATCCGTAGTGGAATAAGAGAAATCACCTCCACAATATTGATCAACTATGTTCCGATTGTAGGGGTGAGGGAAATATAGATAGTCTCCATGAGAACATGAGGAGATATTTGATGGCTGGGGCTCTCTCTATGAAGACCTATGAACCTTTCACATGCTTCGTGAAAGAGTTCTCCCTCATCATGGACAAATCCAGTGATCTTATGCGTAACCCCAATAGTGGTGTTCCTTGGATTGAATTTGGATACAAAGGCATTGCACGCCTATTCCCATGTTTCAATGATTTCCTAATCATAAATTTCAAACAATGTCCTAGACCTACCCTTTAGAATGAATGGAAACAACCTTAGCCTCAACTACTCCTCACTAATATCTCGTAGAGGAAACTATTGGATAGAACCATAAAAATCGCTGATAAACTCTAAGTAGTCCTCTGTTGGAGGAACATTAAATGATGGATGTTGAGAAAGATGAGACAGATTGATCTCATATCTCCAAAACCTAGGGGAAAATTTGATGCAGGGTGGATTGTTTGACATAGTAAACATTTGAGACTCCCAAAGCTTAGGTCTTTCAAGGGAAGAAACAAAGGGTTGTGGCCCAATTAAATTTTGATTTCCAGCAATGTTTTACAAATTCTCCATTTCAAGTTTCTTTTGTTTTCTATGTGCAGAATAGTAATTGTTTATTTCCTGACTTGGAGTTTCAAGTTCTGACTTAGAATCTCTAGTGTGCATGCAACTTCAACAACAAGCATTTCTTGAGATTTTTCTTTGTACAGTTTTATGTTTTGTATTTTTTTTTCTATTTAATATTTTTTTTATTTTTTTGGGTTGTTTTTTTAAACTTGGTTGTATGTACCTTCCCTAACAATGGAGCCAAAATATTCCCACACCGTCATTGAGTACGCACAAATTTAAAATTTATAAACCCTAAAAACTACTAGTACTATCGTAAGAAGGGTGTCGAACCACAAATAAGGACATATTATGTGCTTGACGAAATTAAAACTAAAACAAAAAAAAAAGATAAAAAAGAACAATAAAAAAAGAAAATGTATGTACATAGTGAAATAAATACTAACAGTGGGTGTTAAAATGAAGGTGATATGGTGAAATATGTGGCTTAAACAGAGAGCAAATAGTAATGATGATTTTAGGGTCCTCATGCCTCTTTGAACTGATTGAAAAGATACTCTCTGGTTTTCCATGGTTTAATTCAATTACTCAGTGCATAGAAAAATGGTGTTAATCCACTGAGTTGTCACATTAGTGGATCAACACATCTCGATTAACTTCCCTGAGTCTTGATCTTTCTTTCATGACACTTAGATAAACCTACTTAATCTGGAGAATGATGCATTGACCTTTTCCAATTATCAGTACTTCGGTCAATGATCCACTATGAAATGATTCATTACCACACCTGTCGGTCATTAGGTAATGTAAAAAGATTCTCAACATAAAAAGAAGACAAAAACGAGAAATGGAATTGCACTGAGCAATCAAACTAATAAAACATGATGGATATATAGATGATAGGTTCTCTACAGCCCAATTCCCCAAATCTATTTAACTACACATTAAAATAGTAAAACAAAAAGAAATAGTTAATGAATTAAGAAACATCTACAATGAGATTTCTCCTCTCTCCAGAAACTGCTTTGATTCTGATCTCCTTCTTTGTGTCTGTCTCCCTCCGTTTTGGTGATGAGATGGATCGAAGGTAAATCACAATGCCTTAATGGATCAATGGATAACTGGATAGAAGAGTGGATGCTCGCCCCCTACGGTCTTGTTCCGGCCCCCCATTCTCCCCCTACTCTTGTTCCAGCCCCCCGGCTCGAAGAGAGGAGTTGCATGTCCTCTTCATTAGAGAAAAAATAGAAAACTAAACTAACAGGCAGTGTCAATCCACATGGAACATCTTTGAGTGTGCTCGTCACTAGCCTTTTTTTGAACTCCCAATGAGTGTAAACAACCCCTGAAATGAACCCACAAATATTCTCACATCATTCCCACAAACTACATATTTAATCCCCGCATCTATGAGTAACTCCCCCTGAACGAAACAACAGAAAAACCAAAGCAAGTTAAACAAATAAAATAAAACTAAAATTAAACTACATATTAATATTATTACTTAGATTAGTTAATAAAAATACTTATTAATATACATATATATAATACCTAATATTATTATTACTATTATATGTAAATAAAATTATTATATTTATTAATATTATACTTATTAGTAAACAAAAGTAATTAGCATTATATTTTATGTATATATAAGTATTATATGTTATGTATATTATATAATGTATTATATATATAATTATTATTATATAAAATAAAATTAAAATGAAAAGGAAAAGGAAAAGGAAAAGGGGGGAGTAGGGTAAGTGCGGCGGGAGGAGGGGAGAAATGGGGAAGCGGATTCAGCGCAAGGGAGATGCGGTGCGATGACACTGTGCAGGATGGATGGGACGTATTATCGGAGTGGCGATGGCTCAGGCGGTGTGGGCTTGTAGTGCGGATATGTTGCAGAGGGAGAGCTGGTCGTGACAGCAAGAATGGAAGAAACATATGAGATGTGGGTCCGCCGGTTCGAGTGTGGTTCATGGAGATTGGGAGCGGTGCCGGTAGTGGAGACGAGCATCTGGTGTGCTCGGTTCAGCTCGCAAGACAATGGCTCAGGGGTTTGAAATTCGAGGGGCAGTAGGGTTGCGGAATGGCTAGGGTGTGGAGCTGCTTCAGAAGCGGCCGAAGATGGAAGATTTGACTATAGCGTGCTCAAGGAAACAGTGAAGTTCTAAGGCTGAATGAAGCAGGAGATGGATTGGATTGGGTTCGAATGTCGACTGAGCAGAGGATTCTCCAACACCTGATTTTTGGTAGAATGTGTCGCTCGAGGTCCTGGTTCTGTACTGACAAGATAAGGAGCTCTGAGTGGGTTGTGTTTCAGATCTATGTGGAAGATGATTATTTTTAATTTTTCAATTATGCTGTGAATATTCTTCTCTGATTTGCTTTTATGTTGTTGGTGCTGGAATGGTGCATGTATGAGACGAGAGAAGATGGGTATCAGAATGGTGCCAGGTTTGCTGTGGAAGGAAGTAGGGAAGAAGCTGGTGGGTGGTAGGGGATTACAGTGAGACACGCACCATGAGTTTCAATCACAATGAGAGCGTGAGGAAATGGTTTGGCAAGGAGAAGGGGAATAGATACTGTGAGACAGTTGCGAGAGGCGGTGATGTCCACGGTGAGTCTGTGAGGAAATAGAGGTGCCACCGTGTGGAAAGGGTGGAGGCGGTGAGACAGGAGTGAAAGGGTGGCACTGTGAGTGATGTTCACGGTGAGACCGTTAGATTGGAAAAGGTGGCACATACACCGTAAAAGAACATAACCGTGCGACCACAACACCTACAAATAAACAAATAAATAAAATTAAATAAATAAATAATTTAATTAAACTAAATTTAGATTAATCAATTTATAAATTATGTTAAATAGAATTAAAAAGTAAAAAAAAAATAAAATAATGTTAGAAAATAAAATTAATTGTGTTTTATTTAAAATAATGAATTCATTTGTATTCAAAATTATAAACAAATTACATAAAGAAAAAATTAAAATATTTAAAGTAACTTGCTTAAATTATTTGACCAATTAATTAAATAATTAATTAAATTAAAGAATAAAAATATTAACTGAATAAGATTTAATTGTTAAAATTAATTAAATTATTAAAAGACGAAAAACCATAAAGAGTTATTTATTTACAATTTAAATAATAAATAAATAATTAATTTAGTAAATGAATTAAAAAACTAACTAGAATGAAAAATTATAAAAATAAAAGAATAAATAAATAAAAGTCTGATTCGCAAGACTAAGTTAATTTAAGAATTATTTAAAATGGCACTAATGCACATTAAAACAGATGTTTTAAACTAAAAACTGATTATTTTACACAGCAGGTTCAAAAACACAAAACATATCAATTATTTAATAAAAAACTACATTTTGATATAAAAAAGTCAATAAAAATACAAAAACGATGTGGCAAAGAGTATGAAAACACTGCCACATCAGCCCATCACAAATAACCTTTTTACCGTCGACCGTAATTAATGTGGCCGAATGTATTTCCGACCAGAATCCCATCGCAAATAGTCCTGTCACAACTAATCTAACATATATATACCCCAATCTGTTTTTTCATCCATTGTTCTGAAATCCTTTTTCCTCTACTTCTATAAACTCGAATATTAGAGTAATGATTTTTAAGAGTTAGTTTTTTACGAAGATGTTGTGATGCCGCCTACAATTATAAGAGATCATGTTTAAAGGTATTTATGATATATTTAATTTAGTATTTAATTATTTTTTTATATTAATTTTAATTATTGTTGATTAGTTATAATTAGGTTGGACTTAAATTATTTTGTCACAAGTATTTATTTGTAATATTATAATTGAACTATTAGTACACATTCTTAATAATTAGTAAACATTAATAATTATTAATGATAATAATTAATGTATATAAATAATTAGTGGTAATTAGTAATTAGTTGCTTTATTTTGTAGTAATTAAAAGTAACTAATGTTAATTAGTAATAATTAGAAATAAATAGTAGTAATTAGAAAAAATAGTAAGAAATATTTAAAATTATGAAAAAATAGTATTAATTAGTAATAATTAGTAATAAATACTAATAATTAGTTATAAATACTAATAAATAGTAATAAATACTAATAAATAGTAATAAATACTAATAAATAGTAATAAATAGTAATAATTACTAATAATTACTAATAAACAGTAATAAATAATAATAAATTGTAAAAAATAGTAATAAATACTTATAAATATTAACAATTAGTAATAAATATTAATAAATATTAATAAATAATAACAAATACTAATAAATACAAATAAATAGTAATAAATACTGATAAATACTAATAAATAGTAATAAAATGTAATAAATAAAAATAAATAATAAAAAATTGTAATAAATTGTAATAAATATTAACAAATATTAATAAATAGTAATAAGTTGTAATAAATAGAGATAATTAGTTATAATTAGTAATAAATTGTAATAAATTGTAATAAATAGTAATAAATAGTAATAAATAGTAACAGATAGTATTAATTAGTAATAAATAGTTATAAATAGTAATAATTTGTAGTAATTTGTAGTAATTACTAATAAATTCTAATAATTAGTAGTAATTAGTAATAAATATTATAAATAATAATTAATAGTAGTAAATAGTAATAAATATTAATAAATAGTAAACAATAGTAAAAATTAATAATAAATAGTCATAAATACTAATAAAATCTAATAAATACTAATAAATACTAATAAATAGAAATAAATAGAAATAAATTTTAATAAATAGTAATAAATAGTAATAGATAATAATAAATACTAATAAAAACTAATAAATAGAAGAAATAGTAATAAATTGTAATAAATAGTAATAATTAGTAATAATTAGTAAAAAATAGTAACAAATAGTAAAAAATAGTAATAAATACTTTAAATAGTAATAAATACTTATAATTATTACCAAATTCTAATAAATATTAATAAATTATAATAAATAGACATAAATAATAATAAATAATAATAAATACTAATAATTTTTAATAATTAGTAATAATAGTAATAATTAGTAATAATTACTAATAATTACTAATAATTAGTAATAAATAGTAATAAATAGTAATAAATAGTAACAAATAGTAATAAGTAGAAATAAATTGTAATAAATAGAATTAAATAGGAATAAATAGTAATCAATAGTAATTAATACTAATAAATAATAATAATTAGTAATAATTAGTAATATTTATTAATAATCAGTAAAAATTACTTATAATTAGTAACAATCATTAACAATTAGTATTAATTAGTAATAAATAGTAATAAATGGGATTAAATATGAATAAATATGAATAAATAGGAATAAATATGAATAAATATGAATAAAAAGGAATAAATCAGAATAAATAGTAAGAAATTGCAATAAATAGAAATAAATAGCAATAAATAGCAATAAATAGAAATAAATACAAATAATTATCAGTAATTGGTAACAATTAGCAATAATTGGTAATAATTAGCAATATTTAAAAATAATTAGTAATAATTACCAATAATTACCAATAATTATAATTAATTACCTATAATTACCAATAATTCCAAATAATTATAAATAATTACCAAAAAATAGGAATAATTAGCAATAAATAAGAATAATTACCAATAACTACCAACAAATAGAAATAATTAGCAATAAATATGAATAATTTACAATAATTTCCAATAAATAGTAATAATTAGTGATAATTACCAATATATAATAATAATTATCCATAATTAGAAATAATTAGGAATAAGTTTGAATAAAATCATTTTTAATAAATTGTAATAACTTATAAAAATTTCCCCTGGATTGCCGACACTCCTTTGGCTCAATGAATCTTCTCTTTTCTAATCTAACTGACTCAAAACATTATGAAATGTATTCTTCTAAATTTTCATATCCAATCTCATATGCACAAGTTTGAATATGAAACCGTAGGACAACATTTTTTATAATTATTTTAGGCGGTGAAATTTAAAAAAGATGATTTATCGACGAAAAGGGGATCTTTTGTCCGAAGGATCATTTACATGCATCTTTCTCACACTAAAATAACAATGAATAATCTGATTCGAGGAACTCTTATACATTCTCATATGAAAGAGAATGAATTTGCGTCCCTCCAAGTAGATTCTTTAGTATGATTTCAGTTTGAGATAGGTTCATGTAAAAGAACCATTGGACAAAAGAGTAGTTGTCAATATACTATAAATTGTGTCACCTGTAATTAATGGTAATTATTAAGAGGTAGTCGTAATTATTTATCTTATTTTTTGGATAGTTATTTCCTAATTTCAAATTATTCAAAAATAATACTGATTTTATATTTTGTTGAAAAATTTGGAACAAGGAAGTCAACAACATTCATTATTAGATGATCACAGTTGGATAAATCAGCACAGAAATCTAAATGGATCTATTTTAAATCTTGTATATAATGAGGGTGTTGAAGCACTATTGTCATTTTCATCATCAAACCCAAAATTTGATATAGAATGAAGAATTATGTTTCCTTGTAAAAAATGTGTTCCGAGAACATTCGACACATTTTACAAGGTTGGGTGACATCTCTTGCAGTTTGGTTTTTATCCAGATTATGTCATTTTGTATCAACACAGTGAACATAGTTATAGAGAAGATACTAATAACTTGATTCTGGATCCATCATGATTTCAAAATTGTGTACATGATGTTGCAGGTCCATCTGTTCAAAAAACTGAAACTCTCGATGATATTAATTTAACTCCTGAGTTGGCACTATCCAAATTTTATGAGTTATTGAGGTCTCCTTAAAATGCACTATATCCTAGTTACAAGATAAGAAAATTGTAACCGGTTGAAAAATATATGTCTATTAATTTAGATAATGAAATCTCAAACAATTATTTTGATCACAAATTTTCTTTAGTTAAAACACTGTTACCTAAAGGAAATGCATAACCTTTAAATTACTATCAGAGCAAGAGGATGGATCATAATCTGGGCCATTGTTATCAGAAGATTCATGCATGTGAAAATGATTTCATCTTATATTCAATGTAAAATGAGTCATTGAATAGTTTTCCCACATGATGAAAATCAATATATAAAGAAGCTCAACTAGGGAATTCTAGATCGATTCCTGTAAAAAAATTGAGATATTTCCCCCTTACACCCAAGTTGCAACGTTTATTTATGTCTCAGAACACAGTTTCAATGATTTCATGACATAGAACCATGATTTTAACCGATAAAATATTGAATCATCAATCTGATGGTGGTTCATGGAAACATTTTGACGGACTGCTTCCGTCTTTTTCCTTAGAAGCCCAAAACATGCGATTGAGACTTTTTACTGACAATTTCTATATGTTTGTTTCTTATGGTATTATGTATTCATGTAGGCCTGTCTTTATAACTGGATACAATTTACCTTGATGGATGTTGTTGAAGGAGCCCTATATCTTTTTTACCTTATTAATCATAGGACATCTGAAAAAGAATATTGATGCTTATTTGAAACCATTGATTGAAGAGTTAAATTCATTGTATAGTAATGGTGTGACTACATATGATGTTGCTGTGAAACAAAATTTTATTATAAAATATGCATTGATTTGGATGATTAGTGACTTCACACTATATGTAATGTTATCTTCCTGGAGGTCACATGGTCTGAAATCTGGTTCTTCCATTATGAAAGACAACAATCACTTTATTCTCATCAATCAAAAAAACCATTCTATTTTGACTGTCGTTGAAAATTTTATCCAACCGATCATCCTTTTCAAAGAAAATAGTCTCATTTCATAAAAGGCACAATTTAAAGTGTTGAACCTCTAAAAATTATCTCAGGTACATAGTTAAAATTATTTGTAATTTCATTACCTTCCATCACATTTGAGCCAATAGTAAACTAATAAAAAAATCACGATTTTGGGAAAGAACATAATTGTATAAAATAGATCATTTTTGAATCATCCACATTGTTCTGATATTTTAGTCCTCTACATGTTTAATGTCATGCATATTGAGAAGAACTATTTTGATAATTTATTTCATACAGTTTTGGATACACCATGTAAGACCAAAGATAATGTAAAGGCACGATTAGATCTTACATTAATTTGTAGATGATCGGAACTTGAAATATTGAAAAATGTCAGATCATAGAGGTTAATGAAGCAAAAATAAGATTGTACACTATCCAAAGAGACTGGCGTATTATTTTATTAGTGGATTGAAGATTTGAGACTTCTAGATTGATATGCTTCCAATTTGGCCAGATGTGTTAAGAGTAGTCATATTAATAGATTAAAAAGTCATGATTCTCATGTTATAATAGAAATAATTATGTTGAATGGATTCATAGGTTTTATGAATTTTATTATATAGGATTCTATAATAGACATGTCATATTTTTATCGAGACATTTGTTCAGAAACAAAAAACTATGATGGACTAACTAAACTGGAAGAAGATGTTGTTTTCAATCGATGTAAACAGGGAAAAATCTTCCCACCAACTTTCTTTGACACAATGAAATATCTGTTATTATATTTTCCACATGATGCTAAATTTGAGGTCCCTTATAGTTTTGAGGGATGTCGTGATTCGAGAGATGCATGCAGAAATTGATGAAAAAGGTGCATAACAAAGCATCAGTTGAAGGATCAATTGCTGAAGCATATTTTCAAGAGGAAATTTCATTTTTTTGTTCTCTCATTATTTTGAACTAGAATATCCATAAAAAACTGGAAGGTACAGAATGAGCATAATTCTTGATGATGAAATAGACAATAAATTATTAGTTTTTAATAAGCTAGTGCTTGGCTTCAGTGACGTTCATGAACAATGGCTTTTAGATAATAAACATCACAGAGCTCATACAAATGTTCTGCTCAACTGTGAAGGAATGAAATCTTTTTTACAATGAGTTCTTCTATCATTTATTCTATAATTTATGTTACAGTAAGAATTTTTTTTATTTTTAGGTCATATAATAATAATATAATGAAACATCTTCCAAAATTTATAGTATCTACTCTTGAAGAATGACGGATTTGTTTTTCTCAATGGTTTCAAAAACTGGTAACATAAATTATTGATGGTTTAATATATCAATTCTGTTTGTTATATATTATATTGATAATTGTTTTTAAATTTTCTAGGAGTCTCAACATGATGATAAAATTGAAAAGAGACTATTTGTATTGAGTAACCCACCATCCAAAAAGGTTAAATCTTATAATTTATATGTGGTTAATGGTTTTTTATTTCATATAGGTGCATATGGGGAATAAAAAAAACAATGAACAATGGAGTTTTCTTGATAAGATCACATCATATAGAAACTAAATTTGACATTTATGGCATGCTGGATAAAGTTATTGAACTATTTTATTTAGGGAAAAATATCATAACAATGTTTAAATGGTAGTGGTTGGATACAGAAAGAGTCTTGCATGTTCATCTGATTCATGGAATCGTTGATATTAAATATAAAAGTTTTCTTATAGTAAATGAACCATTTTTACCAGAATAACTGTTACATCAAATATATTACGCAAATTATTTTGCTACTTCATGAGGCCTGCATGATTAGAGGAGCATAATAAAAATGAAATCTCAAAAAAATATCTTTACTCAAACTGAATGTTTTTCTAATGAAGTACATGTAATTGAAATTTCATAAGAGACTACTCAATGTCAATCATTTTTACAAAGAGACATGAATATCTATAATGAAATCCACCAACTAAGGGTCAATGGTGACAATGATGTCAATGATGTTACAAATGAATTTGAAATGGAAGAGATGATGAAACTAAAACTCATATGGATATTGATGATGCCAATGAGGAATATGAAGACATTAACATCGTCAAATATAAAGATGATGTTGATGAAGGTGAACATTGACATAGTTAAATGTTGTTTATAATCATAATTAATATATATTTATATATAATAGTTATTTTCAACTATCAGTTAACAACAATAATTTTATGTTTCCGATGGACCCTAATCTATTTTCATAAGTAGGAGAAGGCAGAGCTACCTATCATCTAACCCTCAACACACTAGAGGTTCAGCAGGTATGTAGAGGGGGTGCAGTCTTGCACGACTGAGAATTCTTGACCCTATCCCCAAGCAATGTCCACGTATTGGTTTCGATCCACGTACACAATGGAATTGTAACCTATGTATTTTAGTTATCTTTTATTAATATATTTATATTTTAATTGTTTGATTATTTGTTTTTTTCCATTATTTTCTGCATGTAGCTATTGGAAAGGGGAGCGATATCATGCATAAATATCCCTCTCTTCCATGGATCACATGGGATCAAATTCTAGTTGATATGTAGCTAGGAATATTCAATCATTGGATGGTATGTAAATAAATAATCTTTATTTAAAAATTTATTTCATTAATAACTTGATATTATAAATTATTTACATGCTTTATTGTATCCCATCAATGATTTCATGCGTGGCGATATCCACCAGGCATGTGGGTGTCTATGTTTGGGCATTTCAGTCAGGTTTTGCACAATTAGTGAAGGAAAACCATTAAGAAAGAAGGAGTGATAGTATTTGATGATTCATGTAGATACCATTGATAAGAGTACATTTCATCTCATATTCAAGATGGATTATGTTCACACTTGATGAGTGGTGGATTATAGAGGAGATCATCATTGGTTTAGAAGAACTGGGGGAGACAGATGGTGACACATCGAGGTGGTAGTCGTACATTTAGTATGAATAGAGAGAATCTCATAAGTATCTTTTTTAAATATTTTATATAACATTAAATATTATCAGTATATTTGATATTCATATAATCAGTCGAGCTTACCAATATTAAAAAGTATGCCATTTATCAGAGTATGTATAATGATCCATCCACAAGGGAAATTAGAGGTGATCACCAGCATTAGATTGTTGTAAGTATTATTTCATTTTCTATTTGAAAATTAACTACCTATAATATTTTTACAATATCATATTCAAAATGAAACTAATGGAGTCATATGAGGCCACGACCTCTCAGACACGAGATGAGAGTCAGGCTATGTTGTTGATCATACTACTACCCAAAATTTCGATGAGGACACATAGATGGAGGAAATTGTGTATGCCCTCATGAAGGGATGAGTAGTTTTTTTCGGCTCTCATTTGACTCATGGAACTTATTATGGTACTGCTACGATGTCGGCATCCATCTCAAGAGGAGCTCATGGAGAGGAATCATCTTATATCTCATAGTATCAAGAGCAGTTACGAGCTCAAACTAATCTTATAGAGAGTATGCAGAAGCTAGAGGAAGTGATGTGTCAGCAACACGAAGAGGACTTGTGTCAATGGCAGTAGCAGCAACACGAGTAGATGGAGTACATGCACCATCTGGATCATAGAATATGAATGGAGTTTTCTCCACCATCTCCTCCAACTCCTCTAGAAGACTATCCCCAATGATTTTTTTTTGTTCTGTTAAAAGTGTATGAATTGAACATTTCTTGTAATACGAACTATTTATAGTTTTTTTCTTTTATATTGGTGCGAATATTACATATTTTTTTTATTATCGTTAGTATTATATTTTTTTATTTTACTAATAATAATAGTTATTATTATTATAATAATAATAATTTATGAATTTTTATATTCGTTTACTAATATTGATCATTTTAATATTTTCTAGTATTTTTTATTATTTTAAAAATATTAATACTATTTTATCATTAATAATAATTTTATTATTATTTGTATTTTATTATGTATTTTAAAATATTGAGAATTTTAAAATTTTTCATTTTTTTAATATTTTAATATTATTAATATTATATTTTCATTAATAAAAATTATATATATTTTTTTATTTTATTAAGTATTTACAATGGGTAATTTTGCGATGGGGCCCCATCACAAATAGATAATATATATTTTAAAACATATCTACGATAGGTTACTTTACCATCGCAATTTTTTTTCCGACGAGCCTATCAAAATAGGTTTATAACATTATGTTATTTACAACAGGCCGTCGTCCCTTCAGAAATAATTTTTTTGATGGTCCCATCGCAATAGTTTCGTGTATATACAATGTATTTAATCAGAGATATATTTATGACAGGACTGTTTACCATCAAAAGTAGTACTTTATTGACAGGCCCGTCGCAAAAAAAATACTAGTTGCGACCTCATTTTCTGCAACAGTCTATTTACGACGAGACCCAGTCTCAAATGGCATAAATTCTGGTAGTGTTGTGTTCGGGTGATTTTATGTTATAGGGATACCATTAAGATATAAGGAATCATGATCCGGTGTTGAGGTGATGTTTTGGAAGGTGAGGATTTGGTTTTTTAAAAAATAGTTGTCCATAAAATTTCCAAACATACTATTGGGGATATTAAAAAAATTAAAACATCAAAATATTGACAGTATCATTTTTAGGGTGTCAGTGATGTTATATGAGGATCAAAATAGGATTTCACATGAGAGGTTTGTGTATCTAGGATTTTTAGTTAGAGTTGGGTGATGGTAGTATTTTGTGAATCTGAAGGTGGAACATAATGGATTAATGTTGAATTTTTTATTTTTGTTGGTACATGTTGTTTTTTGGTTACTAATGATTTTTTATTGATAATTAGAATGGATATAGCGGGGAGTTTTAATGATCCACATATTTTAATGTTGTTATTTTGAGGGGGAATTTAATTTTTTTGGTTTAATGAGGGGAATATTTTGAAAAACCAGACTCATATTTGACATTTTGAATGCTTTAAAATTCATAACTGATATTTTTAGAAAAGGTTTGATGGTCAATTCATGCCTCAATTGTTCTAAAAAAAGTCATATAAATGTTGGGTGGTTGTGCTGCTAAAGCATTATAATAATAGAACATTCAAGTCATGAAGGGTTAAGTCATGTTGTGAATGATATTTACATAGGTCATGTTCATTAAATGAATAGGTTTCACATTGTCATGATACCTAATAAAATCCATCCAATCCATGAACCGTGTTTCATTCCTTGAATGGGGTTAGATAAGGTAATGGTTGTTGTACATCAAACATTTCAGATCATAAACCAGATTCCTTACATGAATAGTGTGTGAGACAATGTATTCATGTTTTCAACCTAATGTTCATGTCATGAATAGTTCATGGTTTCCTCTCTCTTGAGTGAGGACATCTTATTCATCTCTTTGCTGGGTTTTTCATGATTTAAGTGGATTTGTGTGTCAATATAATCAATTTTTTTCATTTCATCTCTTTATATATATATATTTGATTCCCCATGGCCTAAGGTGATTATGAATGTGTTTAATTGGAGATACTGGGTATGATCATTCGCTCTCTATAGGCTTTTTATCCCTTATTGATATAACTCTATTTTGGATGGATTTTTAGAGGGTTCAAGTATCGATTCTATAAAAGCATGGTCGAATCATCTGATATTTAGGGACTTTCAGCAGTGGTGGGTCGAGTATGTCCAAGGAGTTTTATCACATTCCCTTGTGTGAGGTATTACTGTGAAAATGAATCCTAGTGAGATTTTTGACACTTTTTATCCATGATTTAAGCTATTTAATTAAATATAATGGTTTATAATAAATTATTTTTATCGTATCTTGTGTTACACGAAATAAAAAGATGAAACTGGCTTGGATATTGAAAAATTGGATTTTTCGAGGTGGTTTGGAACTTGGAATGGGTTGTAACATAATTGTGGAGTTAGTTGGTCCATTTAATACAAATACAAATTCTTATTAAGCATGACTACCTACTTCAAGCATGTCTCATGGGTTTAGGTAGAGTGGATATTAATCAGGGTCAAAAAGATATAGAGAGAATATGGAATTGGGTGTCCAATACAAGGGTAAAATTCCCTTTAGTACTTGGGAAATTTGGATTTCCAAGTGATTATGCCTCCAATGGGAGATGGTGATGATTGTTATCAAGAGATACCACTCAGATGGGATGGGTTGTGAGACATGACATTGTCATACTTGGATATTTTTTCAAGGTCTATATGAACATTAAAGATGGGATTTAACCTATTTATGATATTTGATATGACCGTACATCTTATCCATGTTGAGTGACACCCTCCTGATGGTGGGTTGAGACTTGGTGAGCACTAAAATCGAGATGCAACTTTTAGGATAAGACAAGGTGTGTGGTAGAGGGTCTTCCATCAAATGATATCTTAAAAAATATCACTTAAGATATATTATATGAAACCCATGTGCAGGTCAAGGGAATTGATTAGAACTTAGCATCAGGATTCTTAGGGACTTCGAGAGTGATACATTTGAATGGTCTCTACGTACTATGACTAATATTTTTGAGGATTCATGAAGACGGTGTGGAACAAATCATATGTTTTGGGTCAGTGAATCATCTAGGTATTGTTGTCACCAATGGTTGACAAGTGTGAAATGTTTCAGTTATGATATATTATGATAGTTTTAGAGGAAAAATTAGATACCCAAAAAAATGAGGTGACACAGTCTCTAAGGTGGGGCTCAGTCTGAGTGATTAACACCCAGGTGATGATTTGGTAAGTTGTTTCATAGTTCAATGGCCTTGTTCATTATTTCTTGTGTATGTTTAATTTAATGATGATGATAATTGATATTGTATTGTGTGGTAGATAGATACTATGGTCTTCATTAAACTATGAGTGTTATAACATTGGATATACTACAATAAGTTAGATGGATTCATCGTTGTGCATGAATTATAGGATATCCATGAGTGAGATTGTGTGGCTTGGGATATTTGGAATCTAAATTAGCAAGTTTTGATAGTCATAACCTTCCAAGAGTTATACAATATTTCTCAGCTCTCCATGAGTGAGATGTTTTATAGGATATGACATGGTGTGATACGATTATAGACTACCAAGATTGAGATGATGTTTGGGATGTTATGTGCTATGATATTAGATTATGGGACTATCATGAGGGAAATGGGGTCCATATGTGATGTGACTTGAGATTGGATGATGAAACCGTCTATGAGATAGATGGTAATAGTCTAACACTATACTTATGAACATCTAAGGGAGCGAGGATGTCCATGATGCATGGTATGGAACCCTGAGGGAGTGGTAGTTAGGACATAGACAATGACCTACCCGAGTCCTCAGGTATGAGATGGGTTGTGTAATCAATAACATTCCTAGATGAATGGATTCTTATATATCACCAAAGAAAGTACTATTAGGTTTTATTGTTTTTTAATTAACACATAGTGATCTAACGTATAGGGATTTTATGGCATCTGGTTAGCACAAGATATCCAAATAATATTTATGTCATGTATATTTTATTCAACATATATATATATATATATATATATATGATAGTGTATTCTAGTGGAGATCGGTGATACCCTACTAAGATATATGTCTCACACCTTGCATGGGTACTCAGGTACACATGAAGGTCATATTGTCTAATGTTAGGTTTAATATATTATCTGTAGTGAATTAGATTATAAAAACATGCTGGTACTTAGTTACATGGTTTTGTTGAGCACTGGGATTGAGTTAGGGATGGTGTATGTATTTTTCTAATTTCATTATTTTTTATAAATTATCATACAATTGGTTTATCAATTGATGTATGATTCCATGAACATGAGTTTTTATGCTTCTGCATGGTATATTTTTTTATATAAATGAGTGTATTAAGATATAGATATATATATTTTATGTTTAGTGTATGTTATTGTTTATTTTTAATGTGTTTTATAACTCTTATTTGAGGGTATAGTCTCCTTGACATTTTTTAGGACATCTCTTCTAGTTGATAGTATCAGTTGTATATAGAGACACAATTGAGTCCATGTGGATCTATTTCATGGAATGTGGTTTTGGGGGGATCACAAAAAATTATGAAAATCCATGTCTAATAAATATGAGAATCACTTCTAATTTACTAAATTAACTCTCAATGAATAATTATATCTTTACATTCACTACATCCATAAAGAGACTATATGAATAACATTTCAAATATTGGATGATCTGCGAAACAAATTGTTTTCTATTAGTTATGATGAATTTTTCTTAGAGTATTGGGTATTTAATACTTTCCATACCCGCTCTTGTGCTAAAAATATTGGTTTATTCCCTTCTCTTCCAAAATAAATTTTTCTTTCTAGGCTCTGACTCTGAGATTCTAAAGTCTAGATCATCGAGTTGTGACATTAAGATTATGAATTCATTTTAGGTTATGACTTACTAAATGTTTATGTGTTTTAAAAATATATAACCCCCTTTATAACTTATTTTTTGATTTTTAAGAAAATAGAGGGAACATGCAATGATTTTTGTATTTTTAGATAATGTATAAAAATAATAAAAAACAAATGAACAAGAATAAGATCAAAAACACAATGAATTTTTTTAGTTTTTTTAATAAAGATTATGCCCATAAAAAATAGAATGGTTTATCTCAATAGGATCTAAGGTATAAGTTGATTTCATAGAGTAATGAAACTAAATATCATGGGGAGATCATAATGTAATGTGGTTCTAAGATAATATGTATTACTATAGTTCCAATATGTACTTAAATTTAACTATTATATTCCTTCCTAATTTTATCTGATGTTGTTAGTAGGATTCTACTTTTAATGTCCTCCTAAAAGAAGTTGTTATCCCAAGAGAATCCATGTGTAAAACATGAAAGGATAAAATGGGTGTGGCCAGAGGAATGGATCATTTTGGATTCATTAGTGGAACACTACTTGAGTGACATAATAATGGTTGTTGTGGAGGATGTGGTCACAAGAAATGTACTAGGTCATGGGAAAATTTCATAGGGGTCAGCTGTATTGGGATTTTAAGTTCAATAACACCACGAACATTAGGTAGGTAGTGGTAGAGTTTTTTGGTTGTGGTCGAGAGGATTTTGAAAATGAAAAAAGTGTAACATTATTCCTAAAATATTTTTTAATTTGAAATTTCAAAGACTTTATTGAGGTTTCATGAAGGTTTTTAATTTTTTTCTACCCTCTATTATTTTATCAAAGTATGCATCCACGATGGTGTATTCAAATGATATGATTTCAAAAAAAAATTATTCCATTTTTTTAATACATTATTTGAACATCATTACTAAATTTAAGAACACGGTTGATTCATTCTATTAGACTCTTCATGGTTGATATTTAATGAAATATAACATTTTTTAGTAGAGACTAGTCTTGTTGGGCTGGATTCATGAGATCCTTACATCTGTACATTTTAAATTGTCCATAATTGATAGCTCTTTCTCTTTCAACAGGACATACTGTTTGCTGTTGTCAGTAATTGGCATTTGGAAAGTGGTAATAATACCATTGGAATGAGACTATCATGATACTTGTTCTATAAATCATTTTATTTTTGATTGTAAATGGTTCTCGTAACTCTAATCAGAAATTAATGTTCTATTTGGCATGTGAGCGTGGTTTTTGAGATTACACCCTTGAAGAATATTTCCATTGAGATAAAAAAAAGTGGGGTAGGATGTTCATTACCATGTATAGGCCATGTATATGTCTATTAGTATATAATAAAATCATGTTCTTATCCATATGTCAAATATCCAAACTAAAATTATCATTTAAAAAAATTCCTATCAAAATGAATATAATAACCAAATAAAAAAATATCACACACTTTGGAAACATACATTAATATTGGGTTATTTGATTTGGAGAAACTCATATTGGATGTATAATGACCAACATCTGAATTTTGAAAACCCTTGGTGACGTACATCATGTATATGGTGTTCAAAATGTATTTAGGGAGAAAGAAAATCATTTCAGTTATTGTGGTTATTATATATGTTCTATATAATTTAAAATGGATTTATAAATATAGGTGGCATGGGGGGAGTGGAAGTCTCATTCATAGTTAAAGCTGATACTATATTTTTTAATAGTTTTCATACATTGATTTACTAAAGATTAATGTGGATGTATTTCATTATTTTATATGTTTCTAAATAATTATTTATAAAATACAAAGATATTTATTGTTATTCAAATTTATTTCTTTTTTTTTTTGAATTACAAATATACTTTTATATATATATATGTATTTCTATTTTTATTATCACTAATGATGATAATATTTGATATTATTTTAATGTAATCATTGGTTATGTTGAATAAATATAAGTTGTTTATCATTCATAAGTAGTTTTTTATTCAATATTGAATGTTAATCATAGTGATAATTATGTAATTATCATTATTTGTTTTCTAATTATGTCTACCATTGTATAATGTTATATAGTTTTTGATGTTCTTATTTAAATGAGATCATATGTTATGAGGGAATAAGAGAATCGAAAAAATATTTCAATGAACATACACTACTAGATTTCAATTACTGTAATTTTATATTGATTTCCAGTTAACTATTTTCAGTTATATATATTTTCTGTTTTTCGATGGCTTCATATTGAGAATCAGTACCTGAATTGGGATTATGAGTGTTTGGAAATTCTTTAACTGTGCTTGAGACATTATTTGAGTTACTTTAGATGCCTTGAGTGTTATATGTCTATTTGGGAAGGTTCATGTGATAGATATGATTATTTTTTTGAATGGAAATACATTCATGCCATAGAGTCACTTATACCATGAATATTGTTTACATATAATGTTTTTCATAATTTGAAATATTTTTTACAGTCAAGAAACCTTATGATATATATTTAGTCCAAGAACCTGGGTTTATTCCATAAATGGGTTTTTCCAAGTGATAGTCCCTATGACTCAAACATTTTAGTTCGTTAATAAGGTTTAGGTCGTAAAATGTGTGGATGATAGGGCATTCATTCCATAAACTCACATATCATGAAATGAATTATATGGGTAATATCTCCATTGATTATGGTATAAATTCATCATTTTTGGGTTTAAGTGTATCATGATTTAGGGGGTTTGTGGGTTAGAAGAATCCGTTTATTTATGACCCCACATCATTTCTATGATTCTTCGTTTATATGTGTGATTCATGTTTTTTTATTGTGATTATAGGTAAGATCTTATGTTATCATTATGTCTATAGTCCCTTGTTTTTCTTCCTCAAATTTTGATCCATTTGGGAGAGTGTTTCTTTTCCAATTAAAATAATGCATGGAAGAATCAACTATGAAAAATATGTCTTTCATGAGTGGTGGCTCTTGTGGATACTGGGAAGATGATCGAACACTATTAGGGTTGGTTTCAGTGTGACGGTGTCTCCTGGTTTCTATTCAAATGTTACACCTCTTTTAGTTAAGTTAAATAATATATTATAATTATTAATAATTAGATATTCATGTCATATTTTATGAACTAGGAACTAAAGAGTTGATATGACCATGGATAAATCATGAACGGGTGTGGATAAGATGTTACATATGTTGGCATGGTTGGAAAAAACTTTATACAGGTATGTTCTCCCTCTAATAAAATTAAAATGAATGATATTAATCATATAATATTGGATTTAGGTTTCATGGGTTTAGGTAGAGAAGATAAGGATCAGGGGTGGAAAATATATAGATATAGATTGATGTTGGGCCTCTTATGCCAGGGTTATGTTCTCTTTGTCAATTGAGTGAACTATGATTTCATAGTTTCTATGTCTCGAAGGAAAGAGTGTGTTGGTAAATAAAATGAGAGACCAATATGTGGTAATGAAATGTGATACAATAAATTAGTATCCTGAGATGGTTTCCCTTAGTCTAGAAAGGTATAATAGATGGTATTCAACCTACTGAAAACATGTAGGATGTTTATATACGTCAACCATTGTGGGAAACACACTCCTTTGTCTGGGATAAGAGGTGGTGATAATTATGAGTAGGATAAGATCTTCGAGATGAGAAGATTTGTGGTGGAGAGAGATTTCTACTAGTAATAATTTCAAATATATCTTTTAAGTTATTTTAGAAGGGAAATAGGTACGTGTAATGGGAACTATTCATAACAGGAAATTTGGATGTTTTGGGTCATAGAGTGGGATTGAATGGGATGGTCCATGGGTAGAATTATTGTGAGTGTTGTGGGATCATGACGAGGATGTGGATCAGGTTATATGATCGAGGTCAGCTGAGCATTTGGGAATATTTTCACCAATGTGTAATTATCATGAGATGGTATCAATCAGAAGATATTTTAAAGGGCCTATAAGAAGTATTGGATACACTAATAGAAAATGTGAGTCAGGTTTTGATTTGGGTCTTTTTCTGAGGGACAAAATCCAATTTTATGTTTCGTTAATATATTTTTTAGTTTTGGGGACATTTGTTTCATGAACATGTTTTTCGGAGTGCTAATGATAATAAATGGTTCTAGTGTGGGTGATCGACCCTTATTCCATTATAAATAAATAAGTTAGATAGTGGTGGATGTAATTATTTGATTGAGATTAAGTACCTGTTATGCATGAAGACTAGGCCAATCATGAGTGTGATGGGGAATTATAAGAACATTGGAATATATATGTGTTGTATGATAATGTTCAACCCTATCAATAATGACATGGTAATGGTTAGACCACCATGAGTGAGACGTGGGATATGATTTGACGTGATAGGGTAAGTGGATGTACTTTCATAAGGGAAATAGAAACTGGGGTGTGTCGTAGTGTGATAATGGATGATAGAACCACCATTATTCAAAAGGATTCTAGATTTCAAATGAATTGGGACCATATGTATAAATCATACTATGAGTGAGATGGTAGAGGAAGAACCATTTAAATGATACCTTCTTAGTGGGAGGGTTTGTCAGGATGATCGAAATAATATTCTATTTTGGCGGAGTGGCTAGGGGGAGTTGGATGATGGTCTGCCTTTTTCCCTTGGATGTGCACTAGGTTATGTAGTTTAATGAATGATGTGACAATTGAATTCTAGAATCATACCAAACTAGGTATAATCAGGTGTTATAGTGGCCTTGTTAACACATGGTGACCTGATGTTCACAGATTCACAGTGTCTTGGTTCCCACATGATTTCAAAGGTATTTGGATGTCATGTTTTTGTTATTCATCATTCATGAACATATGTAATGAAATATAATACTGGAATTAAGTGATACCATACAAATATGTATTTATCATACTCTACATGGTAATACTAGTGTTTGTGTAGACCTTATTTTCTACATTTAGGTTTTGTACAAGTCATACAATGGATTGAGCTAGAGTAGATCAACAATATTTAGAGACCATGTTGTGTTGAGGCCTATTGATGGAATTTTTTTTGGTGTGTGTATTTTTATATTTTCAACATTTTTCATATATGATTAAACAATTTAAAAACCATCTGATTAATACTATATTGAATATGATTTTGTATTATTTGAAACAATACATTTATTATTGTGTTTTTTAATTATTTTGTAATACCCTGATTATGATTTATGAATGATTTTTCCTATTCGTGTAGTGTTCGATGACTTTGATTCAAAGACATTTTTTCTATAATATATTTTATAGGAACTTGACTCTAATCAAAAAACAAAATCATTCATGGAGGTGTTCTAAAGGCCATGTGTGACTCTTGATTAGATTATGGTTCTAGGTTGAGGCATTATAATGTTCAATTAGAACATTTATTTATTTTTTGGTTTGGGGAGATAGTAGATACATCGTTTTGGAAGGTGTCATGACTTTTCGTAGAGATTTGATTAGAATATCATGAATACCTTTCCAGTTGTAAGTCCAAGTTACCATGTGTGGTTATATGTTTATTCTTTTTTAATGATATTCAATAGGGTATGATTATTAAATATGAGGGGTTTACTCGATATTTTATTGATCAAAATCTTATGGGCATCCAATTATAATTTTTTTAATAAGATTTTTTGATGTATATAATGAACCCTATGTAATATCCTTATAAATGATTAGATCATTAAATTTAAAACAAGATATAATTTAGAGGAAAGGATATAGGGTTTGAATTAGTGGGGGTTTGGGGATCACTTTATAAATAATTAATGAGTAAATATTTTTTAATTTGGATAGTATAATTTTAAACAATTTATTAAATTATAAGCACCCTCGGTAATCCCTATGATGGTCATAAGAAATTACTTTAACGTAAAGGGAGAAATTTCATAATAATTTTTTATCTTCAAGATTATTTTTAATCTTAGTTATTACTAAGTTAAAAAATAAAATTTTATTAATTGGATGATATTAATCATCAATGTCCATTGAAAATCATCATAACTGTACTGATGTGACATCTAAACTCATCTAGGAATTATATAAATGATGTGATTTGATGACCTCATTAATATCCCTTTTCAATTTATTAAAATCAATAAATCTTTCATATTCAGTAGTTATAATTAGTGATTATACATACCTACTCAATTCACAGTATTACTCATGAAATTGAACGAGAGAGACAAGTAGAAAAAAACACTCAATTTATCACATGATTAGTGTTATGATTGTAAGTGTTAGTATGTGTGGTCCTTTTATTTTTTATAGGATTATATATATATATAAATTAATAATAATGTCACACTTACATATAATTAAAAAATAATTCAATATATTACCAAAATGAACATCATGATTGCATCATGGTTCCTCCCTAGGCAATCACAATAAGTTTAGAAATATATGGAATGGTGAGGAAGAAATGGTTAATTTGAATGAAATTCCAAGGCCTCCCATCATACTCCATAGTTGAAAATACATTAGTGGTGACAGGTATGAGTGATTCTAAATACAATTATAGTGAAACTTCCACAAAATATGTTCTGTGTCTTTCAGATTATGTGGGATATTCATAACAAAATTTATCCTTTAAAATTATCTAGATATAATACCCAATTATCCAATATTTCATCAAATAAATTTTTTTAGATAGGTGAGACTTTGCGTAGGTTACCTAAGGGAGGTGGGACCATCATACTTTAAATTCCTAGGCTAATGATATAACTCAAATAGCATAGGTACATCCAATCTATTGCACCTTGAAATTCATTACATTGTTATTCTCCTTTAGGAATCCCTTTCATGGATACATCCTTTGGATAATTTATTTGAATTGAATCTTCATGATCATTGGATCCTTAAAAAATCATACTTGGATGAGTGTAGTTAATGTTATGATTGAAGTAGTGAAGTGATACAAAATTGGGTAATTTTTTATCTATATATTCTTAAAAGAATTCAAACATTTGATTTAAAAATATAAATTTAGTGAAAATTATTTAATAATGGGTTAATAAAACCCTTAAATAATATAATGAAAATTAATAAGGGTGATAAAATATTATATATTATTGTGTCATCACACCCCCACACCTAAACCTTTCTACCCAGGAAAAAAGTCTTATATCCTAATCAAATCTCATTACTATATCAAAGGTGACATAAATTCCATGAAATATTTGAAATAAAATAAATAATTTTTTTTATGAAATAAACATTCTTATCATTATTATTATCTCACATTAAAATTTATTCAACTTCCTTTTTTCAAACATGAAACATGTAACAATCTACAGATCTAATAAATTTTCAATTTTTACTCCAAAAACATATGACTGTGGATTTATTTTCATTTCCATGATTTCATGTGATCATATAATATTCAGGTTGATTTTATAAGTTCATCACTAGTAGAAACAATTTTGATACTCAAGAGGAGATATAATTTGTTTTACTAAGGATTATGGGTTTATAGAATTTTTTTAAAAATTACGATGAACATATATGAGTGTTTACTCTATTAAATAAATGAATGTCAAATCTCAAAAAGTGTTCAAAATAAATATACTCCCTCAATCCCTCAAATAGTGTATACCTTCCACCTCACTCTCCATTTTTACATACTCTGAGTCTCACAACTGATCAATAAATAATAAAGATTAAACATCCTATTTTCTCCATTTCACATTATTTTATGGAATTCATTCAATATATAGAACTATTATTTTTAATAAAATATTGTTTATATATAATGATGGAAACATGTGAAAAAATGATATAATATGGATTACGAATCCAGTTTCAATAACAAATGTAACCACCCATTAACTGGACAAAACTAATGATTACTTCAATAAATTTCACCTAGAAATACCCTCTACCCAAACCTAATAAAAGATATGAATATTTAAAAGATATAGGTAGGTTAGGTAAAATGTTTTAATGGTTTGGGTTTTCTGATGGGTATTCCATGGTGTCTAACTATTAAGAATGTTAAAATTTAATTGTGAAACAATATAGAGGTAAATTATTAAAAAAAATCAATGATTGATAACCTATATCATGAATATATCATACTCTAATATTACATACTCATATAGAATCATGGAAAGTTTTTGTATCTCTACACGACCCGATACTCTTAGAAACCTAATTAAAATGGAGAATATAAAATAAATGTATTAGAATATTACTCACGCAATGGATTTAAAATGTTGGTAAGTTATAGTGAATCATGGGTTAAAAAAATTTATGAAACTAAAATTATTTATTTTAAAATAAAAATTATAGAAAATGATTCCATATCAGCATTAAATTGAAAAAATTTTCAAAAAAATTAATATTCTCCACAAAATTGACACGAGCATGAAAAATGAATTTGGATATTCACATAAATGTAAAAAATATATAAAAAAATAAAAAATAATGAAAAATTGAAACACAAGGATTTTTATATACATATACAACACATAAAAAGAGATACATGACGTTTTTTATTTTAAATATAAATCCTAATAATCCAATGTCTTCTTCCCCCACCCTTATAAAATAAAATTTACTCAATGAATGTATCTTTTATAAATAGACAAGTAAATAGACAAATGGATAACTAATATCCTTTTAGGTTGTGTCATATATAACATCCATTAGTTATATATCATCCACTTGTTGATTTGTAAGATCCTCATAGAAGAGTTTATGTCTTTTCCCATTGAGGATAAATTTAAGTCAATGTGGTCCTAAAAAATTAGTATTACAAAAAATGAAAACTTTCATCAAGTGTATTAGTACTGATCAATAAGGAACATAGATTATCATGGTAGAGATATTTTTTTCATTATACATGAGTATCTTCTCACCAATATGAATCGTCCATAGATAAATCATCTCATCCTAGATAGATGTTTTTATCTTCAGGGATATGGGAGTCCTCCTATGCATCATTCCGAATTTTATCCAAATAATGAATATGTAAAATCTCATACCCACATAAATAAAAGGGATTCTATTAAATTATTTAGAAACATGGTATTAATCATTATCAACAACCATTAGTAGGTTACATGCCTTTATAAAATAATCATATATAGTGATATTTTATTTTGGGTTCTAAAAATATTATGGTATACTCAAAGTACGTCATCTAATCACAAACTGCAATCATTCATGTTAGTTTATACCATTATTAAAAATATTATCCTAACCTCTTGATTTGAAATTTGATCATATCTATTAGTTTGGGGGTGATATAAAATAGAGAAATTATGAAAATAACCATATTTATGTGTCATCGTTTCTTATGTTGATACTAAAAATTTGAATCCTGATTCACAACAATACCTTCTTGAAAAAACTAACATGCTAAAAATATGAGATCTCACAAAGTCAAATACCTCTTGATAATCATAGATCCTAGTATAATTTTAATCAAACTATTTTTATAAATATTTAAAAAATATATAATATTCAAAAACTAAAATGAATATGGAAATAACCTAATGATGTAAATTCCCCAGGCATCAATTATCTCACAAAATTACTTGGGTTTTTTTAGTAATTTCATTCATCTTGGAAATATTACCTATGAAATGAATTCATGTTTAGTACACAAAAAACATTATTCATATGTATAAAATGATGAAAAATAAATTCTAGATTCGAGGACCTTCCAAAAAAGTATTTCGAGAGACAAATTGGATCCCATAATCAATAATGTGAAAGAATATCAAAATAGAGGTGAAATCACGGTTTGGGACAAACTGAAGAAAAAATGGTAGCAAAAAATTATCCAAAAGTATGGGTTATCCCAAATATTCCATCCTGAATATTGATTAATTAATTTTGATTGTGAAGTTATAATGTATCTAGTGTTCATGAATACTGAAAAAAATCACAATATCTATATTCAAAGAAATATGGTCCACAACATCACTATTGTTCTCATCAGGAAATAATTCCCCAATGGTGATGGATGAGTCAACATGGTAGTCTAATAGTATTGAAATAATGATAAATTTTTCATCAACTACATCTTTCACTCCTATTTTATTTGAATCTCTTGGTCAAAATCATGAAGGTGGGGAATCCATTATTTGATGTGGGGTATACATTCTTGTTTCATAATAAAAAAATAAAAGGGTAGCCTAATCTGAAAACACAATGATATTGAATGAAACATGATATGCATTGAATTTTTCAAAGAAAAAACATTAATGTGATATTATTTTATGGTGTTTGTGTAGATTTTGTATGTATGATTAAGGGAATATGAGTCATAAACAACGATATGGGGATCCCTTTCAACACCTAATTAAAAATAATCCCCAACTAAAACGTTAGAAGGATCACACATATGTTCAATGGGGATATCCCTCCTTAGTGGTTGGATTATTTGACGTGATGTGAGACTCCTATTTACTGAAATAAATTAATCCTAATATTTTTTTATAAGGAAATATATTATCTTGTTATAACTACTGAGATGAGGGTATTGTGAACTCAGTAATTTATTTATTGATTCAATGTTAAAAACCACATGCACGGAGAAATATCACACCTCTCAAACAAATTTTTTAAATGGAATAGAATAAATTATTTCAATTATTTATTTATGAAAGTAAATTATCTTACATGAAATAAATTTCCCAAGAGAAATCCCCTTCTCTGCATTAAAATAGAATTTCACATAATTTAAATAAATGATAATTCTTAATGAAATGAGAGAGGATATAACCTAGGTGTGTTGTAAAATTTTAAAAGATAGATCTATAAACTATTAAATTATCCATAAAAACATTGATATAGTTCTTAATGTGCTTAAAAAATACTCACTATAAAAAGTAATATGGAAATTATGAAGACCTGATGGAATCTTGATAATTGGGAATGTTTCAAATACATAGGTAAATATTTCATTTTATTAAACCAAAGGGGATATATAGATTTTAAAATGACATTAATAGCCATAATGGAAACATTAATGAAACTTATAAAAAAATAGATCTTAAATTTTATCAATAGAAGCTAGAGGAAATTGGTCCTTTTGTGGGGATATGATTTCAAAAATGGTAGTCAATATATACTCACTATATATTGGGAATACATGTTTCATCCAATTTCTTCCATTCTTTTGACAATAAAATTATTCCTATTTTTTTTGTAAAATATTTCTCTGGATAAATCCATTAACTATAAAATATGGGAAAGATGATCCCAATAGAAAATAATTTAATAATTTCAAATTTTACCACCATAGGGAATATGGGATTTAACTATTGTTTAAAATGCCTTATCTTCCAATCCTTGTTGTTTAAAAATATATGGTATATGATTATAGATGGTAAAATCAAAGGAAAATAATTTAATATACATCATATCATCATTTTATACTCTCTCAAAGGAAATGTCTATTTAAATTCATTATTTGGTGAGTTTGTTTTCTAAAAATGATAGAAAATTGGTTATTTCCATTATGATAGGAATTTTTTAAATTATATGTAAATGTATTTAATGAGAATACTAGTGTTTTTTTATTAAGTGAAGTAATTATTATGGATGGTGGCCCATGAAACAATATTCATACTAATGATTATTTAATATTGAAAAATAATATATATATATATATATTTAATTTTTAGAATCTTTAATAACTATGGGTACCTCAAAATGATCACACCTTTCATTTGAAACAAAAAAAACATAGATTACCAAATTTAAACGACACTCAAAACATGAAATTGAACACAAATCATCAAAAAGGTAAAAATTGAAATGTAAATCATAGTAGGGTATGAGGAGAGAATGTTGTGTGTGTGTGTGTGTGTTTATATAGAGAGAAATTCCATTGAATATATATTATGAGAGGAGTTATATTTAATTGGTAATTTCTTATTATCATGGATGTTAAAACATTCCTTTTCTCCCCTAAATCCATAGTCAATAATACCATTGTGATCCTTGATGATTTTATTTGTTATTGTAAGTAATTTCATTCCATGTATGATAGGTTAATGTCATCGGGTCTTTGAATCTTCCATCTAAAGAACAAATAAATTTTTAAGGAAGATGAAATTCATTACTCATATTAGGTTATCCTCCATCTCTCTTGTTTGGTGTGTTTTTATCGCATTATAATATTTCATGATGATGTATTTCGATTAATATTTTCTAAAATACAGAGGAGAAAAAATTGATTGAGGTATCATATTAATTGAACCACCTAAATTAACAATTCCAATAAAAATTAATTCTCCCTAATGGTAAAACAAAATAATTTTATTTGGTGAGAATCACTATCTATGTCATGGTATAAACTCTTCTTCAATGGATGATACTATAATTACTCATTTTTCACTATCCGTGGGATGTTCTCTTAATAAATTTCTCAGAGTGAGGAACTTTTTTTAATAAAGCAATGAGAGTAATGTTAACATATATATTATTAAATCAATCATTGATCTCTTTATGAATTACATTATCAAAAATTTTCTTAGAGACAACAGTTATTATGGTAAAGGAAAAATAAATTTATTGTTTATGGTAATCCTCATTGATAACTTTTTTACTTCCTTTTTACTTTTTTGTTCAATTGGATCATTTTATTGAAGAGAAGTAAATTTATCAACAGAAATAAAAACCCGCTTTACAAGACTATTAGAAGTATAAATTTCATTATCACTATAAAGTGTGAGTTCACATAACTTTCCTCTTTCATTGGATATTAATAATGTTTGGATAATAGTCATATGGGACATTGTTTCGTAATATCAAGAATGGTGTTTTATAGTTTTCTAACATGTGTTGGTACGACCTAAATAGCCAATAGTTTGGTCTATTGAAATAGAATGCTTTGAGATTCCATTTTCATACCATTTCCTTGAGGATTTGTTTTTATATAGTAGGAATAGGGTTATTCTAGTAAGTTCAAGGATACAAGAGATGTGTACCTTTTTTTATTGATATATGTTATGTCTTGGGTAGCTTTAGTTTCCTCTTTTTCTGAATTTTGGTTGTTCTCAACTCCCAAGGTTTGTATTTGGAATGAATGATTATTTTGTGAAGGGGTATTATTTTTTAAATGGAAACCTAATAAATACTTCTTCAAAAGATTTGTTTGAATCCTGATATTGGGGGAAATGGTCAGAGAAATTAGTGTTATTAGATTAAATATAACAACTTAATAGAAAAGGTGGAGAGTCTTAATTTCCATGAGAAGAGGATAATTTTATTAATATGGTATGAATTACACCTAGTATATTTTTTTACCATTTGAAATAATGGTGAATTAAATTTCCTATGAACTAATTAGATGTGTTAAATTGTCCATGTACCCAAAAAATTTTGAACCATATTTTAAATTATTTAATTAGCACTGATATGAGTATTATTCCATAGGGAACCAATAAATGAATCATCTATCCTACAAAAATCCAGAAGTAAAATTACTTATAAAAGCATTAATATATATTTTTTTCACATATTTGGTGATAAAGAAATTTTGAAGAAATAATTTTCAATATTTCCCATTATTCGTTAAGGGACACTCCTTATGATGTCCCAGTACCACAAATGTAATTCCTAATTGTTATTTTTTGAGATTCCTCAAATTAAATTTCAATTATGTGTCATTTATGTTTATTTAATCCACAAATTTTCATATGAAAATAGTATATCTAGTTTGTGTCTACACTTTCAATAGAAAAAAGGAAATCCCAAAAAATTTATGAGGCCATCAAACACTTTTTTGGGTCTCATAGTGGAGAACACTATGAGAAACGGCATGATATATTTGTTTGGGTCCTCACTTGGAAGACCATGAAATTTAGGATGTAAATGGATGAGTAATGATCTCAACACAATAGTGTTTACTTACATGGGTATTGTATGTATGCATGATGGTACTCCACATCAATGGTGGCAATTTATTTTGAGGTTTGGTTATATTTTTCTATGTATTGATGGATTTTATTTAGTTCAATTTTTTATTTTGTTTAGAAAATATGATTTTCCATAATGGGATACTCTTTGTTAACTGATTTTCCTACACTAGATTAACTCATATGTGATAATATATTCATTTCAATTATATGGTGTATTTTATATAGTTTTTATCTTCATGGTCGTGTCAAGAAAATATATTTTATTTTTTTCCCTTTTTAATAAATACCAAATAAAATTTAGAAACATATAAATAATTATTGGAGACAAAAAATAGACGACTATATTACATAACTAGGGAGAGACAAAAATTATTGAAAATAAGAAAAATAATAAATAATTATGGGGAAAAAATAAATTAAAAAGAAAAAAAAATAAAATAGATAGATCAAATTGATAAATGAAAAATGACTCCCTGTAAATTGTGATAAAATTTAATCATTTATTTAAATACATAATGTTATAATTTCATAAAATAGAATATATGTAGTATAAGGGGAACATTAAGTTATATCCTGATGGATATATATATCAATAACATTAAAAGAATATTTTTTATATTTAATTATATTGTATTTGAATGAGTGGGGTCTAGAGGATGTATTTATAGAGATTTCATGAGTAGGTATTTATGAATTAAAAAGGTACAATTTCAAAAACAAATCATTGTAATCACCCAGAGTAATCCTCATGTTGATAATCTATATTCTCTTCCATTGAACGGGATAAATATTTCAATAATTAATTTTTAAATTCTGAATATATATTTTTAACTAATTTAATAATATTATAACACTAAGTATTTGATCAATCATACAATATTGACCATTAGTGATTGCTCAAAATCAATGAACATGTGTTTATATAAGAGAAAATTTCCTAAAATAAATATATCAAGGTAATTTTTTTTGTGACCAAATTTATGAAAATATATTAAATATTCCCATGACCAAGAAATGAATATACAAAAGTTATAATTCTGGATTTTATCATACAATGTAATCCATAACATTATTGAATAATTATAATGGGTGATAAAAGAAGAAACATTCATATAATCATCAATTGATTTGGGTAATTCATGTAAGCATTTTGATGTACTATCCTTTTTTAGGTGACAATATAATAATTAAAACAATTATAAAAAAATTAATAAATAATGGAACACAAACATAGAGTTAAAACATCATTCAATGTATTATAAAAATATATCTCAGAATTTCTTCATGGTTTATCCTTGAGTTCTGAAAATGAATTTCAAAATCCATTGAATTATAAGGAATACAAATTTTAGTAGATAATGTTTACAAAGCCTGCAATCCTACCATATGGCCAAACATTATTTTATAATGAAGGGGAAGTGTGATTTTTTTTAAAATTACATTATATTTTCCCAAAAATAGGTGAAGTATCTCAGAGACTATGAGGATTTTCCATGATACACAGTCTCTATTTATTATATTTATATTCAATATTGACTTATACTCTATTTTGTGACATTTAATTCATTTAAGGTGTATAAATTCATATTATCTGACCAAAGTAGTTGTATTCATCCCAATAGGATTTGTAAGGCATGTGATATGGATAAAAACATCAGGTGGATTCAATCTATCTTTATTACATATTCTTCACACTATTCATATATACTGGAACCCTAATACATGGATCTATCCATCGGTCATGTTTATTGAATTGAATCTCCAATAGAATTGTATCCTAAAAAAAGAAAATAAAAATTTGGATTGGTGTAGTGAATTTTATGATATAAATAATAAACTAAAAACCAATTGATCCACTGAATAATCATATCTTTTAAAAAATGGTTTCACAACATGAATTTTAAATATACATTAAGTACAAAAAAATTTATAATAGGATAATAAAAAAGATTGGAAATATATTGTACAATTATAAGGTTGATGTTATATGATATATCACTTTGAGATATGTTGTTTATTATTTTAGATCATGAACCTTTGGAAAGAAACCAATGATCATGAGTCATATTTGGCATGTTTGGTTCATATGAAATATATCTGTTCTATGTTAATAGATATTTTTATGAAATTTTTTTACTAACCATTCAACATGAACATATATGGTGTTTTCCATATTAATGTTTGTTGAAATTATACATAATGAAATCATGGTATTTTCTATGATGGAATTTCATGTGGACCCTGGTTTAATAGGTTCTATAGTGATGAAAATACAGTCCTTTTTTCAAGGGATATATGAAGTTCCATAGTGGGTCGGTGTGGAAAATTTACGATTTTCTAAAGATATTAATAGGGAATTCAATTATAGAGGTCTGATATGAGGATGATGACATATTTCCATATATATATATATGCAGAAAATATGAGGGTCTATGGATAAAGGAATGACTGATAATACTAGAGATATGACACAGAGAATGAGTTGTGTTCTTAGTGTTGTGGTTAATTTCAAGGGTAGGATCAGATAGAGGCATTTCCCATTGGTTATGGATATGGACAGGGAATGGGTAGATGGATTTGGTTTCAAAATGAAACCTATGTGGTAGGAGATCATGTTATTTTCTATGAAATGGTTGACATGACTTGGTTATTCGATTTGAAAAAACCCATATGATTATAATTGGATAAAATATAGGTGTAAGAACTTATGATTTATGGGTCCTAAGTCATGGCAGTATATGATACGTTTTTTCAATCGATTATGTGAAAACATATAGTTTTGGGTTTAGTAATAGTTGAGTTAGATCATATTTGAGAACTTATAAGAGTGTTTTAGTATGAGGACTCTTTCTTCGGAGAAGTTGAGTGATAATTTTCATGTATTTTTTTAGGAAAAAATATTCTATGAAAAAAATTTGTGTGTTGGATATGATTATCAACTAGTTATGTTTCATTTTGAAGAATGATCCATGTGAGGTTTCATTGAGAATTATTTGGTTTATATAAAAACTAAAACGGTGTTGTGGAAGTAATGTGTTTGTAATTTAATCAGGGGAATGGCGGAATAATGTTTTCATGTATGTTATTATTAAAATAATGTGTGAGAGTGGTATTGGAACCTATTTGGGTTTCTTTTCAAGGACTGATATAATAGAAGTTGTATAGTGGGGAACATGACATGGGTTATTGGACGTTATCATTTATAGTATTCCATTAATGGATAGAGCTTATGTTTTGATGAAACTTGTGTGTGAGTGGGTTGGTCATAACTGATAATTGTGTGTGGTTGTGGACGTAGTGTGGGACATAGATACCATGTTTTGGATGAAAGGTGATGCAAATGATACACTATTAGTGAGGGGCATTAATTTGATCATGGGTGAAATAACCTAATGTCAGGTGGTTCATGGAGGTGGGGAGACTAGTTGATGGATTTTTGTGGAAGCACTAGGATATGATTGTTTATAAATATATGATAAAATATTGTTCCTAGGTAAATAAAAGATTCAAATTTTGGATTTATTTATGGGTATATATTCTTCATTGTAATCCGGATTGAGCTGGGGTTGGTGAAATATGGGAGTGAGTCACATCAGAGGAGCATCAATGCTTGGTAATCGATCACGATGATTGGTTCAAATATTTTGTGGTACAACCATAAAATTAAACCGAGATTCAAGCCCAGACCTTGTAGTGTGTGGATGGATGGTCTTGTGATACATTAAAGAGTAAAGGTGTCATGATCTAGTGTTGAGATGATGTGTCATCGGGTGTGGCTAACTGTTTTCATGGATAATTATCCACAAAATATCAGAACAAATATCATGTGAAATATAAGGCACATAAATGTAGAAATAATCTCAAGAGAATTGTTAGGGCCTCTGTGTGGTAGTATAAGGATCAAGAAAGGAATTCAGGGAATAAGTCAGTGTCTCTAGGATTAGTGATTAGAGTTGTGTGATAGATGTTTATTGAGAATTTAAAGGAGTAACATGGTGGATTAATGGTGAATTGATTATTTTGGTATGTATAGGTTATTTTTGGAGGACTATGGGATTCTTCTTTAGGATGATTATTCCTATTATGGCGAGTTTGTAACGATTCACGTTTTTATGGTAATTATTTTGAGAGTAAATTTAAATTTTTGTTCTGGTGAGTTGATTGATTTGGGATCCCAGATTCAAAATATTTATTTTTAGTACATGAGTGTTAATAAATGATTTTTTCACGTGTTTTGAGGCACGTTTGATACCTCAGGTGTTCAAAAAGATTCCCAAGAATGTTTTGGTGGTTAAAAACTAAAATATTATAGCCACTGACCAGTAAGGGCATGAATGACTCATTTATTCAGTGAATAATATTTATGCTAGAAGATTTCATTCATTGAACAAGTTTCACATGGTCAGGATATCTTATATAATCCATCTAATCCATGATCTGTGGTTCACTCAATGAAATGGTTTGGCTGGGGGTCCCTTTTTCTCAAACATTTTGTGACATGATCTGGATTCAGGCCCAGAAATTTGTGTGTGATAGGTTTTTCATGTAATGAATCCCATGTTCACAATGTTAAGAGTGACTAGGTGGATCTCTATTGAGTGGGGAAATATTATTATTTTCTTGTTTCAGATGTTTGATGATTTATGGGGTTTGATGTCTGTGAAAAATTCATTTTTGGAAAACACTCCATTTCTATATCTCTATTTTGATTCCAAATGGATTGGGGTTGTTTTGAATGGGTCTAAATATAGATACGTGGTATGATATTTCATTCCCATATGTTTCTGATCCATTATTTATATCCCTTAATTTTGGTTAAATTTATTATAGGGATTCAGTACCGATTCCATCGAATCAAAGTTGAAATGACAGAGAGTGAGGGTATTTCATGTGCGGGGGTAGATGATGTCGAATGAGTTTTATATCTTGCTATTGGGTGTGTTTTTATTGTTATGACTATACCCAATTAATTTTATTATTTTATTTATGCTTGATTAAAATAAATAATTAAATATAATTGTCTATAAATAATAATTTTTCTCATATATTCTGAGATAGAAATTGATAAGCTAATACTAGCTTGGATACAGAATGGACGGACATGGTTGTGGTAGTGTAGAACATAGAATGGATGGTAGCTAATTTATATAAGTAGTGAGTCTATTTAATAAAAATCCAAATTATTATTATATATTACTGCAACCATCATGCATGTTTCTAGTTTTTTTCGGGTAGATTGGAATGGTACCAGGGTGTAAAAGAGATAGAGTTAAGATGGAATTGGGTCTCCTATACTGAGATTAAATTTTCCTTAGTACATGAGTAAATTGGGATCTCTTTGTGATTATGGATATAATGGGAGGGGCGATATATGTGAATTATAGATACCCCTAGGAGTTTGTGGGACATGAGACGTGACATTGGCTTCCTAGGATAGTTTCCCAAAGTCCAATTAAACATGATGAAGAGGATTTTTCATATTGAAGTAATATGAGACTATCATACATCTTATCCTTGGTGAGTGACACCCTCCTATGTGTGGGTTGAGACTTTATGGTAACTACAATCAATATGAGTCTTTTAGGGTGAGATCAGGTGTGTGGTGGAGGGTCTTCATCCAAATTATATGATAAAAACCCCCTTAGTAGATGTTAAATTAAACCCAGTTGCATTTCACTGGAATTAATTGAAACATAGCATCATTATTGTAATGTTACTAGGTGAGGATATCTTAGAATAGTCTCCATGTAAAATTAAATGAATTGTTTATGGGTTTGAATGATTATTTAGACCAAAATTTGTATTCTGAGTTAGAGGATAATCCAAGAAGTTTTGTTACCAATAGTTGATTGTTTTGAGATAGTGTCGGTGTGGAGAGATTATGAAAGGTATAAAAGATCCACTAGATACCCAAATAGATGATATGATACATGTCCTATAGAGGTTCTAGGTCTGAGTTACTATCACACATGTGATGAGTTTTTTATACATGAGATAAGTTAAGGTCCATTTTTGAAATTTTTTTCTGTATTTTTAATTTCATGAGGATGAAATGTGGTATATTATAGTATGGGTAATAGATCATAAGGTATTGGTCACACTATGTTTGAGATAAAACTAATTGGATTGCCATGAGTATGATGGAGTCATCATTATTCATCAAGTCTGGGACAACCATGAGTGAGATGGAATGGCTAGAGATATGTGGTGTCTCCATCTATGAGATAGGATGGAAAAACCATGCCATGAGTGAGATGGTAGTTGTTGACCCCCCATGAGTAATATGGGGTCTAGGTTTTCATGTGGATGGATCATAGGATATTTTACCAATAGTTAGGTGAATATTGGTTTGTTATGTGGTATGATATTGGTTTATGGGACAATCATGATGGAAATGGGCTCTGGATATCATGTGACTCAAATTCAGATGGATAAAAATACTATTATTCGAATAGTAATGGTAGAATGTTATAGGATTTAATTGAATTTTGTTAATATATGAAATGAACAAGGATGACATACATTGATTTTTGTAGATTATTGGCTCTCATGGATCAGAACATGGAATACATTTTCCATATATTTTGATTATTATGGGTTTCAGAAACGTTTTGGAGGCTTACTATTCATAAAACTTAGAAAACACGACATGTGATGTTATGGACACACGCCATGTGTTATTCAATTCTAGAAGAAATTAATTTTTTTTTAATTACACATCATGTAGTATATGTACATGTTTTGTAGTTTTTGAACTTGTGACTGACTACGTGAGTAGAGACACGGGGTTGGAAAAAATTTTGTAGAACACACTATGTACTGGGAGTACACGTCATGATGTAATCGATCATGTTTCTAGTTGGGTGACTAACGACATTAGTGGATAGAAATTTAGTTTTAAATGTTATTACTAGAGTGTTCACACCATGTAGAGTTACACCAAAAGAACCATGTAGTTATTTCCATGTAGATGTACCTAAGCGTAAGGGAATATTCATGTAAATGTTGTGTCTCATGGGGACAAAGTTGGGTGTATGATGTGTTATACAAACTTGTTTTTAGAGTTACTCGCAAATGTTAATGCTTAGGGGAACATTCCCTGTAGTGTTTCTTCACACCATGTAACCATATTTCGAAAAAATTGAATGTTTTCCTTCAACTTTTTTATTCATTCACTTCTCTGTTGTAGTTCTGTTAACATGTACTAAGGTACACAATTGACCTTGTAGAGCAATTACACAAAAATTTCCACTGGCTGTATGCTAGGTACATGGTGATGATCTGACAACAGATATGGAATAATGAGGAATCAATGAAGATCCTACCATCATGACCATTTTGGAACCGACTATTATATCAGATGCATGTGATAATGAATAGTTTTGTGAAGGCTTTATGAGGATGATGTATACCTTTTTGGGAGCACAAATCCTTCTACATCTATGGGAGAGTTTACATGGGTGTTCCCCCAGATGTATCCTGCAACTATTTTAGGGGATTGGGGACCACAGGCAGTGGAGTCATGGTTGGGTGTCATGATTTTTATCTTTGAGAATCCGGAGATGCCTCATGGGAAGAGGTTCAAGCTAACGAATTACATGCTATGTGATTCCTTCAATAGATAGACGGGTTTTTTTTCACATGTGGTAAATCACTAGAATATGGCTTTGGGAGTGTTTCATAGGTCTTTCAATAAATACATCTACCTCAAGAAGTTGAGGGCCGACTGATCCCGGGAGTTTATGAATTCGGATCGGGGTGCTCTTTTAGTAATGCATTACTCTTCTCTCTTTACAGAGCTGTAGTGCTTCGAACCTATTCTAGGTGTTGATGGGTTATCAATATCCAAAAATTTGAGGATGGACATAGGTACAACATCCAATCATAGGTGAATGTTTTTAGGTTGACTTTGGTTAATAATTTAGTAAACCACTCACTAATTACTGAGCGCAATATGAGGAAGTTTGGAGTGGCGAGCCTTTGTGATTCAGCATCCAATACTATTACTCCTTTGAATGATAGCAGGAGGCATCATATGGATCCTTCAAGTGATGATTATAGTAGTAGGGATGTTTCTATAGTAATCCATGTGAGGTGATATAATTTCTGAAATAGGGGGCACATGAGACTGTAGTTCCTGAGAGACCTAGTTGAGTGTCGATCATGCAACAAGATAGGTCATCTTCAGAATTTTTGTAGGTTGTTCTCACCAGAATCTAGTGAGATGTAATTTTTTTGCTCCGTGGATTTGATTGGGGCCACAAGTTTCTCCCCAATCATGGAACTACAGTTTGTCAGACCATTCGGGCTGAGGAGGTGTTCATGGATGTGGTAACCATATGGACAGTTTACAGTGACACTAGGGTAAATCTTCTTAGGGTAGACAGGTTGGGTCCCAGGACCATGGTACTTGTCAGTCTTTTGTGGTGGAGTAGACCTAGTATGATTAAGATCTCAGACCCTCTATGGTTAGAGGTACAATATTATTTTCCTCGATTTTATATAATATACTTTTTGTTATAGGGGATTCCCATAGTTTTATATCAGTAACTCTTGTGGAGATCCTTTATATATGTAGCTTTACTTATAATGATGTTATTATGATGGAAACATCATTGGAAATTTGGATGGCTAGTGTATGTAAGTGAAAGGAGTTCCCTCTTGAGGTTAGTGGGTGTCACTTCATGTGGGACCTCTATGTATTAGAGATGAAAAGCATCGATGTCATTCTCAGAATGGACTATTTAGTATCATTTCATGTCATTGTTTACTACTATCACTAAAGAGTGAGTTTCATGTCACTAGAGATCGGGTGTTTTCTACATAACGATGAATGAGATGTTTCGGTGACCAGAGTTGGACCCGAGCATCACAGTTTTGGAGGAATCACAACACATCTTTCTAGTTTATACCTAGATGACTAGGGGACTTCACATAAGGAATATCTTCTAGTGGATGATCGTTTCATGAATGTCTTTCTAGATAACTTTTCTTGTTTACCTATAGAGAGAGAGTTGGATATCTCTATTGCACTTGTGCCTGAATCAGTGCTGGTTTCCATTCCTCCTTATATGATGCATACACCAGAATTAAAGGAGCTTAAGAAGACGTGAGAGGGGTTATAGGTAAAGGGTTTCATCTGACCCAATACATCACCTTGGGGTTCATCTTTCATTTTAGTGAAGAAGGTGGATTGTACCCTAAAATATTGTGTAGATTATTGGAAGTTGAACTAGTTAATGATCTAAAATCAATAATCCTTGTAAATGATTGATGATTTCAATGATAAGCTTTGAGGATCCCTAGTGTTCTCAAGGATTGAATCAAGATCCAATTATCCTCAGTTGTGTGTTAGACCATCAGATAAACCACTTACAATCTTTCGGGGGTAGGTATGGTCAATATGTCTATTTGGTTATGTCGTTATGTATTACGACCACATTAGATGTTTTCATGGAACTGATGAACTGGGTGTTCCATCCTTACATGGAATATTTTTTTGTTGTCTTCATGTATTATATCATTGTTTATTCTCACACTCTACACAACCATTCAATCCATCTTAATATCGTATTGAGTACATAGAGAGAGCATCAATTATATTCTATAATATCAATGTGCCACTTTTGGAATGATGAGATTCATTTCATGGGTCATGTCATCCAAGATATAGGATTACCAGTGGACCCATTGATGGTAAGAGAAGTAGTTTTCGTGGATAATCAAAATAATTTACTTGAGGTATGGTGTTTTTTCGGGATGTATGGTTAATACAAGAACTTTTTTCAGGACATTTCTAACAGAGCTGTGCCACTAATAGGCATGAATAAGAAAAGTACAATGTAATTTTGGACATATTCTTGTGATTCATCCTTTCAGAAGATGAAAGTTAGATTGACTTCATCACGGTTACTGATTTCTATAAAACTAAGTAAGAGTTACACCGTTTATTGCGACACATAAGGTATGGGATGGGAATAGTGCCTATCCATGGGGGAGGGGTCGTTGCATAGGTGTCTCGAAAGCTGATGACACATGAGAGGAACTATCATATTCATGATCTCGATTTAGTCACGGTTGTTCATGCCATATGTTGTAGGAGAAATTATCTTTTGGGAGAGAAGTATGTGGTATATGCTGACCACAAAATATTAATTTATATATTTTCTCAGAGTGATATGAATTTGAGATAGCGAATTTTGGATGATTACCTTCAGACTTTTGAATTTGATCATGCCTATACTCATGGGAAAGGAAAAACAATGGATGATGCTTTGAGTAAGACTTTGATAAAGGTAGTTTAGGAGGCCATTAGTGAGTGGAAGCTTATGGATTAGTTCCCTAAGATGCATTTGGAGGTGCATGAAAAAAAGGATGAAATTTCTTTCTTCTATAGTTGTTACCTCTACTCTACTGGATCGAGTGGAAATGAGGTATCTTTAAGATTCTTAAGTCCTAGTCTAACATGAGAGTTTGTCAGGTGGGGACCCCACTCCTTGGTGAATCACAGGCATGGAAGATGATTTCTGTTTTGATGGGTGTGAATAGGTGTCGATAGATATGTGCGAGGAGATTTTGAGATATTTTCATGCCATGTTATGGTCATTTAAACTTGGTGTCACCAAGATATATTGAGAACTACATCATCGGTAATGGTGGTCAGGCATGAAGAGTGATTCATCTAGTTTTGTAATGAGATGTACCACCTGTTAGTAGGTGATGTTGAAGCATCAGTGACCGATAGGGATTTTATAGTAGTTACCAATTTCTAAGTGGAAGTGGAATGATGTCACGATGGATTTCGTGAAGGATTTACCATTGTTTTTTTGAAGAAATTATGTTATATGGGATGTTGATTACATTCTCATAAAGGTTCAAAATTCCCTACTTATGAATGAAAACATCAGTGCTGATTAGATTGGAATGTTTTAAATCCCAGAGATAGTAAATTTTCATGGGGTTCCTCACTCTACCATTTCAGATAGGGATTCATAGTTTACTTTCGGTGTAAGGTATAGACTATAGAGGGATTTTGGTACACATATACTTATGAGTACATCATTCCATCCCTTGATAGATTTCTAGTCTGAGTTCAAGATTCATATTTTAGAGGACATGAATTGATTATGGAACCTTGATTCTAGAGGCTCTTTAGTGAGACAAATACCCCTAATGTATGTTTCCTACAATAAACTATTCTTGGAATGATGAAGATGGAAAATTATGATGCTTTGTATGGTTGGCCATGCCGATCACCACTATATTGGCCGGAGGCAGGATATGAAGCTATATTGGGAACACATCTTGCCGAGGAGAACATTGATTGTATGGAGTTGATTCAGAATAGGATGGCTACAACATAGTATTTCCAAAAATCTTAGGTTGATCAACCGAGATGACCTATAGAGTATGAGGTCAGAGATTTGGTTTTCCATTATGTCACACCGATATTAGGAAACTAAATTATTAGGAGACATGGGATGCTTTCACTAAGATATGCTGGGCTATTTGAGGTTTTGGAGTGACTCATGCAGATTTTTTATCGGCTGAAGCAACCTCATAGGTAATGGAATATACACAATGTATTTCATGTTTCTCTTCTTTGAAGATAATTTTTAGCCCTGTATCATTTTTTACCTCTCGAGGAGGTAGAGTTTGTGCTAGATTCATCCATCAAGGAGAACCCTATCTGAACTATGGATCATAGTGTGATGGTTCTCCCTAGTAGGTCTATTACTCTGGTATGGGTGTGATGGCAGCATAGTTTAGTTAAGTATGAGACATGGGGGAAAGAGGCTCATGTGCAAATTTGGTGGCCAAATTATTACATAGATTATTATTCACCACCCTTGGAAGGGAAATTCAGGGAAGAGTTTCGTAAAGGGAAAAGTTTGTAAGAACCAATATCTTCTTTTCAGGTATGAATCATGTGGTCAGGTTTTTTTAGAGGAAACAAGGAATAAAAAACCATTTTCTACACCCCTACAATGTACTTTAGAATACATGTTGTGTACCATGATTTCCACATAAAACCATGTTTTTACTGGGTGATGACCGAGTACATGACCATGTGGTGACCTAGAAATCCTACTTATTTCAGGGTCCAATAGAGGCTAATACACAATGTGTAGTTTTAATGAACTTGCCATTACTTTTATTTTTATTTGATATATCAGGGAGGGGTTGCGTCTCATGTCTGAAAACAACTTCTTATTCCTATTTTTTGTACAGGAGAACTCTAAAATGATGAATGAAGTTCGATATTTGTATTCTCTATCTGGGATCTGATCGAGACACAATCTGGTGTGATAGAATCCCACTAGTGAGTTATCAAACAACTTTGAGACCTCTTTATTGATTCATCCTCTCTTGTTGGTTATTCTAGGTTAGGAAGTTTTCATCTTTATATAGATCTACACCATTTTAGGTCAATACAAGGGCGAATATTCATGTATATCGATTGTACAACATAGAGGTAGGTGTCTTGTGCCATTAATTGTTTGTATTTGGATTATAAATCCTAAAACCTTTACATGCCCACATTTTGAGTATTGATTGATTTGTAATTTATCTCCAATGTTATGTGATATGGTTTGATTCAGTGATAAAAGGTTGTTTCTTATGTATAAGGTCAAATAAAATGTTTAAGGGACAACCCATGGGTGCATTTCCCCTAGATTGATTGCATATTAACATTTGGTCTAGGTAACCTACGCAACATACCTTATTTTCTAGGCCTTGTTTGATTAGGATGGAGTTTTATTCATTATAAGAAATGAATGTGATATTCATTTTGAATGTTTATCCATTTAGTAGCTTTATATTACCTGAGTTTCATTGATATAATATGGGCATTGACTTTCTAATGGACCGTGAGAGCCTCGGACTAGGAAGGCTAAGAGGACCTCTAGAATATTTTCATTGATATGATATGGGTGGTACTATATTTTTCAAATGGATCGTGAGATCCATGGACTAAAAAACTATGGGGACTTTTGAATTATTTACATGTGACTATGAGAGCCTTGGCGTAGATGGTTGAACACAATGGAATAGACTATGATAGAATTCCCAGAGAGTTGTTATTTAATGAATTGATGCTTTGTGGGACCAAAGGGGTTAGATCGTGAGAGATTTCCTATAGGGTTTTTGTTTATTGAATTGATTCTATGTGGGATCGAGGGGGTTAGACCATGAGATCCTTCCCAGCATGTCATTTTTGAGTAGTTGAATGATTGTGACACGTCTACCAACCCAAATCATAATCTTGGTTTCATTCATACTTGAATTTTTAGATTGTTTTATGATTATTTTGGTTTGGTTACTTTACATGGGGGATATAGATATTAGTCTAGATCCAAGGGTTACGTGATTCAAAGGATTAATATTAAATGTTAAATGAATGTAATTGAAAACTATTATATTGTTTAATTTTGAGAACTACCATGGTTACTACTTTATTCATTAAAATTACCTACTATATATAATTACTGATAGTTAGGAACAAATTTTTAGTTGGTTGCCTAATAGGATTCGTCTCACAGCCTATTTGGGTCATGTTTTTTGACCCACATATATTATATTATTGTAGGTATAGATAAGGGAATGTTTCCTTCTTCACCAGGTACATGATTACATTTTTTGGTGGAGATCATGGGACCATGCTCAAACTTGCAATGATTTTAGAGTTAACTAGATTTTTATTTGTATTGTATTGTATAGAATTTACATTTTTGGGACCTATTCTAGATGCTTTCTTAGACACATGTGACATGTATCATTTATATATATATGATCCGGTTTCTTTATTACTATTATTCTTCCACTGTTTACTTCTTTTGTATGGTATTACTACATCCACTATTATTTTATTCATAATTGTGACGTGTATACTCTTAAAATGATGGAATTGTTTCCCAATAATCAAACCATGGCCCTCACTTCAAGTCAGAAGCCGCAAGAATTTAGGGAAATGCATATAAAATCATGTGACCAACCAGGTACAGGGAACCATCAAGTAGCACCCGAACCTGGGAAATTACAAACTCCATACATTCATGGGGATATTCCCAAAGATATTTGTCATGTGGAGGCCTATTCCGTATCTGTGAAAAGGGTGTATAGACCCTTTAAAAATATGATGGACCTGATCCTCAAATATATGGGGGAGTACCAAATTCATGGAATATTTCATGGGACCCATTCTTTGATAACATCATAACATGGATAGTTCTTAAACCAATGTCTTGTTTGGTTCTCTTGTATGCTATCAGTCATAAACCCTACAGAGCTCCGGAAACTAAAATACATTAATCACCTTATGTGTCACTTTTGAAACTGATGGGGGTTTATCCATTTCTTTCTATGTGAAAAACATCTCAAGATGAACATTCATGGTGCCAAAATAGGATTCATGACCATGAAGGTATAAATATATCCAAGTATATAAAAAGTACACGACAGGTAATACGAGGTTACATGGTATGTATCCCCAAAAAATTGTATAGTAATTTACTCCTATCCACATACCATTTGGAGGTCAATCAACATAGTAAATATAATGGTATATATTATGTGGGATAACTGTGGGGGTACATGGAATGTCACACCAATTTCCCAAGTCATATACCCCCAGACTACAAGAGAAATCTTGCTTCCCACATGGAGTGGTGTCTACAATGATCACTGTAGGTATGTATTGAAACCCATTCTATATGACGTACCCATAAATAGAATATATTCCCATTACACACCATGTACACAAAATATCTTGTCTATATGTATACACCATAGATACATGCTGAGTTGGGTGACCTAAGACTGTTCAATGTGCACACCATGACTACACATCGTGTGATATTTATCATAGAACAAAGACATAGTAACCTATTCTAATACAATAAATTAAATGTGTATCCAGAATAAATTACATTTGATCATTTCTTTAACATAAATATATTCTAGTTTATGAGAGAATTCTCCACCACCATAGTTCTCTTCGTTGATAATGACAAAATAGCCACTATCATCCTCCTAAATCACCACAACACCTTAGAGGGTATTTTTATACTATAAAAAAACCACCAAAGAATTATTTTCATTTATCACCAATACCAAAAAACACTACTACCCAATGAAATCAAATGACTTGAAATATCAAATGCTCGTCCATCACCAATTGTACACCCCCAACACACATCCATGGCCTCCCACTATTCTTCCAACTACTCTCATGAATCAATTACCTGTTTTCACATACATTGGACCCCTTTCATCCAATAGATGAAAAATAATTTAACTATCGACCATGTATAAGGTTGATGATGAATGAAAAAAGAAATAAAGAAACCAAAAATAGTTGAATTTTTTTTTCTGGTGTGAATTTTTTAATGTAGAAAACGATTGGAAGATACAAAGATTCTAGGAAACACTTCAGAATATAAGTTTGTTATGGATTTAAGTCATTCGAATATATCAATAATGGTTGTGTAACCATGAAGTAAATATATGATTCAAAAATAATAGAGTAGCAATTGAAATATAAATTCCTATCTCTTTATCAGATTAATTCTTATTAAAGAACAATATCACATCTGTCTCCATTGTTAATACCTTTTGGACTGTACAAAGACAGATCTATAATACTCTCCCAATATCTCTCTTTCTAATTTAGGGTTTATATGGGATAAAATGAATTAGAGAGGTTATGTGGGGAATTAATTGGAATATTTTAAGGTTTCAACTTTGAAAATTAAATAAATTAATAATATATTTATTTTTTAGTAACACACTTAGGAAAGACCTAACCTGAGGGCTCGAGTTGTGAACCAATGTCACACAACCCTTACGGTGAACTGCTTATTCTGTAGGTAGCCATGATATTGAAACTTCCATATAATATATCATTTATGATATATTAATATAATTTATTTTGGGATATTTATTTATTTATTTAGTAAATATTAACCACTTCCTAGAGTTTAAGTATCTCTATATTTCAAAAAATATCAATTGGTGTAAAAATACGACTTTGAGAATGAGTAAACATTAGGAAAACAATTATTAAGTCATCCACTTGGGTAAATTTACCATTTACCACATTGAGATTACTAGAGATGTAAAATATCTATATTGTGTAATTTATTGATTGAGAAAACACCGGGAACCTATATCCTCCCCTCCTTTAAATGTTCTCATTCTTAAAAATGAAAGCAAGTAGAGCAGAAAAAAAGATGATCATAATAAAACCTTCTTTCGAAAGAAAATCCATCCTCACATGAACTTCAACCACCTATGGAGATCTATGTTTCTAGGAAAACATTGTACACAACCATAAAAATTAATAATATACTCTCTCACTATACCCACCTAAACTTACATCCTTAATGTTCTGTTTAAACATAAGATATTTCATTTTGAATTAATATTGAAACAAAGTATCTGTAGAATCATAACAATTCATTAGGTGAGTCTCTTTATTCCACTAAACCTAAAACCTTTTTCTCACCCAAAGGTCACACATCTACATGGGATGGATGGAAAAAATATACCACTAACTTCCACTATATAATGGTTCTTTTATAAGGTTACCTCTCATGTGAAAATTATTATTTTCACATTTAATTAGAATTATTGTTGATTTTCACATGGAAATGGTCTATCTATGAAAAATTCCACTACAATGAACATAAAAATTATTCTTCCTTGATACTAAAAGTTATGTGAAGAAATATTAACATTAGGGTTTTCATCGTATTTTTATCATATCTTATATTGATAAGGTTTATACATAAAAATCAACAATACAAAGACAATGTGACCATTATTTCCTAGTTATTATCTCAAACACCAATAATAACCTCATATCTACACCTTGATATCCAAATGAGTTTTCATTCTTCTCCAAAAATAACCTTATTGTGTTTTTGTCAATGCTTTATAATATCTACTGATAAGGACATATATAAATAGAACCAAAATCCTCAAAAATCGCAACGTTATACCTCTACACTTCCATGGAATAATCCATAAAATTCATGGAATATGGTCGTGACGATTAATATGACACAACTATGTTGGATCTAAACACATTATAACACCTTCCAAAAATCATGAAACCAAAAATGACAAACTTTAAAGAAAACATCCTCCACTATATAACTAGAGTTTTATCATAGGGTCAATGTCAAAAACGATTTGTAATATATTAAATTCTTTGTATTATACCTAACTACTACAATACTACCTCAATATATTCAACATAATATCCATATTGGAAACAAAATAACATAAATTTAGAAATTGTTTTGAATTTTTTTCTCAAAATATTTCTAATGTTGAATTTAGCAATTTTTTCAGGAAAATGTTGCCAAAATAAATTGTTTTTTGTAAATATTATAAAAACATTCCAAATTTTCATTTTAGGAGAGTTTTTTCAAAATGTAACTAATTTAGTGAAAATTTAGTAACTACATTTAAAAACATGGATAATTTTAAATTTATAATTGAATTTACAAAAATGATTCTATTTGGAAGACCTTTTTGGATACCTTTTAAAAACAACTATGTTTCAATTTAAACATTTTTTTTGAAACCATGGTTATTATAGCCGTGTTTATAAATAATATGGCAATTTTACTGATGTTTTTACCTTCATTTTATAATGTGACTAATTATATATATATATAGAAATTTATAGGTATAATTATATTAATTTACATATACATAAAAAATAAGAATATATAATTATAAATATATTTATATATGTGTGTATATATAAATTTATTTTTTTATACAAATACATTAACATATGTTTCTATATTATAATATTTCTATATTAATTTATAATCATAAATACATAAACCCACACACACACACACACACACATATATATATATTAATTTATTTATGGATATTCATTAACATGGATTGAATCTATCCCTTATCGAAAATCTAATGTGGGAGGGAACATATTTTCAAATGGTATACATATATTATACATATAATAAAATATATATATTAAATAATTAGTTAATATGTAAATAAATTTACATACTTTTAAGTAATAACAATATTTAATATTGTTATTATTACAGACAAACGAATATAAAAAATATAATCATATATATCAAAAAATTTAAATTTGTATCGATGTAGGGGAAAGATGAAGAATTATAAGGAAAAATATTAAACACATATATGTATGAATGAAAGAGATGAGACTAAAATTAATGACCACATTGAGACTAAAATAGGAATATACCACTGAGATGAACCCTAAGGGAATCTATTTTAAATTATATATTAAACTATAAATGAATATATAAAATAATAATAATATTTATATTAATATTAATATAGTAATATTAATAATATAATTATATATAATTATATCATATAGTAATATAAATTATTTTTATTCATAAAAAATTGATATATAAATTCATACAAACATACATACATTGAAACATACAAACAAAAAAGTTAAAACATAATTATAAAAAATTAATTATAATTGAATTAATGAAAATTACAAAAATTATATATATATATATATTTAAACTTATATATTAATATATATATATATATATATATATAAATTATTATATTATACATTAATATATAAAATAAATATTAATCTATAATAACCCATGATAACACACACACACACACAATTTAATAACCCATGATAACACATACACACACACAAAATCACACTATGGGTGGGAGATTAACTATAGAATCTATACCTATTTATGTCACATATGGGAACAAGTCACCAAAAGATAATGAAATTCAGTGGGGAAGCTCACTTGAGATACATTTAAGGAGTTAACGGTGGTTGTGATTTGTGGGGATGGTGGCAGAATTTACTATCAGAAAGGGGTAAACTGAAGGTGGATATGATAGTTTATAAAGTATAAAGGCTTAATTGTTGAAGGAAAGACATATGTGATGAACATAAATGGCCAAGTGGAAGATGAAATCTGAGGCGACTAGTGTGGTTGTGGCTTTCTCAATTGATGACATGCATGGTGGTCCACAAAATACCAAAGTGTTCGGGTCTTTAAATAAAATTTGTACCAATAGGTCTGTTATTCACGTGGGTTAAAAAACACTAGGTATACGATCCATGTATGGACTTTTCTATTCCTTTAATAATAATAAAGTTTTATTGGTTTAATACAAAAAGGGGGCCTCCCCTACCATTTTAAATAAACAGAAAAATGTATAAATTTTTATATTTAATATATTAAAATATATTTTATTATATGTTAAATATATATGTGATAATATATGTTATTATATTTTTATATATAAATTTATATATATGTTATTAAATGTTACATAGAAATGTTTGTGAGTGTGTTATAAGGTGTTGTATTATATTACTATTTATTTTATATATTAATGTATAAATCAATATATTTGTAATAATATACATATAGAAAATTAATAAAAATTAATAAAAGAAAATTATATATAGAAATTTAGATATTAAAATTTGTTTATATTAAAATATATTACCGTACATATAAATAGAGAATAATAAATCTTTTAAATAGATGATCTTCTTAGGTTTGTTGTTGTACTCTCTTGATGTTGGGGGTGTAGGTCCCATGTTCAATTCCTTGAAAAAGCACTACATAGATTCAATGCTTTCATAAAGAAAATAAATATATCATGATTTATGAAAACATCAGTAAATGGTATTTGGTTAAAATAAAGATACTTATTAAAACACATAAAAATATTGTTAAATAATATACTCTTACCAATAATGGTGGTTTGCTAAATTAATATTTTTTTCCAAAATGATGATAAATAAATTTCATATACTAAAATTTCTAAAAACATTGGTAAATAATTCCTAGTAAAAATAAATACATTTATAAAAACAAATAAAAATGGAATGCAACAAAAATAATTATAGTGTGTGGATATAGAAAAATGTTGTATAAAAATCTTGGAAATAAAATTCATTTACGATTTGTTTCTAAAATAACTAGTAAAAAATATAGTGATAATCTAATTTTTTTTAAATACTTCAGTATATAAGAATCGATAAAAATTATTAAATAAAAATTAATTTTATAAAGATGATGTGTGGAAAAAATTGAAATTTCTTTAAAAATATTGGTAAATAAAATACATTTACCACTTTTAAAAACATCAGTAAATGTTTTCCATGTAAATAAAAGAATTTAAAGAAACATTGGTAAATATCAATTAGTAAAAGTTTCAAAATAAAACGAATTTAACATTTGTTGAAAACATGGGTAAATAGTGTGTGACTAAAACAATGAAATTTATAAAATATAATGTCTTTGATGATTTATTTTTTATTAGGTGGGGTGATATTTGGGTAGAGGGGTGTCTATTATAGCATAAGTGTTGGTGAGGGTGGATGGTGGGGTGGTGTAACAGAGGGATTAGGTGTAGGTGAGTGTGGGGTCGGGTGGGGTGATGTGTGGTTGGGCGAGGTACATGTAAAATTAAAACAAAAAAAGTTTTATATAAATAATTTCAAATATATATTTAACCATGTTTATTTAAAACAAAACTAAATTACAAATAATTTGCGTAAACTTAATAAAAACCATGATAAATGGCATGTGGATAAAAGATGAATTTTTATAAACGCATTGATAAATAAAATTCATTTACGAATTTTTTAAGAAACATTGATAAATGGTTTGAGGATAAAATAAATACATTAAAAAATAATTTAATAAAAACATTTAAAAAATATTTATGGATTCATTAATAAATTATCTGTTATCCATTTTTATAATTGTGTCAAATTTGTGATCCCACCCCAATTATTGATAGTTTTCTGAACCAACTAAAAATTAATTATAGCCTTTTGAAAGCATCCATAATGAAAAAAATAATTTAATTAAATTTTCCATATACTATGTACACCTAAAAGGAGAGAACCACTAGCCAACTAGGGATATGGAAAATGTATTACCCACCTCTGAGAAATACATTTTGATCTGTCACTTGAAAATATCTGATCATATAAGGTAACTAAATTGAAATCACCACTATAGGGCATCGACCTATGAATGGAGGGTGTGGTTCCACCACCATTTATTTAATTTGAGAAACATATTACTCTCCCATACATAATTTAACCACTATAGACCCCGAAATATGCTCAAGAGATGATGTAGGCTGGAACACGACAGAGCGAAGCCATATATGGAAACTGAAATCCATTCTAGGGGTCCTGGAGAGGCGACAATAAAACCATGGTGAGGAATATGAAAAAATATTCCCCATGAAAAAAACTCGGGGATTCGTGCGAGTTTTTTGCATGAGCATGGAACTGTTTTGCGCCACCGCCGCGCACGGTTGATCTCTACGCTGCTGACATCGAGACGCGCAATATTTCGATCCGAAGGGTTTTTCGCGTATCCTCGACATCCCGAGAGCCTATTAATAGAATTCCACCCCTTCGACTTCCTTTCCAGAGAATCTGAACCATGTCCCCTACGTGAAATTCACATCTCGTGTGCGTAAAAGATGGCTTTTAGGTACTAAATATTTTTCTCCAGGTTGCTAGGGGGACCACCTTTGCACGAGACCCCTCTGGCTTGATCTTCATCGAATTCTCACTGATCCCCTTCCCCCGTGCGCAGTTCCTTCCAATTGTGTGCAATCAGTTCTTTGGTGCGGAATACCTTGTGCGCACCGCACCTGGAATTGTTCACGCCCAGTGCTCGATTGTGCGCCGGCCCAGGAATTTTCGCACGTGAAACCCCTTTTGTTTGTCGGCCCGACTCCTTTTTTCGCACAACTGTCCATTTTGCATGCAAGTCTCCCGCCTTGTGCGACCATGATGTCCCTCTTCTAGGCATCATTTTTGGGTGCCTCCCGCACCCACGACGCCTTTTCCATATACTCATTTTTAGTGTAACCTTCTAGGTTCACACGAAGTAACTTCAAAGTCCCCTAGACGATATCTCCAGTTGCATTGCTTCACTTAATGCTTCTTAGCATAGGCACACTAACTGCTATTGCTTCTCCATATAGGCTTTCTAACGTGGGCCCCTCGATGGTTCGCTCCATGAAACCCCCTCACCATGTACTTTCCTATCCCCTCTCTACACCAAGGAGCAGAGGGTACTGGTTATGTATATCCTAGGGGTGCGGAGAAAACCCACCTCATCCAAGATGTTTGACGATAAACTGCCAAGCACCTTTGACCTCAGGACATGTCATTAAACTGTGAACATGCCCCGTGCCTCGCATGTTGGGTACCCCCACCTTGGACATTCTCTACGCCCACTGGTCTCCCCATGCGATGATATCCTCCTTATGGGAGTTGCGTTTGTTCGTGGGGGAAGGGTGACCATCTCGATATAATGTCCCAACTTTCTTGTAGGATGCATCATCCCTGGTCCTCCTTTCATCTTCGGTCCCCAGGGCCAGTGAAAGGCGTGGTACAGAATGGTGCTCCTCCTTTCTTCAGTCCCAAGTCCCTCTCCCGTTGCGCTTTGTCGCCATCGGGCCTCCCTCCTCGAGTAAGTCCCAACCACTTCGGTGTGCTAACCATTCATGAGCCCCACTTCACTTCCCATGGATGCACCTTTCGCGAAGTAATCATCGGGTCTCTGCTATCTCTTGTTTCCCACACCAAGAATCACTCACATGAGCTTAGAGTGAGCACTGACCATGACACCAACACCATGGGAAACGAAGAGTTTAAGCCCCATACCCTTACAGACTACGATGAATTTGATCATGGCCAAGGCAGGGTACATAGAGTGCCTCCATGAGGTTCAAACCCACCACCAATGATTGGACCCCAGGTCCTCAATCATGTGAGTTCTCCTATGACCCATTCCGAACTATGTGGACTTTGATCCTTGTCAGGGCATGGTACGTAGGACGTCTCTCCAAGGATCAATCCCAACACCCATTTGTTATGACACCCCTTCTTGTTGGTTCCACATCCCATTCACTACCTAAACTATGACGACTATGATCCTTGCTAAGGCAAGGTACGTAGGAAGCCTCTATGAGGTTTAATCCCACCACCTGGTCGTTCTGACCTCCTTCACGTCGGTTCACCAAACTCCTTGGTCCACCTCAGAGCATAATCCCAAAATTCCCCCATATGCTGAACTACATGGTCTTGATCCTTTCCAAGAAAAGGTACGTAGGAAGCCTCCCTAAGTTTCAAGACCACCATCCATCGGTCGTTCCAACCATCTTCACGTTGGTTCACCAACACCTTGGGAAACCTAGAGTGTAATCCCCACACCTACCCATAAGAACTATGAGGTATTTGATCCTTGACAAGGTAGGGTACGTAATAATCCTTCATGAGGTTCAATCCCAACACCCAGCAGTTCCGACACCCTTCACATCAGTTCACCCCATCTCACACGACGTTAAACAGTCGACCTATTTCAGCGGTAAGACAATGTCAATCCATTCAGCGGTAATCCGTTTTCACACCATTCATCGATAAGTAGTTTTCACCCCATTCAGCAGTAAGCCATTGTCACTCCAGTCAGCGGTAATCCATTGTCACCCCGCTCGACGGTAAGCTGTTGTCACCCTAGTTAGTGGTAAGCTGTTGTGACCCTATCCAGCAGTAAGTCGTTGTGACCCCAATCGGTGGTAAGCCGTTGACACCCCTATCTATAGGTAAGACATTGGGACCTCATCCAGTGGTATGCCACTGAAAACCCCAATCGGTGGTAAGCCATCATCAGATGAACTACATGGAATTTTATTCCCTGCCACATAGATACGTAGGAATCCCTTTAAAGGATCAAGCCCAAAACCATCTTCATCCTCATGACGGTTCCATTCCAATCACCATCTTATTCACATAACCTTCCATCAGTCATCCGGATTCATACCCAGGATTCCACATCCAGGTGGAATCATTCCACCACATTCCCCGTTTCATTTAACAGCATTTGGGAAGCCACCCACATTATGGCCCAAATACCAGCGTTCTCACCAGGGGGTCCTCCTTCTGATCCACACTAGTCAGTGTTCTGATCCGCCCAATCCATATTTTTTAGATGTTAATCTTGTGGAATACTTTGTGTAAAACATGGGAAGCTGAGGAAAACCTATGATACATACCCATGGCATATGATTCCCCTCATTCGATGTGGGATGCCTCAGGCTTCCATTCCCTCGAGAAGCCCTATAATAAGGTAAAAATATAGACACGCCAATCCTCCAGCTTCCAAACACGCCAGTGATTCCCCACGTGACTAATCCCCTAACTGAAGGATGCTTCCCTAACTGGACCCCTTGGAATGTCCTGATAGAAGCAGTGTATTTAACTAGTGTTCATGAAGATATGGGGCCAGGAAGAGTTTCACAAATGTCTTAAGTCTATGAGGGAGACCCAGAATAGGTGACGAGTTCTGAGGAGGATACACGGAAGGAAGAACTAACATCCCATCATCCCGTTTCAATCATGGAGAAGTCGTCCATGAATAAGGAGTTGATGCCTCCCATCTTTGAAATGTAGGAATGCGGGGAAACAAAATCCGCGACTCTCATACCCAAATGAGATAGACGTGTACGTCCTGACTAAAGCATCCAAAATAGAAATGGTGAACCCGACGTGAAATTATTCTCCTCAAATATGAAGATTAGTAGTGCTTGGGGCATCAATTGATTGATGTGTCACCAGATTCAAACATCCAGCGTCGGGTCCCGCCAAGAAAATAGTGGGCCTTGGGTGAAACTCACCAGATGTTGGGGTAGTAGAACATTGGACATCCCGTTCTACGACGTTGTCAATGTGTATCCCTCTTACTGATTAGGGAAGACGAGATGATACTGGGGCATTGGTCGTCGATTCCTTTTCTTTCAACACTAACAAGTTCATATCCTTACTATTCAGGAATCAATTCTCTGCCTCAAGAATGCGATCACTGCCCACCTGTCCACACAGGGGCAGGGGCAATGCCAACATAGCCGCTCTGCGTGGCTTCACCACTCCCGCGACGGCCCTTGCGTCCATGAATATGGGTCACCAACACTCCATCTCCCCATTGGATGTTATCCAAATAAGGGTAATTAATGACCTCGAGTGTCATTACGAGGAGGAGGGAATAATCCAATCTCGGGTTATGTCCCGCCTAGATCTGGATGCGTTCACGCCTCACCATCAGCACCGCCCCCGAGGGCCTTCCAGGGAGCCATTTCTCCCCACCCCGACCTCTAACTGCTTTAGGAACCTGTCCTAAGAGCTCCTTGAAGACTCCATGCCTTATGCTGATGAGGTGGGTGATGTCCAGCCCAGCCCTGTCAGAGTCCTAATCTAGGGGCTCCACGTGAGGGCTCTCACCCGACCATGTCAGTGCCGCCGCCCGGTTTTGCTGGACGAAGAGCAGGTAAGCTATTCACCTGCACCACCATCCCCGGTACGTCTGAGCTGACGACAGTGTCAGGAAGAATCGGAGGATGCCCTCCAGGGGGCGTCAATGTCGATGACAACTGTGGCACGTGCCACCTCAGATGCATACCATTAGGTCCCTACATACACTGCACAGGGGAAACTCTATGCATAACTGGGATCGGGGCCTCAACTACCCCATAGGCAGACTGGGTCGATTCTCCTGGTCTCTAGAACATGCAGTGGCTACTAAAAACTAGCCCACAGTGACACCACCCCATACGGAGGTCCTCCACATACCACTACCAAAGATAGAACATGCCTTCCCTGCTTCGAGGTTCGACATGGTGGTCTGCCCCATGTTACCCCCAATCTAAATGAGGGTCTACCCCACGGTAGTGATACATGATAAGGAAGCCTCTCCCATTCCCATTACACTGGATATAGAGTCGCTCCTAATTTTCCCGAATGCCGGTGGAGGGACATTGTACATTAGGTCTCTCTCCAACGTGGTGATCCTCCCTACGTCTTCTCAGTAGCCGGTGAAGGTCCTCCCCACCCCGACAAACAGAGGAGAGAAGTCCAGCCTCGCTCCACCCGCACCAAGCATGTATGTCCTCCCCATGCTCCTTCCAGTCCCAGCGAAGGTCTTTCCTGCTCTAGTGCTATCCATGGAGGTCGTCCCCATGTACACTTTGAAATTTGTCCCGGTGCTCCTCGCACCCTGGATTTCCTGGGTGGAAACCCTCTCCGCCCCAACCCCATCATGATCAAAGGACACCGTGTCAGGAATCAGCTCTGTCCTGAGGAGCCACCCATGGAAAGGAAGGTGGGTCGTCACTGCCACAAGAAGAATCCTAGAAAGTCCCGGGCAGATAACAAACCGGTCCGCTTCTCAGACTCAGAAGCAGAGTAAAACTTTGCTCGTGAACCCTCCCCTCGCTCATCCGAGTCAAGGGCTGGGGCCGGGACAAGTCACATCAGCCTGGTACTCCGGGAATGTGAAGTACACAGGATTACCACCTCCCTCCATATTTATATCAAGGAGGATGAAAATCTGGTGACCCCACTGGTTTTGGTCATGCAATCACCACCATCATCGCCAGAAGCACTTTCTACCTCCAAAAGTGATCACATAGAGCTATTTTGGGGACCCATGGCAAGAGAGCAACATTGTGGCCTATCACCAGCAGCCTTGGCCCCTGAGCAAGGAATGACAGCCGTCATCCCCTCTTATCATGACGTATTGGATAGGTCACTACAGTTTTTAGAGGACTTCCCGCGAATCAGCGGCCAGTCATCCCACTCGTCAAAATCTCCACTGACCAGCTTTCAGTCCCAGCAATCCGCCTTAGTACTACTTATAGTTCCTCACCCATCCCCTATTGACGAGTTGAGAAATCAAGGGACAAACCCTAAATTTGAGTCGAGGATCTTCAAGACAATCCTTGTTGTGGACCACATCCTTAAGATGTTATAAGTCTCCAGCCTTAAACATTACTTAATCTTCAGATATTTCAAGAATACACCTAGAGGATCTTTTCAGGTTTAGAGATTTAGAGAATTAGATCATAAAACATGCATTACATCCCACATTTAAATAAATTGGTTACAATAAAAGATAGTATTCATTTTTCCCATCAACATAAAAATATTTAAAATAAAACATGGATTCTTTATTGACACTTTCTTGACACTATAATCATATCATGTACCATTCCCTTGACCTGTGAAAAACATTTCAAAAACTTGGGATGAGCATAAAAATATCAGTAATGATTATAAACAAATATGGAAAGGAAACATGAGTACATATATACATAAGAATGAAATCATACTTTTCCTATAAAACATAAGCACTTTAACATACCTCATCAAATCATGAATAAATCATAAAAATCCTAAGACATAAAGGTAACTGGTGGCATTCATAATATTCTTACGTAGGGAGTAACCCTCTTGGTTACGTTTGGAATACCCATCGCAGTATATTCCATAAATCTCTCCAAAGAAACCTTAACGTTTAACTCCTTCATGTTACCCAATGCATTGGAGAGCTATATCTGGCTCACCTGCCCTTGGTTTATCACAGAACCACCCGTCTTCAGAAACAATGCCCAAGAACCATAACATAATCGTATCACATAAAACATGCATAAAGGAAACATAACATTTCCACATTTCAATCACAAGATATCAATAACACATTGATATAATAAAAACATTATCAAAACCATTTTCAATACCAAAATAAAAGAAAAGTAAAACATGATATTTATTTTTCATTTAAAAAAGTTATGGCTTGTAGAGGAAGCCGAAACTCAAATAATGGTCACAGCGGCGGAGATGTCGTTGTCGCCAAATACGTACGACCAAAAAATCATTCCTTTTGAATAAATGTAAAAGTCAAAGGGGTTTATACACCGTATAAAAGAAAGTTGGGTATAAAACAAAATATGAATCAATGAAAGGAGATTGAGACGAAGTCCCTTACCTCATGTCCAACTTAACTCGATCATTCTTTAACCTCCTGAATAACAAAATTGAGTTAATTTCTACTTGATTAAGAACCATTTTCAAGTTCATTATTTCTTTTTATATCACTTATTACCATGTCATGAACACTATGTAATTATTTAAGTTAATAATGGTCGTTTTAACGATCATTGGTACTTGAGTAAAAAAACTCTTTATAATTACAAGTTGTTCATGTATCCATTATATCCAGACTTATATTCATTATGTAGATATCATATATATCATATATATCTAGTATATACATGAATTTATAATATTACATAACATTTAGAGGTAAGAAATGAAATGCACCGTTCATGGAGATGGTAAGCCGTACGTAAGCATGAACGCTAATTTCATTTCTATTTTGTATTTTATGGAATGGAATCATAATGACATAAAGGTATATTATAATTCCAGTATAATTTAATATATAATATCATTAAATCCATACTTTATACTTCGCACATATGGCATTAACGAATCAAATCACATTGAGGGGGCGGTAGTCCGCACTTCCTAAAATGAAATTATCGTGTTTTCCCACAATGGAAACCATAAAGGTATGACACAAATGAAAAATACAGAAGAATAAGGAAAAAATAAACATAATATATATCATATATAAATATAGTGACATCTTAATGGCCACCTTTGAAGGTGTTAGACGAATATTGAACAATCATTGTTTCGTGAGGCAGAAATTCGACATCCACGGAAACAGTATGCTCTTTAACCATTAGTTGAAGGTGTGTGTAAGTGTAGCTCTAATAATTTTAATAAGACCATCATAGAATATTGAATATACTGGTGTTGTTACAAAATAAAGGAATAAAAAGTGTTTAGGGGGTTGGAGAAGAAAAATAAATCATAAGAACACAAGAGAATACACTACCTTTAAAACGGGTAACCCTTTTTGATTTGATCTCAAAGGCTACCTTGGAAAGCCTTCTGCCCAATGTGAGGATTCTAGGAGTAATAGATGGATGTGGAGAGACAAAAGGGACAGGTGTTGGCCGATCCAAAGGCTTGATATGTGTTGTTAAGGAGGTAGAGGTGGGGGCCTTTTATAAGAGGACACTACTACATTAATGGTCATTAGCGACCACCAAAAGCGGTCGCTAAAGGCCTATTGAGACCGCCTGGCGACCGCTTTTGGCGGTCGCTGTTGCTTCTTCGGTAAAGAGCAATAGCGACCGCCAATGGCGGTCGCTAAAGACTGTATCGAAATACAGTGCAAAACTGCGCTGTATTGATGATCGGTGGACTCGGCAGCGGTGGGGAGGGATGGTTAAGCTTCACGGCCGGTCATGGAGGATCTGCGGCGGCCGGAGGGAAGTGTGGTAAGTTGAGGGTGGATGTGGATGGTGGTCCGATGTTGTGGGGGATGACGGGGGTCACCTACGAGGGGGGTAGGGGGAAGAGAGGGCCGACACAGGCGGTGGCAACGGTGAACGGATGAGGTGGCACGCGGCGGGGAGATGGCCTGAAGTTGCAGCGGTGAGAAGGAAGTGGGGAATGACAAGGCAGGAAAAATCCCGCATTTTTTTAGGCGGGAGTAGCGACCACCATTGGCAGTCGCTAATAGTATTAATAGCGACCGCCAATGGCGGTCGCCCGTGTGCAGGGGCGCAGAAACACAAAAATCTAGTAGTGGGAGTGGAGGGGCACTCTTGGAAAGGTATAAAATGTTACATTATTTTCAAATGAGTTTCGGAATTTAAAGGTCCCACATTGATGTATTTTGAGGATAAAGTGATAATGGTTAGAAATATTCTCATCCAATAGGTTTTTGACATGTGTAGGTCTTATATTTTACATTATCTTTTCATTTTATTTAAATCCTTAAATAATGAGGTAATCGCTGCATTCTCAGGATGTCATAAATAATTTAATTTATTTAATGTCTAAAAATCCTAAAAAAATACTATGATGTAGGAAATATTTTTATCTTTCCAATGAATATTTATAGTAAAAAATATGACTTGTATAACCCCATATAAAAAATTGTTTTAATAAAATAATACATGTTTGTGTCATTTTTACTTTTACTTTAAATAAAAGGCATTAATGTCATTATCATACCCAAGTGGCTCCATGGGGTCCCACAAATCGACCAATGGGTTGTATTGGTCAGCCATGACTCATCCAATAAGGGTAAGACATGTGTCAAGGTAATTTCATATTATTAAAACTTTATTTTTACCTTAAATAACACTAATTACCTCTAATCGCGATTAAAAACATTAAAGGTACTATTCACCAAAAAAATATTTTAATCCCATTGAACAAAATTTTACATCCTAATGACAACCATGTATGTCGGATTTTTGAAATTCAAAAAAAAAAGGTGGTAAAATTTCTTTTAAAAGAAAAATCAGTTTTTTAAGTACCACTTAGTGGTTTCACTATTCATCAAAATTGAAGTTTTTCAGAAAAATACCAAAACTTCACCCTAAGAAATATTTGATATTCCGAATTCAAAAATGATGTCTATTTTAAAAAATTCAAATCATAAAAGTTAAAATAATTAATTTAATAATTAATTCTCGCCGTCAGAACAAATAGCGTGTTTTTATGAAACAATATATATCAAAATATTGACACTAATTTAAGTCCAATTTCATAGTGAAATTAATTCCAAAGACCACTATTGGATTAAACGGTAAAAATATATTCTAATTTCACTTTAAAACAAACTCAAAATATAATCTAATCATGTAAACAAATTATATTAAAAAGAGGTTTTGAATTGAAATACAACATTTTTCACTATTCATTAAAAAAAGATCTTTATCAGAAAAATACCAAAAGTTTACACAAATAAATTTTGATGTCCCGATTCTAAAGTGTATTTTTATTTGGTTAAATAGAATGTATAAGAGTGAACAAAACTATATTTAAAGAGGGTTCACCATCAAAAGGGGATAGTTCGACCTTTCAGTGAAAATTAGAGTATATATGCATAAAATTGAATTCTTTTCATATTTTAAGCCTTTATCCTTTATTGGATAAATGTAAAAACATTTAACAAACATATATAATCATATTTTAGTTATTTATATTCATTCTCTCCAATAAAATGGCTATGTGTTAACTACAATTTATAATAATATTATTTTATTACTATTGTGCAACGTAAGATTTCAAAGAAACTCTTTGTTGCGTATCGGGTACGCTATTGAACATAGTAACCCCTTTAAAGTAAAATTAATAATTAATTCGTAAATATTAATAAAAATGAGAATGTTATATTCTTTATTTACCTGGGATGTTACATCCTTCCCCCCTTTTGGGAATTGTGTCCTCACAATTTTATTCACTTGTCAAAATAAGTGGGGGTATTTATCCCTCATAGCATTTTTAGATTCCTACATTTCCTCTTCAACCATATAGTTTTTCCACAAAACCTTTACCTGGTGGATTACCTTATTTCGCATCAATTTCTCTCTTCGGTCAAGAATATGGACCGGTTGTTCTTCATATGATAGATTCCCTTCCAAATGAACAACCTCTGGGCTCAAAACATGAGATGGATCTGGCATATACATTCTCAACATCGAAACATGGAAAATGTTGTGTACCTGAGATAAACTCAGAGGTAAAACCACTCGGTAAGAAACTGATCCAACTTTTTACAGAATTTAATATGGTCCAATGAACCTTGGACTCATCTTTCCTATTTACCAAATCACATCACACTTTTCCATAATGAAACTTTGAGAAAAACATGATCACCAACCTCGAAAGATAGATCCTTCCTCCGGTTATCCACATAACTCTTCTGCCTGCTCTGAGCTGTTCTCATGTGTTTCTGAATCAAATGATTTTTTTTCATCTCTTCTACCAATTCTGGTCCCATCAGTTTCCTTTCACCCACTTCATCCAAAAAAGATGGAGTTTGAAACTACTTCCCATATAATGCCTCAAACGGTACCATCTGTATACTCGAATGAAAACTGTTATTATATAAAAATTCAACCAAAGAAAGATGTTGGTACCAACTTACCTGATAATCAATCGAATAATCATGTAGCATATCCTCCAAAGTCTGAATTGTTCGTTCTGACTGACCATCTGATTGAGGATGAAAAGCTGTACTAAAATTTAATTTAGTACCCAACAAATTCTGATGTCCTTTCCAAAAGTTAGAAGTAAACCTGAGATCACGATCAGATACAATGGATATGGAAACTCCATGCAACCTGACTATCTCTTTAATATACAATTGAGAAAGTTGATCTAGAGAGAAAGTATCTCGAATAGGAAGGAAATGAGCATATTTAGTCAATCAGTCATCAATAACCCAGATTGCATTATTACCTTGAGATGTCTTCGGTAATCCTACAACAAAGTCCATGGATATATTTTCCAATTTCCACTCGGGCACTGGTAATGGATGAAGCATCCCTTTCGATAACTTCTACTCTACTTTAATATGTAGACAAGTCAAACACTTCACAGTAAAATCAACAATATCTCTTTTCATTACATCCCACCAGTAATACTCTCGAAGATCTCTGTACATCTTAGTACTTCTAGGATGAACTGAAAACGGGGAACTATGAGCCTCACATAACAACTCATTCTTCAACTATGAATTACAAGGCACGCACAATCTCTTCCCAAATCTCAAAACACAATCATTATCAATGTTTAATTCAGGAAACCTACCCTTCTGAACCAGCTCTACCTTTTTCTGCAACCCACTGTCTTTATTCTATGCTTGCTTAATTCTGTCTGATAGAGATGATATCACTAATACCTGAAACAAAACAGAATAACATCTTGCACCAACAACTTCTATGCCAAATTTCATCAAATAAAAAACCAAAGGATCTCGTTCCAAATGTATCATGGTTAATGAAGCATTACTTTTTTGACTCAAGGCATCAGTCACTTTATTTTCTTTTCCCGGATGGTAATAAATTGTACAATCCTAATCCTTCATTAATTATAGCCATCTTCTATGTCTCATGATCAATTATTTCTTAGTGAATATATACTTTAAACTTTTTTGATCAGTATATATTTTACACTTTACTCCATACAAATGATGCCTCCAAATTTGTAAAGCAAAAACAACAGCAGCTAATTCCAAATCATATGTAGGATAATTTACCTCATGAGTTTTAAACTGTCGTGAAGCATAAGCAATTACCTGATCATTCTGCATTAGGATGCAGCCAAGTCCTTTCAATGAAGCATCACTATAGATAACAAACTCACCATTCCTAGAAGGTAGTGCCAAAATTGTAGCATTCACCAATCTTCATTTCAGTTCCTGAAAAAAATCATCACATTCTTTTTTCTAGATAAACATAACACCCTTCTGAGTTATCTTAGTCATTGGACTAGATAACTGTGAAAACGTTTCAACAAACCTTCGGTAGTAACCTTCCAAACCCAGAAAACTACAGATCTCGGTTACATTTGTGGGTTTTGTACATTCTTCAACAAATTTTGTTTTTGCAGGATCCACAGTTATTCCATCTTTATAAACAATATGAACAAGGAAAAAAATTTGATGCAACCAAAACTCACACTTTCTGAATTTCCCATACATTTTCTTTTCTTTTAAGGTTTTAAAAATAACCCTTAAATTACTTTAATGCTCCTATTTATTTTTAGAAAACACCAAAATATCATCAATAAAAACAACCTAAATTTTTCACCTGAGTCAACTGATCCATCACAGTAACAAACTGTTTAGTTCGGATTCTGACCATCTCAGGATACTGGTTTGAAAGGTCATTTCCCTCTGTATGCCTTCCCAGGAAAGTTGTTCTGTTTCCTCTATGAAAAACCATTCTTAACACTGAAATATCTTAGACGAAGCATCATGGTAATCTTCAAATTCTATATCATTTCAGTTTGACCATAAAAAACTATTTTTGGATAATCATTTAATAGTCATTTAGCTCCTAGTGTTATCTAAACCGACCTCTGATACCAACTATAAGGCCCCAGCCTTAAAAATTACTTAATCTTGAGATATTTCAAGAATACACCTTGAGGATATTTTCACGTTTAGAGTTTTAGAGAATTAGATCATAAAACCTGAATTACATCCCACATTTAAACAAAGTGGTTACAATAAAAGATAGTATTCATTTTTCCCATCAACGGAAACATATTTAAAATAAAACATGGATTCTTTCTTGACACTTCAGTGACACTATCATCATATCATGTACCATTCCCTTGAACTGTGAAAAACCTTTCAAAAACATGGGATGAGCATAAAAAGATCATTAAGGGTTATAAAAAAATATGGAAAGGAAACATGAGTTCATATATATATAAGAATGAAATCATACTTTCCCATAAAACATAAGCACATTAACATACCTCATCAAATCATGAATAGATCATAGAAATCATAAGACATAAAGTTAACTTGAGGCATTCATAACATTCTTACGTAGGGAGTAACCCTCTTGGTTACGTTTGGAATACCCATCACAGTATATTCCCTAAATCTCTTCGGAGAAACCTTAATGTTTAACTCCTTCGCATTACCCAATGCATTGGAGAGCTATATCGGGCTCACCCGCCCTTAGTTTATCAAGGAACCACCCTTCTTCATAAACAATGCCCAAGAACCATAACACAATCGTATCACATAAAACATGCATAAAGTAAAGATAACATTTCCACATTTCAATCACAAGATATAAATGACAAATTGATTTAATAAAACATTATCAAAACCATTTTCAATACCAAAATAAAGGAAAAGTAAAACATGGTATTTATTTTTCATTAAAAAATGTTATGGCTTGTAGAGGAAGCTGAAACTCAAATAATGGTCACAGCGGCGGTGAAGTCATTGTCACCGCATACGTACGACCAAAAAAAATCCCTTTTGTCGTTTAGTAAACGCCTCGTATAAAAATATTCATTTTGAATAAATGTAAAAGTCAAAAGGGTTTATACATCGTATAAAAGAAAGTTGTGTATAAAACAAAATATGCCTCAATGAAAGGAGATTGAGACGAAGTCCCTTACCTCGTGTCCGACTTGACTGGATCATTCTTTAAACTCCTGAATATTAATCTTGAGTTAATTTATAATTTCTTAATAAACTTTTTCATGTTCATTATACCTTTTTATATAACTTATTACCATTTCATGAACAACATGTAATATTTTAAGTAAATAACGGTCGTTTTAATGATCGTTGGTACTTGAGTCAAAAATAAACTCTTTATAATTAAAAGTTGTTCATGTATCCATTGTATCCAGAGTTATATGAATTATGTATATATCATATATATCCAGTATATACATGCATTTATAATATTACATAAAATTTAGAGATATGAAATGAAATGCACCGTTCATGGAGATGGTAAGCCGTACGTACGCATGAACGCTACTTTCATTTATATTTCATATTTTATGGAATGGAATCATAATTACATAAAGTTATATTATAATTATAGTATAATTTCATATATAATATCATTAACTCTATCATTTATATGTCCCACATATGGCATTAACGAATCAAATCACTTTGAGGGGGCGGTAGTCCGCACTTCCTAAAATGAAATTATCGTGTTTACCCACAATGGAAACCATAAAGGTATGACACAAATGAAAAATACATAATCATAAGGAAAACATAAACATAATATATATCATATATAAATATATTTTCATCTTAATGGCCACTTTTTAAGGTGTTAGAAAAATATTGAACAATCATCGTTTCGTGAGGCAGAAATTCGCCATCCACAGAAACAATATGCTCTTTAACCATTAGATGAAGGTGTGTGTAAGTGTTGCTCTAATACTTCTCATAAAAACATCCTAGTATATTTACGATACTTGTTTTTTTACAAAAGAAATGAATAAAAATATTTTAGGGGTTTGGAGAAGCAAAATAAAACATAAGAAAACAAGGGAAGACACTACCTTTAAAACGGGTAACTCCTTTTGATTTTAGCTCAAAGGCTTCCATGGAACGACTTCTGCCCAAAGTGAGGCTTCTAGGAGTAAGAGATGGATGTGGAGAGAAACAATGGGCAGGGTTTGGCTAAGACAAAGGCCTGAGAGGTGTGGGTAAGGAGGTAGAGGTGGGGGCCTTTTATAAGAGGAGAGGAGGGGCACTCTTGGAAAGGTATAAAATGTTACTTTATTTTCAAATGCGTTTCAGATTCTAAAGGCCCCACATTGATTTATTTTGAGGATAAGGTGATAAGGTTTAGAAATATACTCATACAATAGGTTTTTGACATGTGTAGGTCTTAGAATTTACATTATCTTTTCATTTTATTTAAGTCTTTAAATAATGAGGTAATCGATGCATCATCATGATGTCATAAATAGTTTAATTAATTTAATGTCTAAAAATTATAAAAAATACTATGATGTATGAAATCATTTTATCTTTCCAATGAATAATTATAGTAAAAAATATGACTTGTATAACAACATGTAATTTTTTTTATTAAAACAATACATGTATGTGTCATTTATACTTTTACTTTAAATAAAAGGCATTAATGTGATTATCTTACCCAAGTGGCTCCATGGGGTCCAAAAAATCGACCCATTGGTTTTCTTGGTTCTCCAAGACTCATCCAATAAGGGTAGTACATGTGTCAAGGTCATTTCATATTATTAAAACATTATTTTACCTTAAATTACACTAATTACCTCTAATCGCGATTAAAAACTTAAAAGTTACTATTCAGAAAATTATTATTTTAATCCCATTGAACCACATTTTACATCCTAATGAAAACCATGTATGTAGGACTTTTTAAATTCAAAACACAGAGGCGGTAAAATTTATTTTAAACGAAAAATCAGTTTTTTAAGTACCACTTAGTGGTTTCACTATTCATCAAAATTGAAGTTTTTCAAAAAAATACAAAAACATCACCCTAATATATATTTGATATCCAGAATTAAAAACTGAAGTCTATTTTACAAAATTCAAAACATATAAGTTACAATAATTAATTTAAAAATTAATTCCCGCCGTCAGAACAAATAGCGTGTTTTTATGATACAATATATATCAAAAGATTGACGCTAGTTTAAGTCCAATTTCAAAGTGAAATTAATTCAACGACCACTATTGGATTAAATGGTAAAAATATATTCTAATTTCAGTTTAAAACCAACTCAAAATATAATCTAATCATGTTAAAAAATTATATTAAAAAGTGGTTTTGAATTAAAATACAACATTTTCACTATTCATTAAAAAAAGAACTTTATCGGAAAAATACCAAAAATTTACACAAAGTAGATTTTGATGTCCCAATTCTAAAGAGGAATTTTATTTGGTATAATAGAATGTATAAGAGTGAAAAAAACTATATTTAAAGAGGGTTCACCATCAAAAGGGGATAGTTTGACCTTTTAGTGAAAATTAGAGTATATATGCATAAAATTGAATTCTTTTCATATTTTATGCCTTTATCATTTATTGGATAAATGTAAAATCATTTAAAAAACATATATAATCATATTTTAGTTATTTATGTTTATTCCCGCAAATACAATGGCTATGTGTTAACTACAATTTGAAATAAATATTATTTTATTACTAGTGTGCTACATAAGATTTCAAAGAAACTCTTTGTTGCGTATTGGGTATGCTATCGAACATAGCAACCCCTTAAAAGTAAAATTAATATTTAATTCGTAAATATTAATAAATATGAAAATTTTTTATTCTTTATTTACCTGGGATGTTATAGATGTTCTGGCCTGTGGCAACGAAGAATTTCAGCATACCGCAGTCCCTCACCCGGGAGGAATTTGAGTGTTTCCACTACACCCTCTGGGCGACACATTTAAGTATTCATCATAATTTTGTGGTTATTACAAGGAGACAAAAACATTTCAATGACATTAGTGAGCAGTTCCCTCTAGTCGATCTAGCCGCACTCCATGTGGCGCAGTGCCCCGAGTCTCCGGGTCGTCGTGAGGCTCTCCAACAATAATGTATTCAGAGTATCAAGATACTGCGCAAAATTATTAGGGATGCTACCCCCCATTGAAAATTTGTGGCTGGGGGCAGTATTCTTCCCTACTATTCAGTCCTATCTGGTGGTAGCCCAACTCACTATGCGATATTGAGGTCACACCCCAAGAAGGGTCATAGTCAACATGGCTGATATAGTGGACAAGGAGGAAGATTTGGAGCTTCTTGAGGGAGACTAACCCCCTGAGAGTGTGCCACCACTCGTAGACCCATTGGGGAAGATTACACATCAGCAGAGGAACCCCATAGGTCTCCCTACACCCACTGTGGCATTGGTACTCGGCAAGAATTCCAGTTAGGGAGGAGAGCATTCATCAGAACTGTCAAGCACTCTGAACAATCCACCTCAGTGCTAAAGATGGAAGAGGACCCCATGAAGACCACGTTGCGCAAGCAACGTGCTAAGCAGAAAAGGCTAGTCGATGAACTCTTGGCTGAATGCACTGCAGAACGATGACCCAACTATGGTAATATTAATCTAGTAGAACAGTGGCAGGAACAACTTCCCCTCGGTGAGTTACCCCCAGGAAACCATGATCATACCACATCTACAGATAGGGCTGAGGTCATAGCTCATGGAAATAGAGCGCGATATATATTTCCAAACCCTCCCAAACAGCATGGAAATCCAAGGAATCTGGCCCGGGAACCCCCGACTGCCCTGCAAGTCACTCCACCTGCTACTCCACGATCCGGTGTATAACGACCCATACATTACATACATTGTTATTACTTCAAAATTTATGCGTACTTATTACAACATATAACAAAACCATGAAAGGACCGTATATGTATAGTGTCTTTAGAAACTGGGAAACATAAACAACTGGTTCATAAAGCGTCTACATTGTCTCCCATTTATTTCATCATATCTATAGTCCCTTTTGGAATATCTTACTTAATAAGCTTCTTCTTGACCTGGGGAAAGAAAACATACAAAAAGGTGAGCTCAAATTCTCAGTAAGGGTAAACAAATGAAATATCAATCACATCATATTCATAAGAACATAACATTTTGGAACTCTTAACATGCAAAAGAGAGCATAATTTCATAACATGGGATAAATCATAGTAGTGAAATGAAATCCCAATAATCATAACTTAAAACATGAAACTTTGTGGCATACACACATAATCATATGGAATCATTTCTTATTAGTCAAGGCTCATTGCCAAGACTATCTTAGTGGACAAAGTCCATTTCTGAACCGAGTTCACTCCTCGTTTCAGTCCTGTTTCATTAAACCGGTTTAACCTTCCGTTCCAGACATGTCTATCTCATGAGATATAAAATCTTTACCCAATGCATTAGAGGGAGATATAGGTACCACCCATCTCATAATGATACCATTCTTATGTGTGCCACAAAATCATAAATCATACATCATTGCATAACCCATGTAGTAAAAATGGGATTCTTAAACAACATGAAATCATAAAACAATTCATATAAGATAAAGGAATCCGTAAAAATAATTCCATCACAACATAATCAAATCAATGTAATAATAGGGATAGAAATATAACCCTATATTATCTTATATGGAAAATAATTTTGATAAATCACTTGAACTCCATTCTTGAGGAAAATATCTTTTCTACTTCAAAAGAATTTTCCTTTCATTAACATGTCATACAATTTTAAACTAAAAGATTTTGATTAAAAATAAAATTGAAAACTTTTAAAGGAAGATTCTTTGAAATAATGTTTTAAAAATCCATTCATTCTGTATAAGTTAAAAGAAATTCTTCTCGTACTTTTGTCGGAAAAGTCAAAAAGCATCTCATACGAAAAACGACAAAAGATTCCTTTCATATCTTTTACTAAAAACACACCGAAGGGTAAAATTGGATTTAAAAAATTATAGGTGTATGGGAAAATATTAAATATTAATGAAACATGGATGTGGATGATAAAATACACCCCAGTAAATTCTGAAGTTTAAACAATCTCAGATAAAAATTGAGATTGCGAGATTTTCCCTTACCTTAGGTCCGATTTGCTTCGTAAGTGTCCAAACCTCCTGTATAATGATTTAAATAATGTTATTGACTTATTCCAGAATCATACTTATTGTTATTATATCATATATGGTCATATTCTTAGCTTCTTATTAGTAATATTTCATTACTACTTGTTATTTGGGTGTTTATTACTTTTTGTTCTTATGCGTGTTTGTCGAATAAATTCTTATTCTTCTCATTAAGTAATAGATACCTCATTTCCAGAATGTTATTAGTGTAATATATATCATATTAATTTATTCAATTCATTTATATAATCATTATTCAATGAAGATCATGTAGAACGAATCGCATCACATCGTGGAGACGGTATTCCGTACGTACGCACGAGCGATGATATCGTTCCCATGATCGTGGAATTGTATTGTAGTGTATGTATACTATTTCAGAATCAATACCAATTTAAAATAATCATATATATTCATTACTTTCACCCTTATACCCATCCAAGTAAGGTGGTGGTGGAAAATAGATTACACCACGGCGTGGAGACGATATTCCGTACGTACGCCCACGCGGTGATTTCGTTTTCTGTAGGATAGATAAGAGGGGAAATAGGGTTGTTTCATATTTATAATAGCATATCAGTATATGAGTGATACTTATGTTATTACCTCATAATGAAATAACTGAAGAAGAGGGAGTAGAAGAAGAATGGAACTTGAAGAAAACGGTAGAAGGTATTACCTTTTTCTCAAAGTGCCTCCTTTAAACTTTCTCTTAAGGCACTATAGTTGGTCTTTTGATAAGACCAGTACCTCTAGTAGGTTTATAAGGAAGTGGGGAAGTGAAATGGGAAGGGGTTGGACGAGCATGAAGGCTCAAATTGGTGTGAGGAAGAGAGGGAGGAGGTTCCCTTTTATAAGGGAGGAGAGGGGCACCTTTGGAAATATAAGAAATATTAGTTTATATTAAATCCCAAACCCACCTAAAAACTTCCAAAATGACTCATATCCGAAGCTTAGATGAGATAGACTTGTAAACTCATCATACAATAAAATTTAGACATGTTAGGAATTTATTTTAAACATTATCAACTTGATTTATCCTTATTTATCAATTTAATTTTATTTGTGGTAATAATATTCTAAATTTTAAATTATTATAAATAATTACATATGTGTTGTGAATTTTCCATAATTTAAAAATTTTTGACAGTTAAACCATATAAATTTTAATTTATAATTTTTAAATATTTTTGTGATTTTTAAACAATTTTATAATATGTTATTTTTATAAAATAACAATAGTGTCAATTTTGACACTATTAATTTATTTGAATTTAAATAAAATATATACAGAAGATATTTCCAAACTAAAAGATTTAATAGATTCATAAAATGTAATATGTATCTATAAAATTAGTGTAGCACATTAAATAGTTCATATAATATTTATTTTAATATTTTTATAACAATTTATTTGATAAAATAATTTCAACATCACTATTGTGTCATAATTAATGATAATTATTTAATCCATAAAAATTCTAAATAAATTTAAATGATGTAGATAATAGGATTATATTTTTGGATACTATTCATGTTAGAAGTTTCATTAAGTTTATCACCAAATTAAAATTATTATACTTATAAGATTTAAGAAAGTGACATGTTGTCACATTCTTTGGTTTTAATAATAATTAAATTATTTTAATGGAAAAAGTCCATTAAATGAATCTAATCCGACCCTTAGGTGATATGGGTCGACTTTTAGTCATCCAATAGGATTTTGGAAGGTGTTTGGGAAATTTTATAATCTTATATTTACCCTTAATTACCCAATTTACCTTTAACTTTGGTAAATAAAATTTACCGTAGTTACTATTCATAATGCCCAAAAATAAAAAGTAGTCTATTAACATAATTTGGACCCTCTTATTCTAAATATGGAATCCATTATTCAAAATTCAAAACATATAAGTTGCAGTAATTAATTTAAAATAAATCCTGTTGTTAAGAAAACGGGTTTTAGAAGTTAAAACATTGCCAAAGATTGAAATGTTTTTACCTATGAATTCAATGTGAAATTAATTCTAAGGACATAAATTATATTAAATGGTAAAAATATATTCTATTTATACTTTAAAACCATTCAATATTATAATTTATCCATATAAATTATCTCAATGAAAAAAAGTTGTTTTTAATTAAAAATTAGCGTTTTTTTACTATTCATCAAAATATGAAAGTTATCAGAAAAATATCAAAAATTTATCCAAAGTAAATTTTTATACCCTGATTCAAAATAAGAATTATATTTTGTCAAATTGAACTGATAAACACGTCAAAAAGTAGATTTAATGTGGGTGCACCATCAAAAGGCGGCAAAACTGTATTTTTTGAAAAATATTTCTTTTATCCAAAAAAATGGATTTTGCTTTTATACCTCATTCTAGAAAATGTATAAGTTGAATTAAAATGTTATAAAATTAAAAATTCAGTTATTACTATTCATAACGGTTAGTTTTAATAATATTTTAATAGCATATCGTTGTTTAGTGAAACTCAGTATTGCGTACAACGCAAGCTATCGAGGAAGGCCGCAGTTGCGTGTAAAGCAAGGAAAGATAGTGTTGTGTGTAGTGAAAGATTTCTTTGATGATTTATATAACATAAAAACAAAATATTTCTCATAAAAGTCTCGGGTGTTACACGGTGAGCCTGTCTACCGTGTTGAAGAACCCGGCAACGCGCTTGTTTTTAGGGATCTCCACCAAGATAGGGACCCCCACCCCTATGATACAATGTAGGCACTCATAGACCACCTTGAGGCATTAGAAACACGCTATTTGGCAATCCCACCTGATGGAAAACCATACCCAGTGTGGGTGGATGATATGTCGACACCTTCGGGTTTTGGGAATCCCACCTTATCCCCCCTTTAATAGGAAGAGGTCCCTAAAAAACACCTAGCCCAATTCAACTCAAGGTTTGAGCTCATGTTAGGGACTTCGGTGCAGCAGGAGGCTGCCAAACTCCGATGCTTTGTTCAGACAATGGAGGGGCCGACATTCGCCTGGTATAGCAAGCTCCCTGTTAGATCTGTGACCATATGGGAGGACCTGCTCTGGAAATTCCTCTACCATTTCATCTTAACCACCTGGAAAAACAGCATCATAGACCTTTTAATGTGTAAGAAAATGCCTGATGAGCGAGTCGTAGAGTTAATTTCCTGGTGGAAGGGGCTCACATACTCCCTTGACATGCCACTGACTCAGGAGAAACTACTGACGATGTGAGTAGGGAACATCAATATGGAACTGGTTCATTCTATAATCACCCAGAACTACCCTGGAGGATTCTGAGATTTCTCTGACAAGGACCAACACCTGGAGGAAGCCCTGCCATAGGCCAGCTAGGCACGTCTATTTCACACTGTAATTCCAGCGAGGAGAGATTCTAAAGTCGAGCCTTCCACGGTGGCCCAAATAAAATCCCCCAGGAAACTAGAGTTTCTACCAGTAGTGCTAAACCTATAGCCTCGTAGAATCCCTCCTCCTCAGGTGCAGCCTTCGGCTCAGCTGCTTCCACCTCAGAAAGAGCAATCACCCCTGCGGAATGTGCTGCCACCGCCTAGGCGAGACAATCAGGGTCTACCTCCTTGACAAGCCCCTTCAGATCCTCATCAGAGCCAGGATCTAAGGGCCACCTTTCTGGATAGTAGAATATGGACATACTCATTCAATGAGAATCAGGTCCACGGTTACTTTCCCAGTGCCGAAGAGTAGGGGATTGTATGCTTTCTTGAGTGCAGAAGGCCAGAAGAGGTGAATGTCACTGATCACCCCAACTACTTCCCCAATCATCAGATCATGGGGAACACCCTCAAGCAGTATTATGTGTTCAAATACTAGCTTCAATACCAGGTCGATAAAAACGTAGTCAGGCTAGGTCTGGCTCTGACACAACTGACAGGTGTCTTTGTAAGGCCAAACAGCGGTAGCGACAGTGAATGCGAGTGGTAGTAGATATCTAACTGCAGGTCCCAGAAGTATGATGACTGGATGGCTTGCAAGATGGTTTCTCATTCACATGGAATCATTAGGGAATGAATTAATCATCAGGAACCTTCACAAGTTGTGGACACCACTTTTGCATCATCATCTTAGCCGACCTCTTCCCAGATGAGCAAGCATCAGCGACGCAAGAAAAAAAAATTTGCCCCGCCAATTCCATCATCATCCCGCACTCTTGGTGAATTTATTCCCCCATATATGGGGATTTCTCCCAGAATCCACCCAATAGTGGATGAATCTTCAAGTGATAGTCAAGGGTATGCTTCAGTTAATACCGTGGAGTTGGTAAACCCATATATCACTCCTGACAATGAGGAGTGCCAGGTGGACCTCCCTAACATCCCTAGACAATTTCAATGCCGGTGGAGCCGTGGCCATATCGGTTGTTGAGGCCCATCAATTGGTATCCAAGTTGTGCATGCTACTGAGACCAGACAACATGCCAAATGTAGAGCTTAGCACACACATCATCTTCATCTGGTGTCGTCGGGCCTGCCTCCACCACCATTTGTGCTACTGGATCAAGAAGAGCTACCTTGACCATGCCACAACCACCCTCACTTGGATATAGGCTGATCTTAGTTTTCTGGTCCTCATCAAGTAGCTACTCTCTAGGCGTCGACTGGTGAGAAGCGGGATATGCCTAGCACCATCCAGCCGTCAGTCCAGCCAGCAGTGCTCTCCATGCCTCATATCAAAGAGCGGCCTCCTATAAGCAGAAGTTCATTCCTAGAGCAGAAGTATAATGTCCAAAATCACCTTTTCAACATCCCAATGAGGCTTTCAATCCTTGAATCCCTTCACCTATTGTCAGATATGCGTGAGGCCCTCACTGAGGATTTAACAAGCCCCCTATTGTTTGAGATGGAGGTAGTAGCTACAGAAGCCTTTCATGATGAAACAGTTGAGAATGATAAATGTCAGGTCATCATTTAATTCTCAAGAGAGGATGAAGGATCTCCCATATAGAGGCATATACGCCCATTGTACATCACCATCCAATTTAATGGTGTAGAGGTTAATCGATGTCTTGTTGACAGTGGCTCTGGGATCAACCCTATCCTGACGCGGACACTGCGGAAGTTGTGGTTATTCGAATATTACCTAAATCCATCTTATTTAAGAATCCATGGATACGATAGGACGGAGTGGACCCCAGTTGGTATGATCCGCTTGAAGGCCCAGTTCGGTGTCCTAGTTTCCAGCATCGAGTTGATGGTTGTCTCCCAGGAAAACACGTACAATGCATTAATGGGTAGACCATGGCTCCACCTGCACACGGCAGTTCCCTAGTCGTATCACCAATGCTTCAAGTACTTCTTAAATGGTCGAGTAGGTGTACACCAAGTTGATGAATCTCCTTTTGCCTCTTGTGAATCCTGTTATATGGAAGCTGATTATTACAAGATCAAGGATATGTACATTCTGGAATGTGAGGTTGAGACATCCACAATCACAACTGACCCCTGGGTAGGTCTGGACAACACCAAAGACTTCCCGATCCTTAGATTGGAGGCAATGACCCCCGAAATGGGTCAATTATTTGTTTTTTCTAGTATATGATGAAAACATGTTACCAAGTCTATGTGATGATAGAAAAACTCCTCATACTCCTACACAAACTAGGCTCAGGTGATCTCGAGGTCTCCTACCCCCCTACGGTATCGGGATGTCTACCCCATGGCAACGACAGTACGTCATACATGTCTGTTTCGTTGGTATGGGATTAACTAGCTCAAGCCGATGTGCCATTACATCTTTGATATCATCAAGCGTTGCCCCTTGGTCCGAGGAAAAGATATGATTGGATCGACTACCCTCATCACTATTGTCTCAGCAGCACGTGAATCTCCTTATATGCTATCCACTACAATATAGGCTAGTACCAGCCTCCCATCATGTTCTTCTGACCCAGAGGAAGATTCACCCACTGAGAATACCTCATCCACAAGCGAAGAAGAGTATCTAGAGGGTGCTCCCCCTACCTTTGACGAAGGGGTTTCCACCACGATCAATGAATTTGTACAGGTTATCCTTCGTAGCGAGGTAGATCTGAGACCCACATTGATCATTACTGACATGCCCCTTGAAGAACAGTAGTGGTACATGGACTTCCTTAAATTGCATCGTGATTTATTCACCAAGAGCTATGAGGAGATGCCATGACTAGATCCTCGGGTAGTCGTCCACCACCTTAGTCTCCTGACGAATCATCATGGGTTCAAGAAGCCTCCCAGAAAGATGCACCCTTCTCACTATTCCATAGTCGAGGCCAAGGTTGACAAGATCATCAAATCCAACATCATCAAGGAGGTCCAGTACCCCATGTGGCTGGCCAAGATTGTGCCAGTTATGAAGAAGAACAGACAAATCAGAGTCTTCATCGACTTTCGAGATCTCAACCGTCACTGTCCGAAAGTTGATTTACCCCTTCTAGTGACAGAATTGTTGATTGACACTATGGTTGGGTTCCAAGACCTCTCCTTAATGTATGGTTACTTTGGATATAATCATATCCAGATGGCCTATGGATGAAGATTCCATCACTTTCAGGGTGCAATGAGGTACTTTCCATTACCAGGTTATGCCCTTCGGCCTAAAGAATGCATGTGCCACCTATCAGCGGGTCATGCACCATATATTCAAGCCAATCCTTAGGAAATTGGAGGAATGCTATGTGGACTATCTGGTGGTCAAATACCTCTAGAACCAAGACCATCTCAAGGACATTAATATATTGTTCAACTTCCTCTGTTCCCACCCCTTGAAGATGAACCTGTTGAAATGTGTCTTCGAGGTCACCTTCGAGATGTTTCTTGGCATTATTTTCAAGTACCGGGGCATCGAGATCGTCCTAGAGAAGATCAAGGAAATATTAAAGATGGATCACCCAAGAAATATTAAGGTGCTTCGAGGTTTCCAAGGCCTCATAGCCTATATACGCCGATTCATTGTGAATTTGGATGACTACCCCGGAACAATCTATCTACACCCTACTCACCCAGAAGAATAATGAGGGGACATAAAATAGTAACTGGTACCTCATCCGCATTCTCCTTGATACAGAGACCAGATACTCCCCCATCGAGAAGAGATGCCTTGCGCTAATATTTGCAGTATAGAAATTGAGACACTAGTTGCAGCTCCACGAGGTACAACCGGTGCCTCGGGTAGACCCGCAGAATTACATTATGAACCACCCCATGTTAACCAGTCATCTAGCATTGTTGGCAGTAATCCTCCCATAGTTCAACATTAGGTTCATCCCTGAGAAATCCATCAAGGTATATGCAATGGTAGACATTCTTACTGCTCATCCGACCACTGCGGACTAGTTCCTAGACATGGATTTTCTCGATGATGCAATCCTCTTGGTAGATCCTGCCATACCATGTTGGAAGATGCACATTGATGGTGCCTCTCGAAGCCCCACCAGTAGAAGAATCAATGATTCCCGACTCAACATAGTGGGCTGGTTATTGTCTTCATTTTCCCAGCACAAGACATTCTGCCGTATTAATTTCTATTGCCATAAGGCTGCACCAACAATGAGGCAGAGTATCAGGTTCTTATAACTGGCCTTGAGCTAGCACTCAAGATCGATGTTCCCCATTTACATGTGAAATGGAATTCGAAACTAGTCATCAAGAAAGTAAACGATGTCTATGTCGCCAGAAAGCTAGAGCTCATACCGTTTTTGAAGCACACCCTCTAGCTAAGGTCCTGGTTTCTATCTCGGCCAGAAGTTACTCATGCTCATTGATCTCAGAAAAGTCAATCCGATGCCCGGGCTGGCCTTCCTGAATCACATGCGGAACCCAAGCAGGATGATCTGATTATACACGTGGCACACCGAATATTCATTACTTCTGTCATCACAGATGATGACAACAACCTCCGAGTAAGCCATATTTCTACTGGATCCTCTATGTTAGGACCCCCAAGGTTATTCAAATGCTATGGTTTCACATTTTCGGACTCCCTAATGAAGATCCATTTTTTTAGTATCTCCAATATGGTTTCCCCCCGGCTGATCGGGCCGAGCGTGAGTGAATCTGACACCGCGCACTATAGGTTTCCTTCTAGAGTGGTCCTAGTCTTGACTAGATCCTCTAAAAGTTTGGGTTTGATGGTGTTATCCTATGTTGCATCCAAGGATTAGAGATTTCTCAAGTCATTCAGGAAGTTCACACCGGTTCATGTGGGGCTGACCAGGCTTGGACGAAGCTGTCCATCAGATCCGGATACTGGGATACTTCTGCCCCTCTATGATCCATGATTGTATCGTGTTCAACAATAGATGTCATGCATGACAAATCCATTCTTACTTCATGAATCATCCACCAGAACCACTCCACTCCACCATGTACTCTTGGCCGTTTGTGGCGTGGGGACTTGATGTCCTAGGACCATAACCACCAGCGAAAGCACACCAGTTCCGGTTCATCCTGACTGCCATAGATTTCATTTCTAAGTAGGTAGAAGTAGTTCTTCTCAAGGAGGTCATGTCCCGTTCTATCATTGAATTCATGATCTCTAATATAATCTACCAATTTGGGGTCCCTCACGCCGCCCTCACCGATAACGGCACCAACTTCCGTGCAGTTGAGTTGAAGAAGTTATACGCCAAGTACAACATCCGTTTGAACCATACTTCCCACTATCACACGCAGACGAATGGGAAGATCGAGGCGTTAAACAAAACCCTCTCTATAATATTGAATAAAATGGTTGGTTAGGATAAGAGGAGTTGGCCATTAAAGCTCCCCAATTCCCATTGGTCCAATCAGATAACGACTCATAATTCAAACCAGGTGACCCCATATTCCCTGGTGTAAGGGGGTGAGGCTGTCCTGACCATCAAGATCCAGCTTCCCTCATTACACACAGTGGTCTATGATCAGCAGGCTCCAGATAAGGTATTAAAAATTCATCTGGATGAATTGGAAGCACTTTAAGATAATAGGCTCCATGCCCTGCACGATTTGGAAAGGCATATGAATAAGACAGCTAGAGCCTTCAACAAGAAGGTTCGCCTCCGCTCTTTTCTGGAAGGAAAACTATTATTGGACCTCTAGTTGCTAATGATCCCAGGAAGGAAGCCACCCATGTTGGATCCCAAATGAGAAGGACCTTACATAGTCCATTGGGTTTACCCCAGTGGAGCATACTCCCTGGTGACCATGGATGGCGAGCGTATAACTCCTCCCACCGATGCCAATTTCCTCAAGAAATACTTTTCCTGAACATGATGGTCATGCACGACCTTAAACTGGCTAGTCCTGCATGACCTTAAACTACACGCTCGTCCTACACAACCTTAAATTGGATGGTTTTTCATGACCCTAAACTGCACGCTGGTCCTCCACGACCATAAATTGGCTGGTCTGGCATGACCCTAAACAGCATGCTGGTCCTGCACACCCTTAAATTGGCTGGTCCCGCATGACCCTAAATGGCCTGGGGGTCCTGAATGACCTTAAACTGGCTGGTCCCACATGACCCTAAACTGCACGCCAGTCCTGCATGACCATAAACTGTTTGGTCCTACATGACTTTAAACTACACATTATCCTGCGTGATGTTAAACTTCATTTTAAGAACTACTTATGTCTTGATTCCCATACTCGTGGGATATGTAGGAACTTTCAGATGCCTCATCTTGAGCCCATCCCCTGAAATCTTCTCTTTGACTACCCCCCTTGAGTTTAGCTATCTCATAGGATCTTTGCATGATATGGTGTAGGCTTCCTTAGACCCACTCATGCTAGGATTATTACAGTCGCACCATGTGCCTACTCCCCGTTCTTTTACTCTCCCACAGCCTCAATGCACGATGTTAAACTTCATGTCCTTCGATAAATTTGTATGGCTTGATTCCCATCCTTATAGGATACGTAGGAATGCCCAGACATTTTTTATGTTGGCCCTGCCCAAATTCCAGAATCTTCCCCTTGGGACAAGACATATGGTGGGGTGAATAATTTTTTCCCAATTCACATCAAGATACTATCAATTCGGCCATACATCCCACTTCTGGGATGATTTTTCCTCTTTCATAAATGGGTACAACTATGCTTCACCCACTCCTTTGATTGGGACTCCATCATCTCTCCCGTCCAGAAGGACCCCGAATGGTTTGGAAGCTAGGCCTAAGGGATCTCTTACCACATCAGGCCAATGACCTCATGGATGTTGAGCAACAAGCCAATACAAGTCTCGCATTTCTAATATGGTTAGCGGTCAATGCTCATTTGTTGCTCCAATTTCAGGTCACTATAGGGACGATGTGTCCCAAACATGGTCAACAGTTTTCCTGTGACGTTGGAACCTCCACAAGATGTCCCAACACTGAGTGTAGTGGTCCATTATGCCTCGTTTTATCTCCAAGCGATGAACTCCATTCAGGAAATTCCAGCTATTAGGCCCCATATGATAGGGGATCTGAGAATGACTCCTTGTTTCCCATACTGAGCACTGCTCACATGGGCTTAGGAGCTGTGATGTGGCGGTAACTGTAAAACTGGACATATGGCCTTCCCATATGAGGCCCAGCCTCAGGCCCCTTGGCCATTTTGGGCCCCTGGCCAATGTTCTCTGGTATGGGATTGTACAGTGTTGTATGGGATTATTTCGTCATTCATGTCGGGTGACTCGTCATACTGTACACATCCCCGGATGATATACCTTATCATCTCTTCATCCTCACTTCATGGAGTTAAACTACAAACTTGTTGGTCCTTCTTGATCGAGGCCTAGCCTCAGGCCCCATGGCCTTTTTGGGCCCCCATCCTAAGTTCCTATTTTGGGTTGTACGGTGTGCTATGGGATTATGTCTTCATTCACGTCGGGTTATTCCCAATGACATACACCTCCCTTGTGTTTGACATCTTACTCCCCTCTTCATCCTCTCTGTAATACATTAAAATGAAAACTCGTCAGGCCTTCCAGACCATGGCCTAGCCTCATGCCCCTTGGTCTTTTCGGGCCGTCGTCCCTAGTTCCTATTTAGGGTCGTACGGTGTGGTATGGGATAATGTCCCCATTTAAGCCGGGTAACATGCCACACCGTACACCCCCCTCATTAGGGTATCCTTCCCCTATGTGGGAACTATGTATGGATTGATTAACATCCTCGTGGGATACGTAGGACCGCCCGAACATCTTTTCTTCGGGTCTAGTCCCATCTTGGCCCCTTGGCCTCCATTCTTCCATGAAAGAGATATATGGTGTTGTATGGGATTATGTCCTCATTCACTTAGGGTTTGTAACAAAAACACAATGTACCTATTTCCCCTGATATTTTTCCATCCTCTGGTGCTATCCTAGTCTTTTAAAATCATCCACTCCCAAGATGTGCCCCTCGGACCTCATTAGCGATTCACCAATGTGCCTAAGGGTACTCTGGTTTAATACTTGGAATATCAGACTCTACTCGGAAATGCATTCATCCGTTCTTCAGGCTTCATGTTCTCCCTCATTAGGGATTCAATCACCTTTCACTCCCAAAGGGAACCCCATAATGGTATGGATTCTAGGACTAAGGGCTCTCCGACCAATACGAGCCAATATCCTCGAGGGTCGCAGACAAGAAATCGATACAAATCTTGCATTTTGAATATGGTATGCAGTCGATGTTCATATTATTGTCCCCATTTTAGTATTACACGATATAGAATATGTGTTTTGAACATGTTCAATATTCATACTCCATCGTCACGCAAACCCCATTAAGCCCAAAATGTCGTTAACTTGATTCACATCCTTCTCTAGCTCACCATGTCCAATTAGAAATTTGAAACTCTTTGTACTAGTCCTCAGTGCATGTTTTCATGTTAGAAAAAAAGTACTCGTGATGAGGCATTCATTCTGGGTTCCACTGATTTCCCCTTTTTCATGTATCTCACATAATACAAATCCCTTATCCACCCTTGTTTCCTGCACTGAGATCAACTCACATCGGCTTAGAGATTGTGTTAAGGTCTGCAATTAAATGAGATAGTCATGCTTCTCCATGGTCCAAGTCTAAGACCTTAAACTAAGATATTTTCATATTTACCCTTTTTGAGAACTACATATGGCTTGATTCCCATCCTTATGGGATACGTAGAAGCACTCAGATATTTCGTTTTCGGGTCCAGCTCAATTGGGAGCTAGTTTCTCCCACCCATTACCCTCTTACCTCTATTTGGACCCCTTGTCCAAAGGATCCTTTCTCGGAATTGAGTACGACGTGGTATGGGACTATCTACTCATTCACTTCGGGTGTGTTTTACAGCACCATAAACATTCCCCACTTATCATCATGTCTATTACGTCTATGCAGCGTGACATTAAAATGCATGCCAAGTCTCATCATAGGACCCTAAGCTGTGACATCATAATCCTAGTCGCACTATGAAAAACGACACTGTATCCTGATGTCCTCACTCATGGGGACACCATGTTTGGTATAGGTAACATGACATACCATTTATCAATGCCTGCACACGGCTTGATTCTTGTGGTGATGAAGAGACATGCTATCCTAGGCCTTTCGCTTCAAAAAAAAAACATTCACCTTAAAGGACAAACAAGATACATCAAATAATGCTTCATTTGGTATGAGGTCCACCCCCGCATGCCCCTTTTATCTCTAGCACTGGTACATTACCGTTCCACCACTTATAACTATTTGCGGCTTGATCCCCATCCTTATGGGGTTGGTAGGAATTTCTGTTCACTCTACTTCGCACCCCGCATAACTCTCGTTTTTGGTCCCTCTACCTAAAACCTCTTCAAGAAACACATGGTAGTCAGAACCCCAGGTTCCCGTTTACGTCAGGTTTTATAATTTCCCCACCATGTGTCTCTGGCATTTCCTACCATCCATGGTCTGAGCTCTAATACCATAAACTAATATCTCTTTAAGAACTACGTATGTCTTGATTCCCAACCTCAAGGGATACATAGAGACACACATTCATTTCACCTAGGGTCCAGCCCCCGAAATCATAAATCATATTCCTCCTCATTTCTGGCCCCTTGGACTTACCCCTTGTGGAGAACCATGTCACTACAGCTGTGCCTTGAACAAGTTTGGGATGCCCCACAACGATGTTGGTAAGCGACGACTCACTCACCAGAGAGGTCTTGTCTAAAAGAATGAATGATCCATGATCAGACTGATGCGCCCATCTAATGAGCTTCCACCATAATGGCGTAATTTCAATAGTGTTAGATTCTATTTGGATGAACCATTACTCCACATTATATGCATTCCGTGCCCTTTATTCGAACCCTCATCCCCATTCATGTCTAAGAGAACCCCCTAACAGTTTGGATGCTCGGCCTATGGCCCGACTGTTTTTTTGGGCCAACGTTCTGGAAGACTAACAGATGAAATTTTGAGTTAGGTCCTATATTTCGACCATGGTCAGTAGTTGGGCCTCCTTTGATATCCCCATTCCTGGAAAACTCAATCAGGATACTGTTTTTTGAATGTGGTCAACAATTATTCTTTATTGTCACGCCACCCCAACAGTGTTCTAAATCCTAGGTATCGTGATTCCCACCTTACATTCCCCTGTTTGGATTCATTCCAACACCCATGGAATTACTCCGTTCGGGCACAAGAGCTCACTAGGAAGGCAATAATTCTGTTGTTCGAGGGCATCATCCTCTAGTTAGGTCTATCCCATTTCTCCCAGAAATCTGGGCTGGTTATTCAAACCCCGGGTGCCCTCAGCTTGGTTGACGCCCCCACGATTATGCGATGTAATAGTACGAACATTCCTTGTTTCTCACAATTGGGCGTGACCCGCAGTATCTTAATAATGGATTGTCATTTATTCTAGGATTGTGGTTGAATGCGTCAAGTCAAAAGAAAAAGTCAATAAATTCATCGATACATGCATTTCAAAATAAGAAGCCGTAAGGAGAAATAAGTTTATGAGTTTGGAAAAAACAGGTCCCTTAAGGTTAATCTTCTTGAATGGATCGTTCTAGCACCGATACCCTTTCACTATTGGACTCCAGGATTACTGTAACACTCCAAGCATCCATGGTACGCTTCTCTTGGAATAATAGAGTAGTGTGTGTTATACGCAACCTCGAGTTCTAACACACCGTGACCAATCAAAGTAGCCGTTATGAATAGTAATACCCACTTTTTAAAATTATATATATTTTATATTTCATAATGGACTTCATTTTTCAATTCGGAATATCAAAATTAGTCTATGTTTAATTTTTGGTATTTTTCCGAGAACATCCAATTTTCGATGAATAGAAAAAATAATTAAAAACAAAATTTTTAATAAAAATAATTTATAGTGATAAATTATACTATTGAGTGGTTTTAAAGTATAATTAGAATTTATTTTTACCATTATATCCAATGGTGGTAATTATAATTAATTTAACTTTGAAATTGGACATAAAAAATTGTCAATCTTTTGATATATATTGTTTCTTAAAAACACGCTATTTATTGTGAAAAAGAGAATTAATTATTAAATTAATTATTTCCACCTATATGTTTCTAATTTTGTAAAATATACATCATTTTTGAAATATGAATATCAAATATAGCTTAGGGTGAATGTTTGGTATTTTTCGGAAAAACATAAATTTTTGATGAATAGTGAAGCCACAAACTGGTAGTTAAAAAACTAATTTTTCGTTTAAATGAAACTTTACAACTTCTGTGAATTGAATTTCAAAAATTAGACATTCATGGTTGTTATTAGTAAGTAAAATTTGGTTCAATGAGATGAAAATAATTTTTGGTGAATAGTAACTTTTAAGTTTTATTAATCGCGTTTAAAGGTAATTAGTGTAATTTAAGGTAAATATAATGTTATAATAATATGAAACTACCTTTACACTTGTCCTACCCTTATTGGATGAGTCATGTATGACCAAGACAATCCATGTGTCAACTTGGGGACCCCATGAAGCCACTTGCGTAAGAAATGATAATAATAACTTTTTATTTAAAGTAAAAAAGAAAATTGTCACAAACAAGTGTTGTTTTACTTAAACAATAATTACATGGGGTTATATAAGTTAACTTTTCAAATATAAATATTCATTGGAAAGATAAGAAGATTTCCTACATCATGGTAATTTTTTGGAATTATATAAATAAATTTATTTATCACACCATGATGATGAGATTACCTCATTAATGAATGATTTAAATAAAATGAAAAGATAAGGTAAAATCTAATACTTAAACTAGTCTAAAGCGTATTGGATAAGTGGATTTAGAAACCTTATCACCTTATACTCGAAATATATCATTTTGGGACCTTTAAAATCAGAAAATCATTTCATAATAATGTAACATTTCATGACTTTCCAAGAGTTCCCATCCTCTCCTCTTATAAAAATCCCCCACCTCTACCACCTTATTCACACCATCAAAGCCATTTCGCTCGGCCAACCTCTGCCCAATTACTCTCCCAAATTCCCTCTCTTACTTTTATAAGCCTCACATTGGGAATAAGGCTTCCCAAGGAATCCTTCGGCTCAAATCAAAAAGAGTTACCCGATTTTTAGGTAATGTCTTCCCTTATGTTCTTTTGTTTCATTTTGCTTCTACAACCCCTTAAACTCTTTTTATTACTTTATTTTGTAAAAACACAAGTATCATAAATATTCTAGGATGTATTTATGAGAAGTATTTAATTTACACTTACAGACACCTTCGTCGAATGGTTAAGGAACATACTGTTTATGTGGGTGGCGAATTACTACCTCACGAAACGATGATTGTTCAATATTATTTTAACACCTCCCATGGTGGCCATTAAGATTTCACTATATTTATGTATGATATATATTATTTTTTATGTTTTCCTTATTCTTCTGTATTTTTCATTTATTTCATACCTTTATGATTTCCATTATGGGTAAACACAATAATTTCATTTTAGGATGTGTGGATTACCGCCCCTCAAAGTGATTTGAATCGTTAATTCCATATGTGGGATGTATAAAGGATAGAGATAATGATATTATATATTATATTATACTAGAATTATAATATATCTTTATATAATTATTATTTCATTCCATTAAATATGAAATAGAAATGAAAGTAGCGTCCATGCGTATGTACGACTTACCGTCTCCATGAACGGTGCATTTCATTTCTTACCTCTAAATGTTATGTAATATTATAAATGCATGTATATATTGGATATATGTGATATATATTATATATAAATCAAAAATATAATTCTAGATATAATTGATATTTTACCACATGATCAACTTGTAATTATAAGATGTTTATTTTTGACTCAAGTACTAATGATCGACAAAACGACTGTTATTAACATAAATAATTACATAAGGTTCATAAAATGGTAATAAGTGATATAAAAGGAATAAAGAATTTGAAAAAGTTTCTTAAGCATGTAGAAATTAACTCTATTTTATTATTCAGGAGATTAATGAACGATCGAGTCAACTCCAACACGAGGTAAGGGACTTCGTCTCAATCTCCTTTCATTGTGGAATATTTTGTTTTATAGAAAACTTTCTTTTATACGGTGTATAAACCCATTTTACTTTTATGTTTATTCAAAAGAAATCATTTTATACGAAGTCTTTTACTAAACGACAAAAAGGAATGTTTTTTTGTCGTACATATGCGGCGACAACGACTTCTCCGCCGCCGTGACCATTATTTGAGTTTTGGCTTCCTCTACAAGCCATAATTTTTTTTAAATGAAAAATAAATACCAAGTTTTACTTTTCTTTTATTTTGGAATTGAAAATGGTTTACCAAATAAATGTGTTGTATTGATATATTGTGATTGAAATGTGGAAATGTTATGTTTCCATTATGCATGTTTTATGTGATACAATTATGTTATGGTTTATGATATGTTTATAACTTTTCATATAAGGAATTCATTGGACTTAGTATTTGACGGGTGGAGCCCGCTATAGCTCCTCGATGAATCGGTAGGTCTCATGAGAAAAACTAGTGTCTTGACACAAGGTCTTGACAAAATCTTATTTGTAGTCTTGGCACAAGGCCTTGACTATGTGGTTATGACAGTCTGGCATTATGCATTCCATCATTATGAAAGTGGTTATCGATATTGCATGTGATCATTTGACTAGAAGAATATCCATGTGAATAAGTAAATGGAATTATTTCATTTTATTTTTTCCATATTACTATGAAGTTCAAGTTTAAAAGGATTTGGTTTTAGTTGTACATTTCCTTAAATGTTTATGTTTATTTATGAAAGTTTCTGCTATATTGTTATCTTTAATGAGCATTGGATTTCACCCCTTTCTATGTTATATTTTTCCTAGTATGTGAAGAAATACTTTATGACTAACCTGTAGGGATAGTCTGAAGGGGGTATGAGTGTGGAATATGGAGACCATGTTATTGAATTTTTTCACTTTATGATGTAATGTAAAATTTATGAATGTATCTAGTGTTTTGAAGGCTACTAAACTAATCAGTCTTTCGAGACTTGATCTTTTGTGATCAAGCCAATGTTACATAATAATTCACTGACTCTGGTTCAACTAGGGTTGGGGCATTATAGTTGGTATCAAAGGAATTTTAGTACTAGCCTTGGATGCTAGATTTACAAAAAAAATGATTAGATCATATAAGAATAAGATAGACATTGATGATTAGTATAGAAAAACATCCTAGATTTTTTGGTATTATAGAGCTTTTGTGAGTTTTCCAAGCAATAAATCTCTGTCTGGATACGAGCAGGTAGAGGCGGATCTGGCACAGATGTACTTAGGGGTAAAACCCGAAAACACTTCTTTGAGATAGACTCGAATGAGAACTGGTGCATGACAACGGGCCTTACTGCACTCTTGGTTACGACACTCTCGGGGGATATGCTTAGGATAATTACCATTTTCCTTAAAAACCATTATGATGGGTTTATGAGTATATACTTCCTCCAAGAAAACATTTTTATGATTATGGATTATATCCATAAACTGTTCAATTTATTTTAAGTGTTTTACAAGTATGGAATTATGTATTTTGATTCATAAACTGATCTTGTTTATGCCATTGTTTAGAAATGGATCCTAGTTGAAGGAATGGAAACCATAGCAATTCATGCACTCCTTGTAGGGGTTTCCCTCCTGCTCAAGATAATAATAGTGGAGCTGGTGATACAACTGGTGCTGATCAACATATCACCATACTGGGACAAATCACTCAGGTTATGGATAATAGCCTTACTCGTATGGAGCACCCTGATCCACAATGTTGAGGATCAATGTTAGACTGCTTTAGGAGGCAACAACCACCAACATTCAATGAGAGTACAAATACCTAGGTAGCTGAGAAATGGGTAAATTCCATAGAGAAAATATTCCTTGTCGTGGGGAGTAGTGAAAGGGAAAAGGTTATCATGGTAGTTTACTGCCTCACAGGAGATGCCAATCAATGGTGGTATTTGATTCAAAACACAATGGAAGATGATGAAGTATCAAATATGTATTGGAGGGAGTTAAAAGAGATATTAATAGAAAAATACGTTCCTCGTGACCATCGAGGAGATATGGAAAGGTGATTTCTGAGTCTAAGAAAAAATGAGGATGAGAATGTCGCAAAGTATGAGGCCAAAATTACATGGTCATTATGGTATGCTGCAGATTATATACATAACCCAAGAAGTAAGATTTATTGTTTCTTTCATGGGTTAAAACCATTTCTCCATTGAGCATTGGTATCACAATCCTTCTCGTTATACGAAGACATTGTCTCATGTGCTATTAAGATGGAAAATGAATTCTCTAAGTCTTATGACTTTAAAGCAAAACATGATAAAAAGAGATCTACTGATCACTCTATAAATGGAAATAAATGGAAGAAGGTAAGGGTTGATTATACATCCTGTAGTAAATGTGGGAAAAAACACCCTGGTACTTGTTTGAAAGGAATGGGAGTCTGTTACATGTGTGGTGAAAAAGGCCACCAGGATCGAGATTTCATAGGGAAGAAAGAAGCTACCGATGTTCAATGCTACAATTTCAGGGAGATGGGACATTATGAAAATAAATTTCCTAAGGTTCAGGGGAAATTACCTCAGAAAAGGCCAAGGGATCAAGGACAAGATTATTCTATCACTACTGCTGAGGTAGAAGCTCTGAAAGATGTGGTGGCCGGTAATTTAATGGTTTCCTCTAGTTTAGAAAATGAATTATTTGATTCTGTATGATCACATAGTTTCATATCTTCCTATTTTTCTATGAAAGTTAGATATTTTCAATTTGATTTAACAAGGGATTTGTCAGTCAAAACTCCTAAGGGAAATAACATTGCAACAATGTTTTGTGAATCAGTTCCCATTAGAGCACATAAATGTTCTTTATCTGCTGATCTCATCGTCATACCCAGGATTGAATTTGATATAATCCTCGGTATGGATGGGCGTTGGGACCATGACATGATAAGTTATTGTAAGAAGAAGGAGGTTATGATTTTTGATGATGATGATAAGGAACACCATATCTTTTGAGCAGAATCGTCACCACCTAATTCTTATCTATATCCACCCCCAGTAGCTCAACTAAATTCTCTCATTAGGGAGGAAGAGAATGAAATTACTGTGGGTGAGTAAGGGAATGTTTTAATAGAGGATGTAACTATTGTGAGAGAATATGTTGATGTGTTCCCAGAAGATTTACCTGGGCATCCTCTAGAACGAGAAGTTGAGTTTTCTATTGACCTAATTCCTGGTTCAAGGCCCATATCGAAGACCCCATATAGAATGGACACTATGGAATTAGTTGAACTAAAGAAAAAACTAGAGGAATTGAGTAATAAAGGATTTATTCACCCTAGTGTTTCTCTATGGGGATCCCCTGTTATTTTTGTTAAAAGGAAAGATGGTTATATGGGGTTATGTATCGAATATAGGGAGATAAATGCTATAATAATAAAGAACAAGTTTCCCCTACCTTTCATTGATGATTTATTTGACCAACTACATGGAGCTCAATACATTTCAAAGATTTATCTTCGATCTAGATATCATCAGTTGTGTGTGAAGAAGAAAGACATTATGAAGACAACATTTCGAACAAGGTAAGGGCATTACGAGTTTACAGTAATGCCTTTTGGGCTGACTAATGCACCCTCTATTTTCATGGTTCTAATGAATAGAGTTTTCAAGGAATATCTTGATGAATTCATAGTGGTATTTATTGATGATATATTGGTATACTCCAGAAGCTATGAAGATCATGAAAATCACTTGCACATTATTCTAAAGTCTCTTAGAAGACATGAATTATTTGGGAAATTTAGAAACTGTGAATTTTGGATTCATGCGATATCTTTTCTTGGCTACATTGTCTCTAAGGATGGAATCTCTGTTGATGCTTCTAAGACAAGAGCGATCCAAGAATGGCCAGCGCTGACAAGTATAACTAAGGTATGCAGTTTTATTGGTTTAGCAGGTTATTATGGATGTTTTGTCCATAATTTTTCCTTATTGGCTAACCCATTAACAAAGATGACATGTAAAGGGGTTAAATGTTTTTGTAAAAAAGAATGTGAAGAATTTTTAGAAGAATTAAAGAAAATATTAGTCAATTCTCTTCTATTGACTCTACCATCGGGGAATGATGGGATCGTTATTTATAGTGATTCATCAAAGAAAGGACTTGGTTGTGTCCTCATGCAGAATGATATAGTTATTTCCTATGCATCACGACATTTGAAAATTCATGAGAAAAACTATCCTACTCATGATCTTGAGTTATCAGTTGTGATCTTTTCTTTGAAGATATGGAGACACTACCTATATGGTAAAAATTGTGAGATTTATTCTGAACACAATAGTTTGAAGTATATTTTCTCATAAAACTAAATCAACCCGAGGAAAAGGAGATGGATTGAATTACTCAATGATTATGATTTCATGATGCACTACCACTCGGGGATGGAAAATAAGGTGGCAGATTATTTGATCTGAAATGATCATGGTGTTTTGAACAATATGTGAATTGAAAGGGATCCTATTTTCATGGATCTAGTGAATATGGACATGGGAATAACTGTGGAAGGTAAAACATGAATGCTTTTTCAAATGTATTCCAAACCATATTTACTAGAAAGTATTAGGAGTTCTTAGACCGATGATGAAGAGTTTAAAAATAAGATTAAAGCATTGAAATATGGGATATTGAGTGACTTTGTGTATGAAGATGGATTTTTTAAATTTGGGAAGAGGCTTTGTGTTCCCGATATAGCTAGTCTAAAAAGAGAATTATTGGATGATGCTCATAGTTACAATTTCTCTGTATAACCTGGTAGCACTAAGATGTATAGAGATTTTAAGGAACATTTTTGGGGGGCCAACATGAAGAGGGAGATTGCTGATTTTGTGTCAAGATTCATGGTTTTTCAACAAGTGAAAGCTGGGAGGCAACTTCTTGGAGGAGTTATGCAACCTATTCCCATACCTGAGTGGAAATGGGATAATATTAAAGTGGACTTTTTCACGAGACTACCAATGACTCCTAGAAGGAATGATGCAATATGGTTCATTTTTGATCATCTTACCAAGTTAGCACATTTTCTTGCTATAAAAGAAGCACTACTGAAAAAACGGCCTATACCCACAGTTCAAAACCGTGGGTATAGCCTATACCCACGGTTTTGGGAACCGTGGGCCGGAACGACATTGGTATAGGTCCCTAGCCTATAAACACAGTTTTGGAAAACTGTGGGTATAGGTGTCCTGCCACCGTGTCACCGAAACATAGCCATTTGCCACTGTGTCAACGGCTTTTACCCACGGTTTCAAAACTATGGGTATAGGTCCTAAAATAATGCAGCCGCCGAGTTTCGATCTCACAACCTCTTCACTGCAAACACCGCATCTAACAACTACCCTAACATCACCTATATGTATATATATATTTAGTTAAATATAGTTATAAAAACCGTGGGTATAGAGGGAAGAACCGTGGGTATAGTGTTCCCACCAAAAAAAATTTACTTCCCACAGAAAAAAAATCCCGCACATAGAAAACTGACATATACTAACGGTTTTTCATAACTGTGGGTATAGGCATTTTAGCCCAGACCTATCCCCACAGTTTTCGCCAAAACCGTGGGGATAGTCACCCCTATACCCACGGTTTTCCAAAACTGTGGGTATAGTGGGGTCTATCCCCACGGTTTTGGGGATACACATGGGGATATGTCCATTTTCTAGTTGTGAAGATTTACCACTTGAACCTTTAGCAAGGCTGTATATTAATGAAGTCGTAAGACATCATGGAGTACCCCTATCAATTGTTTAGGATCGTGATCCCCGTTTTACATCAAGATTCTGGAAAAATTTTCAGAAAGCACTGGACACTGAACTTCGTTTGAGCACTGCTTACCACCCTCAAACAAATGGACAATCAGAACAGACTATTCAAACCTTAGAAGACATGTCAAGATCATACTCACTTGTCTTTCAAGGTATGTGGGATCAATATTTACCTCTGGTAGAATTTTCCTATAACAATAGATTCAATTCAATTATTCGGATGGCACCATATGAAGCATTATACAAAAAGAGGTGTTTCACACAAATCTGTTGGGATGATGTTGGTGAAAGAAAACTCATAGGACCAGAACTTTTTAAATAAATTATTGAAAAGGTGAAGGTAATCCAAAACCACATCAAAGCAGGCCAAAGTATGCAGAAGAGCTATGCTGATAACCGAAGGAAGGATTTGGAATTTCATGTAGGATATCATGTTTTCTTAAATTTATCTCCATGGAAGGGAGTTATACAATTCAGTAAGAAGGGAAAATTAAGTCCCAGGTACATCGGACCATTCGAAATTCTAGAACGAATTGGGGATGTAGCTTACCGTTTGTCAATGCCTCCAAATCTCTCTAAAGTTCACGATGTGTTCCACATATCACTGTTGAGAAAATACATGCCTTACCCAACGTATGTAATCACCTATGAAGAATTAGAACTGGAATCCGATCTGTCTTATTGTGAAGAGCCTGTCATGATTCTGGATACGAGAGAACAAGTGCTGAGAAACCAGACGACTCGTCTGGTAAAAGTTCTCTGGAGGAACCAAAAGATGGAAGAGGCAATGTGGGAACCAGATGAACTTATGATGAAGAACCATCCAAGTCTTTTTATGCACTAATATTCTAGAAATTTCATGGGTGAAAGTATTTGAAGGATGAGAGAATGTAACACCCTAAGCTTCCATGGTACACTTCTCTTTGAATAATAGAACAACGTCTGTTGTACACAACCTCGAGTTCAAACACACCGTGACCAATCAAAGTAGCTACTGTGAATAGTAATACCCATGTTTTAAAATTATATAAATTTTATATTTCATAATGGACTTCATTTTTGGATTCGGAATATCGAAATTAGCCTATGTTGATTTTTTGGTATTTTTCCGAGAACTTCCAATTTTCGATTAATAGAAAAAATAATTAATTTTTTTTTATAAAAATAATTTATAGTGATAAATTATACTATTGAGTGGTTTTAATGTATAAATAGAATATATTTTTACCATTTTATCCAATGGTGGTCATTTGAATTAATTTCACTTTGAAATTGGACAAAAACATTTGTCAATCTTTTGATATATATTGTTTCTCAAAAACACGCAATTTCTCATGACAACGGGAATTAATTATTCAATTAATTACTTCAACTTATATGTTTTGAATTTTTTAAAATAGACATCATTTTTTATTTATGAATATCAAATATAGCTGAGGGTGAATTTTTTGTATTTTTCTAAAAAACATCAATTTTTGATGAATAGTGAAACCACTAAGTGGTAGTTAAAAAACTAATTTTTCGTTTATATGAAACGTTACCACTTCTGTGAATTTAATTTAAAAAATCTAACATACATGGTTGTCATTAGTAAGTAATATGTGGTTCAATGATATGAAAATATTTTTTGGTGAATAGTTACTTTTAAGTTTTATTAATCGCGATTAAAGGTAATTTGTGTAATTTAAGGTAAATATAATGCTATAATAATATGAAATTACATTTAAACGTTTCCTACCCTTATTGGATGAGGCATGGAAGACCAAGAAAATCCATGGGTCAAATTGGGGACCCCATGGAGCCACTTGGGTAAGAAAATTACATTAATAACATTTTATTAAAAGTAAACATAAACTTGTATCAAACATGTGTTGTTTTTCTAAAACAATTATTACATGGGGTTATATAATTTAACATTTATACATTAAACATATCATTGGAAATCTAAGAAGGTTTCCTACATCATGGTAATTTTTTGGAATTAAATAAATAAATTTATTTATCACACCATGATGATGCAACGACTACCACATTAATGAACGATTTAAATAAAATGAAGATAAGGTAAAATATAAGACTTACAATTGTCTAAAGCCTATTATATTGGTGTATATAGAACCCTTATCACCTTATAATCTAAATATATCATTTTTGGTCCTTTGAAATCCGAAATTAATTTCATAATAATGTAACATTTCATGACATTCCAAGAGTGCCCCTCCTCTCCTCTTATAAAAGGCCCCCACCTCTACCACCTTATTCACACCTTCAAAGACATTTTTCTCAGCCAACCTCTACCCAAATAATGTATCAACTTCCATATCTTACTCCTAGAATCCTCACTTTGTGAAGAAGTCTTCCCAAGGAAGCCTTTGGTTCAAATCAAAAGGTGCTATCCGATTTTAAGGTAATGTCTTCTCTTATGTTATTTTGTTTAATTTTGATTTTTAAACCATTTAAACTATTTTTATTCCTTTATTTTGTAACAACACAAATATATTCAATATACTAGAATGTTTTTATGAGAAGGATTTGATTTAAACTTACACACACCTTCTTCTAATGGATAATGAACATACTGTTTCTGTGGATGGCGAATTACTGCCTCACGAAATGATGATTGTTCAATCTTCTTTTAACACCTCTCATGGTGGAAAATAATATGTATCTATATTTATATATGATATATATTATTTTTATGTTTTCATTATGATTCGGTATTTTTCATTTATGGCATACCATTATGATTTCCATTATGGGTAAACGTGATAATTTCATTTTAGGAAGTGCGGATTACGACCCCCTCAAATTGATTTGAATCGTTAATTACATATGAGGGATGTATAAAGGATGGAGTTAATGATATTATAAATGATATTATACTGTAATTATAATATACCTTTATATCATTATGATTTCTTCCATTAAATATGAAATAGAAATGAAAGTATCATTCATGAGTATGTACAGCTTACCGTCTCCATGAACGGTGCATTTCATTTCTTACCTCTAAATGTTATGTAATATTATAAATTCATGTATATAATGGATATATGTGATATTTATGATATTTACATCACATATATAATTCTATATATAATGGATATTTTACCACATGAACAACTTTTAATTATAAGATGTTTATTTTTGACTCAAGTACCAAAGATCGAAAAAACGACCGTTATTAACTAAAATAATTACATAAGGTTCATAACATCGTAATAAGTGATATAAAAGAAATAGGGATCTTCAAAAAGGTTCTTAATAAAGTAGAAATTAACTCTAGTTTATTATTCAGGAGATTAAAGAACGATCGAGTCAAGCCGGAAACGAGGTAAGGGACTTCGTCTCAATCTCTTTTATTGAGGTATATTCTGTTTTATACACAACATTATTTTATATGGTGTATAAACCCCTTTTACTTTTATGTTTATTTAAAAGTAGTCTTTTTATACGAATCATTTTACTAAACGAAAAAAAGGAATGTTTTTTGTCGTACGAATGCGGCAACAACGACTTCTCCGCCGTCATGACCATTATTTGAGTTTCTGATTCCTCTACAAGCCATAAAATTTTTTAAAATGAAAAATAAATACCAAGTTTTACTTTTCATTTATTTAGGTATTGAAAATGGTTTACCTTATCAATGTGTTGTATTGACATCTTGTGATTGAAATGTGGAAATGTTATGTTTCCATTATGCATGTTTTATGTGATACGATTATGTTATGGTTTCTGATATGTTTAAACCTTTTCATCTAATGAATGCATTGGACTTAGTATGTGATGGGTGGAGCCCTCTATAGCTCCTCGATGCATCGGTAGGTATCATGAGACAAAATAGTGTCTTGGCACAAGGCCTTGAAAAAATATTATTTGTAGTCTTGTCACAAAGCCTTGACTATGTGGTAATGATAGTCTGACATTATGCATTACATCATTATGAAAGTGGTTATTGTTATTGCATATGATTATTCGACTAGTAGAATATCCATGTGAATATGTAAATGGAATTATTTCATTTTATTTTTTCCATATTAGCCTAAAGTTCATGTTTAAAAGTCTTTTGTTTTAGTTATACATTTCCTTAAATTTTTATGTTTATTTATGAACGTTTCCGCTATATTGTTATCCTTACTGAGCATCTGAGCTCGCCCCTTTCTATGTTTTATTTTTCCCAGGATGTGAAGAAATATTTTATGACTGACCTGCAGGGATAGTCTGAAGGGGATATGAGTGTGGACTATGGAGACCATGTTATTGTAGTTTTTTACTTTATGATGTAATGTAACATTTATGAATGTATCTAGTGTTTCCAAGGCTACTAAACTAATTGTTCATTTGAGACATTATCATTTGTGATCATGAAAATGTTACGTAATAATGCATCGAATCTGGTTAAACTGGGGTCGGGGCATTAAAACTGCCTCCTTCCCCCTGAGGACTCTCTCTTCATCAGTGGTTGAAGAGCGTAGTCCACTAACTCTATCCCTTGCTTACGCCTCTTCGGTTTGAAGTGTGGATATTTGGTGACCCGCCTCAACTAGTTTCTCTTGGGCATTTTCTAGAACTACCCTCAACTAATCCACAATCTAATAACTATTCACAAGAAATATCTCCTTTGATTTCAGCTATTCGTCAAGGTTCCAGGCCTCTTGTTCTACCTCGATGAACGCTTGGGTACTCCCTGACTCGTCTCAACACTGGACAATGTCGTAGCGTAGAATGCTCTCGCATAGCTTCTCAGCCATACAGTTGTTGACCGTTGAGTGAAGGTGCTGAGAATCCACCCCTCGAGCCCAGAGAAAGAACAACCATATCTGGAGGGATACCATCCATTTCATCCATTCTATATGGGGCTGACCGAGAAAGCACTTGAAGAAATTCCACCCTTTGCGCTGAATCATTCGGCTCTCATTGGACGCCTCTGAGTCTGAATCGTCAATCTTCTCGGGGTCTACAGGCTGATAGTCAGAAAAAGCAGCCAACAAACCAGCAGTAGGTTCTTCTTCCGGTGCCCCTCCCAAAGGGTTGGGCTCTTCAATTCCTGGGTGACTGTCCCCCCTTGTTGACCTCTGTCCCTGCCCCGACATGAGTACCACTAAATTCCACCACTCTTTGCTCACTGAGAGCTGGGGTTAGCTTAGCTTGATAATGGTGCCTCGAATGGGACGACACGTTTACAGTTGAATCAATTGCAGACGACCTCGGTTCAACAGCCCAGCGAGCCTCCAAGTCTTTGATTACTACACAAACAAGGAACACCCTGATCAAATGAGCTCTCCAACGATGATTAACCGGTGTTGATGTAGTGAATGTACATGATCCCAAAGCATCAGCCTCTGGTGTTCTAGCTGCTACAGGACTTGCCGTTGTGGGGGATCCCTAAGCACCCATTAGTTCAATAATGGGCGTTAGTTACCCACCTTGTTCAACCAGTGCCTCCTCCCCTTCGTATAGAGACTGATAGTCGGCGTCCATATGCTCCTGAATAGGATAAGGAGATCTAACATATAGCTATGAAAGATGATGAGGCAAAAAAGATAGATAAGGACTGAGACGTACCTCAAGAAGCTCTGTTATATCCACAACAGAGCTGACGATCTCGCCACTCTCCTAGAGACTCCCTTGGTGGGATTCCCCATGAGACCCTCCACCATCGGGCTCTTCTTCTTCACCCCATCATTTGACTTCCCTTTCTTCCTCATCTTCTGTATCAGCATCCTCCTACTCATCATCACTGTTGTCATCCTCTGACGCCATCTTTTCTGGATCATGCTCCTGGCTGAGAAAAACTTTCACCAAGAAAGATGGCTCCCCACACTGACCTTGTTAATGGGCATACACATCAATGGCCATCAAGTTTGCATACCGATGATGAAATTTTACCCTGTCAACAAAAAGAATAATCCCAACATCTGGAAGCTGGATTCGGTCTCGCATTATCTTTTTCCAAAGAGCCTTGGTACCCATTGATTGTCGTAGGGTTATCCAGGATGACCACCGAGCCGAGAAAAGTGCTTCATGGGAAGGTTGATGAAGATACTTTATTTTCTTCCCAGGATGTTCCCTTGCCACTAAACGATCTATTCCCCTAGGCGATAAAGACAAGACCATGCCATGTGACGTCCTTGCCGCTGAAGTCTTGGCCTGTGTGGGCCAAGCAGCCAGATGAGCTTCTGACCATTACTCCCTAACAACACCCTACCTTCTCTCTCTCCACCCAGGCTCTACATTTACTACCTTGAGCTATCGTACTCGCTTTCGAAATAGTCCCTCATGGTACGCTATGGCCCAATGTTCAGCATATTCTGTTGAGAGACCAGCATCAACTCCAGTGGGGGAGGGGGGGAGGTAATGACATCGCCATAGCCCTAGCTGTGAACATAAGCCGCATTTGGAAAAGAATTTAGGTGTTCCACTCTTCCCAAAAATCCATGTACACCTTCTTCGACATCCGCTGAATGCACCTTAACTTCTTGGAAAACCTAGACGGCATGTAGGGCTTTCAAAAGATCTTCCCGTCAATCTGTGCCACAAGCACCCCACCTTTGATGCTCTGGATGTAATCCCTTGGCTCTATTGAGACTTTCCCATTATTTATCATCTGGTCTATTAGGGTGGGGAATGGGATGAAAGCAAAGTTGGGATGATTGTCGATCCTGATCCTTACTCCCTCCTCATTAAGTGTCAAAGGCATGACCCTAGCAATGTTCACCAAGGAAGGTCGCAGGCTATTACCTGGGGGAGAATGGTGTTCGAGAAGGTATACTCACCACAATGGTCCACAACCCAGTCGTAAATTATCTGTAAGTGGCCACAGCTCCTCCTTAGTGACCCTCCTCTTAAGATGCGTCCCAAAATGGAGTATAGACAGGCCAGCATGGGGTCTCCCTAATTAAATATTTTATTGGAGGCCATAATGTCGGCTATCAATAGGGTCGACGTATGGACACCCATCCTTGTGTCCCTCTCCGATAAGATCCACCTTCTCAGGAAGGTGGCATGAAATATGAAATATCGGACGTTCGGGTCCCGACTCTCATTTATGATGAATCCCCATGACTGATAGTCCCCCGCCTCAAAGATCCTCTAGTATGATCCGCTCTTGTTCCTCTATGACGTGGTAAGACACCATCTCCCTCACCTTGGAATCTTTACTTCCAGATCTATTTGTAGGTACAAGATGAACCATTACTTGTAAGCGATGTCAATCAAGAAATCCATGACCCAAGACTCTCCTTGGACAACTCTAGCAGGTGCCATGTCAGTATAGGAGTTCATGATCCGTCACCATAGGTGTTACCCATCAGGAGGAATTCATCGTACTGATGCCCATCCAGAGGGATACCCTGGATGAAATGGATGTACTAGAGGCTGATGCCAACGTACCCATGGTGAAGGTGGAAAGTGTTGGTATCGGGGGACCATTGATTAAAAAACTCTAGCCTGAGATCCGGCGGACAGTAGAAGTAAAACTGTGACGTCCACACCACCTCGAACAAACCGATAGGCCACACGTCAGCCCCAAAGTGGCCGCATTTCTGGTGAACCCAATATTCCCAAGTCCATTCACTGGTGGAATTACCTCCAGAAAACAGATCCCAATCATACAACCATCCTTTTGTCTCATCAGTAACACTCTGACGGAAGGTTATATCATAAATGGGTGGAGAACTCTCAGCGATAGGGTCAATCCCTGATATGGTTCTTGTTCTGGGATTCAGTATGTAAACATCTAGGTTCCTAGTTTCTCTAGCAGGATAGCCGTTGTAATTGATGTTATATCAGGGTAGGTCATCCTCGTAGGTCACCCCTGATCGTGGTGTGTCAACCACAATCCTTGGCACATATACCTCCTCTAGGATTCTAAAGTTCCAAATCTGAAGATTGTCATACATTGCATACTCCTTCTGTACGAGGGTTAGCATATTTAGGAGAGAATGGTTTTTGGATATGACCCTTCGGGCGTCATAGACCTCAGGGTTGGCAACCATCTCATCCCTTCAAGCAGTAGATGAGGCTTCCCTCTCACCATCATCTCGATTGGTAGGCATCTTCTTCCCTCAAGATTTTAAGAAGTTGGCGCAAAAAATCAGGAGTTGGCACAAAAAACTCAGGTTCTGGTGTGAAAAATCCACGATCGTCAAGGAAAAATATAAGTCGGCAAAGAAAATCCCAGACTGTAATAAAAAAAGATGACTGGTCACGGCTAATTACATGCAATAGAAGTGTTTTTTTCCACGCAGGTGGGAGAATTTTTCCCACAAGAGAGCTCTAACTTATCATGCGAGAAAACCCATATGGAATGAGAGACACATGGGGCATTCTATAGGAATGATGAGTGATTTCCACATGCGTGCAAAAAGTGGATTACATGATCCAGACCGGTGTTTCACGCCGCTCTGGTTTGAAGCACGCCACGACCCCAGGGTGCCCTGTATCTAGGCATTTCCCTCAGAATTCGACCCTTGAGGCCCCTATCACTTCCGATTCCAGGGGGGTATTTTTAGATGCCGAAATATGCTCATGAGCTGAATCAGGCTTGAACGCAATAGAGAGAAGCCATATTTGGAACCTGCGATCCATTCCGGGGGTCCCGGAGGGGCGGTGCGAATAAAATAGTGAGGCTTGCGAAAAAATATGTCCCACGTGAAAAACTCTACGATGCGAAAGAGTTTTCCAAGCGGGCACATAACTGTTTCGTGCCACCGCCCCGTGCGGTTGATCTTCGTGCTACCGACATTGGGGTGCACAATATTTCACATCGAACTATTTTTCACATAGCCCCATGATCCCGAGAACCTATAAATAAAAGGCCATCCATTTGAATTACCAGCTGAAAAATCTGTACCATCTCCCCTGCCCAAAATTCACCTCTCATGCATGCCAAATATGGATTTCAGGTACTAATTTTTTTATTTCAGGTCTCCTGGGGGTCCGCCTTCGCACGAGACCTCTCAGGCTTGATCTTCTTCAAATTCTCACTCAACCCCTTCCCCCAAATGCAATTCCTTCCAATTGCATGCAATCAGTTCTTTGACGCGCAATTCCTTTTGTGTGATACACCCGAAATGTTTCACGACCATCACATGATTGTGCGCTGGCTTGGGTATTGTCGCACATGCAACCCCTTTTGTGCCCCGTCCTAGCCCTTTTTTTGTGCAACAGTTCCTTTTGCGTGAAAGCCTCCCACCTTGTTAGACCGTGATGTCCCTCTTCCAGGCATCATTTTTTGACGCCTCCCGCACCCACGGCGCCTTCACCATATACTCATTTCCCATGCAACCTTGTAGGTTCTCATGTAGTAACATCAAATTCCCCTCATGATATCACCCATTGCGTTGCTTGGCATCATGATTCTTCACATAGGCATGCTAATGGCTATTTATTCTCTACATAGCCATGCTAACGTGGGACCCTCGATGGATCGCTCTATGAAACCACCTCACCACATCCTTTCCGGTCCCCTCTCTACACCAAGGAGTAGAGGGTACCGGTTATGTAAGTCTTAGGGGTGCGGAGCAAACCCACCTCATCCGAGATGCAGGATGTTAAACCGCCAAGAACCTTCGTCCTCAGCACATGATGTTAAACTGTGACCTCTCCCCATGCTTCACACATGGGGTACCCCCACCTTGGACATTCTCCACACCCACTAGTATCTACAGCAGATGACATGTTCCTTATGGGAGTGGTGTTTGTCCATGGGGGAAGGGCACGCATCTCGGTGTAATCCCCTAGCTTTCTTGTAGGAGGCAACATCCCTGATACTCCTTTCATCTTAGGTCCCCAGGGCCAGCGAAAGGCATGATAGGGATTGGTGCTCCTCCTTTATTTGGTCCCAATTCCCTCTCCACCTGTGATTTGTCTTCATCAGACCTCCCTCCTATAATAAGTCCCACAAACGCACGAACGCACCTTTCATGATGTTATTGTCAGGTCTCTGCTATCTCTTGTTTCTCATATCGAGCAAGACTCACGTTGGCTGAGAGTGAGCACCGACCATGACACCAACACCTTGGGAAAACTAAAGTATAATCCCCTCACCCTTACGAACTATGAGGTCTTTGATCATTTCCATGGAAAGGTATATAGGAAGCCTCCACGAGGTTCAAACCCACCACCAACCATTGGACCACAGGTCCTCCTTCACGTCAGTTCACCGATGCCCCATTCCAAATTATGAGGTATCTAATCCTTGTCAAGACATGTTATGTAGGAAGCCTCCCCGAGGATCAATCAAAACAACCAGTTGTTCCAACACCCTTTCACATCGGTTTAACAGCCACTTAACTACCAAAACTATGAGCAATTTTATCCTTTCCATGTAAAGGTACGTAGAAAGCCTCCATGAGGTTTAATCCCACCACCCAGTCATTACGACATTCTTCATATTGGTCCACCAAACACCTTGGGCCGCCTCAGAGTGTAAGCCCCAAATTCCCCTATATCATGAACTATGTGTCATTTGATCCTTGCCAAGGCAAGGTACGTAGGAAGCCTCCCTAAGGTTCACGACCTCCATCCATCAGTCATTTTGACCATCTTCATGTTAGTTCACAAACAACATGGGAATCCTAGAGTGTAATCCCCACACCTACCTACCAGAACTACGAGGTCCTTGATCCTTGTCAAAATAGGGTATCTAGGAAGTCTCCACGTGGTTCAAGCCCAACACCTAGCAGTTCTGATCCCCTTCACGTAGTTTCATCCCCATCCTGCATGATGTTAAACTGTGGACCTCTTTCAGCGGTAAGCTATTTTCAGTCCATTAAGTGGTAATTATTTGTCACTCCATTCAGCAGTAAGCTGTTATCAACTCGTTTAGCAGTATTCTGTTGTCACTCTATTCAGTGGTAGGCTGTTGTCACCCCGTTCAGCAGTAAGCCATTGTCACTCTAGTCAGTGGTAAGCTGCTGTGACCCTATACAGTGGTAAGACATTGTGACCCCAATCGGTAGAGAGCTATTGACACCCATATCCAGTGATAATACGTTGTGATCTCATCCAGCGGTAAGCCATTGAAAACCCTAATCGGCGGTAATCTGTCATTAGATGAACTACGTGGACTTTGATTCCCTTCCATGGGGATATGTAGGAAGCCTTTTCAAGGCTCAATCCCAAAAGCATCATTATCCTCATGAAGGTTCCATCCCATTCACCATCCCCTTCACAGAACCTTCCATCAGCCATCCTGATTCTTTCCCTGGCTGCCACATCCTGGTGGAATCATTCCACCCCATTCCCTATTCTATTTAATAGCATTCGGGAAGCCACCCACAAGTTGGCCCCAATATCGGCATTCCCTCTAGGGTGTCACTTCATCTGATCCACTCTATTTAGTGTTATGATCATCCCAATCCGCCTCCACCGGATGATAAACTTGCGGCATACCTTGTTTTAAACATGGAAAGTTGAGGAAAATCTCAGATCCATGCCCATGGCATAGGATTCCCTGCGTTCTATGTGGGATGCCTCGGGCTTCTGTTCCCTCAAGAAGCCCTATAAAAAGGGAAAAAATATAGACACGCCAATCCCCCAGTGTCTAGACACGCCAGTGATTCCCCACGTGACTACTCCCCTAACCGAAGGTTTCTTCCCTGACCGGACCCCTTGAAATGTTCTGAAATAAGAAACATAATTAACTGGTGTCCATGAAGATATAACTCCAGGAAGAGTTTCATGAAACACATCATAAGTCTATGAGGGAGACCCGGACTAGGTGACGAGTTCCGAGGAGGAATCCATGGAAGGAAGAACCAATATCCCATCATCCTGTTTCGATCAAGTAGCATACGTCCATGAATAAGGACCAGATGTCTCCCGCCTTTAGAATATGGGAATCCGGGGTAACAAAAAACACGTCCCTCGTCCCCAAAAGAGATAGACGCACACTCCCCTGTGAAAGTGTCGGAAACAGCCACCTTGTGGATATCATTTTAAGTTCCTCATCCATCAATATGACACATAATTCCATGATAAGGGTGCCATCCACCACAACACTATTGTTTCAATCATATCTCATTAATGTATATAAACTACTTGAAGTAAAAGTACTACTCTATTTCAAGTATGTATGGGAATATCATCCCTATTGATCAATATGAATCAAAATAATAAACTTTTTGGTCGATTTTTCATAATAACGTTATAACATAATCCATAATTACACTGGAAAACTATAGACCCTCTACTGAATACATGATGATACATACCATATTCTCCAATTAATGGAAACCCAAATTTAAACCTCTAAAATAATTTGAACATTCCTTTATACTCAAAGAAAATCAATCCTAAACTATAGATATAACACATAAATCCATTCGTACTATATAATTGGTGGATGGATATTACATCTTCAGGGTTGTATTTATATTCTATTCCTATGGGAGTTCCACTAAATATTGATGGTTGATCTTGACTTGTTTTTACTATTGTATACCACCATGAAATAATAGAAATGGACAACCAAAAATTACTATGTATGATAAAATATGGTCACATATATACCATGAATGAATCCCTTGAATTAACACTTATACACCATGGATAATGTGGCCTTTTTAGTAATTTTTGGTGAATAATGTCCACCATCAATAGAAATTCTCAAGACAATAAGGTTCTTCTAGATGTCCCAGTGTAAACTCTAGTAATTAAAAAAATGGTGTAGGATGATTATCTCAAACCAATGTAATTATATATGAGATTTAATATTGGTATGACACAAATCATACCTCAAACAACACTGTTTCATGATTGGATATAGAAATATATTAATCATGTTAACCTATCACTATAATTATGATCACACAATTGTAAGAAATAACTAACTAAAGGTGGTATTGGTGGGAGTTAATCATAGAGTTATCCATCACTATCATCCTTTACACCACCAACCTCTAAACAAAAACTTACTCATGATATGTCAATTTTTTTCATGACATTAGGGTCTTTGATCTCAATTTTATATTCAACTTGTTGATCCATCCATGAAATTTATATGAATATCCTCATGAAAAATTGTAACATGCTTGCATGTCCACAATGCATTCCTTCATGTATTTATCAATATATAAACACTTCATGAGTATTTGTTTATCAATTTATTTTTGTTAACTAATAACCTCAATCCAATTTCCCTCTCTAGAGGCTCCACTAAAACTATCAACGATGAGGAATTATTTCAAAAAAAATAATGGAATACCTTCTATAGTCATGGGGATTTAGTGTGTACTATGAACCTCTATTTGGTTTCCACCTAACAAAAAAACAAGATCTACCAAATTTAATGAATATTATACTACCTAAGGATTATTGTTATTTATGAATTTTGGAATCCTCATATGCTGATCTCATGATACAAATAAATCCTATAAATAGTTTATTATAACATGGTAGGAACTATCATGCACTCCTTATTGATATTTACACTATATATAAAGGGTAGATAGTCTTAATTTGTTCATGGCAGAAGTATATAACTTATTTGAGTCATTAAATAATCATATTATCAAATACTTATCATTTTAGAGAGGCCAATTACCTGAATATATTTTTCATGATCCTAACTATAAACACGATTTGTCTATTTATTGGTGGAATCTGTCATTAAATATGATGTACCCAAAATTTATTATAGATTATTCATATGGATTTACATTGCAAGAGAATGAATTATTATGTTTAAACACTATTTTATTCATGTACAATATTACTTATACCCAAAAAATGATGTCTTCGAGCTTTAGGTCAATGATCAAGTTATCAGGGTCCTGAAAACATAATACATCCATCAACACACCTATAATAGTCCCTCAAGTAACATAAGATAACTCAAGACCACCTTAAAATATTTTCCCAAAATTTGGAAACCATTCCTCAAAATACCACTAACTACATCATACATACCTAGGACCTTAATTACTCGGATACTACTCTGACACATCTCAAACAATTGGGGACCCACCTGGGATGGTTCTAAGACGAGTTTACCCTAACAAAATTTCCCAGAATAGGACATGGTCATTTGATAATGACAAAGATGGGATAACACACTTTAGTGGAATTTTCTTATAATAAACTATTATATACATTTATATCAAATTTAAAAAAAAATGAACTAATGACTATATAATATGAAAAAAAAATAAACATTATACCAGATATGTATGATCCATGAATGAATAAATAAATTTCCACATATTCCAAAACTAAATTAACAATACATATGATAAGATATCTGAATCTAAAAAATGAGAGTCACTAGAATGATCATCTGCACCAAAAGTACTATTGGATTAATCTCCAATAGCAGAAGTCATCTCCAGTATCATGAACCACCATGTTTCACCAAGTGATTTCATATAATCCCACTATATCTACACCAACTGGGACTATCTTTGAACATTGAAAAATCTACATAGATATAATAAATGTTTAAATGAATCTAATGAATGGGTGAGTATAAACGGAATATGTTTGACTCCGAAAATACTTAAATTAAATATTAAGTAACAAGTCATATTAATCATCTAAACAAGTTATTAATTGAAAATAAAACAAAGAATATATATATTGTTTATAACTATAAACCTTATTAAGATAAATAATTACAAATAATCTCATCACTACTATAACAATGCTACTATTTATTTCACATATAAATAGAATTTATTACATAAGATATTCACTTGATACATCCTAGTATATCAAGATATATAGTGTATTTGGGTATTATGATACTTACATAACAAATTAAAATATTAACTTCACATATTTATTGAAAAAATCTTTTACATGACCACACACATTCCTTTATACTAAGCATTGCATTGGATAACCTGAGGACATGTATAAGAAAAGCGTGATTTAAAAAGACTAGTTAGGGAGTAAAAAAATAACATAAAGAATATGGTACATGTTAGGAAATAGATATAACAATGTTGAATAAGAGAATCATTAACATAAAGGCAAGATATAACATGGTTATCATAACATGGAAGTGTGGAATCAACATTTAACATGATATTAGCATCTGCAAAGGCTCATTGCACATGGAAAATTTGTAAACAATAATTTAATGTGAATTATCATGTGTAAAAACTCATTTAACTTGATGTATCATGATAATAATGTTTACCCAATTCATTGGAGCGCTATCAAGGTGCTCCCTTCTTAATCATTTCATTTCATGTATAATTGTGTCAAATGGATCATATAACATGGAATAATTCAACATAATAAGTAGTTAAACAATTAAATAATGTGGAATAGAAATATTTTAGTACTATTAAATAATTATATGTTCATAATGTTGAATACCCCTGATAGATAAATGAGTATTTTATTTACTACACTATGATTTTGCCTTGGAATATTGTGGGGAAATTTAGACTACATAATAGCATGACATAAAAAATCATAAAGATGGTTGGTGAGAGATAATGGAGTATCCCATAATATTTAAATTATATGTAATTTAAGGGGGGTAATATAGATACTTGTACCATAACATGGAATTTGGAAATAAAAGGCATACCACAACAATGAAACACGGATAAAGAGTATAAATGGAATAAGTCTTCGAAAATTTCATCCTGGTAACGAGTGTACATGGGAGGGATTAATGAGAGAGAAAAAGTTATCTCATAATTAAAACATAATATGGGTAGTATGGGGAATGATCTAAACCATACCCTAACATTTTTAGTTGAAAACAATAGTGTATAAAAATATAACGAAACATGGTCAAAAATGAGAAAGGAATAAATCCCTTACTTTGAATTGTTATCTCAAAGGATTGGGATGGGATTGATAGAGGATTATTGGGAGCTTTGTGCACCTTGGTAGGATTCTATAGAGAGGAGGAAATATTTTAGTCTAAATAAAAAGGCTTTGAGTGAAGAGTAAGTGGGATCATGGGTGGGTTTATATATTAAAAAAGTGGGATTTCTTTATTATTTAGGTTTAGGACACCACACATTAAACTAATGTAAACCACAAACCAACCCATAGTTTTTACCCATGGTTTTTTCCAAAGCGGAGTAAAAAACATTATTTAATATGTTAAATTCCTGACCATCTTAAAATATCATGCTTTCTTATGTGGAGGTGAGTCACTCTCTGAAGGAAATTATTTTAAATGTTAAAATGAATTTTCAGTCTTAGAGGGTCCACTAAGGCACCATAAAATTAATCAAAAAATAAAATAAAATTACCTTATATTAAACTTAAAACATATATTTTCTGAACATCCAAATTATATCATTTTATTACCTAACTATAGGGAAATTATGATGACCTAAAACACATTATATATTAAAACGGTATTGAATTTTTACCAAAAAATTAAACTGTCTCAGAAAATTATGAAAAATTCAACATTGGAAAATATTTAAGTTCTAAATCCAAATATAATACTATTTTTATATAAATAATTTGTTAAATATGATAATTTTTAATTTTAAAATAAAAACCAACCTTTATCAAAAATTCATGGGTTTTGTCAAAAATAGCTTTCAAACCATATTAATAATTAAAATTGTATTCATAAAAACTGTATGATAATTTATATTTAAGAAAAATTAATTTATTAATAATATTTATTAAAAAAATATTTTATTAAAAATCCATTAATTCATCAAAATTGATTTATTAATTGAATATAAAATAAAAATAATATTTGTGCCTTAAAAACTATTTACAAATTAACAATTAAAAAATGAACGTATATTATTTATTATATACAAAAATAATTCACATAATAGTAGTTCTAGGTTCTTGTTACATAACACCTTATAAAACATGCATAAGACCTATGGATAAGGTGTGTGATGGTGATAGAATCTTTGGGTGGGTCAGATGACATTGCTCGGTTGGTAATCTCAATCAACTTCCACTTCTCTCTTAGGTGATTCTATTCAAGCTTAATGTGTATAAGCTCATCATGGGATTCATCATGAAGAAATACAAGTGATGCCACCTCCTTTACAAGCTCTAACAAATGGGATTCGTAAGGAGAAATTATACTGGATGAGGTCGTCACTTACTTTGTTTGATTAAATTAGATTTGTTAAAGCCCTATATTTATACTAATGAATTGATAACTATTCAATGGCTATATGAGTAACGGTAAAAATTCTTAACTGTATTTTAAAATCCAAATACATAAAACCATGTAAGTGAATATTTTATATAACCATTTTTAACAAAATGACATTTAATTAGATCAAGAAGAATTTTAATTAATAAATGTTTGGGTCGTTACTATCTTCCCCCTATATTAATTTTTTCCTCAAAATTTCCTTTTCCCACACTAAAATAGATGTAGGTAACTCTGTTTCATCAGTTCCTCCAATTCCAACATTACCTCTTCAAACTTTTGGTTTTTCCACTACACCATGACCAGGGGCATTATCTTATTTCATAGAACATTTTAACTATGATCTGAAATCTTCTACTATAATACCCCAACCCTAGTTACCCAAAGATGGTGAATTATCTTAATACATTGGCATGATTACAAGCAATCAAGTCCCGAATGACTGATCAGTTTAGCAGTCTTGGGAAATAGATCACATACATGAATGTTACATTAAACTTTATAACATACAACACAACCTAAATAATCCATTATGAATGCAATAATTCCCTTTGCTTATCCATGAATATCAATCACAATACACTTCTCAGAATCCTGGAAAAAATAAAACATAGAAAGGGGTATGCTCAAACGCTAAGAAAGGGTAATAAATATAGTGGAAGATACATACATATTAACCATGATGAATAATTGAAAACACATGAAATTACCAAAAATAAACATGAATAATTTTATGGCATGAATATGTGTTGAGTAAATAATGCCATAATAAAACATAATCTTGGGTATTCTACTAGTTGAATTACCACATGAACCATCAATATTATTTTCATAATGAGGCAATGTATAATGCCGGACATTCTGAAACATTTTGTCAAGCCCTCATCCAAGATGTCTAAAAATGATCTAGGCCTCGTCCTGAACTATATATCAAATTGGGAAAGGCGTCAGCCAATTCCATGTCTAGTTATATCATGAGACCTACCGAAGCCACGAGGAGCTATATGGTGCTCCTCCAGTCACTTACTATGTCCAATACATTATTCATATGAAAGGGTTGAAACATAACATAAACATTCGTATTAAAACTAGCATACGAAATGTCAATACTTTAACCATAAACCATGAATGGTTTAAAAATAACAAATACATAGTCATAATATATCTCAAAACCTTCAATAAAATATGGAATATTTGTATCATAATAAATCATCTTCTATCAAGAATAATATCCCGTAAAGGATGTCGAGATATTTTAAAATGATCAGAAAAAATATTTAAGAGAATTATTGAAATTTTCATAATTTATAATGGAAATAATTTAAAATATGGTTCTGAAGCAAAGTGTCGCATACCACTTTGAATATTTTTAAATTAATTAATATTTTAAAACATTCATGTCCATATAAATAAATCCTTAAAACCATTTTGAAAACATGGACATTAATGAGAAAGGTTTAGAAGAATAAATCATTAAAGAATTTAAAATGATGTTTTAGTAAAAATTTATCTTAAAATAATAACTTTTGAAACTCATTTATGAAACATGGACTGGGTAATAAATATTTCCCAGTAGATACTAACGTAAAAACAACCTCGGATAATAAAGATATTGTGAAATTATCCCTTACCACGTTGTAATCAATCGAGTTGTATGATAAATAGATCATAACCACCAAATCATTAACATAATACCATGAATATAAAGAGAATCATGATAATATATATCAAATAGCAGTACATAATACACCACATGTAATAAATATGTGGCGAACAATGGAAATCTCACGGAATTAAATGTGAGATTAGAAACCCATTACCTTGCACATTCCTTTGGTCAAGGGTACATTTAACCTCCTATATAAGGACAATTGTATATTGTTATATTATACAAAAACCATATTCATATTTATTATAACATACATTATTCATTTATGACTTTATACTACCCATTTAATAATTATTTTAATGTTAAATTAACACTTCAGGTAATAATTTCTTTCTTTATCGTACATATTTTAACTTGTAATTCATGGAAAAATCATTTAGATCATGGTTTATATAATTCCAGAATATAAAACTTGATTCATATATCATATATATTTAGAATTTAAATATTTATAAAATTTAGATATATGAAATGGAAAACACCATTTATGGAGACGGTAGGTCGTACGTGCGCATAAACGATGTTTCTGTTTTCATATCGTATTGAATGGAAGTAAGTTAATATGGTATATGTAAGTAAATAAGTAAATATATATTTTTATATATATCCAGTAGCATTATTATGTCATATATTACATACTTATTTGAAATATATATTTTTATAATCATCGATGAATAGTGAACATGGAAATGAATCTCATCGCATCGTGGAGATGGTAATTCGTACATACGCACTATAGACAACATCATTCCCTTAAAGGTGTGGAATTGGATGGTATATTAATTTTACAAAGAAATTATCATGTTATTTTAATTATTTATATACATATTACTCGTCATTATATCTATCCAAATAACATAGTGTTGAATAAAAAATTACACAGCGATGTTGATACAGTAAACCGTACACATGCACACATGGTGACATTATCATTCATAGGATGGATAGAATAATTAATATGGTTCTGCCATATTTATAATAATATCACATTATATATAAAGTATGAGATTTATTTTTCTGGTATGGTAATAAAAAAGAAAATGTAAGTGGAAGAAGAAAAAAACCTGAAAGAGGGTGGTGAAATCATTACCTTTTCTTCAGGATCTTCCTTTTTATTTGATAAAAAAGGATCATTCTGTTGGCTTTATGACCAAATTAATTCCTCTAGGATGAAGGTAGGATAGTTTTGAGGATATGTGGGTATGGTTTTGTCGATCCAAATGGAATTGTAGGAGTGAATTTGAGAGAAGTGGATGTACCCTTTTATAACTGGGGTGAGGGGCACCTTAGAAAAAAACATAAAATATTATTTTATAATAAATTAATTTTCGCTTTATAATGGTTAAAAAATAAATTATTTAAAGTATAAGGTGGGTATGGGTCGAAAAACACTCAACCAATAGGTTTTAGACATGTTTGGGTCAATATATTAACCTTATCTTTTATATTTAACTATTAGTTAAATAGTTTTACATTTACCGTGTCTCATTGTATTTTTATATTATGTGGTTAATAAACATACGATAAACTACTAAGAATCCCCCAAGTGGTTAATTAATGACATATACAATGGTATATAAGCTATTTTTCCAACCTTTAGATGTTTATTAATAGAATACCAATTAACAATATAATATTTGTTTTAAAAACTCTTTTATAAGAATTTTGATAGTATTTGAAATTTTGTTTTTTTAATTCCTAACAACATTATTACTTCAATGAAAATTCATTTAATCAATCCTAAAATGTTACATTAACCTAGAAAATTAATTTATGGGATCAAAACTTTCAATATATATTTATTATAACATCTATTATACCATTTATTTGATTCATTCATTAACAAGGAAGACATTGCATCATCATTATGTCAACAATAAATATATTTATATTATGTATAAATGTTATAAATAATATAACCTGAGTTAGGAAATCATTTTATGTTTTTAATTACTATTTATAGTCAAATATATCAGTTATATAACCCCATATAAAAATTGTTTCACTAATAGATATTTACTTTTGTTATTTTTGTCTTAATTTTAAATTAATTAATGTAATGTGTCATTACCACATACAAGGGGCTCTATGAGGTCCCAAAATCGACCAAAAGATTCCCTTGGTTGGAAATGTATCAGCCAATAGGGTTATGAAACTATTAGGGTAATTTAATATTATTATAATATTATATTTTTACCCTTATTGATCGGATTTACCCTTTAACCATGGTATATAAAATATTTAACAAAGTATTAAAAATGTCTAAAAATAAAATTTACCTATTTACACAATTTGTACCTCCTAATTATAAATATGGATTCCATTTTTATGAATTCTACAAATAGAAGAGGTAGAAATTTATTTAAAATTAATCCCCGTTGTCAAAATGAAAAGTGTGTTTTTAAAAAATTATAGCTATCAAAATATTGACACATTCTTATGTCAAATTTCAAAGTGAAATTACATTAAATTACCATAATTGGATTAAATGGTAAAAATATAATCTAATTATACTTCTAAACCAGTCAAATTTATAGTTGAACACTATACATTATTTTTATTAAAAAGGTTGTTTTCAGTTAAAATTTAGTATTTTCGCTATTCAACAAAATATGAAATTTATCAGAAAAACACAAAAAATTTATCAAAACGTAATTTTTATGTCTCTATTATAAATAATAAGATTATTTTTTGAAATTATATATATTAAGGTTTCAAATATTTTATTTAAAAATGATTTTCCATTAAAAGGCGGTAAAATCACATTTTAAAAAAATACTTCTTTTATCTGAAAACGTGAATTTGTTCTTATATTATGTCTAAGAACCTCATAATATGAATTATAAAATTATAAGGATAATATTAAATTTAATATTATGTTAAAACTATTCCTAGCCGCTTTTGAACGGTAGTTTGGTATGTCTTGGTGCGCTTGAACTTAGTGTTGCGTGTAGTGCAAGTTATTGAATTACAGTAGAGAAATAACATACTATGAAATCAGGGGGAGTTACATTCTCCCCTCCTTCAATAAATTATGTCCTCACAATTTGAAACTGTTCTTCAAAAATAAAAGGTTAAAAATTGGAAAATACCTTTGTGGAGATCCCACATCGAAAATTGGGTTAATAAAATTTAGTCTTAATAAGAGGGAAAGAAAAATGTAAAAGTCACCACCAAATTATGATATTGATTATGAGAAAATTTGTGGCAATTAGAGACTCATAATTGGAGGAAAAATTTAAATATTTATTTGTTGTTATTGAGGTCATCAATCACAAAAAAGTGTATAATTGGGGTCCTCGAATCCATCAATTTATGATGATATAAAATATTATTCGTTTAACAAAACATAAGGTATTACTATAATCCATTTTTGGTTTTAACATCCCTTAACTAAAGATTAAGAATTAAATTATTCATATAATAAGAGAAAAAAATTTACCTGACAAGTAGAGTTCTATCCTTGAACTAATTTCCACCAGAAACTAAACTTTCACTATAATATATATTAGAACATTAAAATACTATATTTATCCAAATTGTATATGGTTTAAAAAATGTATTTATAATTCATCTATAAGACCTTTAAAAAAACCACATTATACAATCTAGGACATCACGTAGGCCAGTGGTAGGTGGTGCACCCTTGTTTCCCATTATTTGTGGGTTTAAGCATTGTGGAAATGTCGGGTGCGACTGGTTATCGTCTGACCTCCATGTGGTTCTTTTACAAAAAAACAAAAAAATAATCTTATGAAATGATTTTACCTTTATAATAGAATCTAATGTCAAACTTAATCCACTCCAACCTTTAGACCTATCCAAAATACTTTTTTCCAAACTCACAGTCCAAAATTTATAAAGATGAAAAACACAATGAAGATCCCTTTTGCAATGTAATAACATGTGAATACCATCATCAGGTATTATTTTAAAAGATGGTAACAGCCTTAATTACCATAAAATCATATTTATTACATTCATTCACCATTATTCTATATAGAATACTAGATATATTCTTTATATCTATAAATTTTGAATACTCCAACAATGATGAAATAAACAAACCATTAATCACTTCCATGATAGTAAAGAATATCCAATATAATTAATCCAAATACACCATAACTTAATAAAAAATTAACACCTCAGTATCAGAACCATATTAATGTTTATCTTCCTAAAACCATGAATTTTCCAAAAAGATTAACTTTTTGTTGAGTCACTTTTTATAATCTCATATCCTAAATGAAATAGTACTATAGTACAATCCTTATTTCTTCCAATAACTCATATAACTGGTAAATCATTGATACAACATTGAAATGACATAATCTTTTAACAAAAACATAATAACACTAGTCATTCCTATTCATCTGTTGCAGTATCATAATTTGAATATTATCCAATTGCATCATTTGGGGTATACTCGGATGATTTGGACATTGATTCGCGTAGTGACCCCACTCCTTGTAGATAAAGCATTGTACACATGAAACATTTTTCATATCCATGAAATCATGTACTTGGTATCCTTTTTCTCCGCAATCATAAAAAACACTAATTCCCTTAAAGAATTTAACAGGGTGATTCATTCCACAATTATCACATATGAAGAAAATACTTATTTCCCTACATCCCTTTATCCATCTTTCTCTCTACCATCCTTTTCATCTCGGGTTTCCCTTAAAATCCATAGGGCTCAGATAAATCTATACATTAGATAAAATTTCTTCATAAGTTGAGAATACATGGGATAATATTTCTCTTCTAATTTTTGGCTTAATACTATGAAATATATGATCCTTCTTACTCTTTGGATCATACGTATTGTTGGTGTTCTCATTCCTTGTACCGGGCGCTATTCATAAACAATGACATACACTAGGTCTATTTATGAATCGAAATTTCTAATTCCAAAATTATAAAACAAATAACATAAATTGAATAGTTTATGGATATAATCCATAATCATAAAAAAAATTATATAAAGAATTATATGCTCATAAACCCTTCAAAATGGTTTGTAAATAAAATGAGAATTATCCTAAGAATATCCCCCAGGAGTGTCGTAACCAAGCGTGCAGCAAGGCCAGTTGCCGTGAACTAGTTCCCATTTGAGTCTAGTGGAAAGTGGTGTTTTTGGGTTTTACCCCAAGGTACATCTATTCTAGATCCGCCTCTGTTTGCTCATATCTAGACAGGGATGTATTTCTTGGAAAACACACTAAATCTCTACAATACTAAAATTATACAAAGTGCTTCTATACTAATCATAAAAGTATATTTTGGGCTATGTGATTGATGTTATGAATATTTTAATATCTTTTTACATACTCCCTTTACTGATTTTATATGAAATGTGCATAATTTTTGTGAAATATTAATGTTTAAATATCAAATATAATTTTTGAGCACCATTTGAATTTATCCAGATTCAAGTTTGATTAATGTTTTAACAATAACTATAACCCCACTTATCCAAATTTCACGATTATTTATTTTTAGGGTTCAACATTCCCATTACAACATTTCATTAGAAGTCACCTTTGGCAAATTCGTCCATTTAGAGGGCCATATGTACCACCCAATATGGCCTAAGGAAACTGTGAAGAAAATGGACCATATATGAAGGTTGAATTACTGGGCTCAATCCAGAAGTCGAAATACCGTAATTCTCCTCCCATGTTAGGAGGACATTTCAAGGAGTCCATGATAAAAATTTAAGAATCCAATCACAAATCAATGGGGTCCAAATTATGCATTGAATTCCAGCCCACCATTCTGGATGGGAATTAAAAACAGCACACTAATATTGCAATTTATCCAGATGTAGACATCTATTAGAGCTGATATTTTGACGTGTGAAATAGGAGATTTGGTTGGCCGACGTTTCTGTATAAATGATTTTTATTTGAGGGCATATTCCTATTCAAAAATCCATTCACATTATGGACTTCGAATACGTCTATATTGAAATGGACAGATCAGAATTGTTTATTAAAACTGATATAACTTTGGCTTTTAAGTCCAATGGCCGCCAAAGATTCCCAGTAGATAGAAAACATCATTATCTACAACTTTGAAGAAGGATATTTCTCAGGATTCGGCTCTCTAGATGTCCATATCGGTGAGCCAAGTGGAGGGGTATTTCTGGAATGTAAACAGTCCACCACCTTGGGTTATAAATACATCCCCTCCTCTCCTTTCAAAAGGGTTGGAATTTCATAGAAAAGGAGGATTTATTGACAGTAGCAAGGCCCTTCCAAAGGCTTGGGAGGATCTTCCAAACTCATGTTTTCACTTGATAATCCCTTTCTACTCTCTTTGTTTTCATTTACTTTTTCATTTTTCTATGTTATAATTTTGCAAGTGTTTGTCTTTGTAATTTTTTTAATGCAATTTTCTTCTACTTAATTTCATATAATCATAAACCTTATGTAGTTTGATATTAATGTTTTTACTGTATTTTTAATAAATATGAAATCCATCATCTTCTTTTACTTTATTATTCAAAAAAGTCTGGTTTTTTTACTTTCATCATCGTTCTTGTGTGTGTTCGGTGCACAACTCTTTTATTATCCCTTTCTTTTTATTCTCTTTGTAATTCATCACCGTAAACATAATAGACCAGATTAATAATAATTTAAATGGATGAGTAAATATCTTATTGGGGTGAGTTATAATTTAGAGATGTTAAGTGATTGAGAGGTTTTTCTCGATGAGTATTCTTTAATTTAACATTGTGTATGTTGGACATAACATGTCATGGATTATTGATATATTCTGTTCAATGTGTGGTTTCCATGGATTATTGGGACCATAAATACAATTCCACAATCAAGCACTTATTGAGATTATAACCCTAAGTAAAGTTAAGGCTTGGATTAATGGCTTAACACTTGGGAATTCCAACCAGCAACAACTTGTGATGTGTATGTTAATTTAATGCAATACAAAGAAAAGATAAAGGATATCACATGCTTAACCCCCTAATGATGAACTCACACCAATCTTTATCAACTGGTTAAATTAAACATCATCCATTAAACATTTCAATTATTCTCTGCAAACAAACCCCCCAATCAAAATATAATCAACTAAAAACAATCGACTATTACAAAGTACCATCGCTGAGGATTCGACCTGAGTGCTGCTATACACATTAGTAGAGAACTGGAACCTTGACCGTTTGATAGGCGATAATCGGATGCACGTTTTGAATGGATCCATTGCTGGGGATGATGATTTATGTAGTCATTAGTTTCTTGTTATTGTAAAAAAACCCAAAAAAACAAAATTTAAAAAAAATTTGAAAAAAACACACAAAGAAAAACCCATCTTCCTCTTAAAAATCATAAACTAAAAAAAATACAAAGAAAAACCCATCTTCATCATTCTTTAAAAATCTATTTGAATGCCTTGTAGCCTTCCATACAATCCTTCGGATTTTTTTGACCCTGAAATTGAGCGAACACTTCTCCAACTTCGGAGGAACATAAGAGATAATAAAATAATTCAAGAACCAGTCCTTGTCTAAACAGTTGAATTAGATATGGCCAATCCTATGTAACAAATAGTTAAAGAACTTGTTGCCCCTGATATGAATTACCAACCTCTTGGTATTAAATATCCAAATATAGTGGTTGACTTCGAACTCAAATCGTTTTTGATTCATCTTTTTCCTCATTTCCACGGGCTAGCCGGTGAGGAACCACATCTCCACCTTAAAGCGTTTCAAGTAGTGTGCACTACCACGAAGCCTCAAGGGGTTTCTAAAGAAAAAATCAAGCTTCGAGCATCCCCTTTCTCCCTTGCTGACACTGATAAGTCATGGCTCTACTACCTTCCTCCTGGTTCCATAACCACATGGAATGACATGAAGCGACTCTTCTTAGAGAAATTTTTTCCTGCTTCTCATACTACTTATATCCAAAAGGAAATAAGTGGTATCTATCAATTCCTGAGTGAATCATGCCATGAGTACTGGGAGAGGTTCAAAAATATTGTTGCAACCTATCCACATCACCAAATCCCTGACCAACTCATGATCCAATACTTCTATGAGGGGTTATTGTCTATAGAGAGAACTCTCATTGATGTCGCAAGTGGTGGTGTTCTTGTTGATAAACTTCCGGCAGCTGAAAGAGATATCATAAGTAACATGGCTGCAAACACACATCAATTCCATACTTGAGAACATTTTTAAGTAAAACAAGCCCAAGATAATAAAAGAATTGAGCTGAACAAGATGACTTAGTTGATGGGTGAACTTATAGGTCTTGTGTGAAAGCTATCTGTGGCCACCAAATCACCATCCTCATCTTCTCCACAATCTATGTTTCCTGGGCCTATCAAAAACTATGGAACCTAAAACTCTCCATCTCATCCAACTGACACATTTCCACAACTTCAAGAGGATCAATCCGATTCATCTGGACCAATGGAGATCAATGCAGTATATGCTCAGCAGAACACCAATCCTCAACTATCAGGTCAATTTGTTAGAAACTTCAACCAACCACACTCTGAGCCCTTATCCTCTAACATTAACCAAGGATTAAGGTTTGGTAACCCCATGTCTCACCCCTCTCAATTACCTCCTCTAAACCCAAACCAATTCTAATATGGTCAAGGTGGTGGTAACTTCCATCAGCCTTATCCTTTTGTTCCTCAACCTCAATGGAACAATCCTCTTCCTGGATTCCATTATCCTAGTGAGCCTTCCCAATTCCAAAACCAATACAATCGATTTCCCAAGAACCAAAATTGACGCAATAAAAATCCGGGACAAGCCTCTTCTTCCAAGCAACCATGGGAAAGTGCAGTGGAAGATCTTGCCTCCTTAACCCGTTCTAGCCTTAAAAACATTGATACTCAAATAGGTAAACTTGCATCTCTCCTGAGCTAGAAACAACAATCCAATTCTTCCCAACTCCCAGATCAAATATTACCCAACCCCAAGGGTAATGAAAGTGAAATTGCACTTAGATTAGGAAAGCAACTTTCTATGCCTCAAGATAAGTCCTCCAACCCCCCTTTAACTGTTGACCTAGAAAATAAAATTAAAAAGAGACTTGAAAAGGAACCTGAATCCATTCCATCAACTCCTTCTATTCCACATAGGAACCCAATTCCATTTCCTCAAGCTGTTTCTAAACAAAGGATGTCCTTTGAACCTTATCCTGAAATGCTCGACATGTTTATACATGTTGAAGTCAACATTCCTCTTTTAGATTCCATCAAACAAATTCCTATGTATGCCATGTTTCTCAAGGAGTTTTGTACCCACAAGAGGAAACTTAGGAACTTTGAAAATGTTTCCACCCAGCAGTACATACCCATTAAGTTAAAAGATCTAGGTACCTTTATGGTTCAATGCCAAATTGGAAGTTCCAACTTTGATGATGCACTCATAGACCTAGGAGCCTAAATTAATTTCATGCCCAAATCCATATTCTACAACCTTGGTCTAGGTCCTTTACACCCAACAAGTGTTGTCATTCAATTGGATAATCGAAGCACAACTAGTCCTAAGGTAATAATTGAGGTTTTTCTTGTCCGAGACAATGATCTTATCTTCCCTGATGATTTCTATGTCCTTAACATGGAAGGTGAGACGAACTCTTCTCGATCTCCCCTAATTCTAGGAAGACCATTACTCATGAATATGAGAACCAAGATTGATGTCCATTCATGCATCTTATCCAGGGAATTCGGTGACCAACTGGTCAGGTTCATCATTTTCCAAGCCATGCGATACCCATATGAGGATCACTCTTCATTCTCAATCCATGCTTATGAGGACACTACTATAAGTCAATCTAACCCCAATCCACTATGTTCTTCATGTTCTGATGACAATGGATCTTGTGAATGTTTCACCATGATTGACCAAGTCATAAATGGTGAAGTTGATGTGGACCTCTCATTCATAGACTCCATCAATATAGAAGAACATGAAAACTCTCTTGAATCCCACATCAACTCTGATATATACTACTCCACCTTGGACCATATTAAGGAGAATTAATCTGAAGCAACTGAACTCCCTTCATCCATTCCTGAGATGTATAACCCCAAATAAAATATGAGACTGATCTGAAACCCCTTCCTGCACACCTGAAATATGAATTCCTCTTCCTTGATCACTCATATCCTGTCATTATCTCTGCCACACTTACTAAAACCGAGGAGTCCAAACTTGTTCAAGTTTTAGAGTAAAATAAAAAGGCCTTAGGTTGGACCATAGATGACATACCAGGAATCAACCCTGGTCTTTGCATGCATCACATCCATCTTGAGTAATCATCCAAACCAATTAGACAACCACAAAAAAGACTAACTCCACTCATCCTTGAGGTAGTTATGGAAGAGATCACCAAGCTTCTTCAAGATGGTATTATCACCCAATTTCTGAGAGTGAATGGGTTAGTCCAATTCAAGTTGTTCCTAAGAACGGTGGGATAACTGTTGTCACAAATGAACATTGGGAGGTAGTCACAACTCGAGTGAAGAAAAAATGGCGTTTATGCATAAATTATAAAAAATTGAATGATGAAACACAAAAAGATCACTACCCTCTTATATTCCTTGACAAATGCTAGAATGATTAGCCAGAAAGTCAAACTATTTCTTTCTTGATAGATACACCAGTGATTTTCAAATCCCAATCTCACCTCAGGACCCAGAAAAGACTACTTTCACATGCCCCTTTGGAACATATGCGTATAGAAGAATGCATTTTGGGCCTTGCAATGCTCCTGCAACATTCTAGAGGTGTATGATGAGAATCTTTTCAGAATTCAGTTAACACTGCATGGAAGTCTTAATGGATGAATTCACAATTTATGGTGAGTAATTTGAGTCGTGATTGTATTCCCTCTCTCTAGACCTTCAAAAGTGTGTCAAGTGTAACCTTGTGTTAAATTTTGAAAAATGTCACTTCATGGTTTCAAATGGGATTGTTCTAGGGAACATAGTTTCAAGAGATGGTATTGAAGTTGATCCTGCCAAAATTGAAGTGATCCAATCACTTCCTAAATCCAACTCTATTTGAGACATCCGTTCATTTCTCGATCATTCTGGTTTCTATCAGAGATTCATTCATAACTTTAGTATGATTTCCCTCCCACTCACTCACCTACTCCAAATGATGTCACATTCCATTTTGATGAGGCTTTCAAGAGAGCGTTCATTGAACTCAAAACTTCTCTTACATCTGCCCCAATAATCCAACCCCCTGATTGGTCTTTACCCTTTGAGTTAATGTATGATGCTTCTGATAGAGCCGTTGGGGCTGTTCTTGGTCAAAGAAGATAAAAAATCCCTCATGTCATTTATTATGCCTCAAAAACATTGTATGAAACTCAATCTCACTACACTGCGACTGAAAAGGAACATCTAGCAGTGGTTTTTGCCTTAGATAAATTCCGTTCCTATCTCTTAGGTGCTAAAATCATCATCTTCACATACCATTCTGCCATTATATTCTTACTCAAGAAAAGTGATTCCAAACCGAGGCTAATAATTTGGGTCCTAATGCTCCAAGAGTTTTACCTTGAAATCAAAGATAGATCAGGAAAAGAAAACCATGTGGATGATCACTTGAGTAGAATTTCTAATTCTTCTCATTCAAAAATTATTGATCCTTAATTCCCCATTTAGAACCTTTCGTCTCTCACTCCAAAGTTACCAAGGTATTCCCCAATTGTAAATTATTTGGTTTCTGGTGTTTTTCCTAAAAATATTTCAAAAGAACAAAAAATGAAGTTGAAAAGTGATTCAAAACACTATTTTTGGGAAGAAATTATACTTTGGAAAATAGGGACAGACATGGTAATTAGGAGATGTGTTGAAGAAAATAGACATTGTTCTATCATAGAATTCTGTGACTCACTTCCCAGAGGTGGCCACTTTGGACCACAAAGGACATTCCAAAAGGTCTTAGACTCTGGGTTCTTCTAGCCTTCACTCTTCAAGAACTCACATGAGTTCTATAAATCATGTACCACTTTCCAAAAGTTCGGTTCAATCTCCAAAAGAAATGAAATTCCCCAAAATCCCTTAATCTTTGGTGAAATCTTAGATGTTTGGGGCATCGATTTCATGGGACAATTTCCCCCTTCCAATGGATTCTCATACATTCTTCTTGAAGTGGATTATGTTTCATGGTGGATTGAGGCCAAACCCACTAGGAAGGATGATGCTCATACTATTACCGAGTTCCTCAAAACCCATATCTTCCAATGATTTGGCACGCATCGGGCCTTGATTAGTGACTTAGGAACCCATTTCATAATTGAACCATGGAATCTATTTTGAAAAAGTATGGGGTTATACATAAAACTTCAACTGCATATCACCCCCAAACAAATGGAATGGCTGAAGTTTTTAATAGTGAAGTGAAAAGAGTGCTTGAGATAATTGTAAAACCCACCAGAAAAGACTGGCCTGAAAGACTTGGTGAAGCACTTTGGGCTTATCCAACTACCTATAAAACACCCATTGGGATGTCTCATTTTATGCTAGTTTTTGGTAAAGTATTCCATCTACCAGTTGAAATCCAACATAAGTCTTTTTGGGCTGTGAAAACCTTTAATTTTGATTGTCAAAAATCTGGTGAAGAATGATTATTGCAATTGGATGAATTGGAGGATCTTCGACTTGAATCCTATGGGAATTCCAATCTGTACAAAGAGAAGGCTATGGTACTCCGTAAAAAAACACATCCTGAGAAAGGTATTTCATGAAGGTGAAAAGGTAATGCTCTTCAATTCGCGATTTCAGCTACAACTAGGTAAGCATAATTCTCGATGGGAAGATCCTTTTATTATCACTACTGTTTACCCATTTGGTGCAGTTCAAGTCCCAGACCCCTCCTCCAAAAGGACATTTACGGTTAATGGACATCAGTTAAAGAATAACCATAAGAGGACGCACAATCTTGCATCCACATCATCTTCTATTGGATCCCAGCCTTTTGTATTCAACCTACCACTAGATGGAGATGGAAACCCGCCAAATACAAACCAGGGGGCACCTCTTTCCCTTTAACTATCTCTCCATATCTTCCTCTCCCTACCTTTTTCTTCTTCTTCCTCCCTCATTCTCATTTTGTTTTTCTTACCACATTCCTCATCACATTTGTTCCCTTTTACTCTTTCTCTTTTGTGTGGGTGTGTCTTTATAAAAAACTAATAAAAAAACATTAAAAAACTAAAAAAACAAAAACAAAGACTCATAATTACTAACCATTTAATTTTTAAAAATTTTCCAACCATTTTGGGGAGTCAATAGATATGTTTCATTTCAAAAAATTTGTGTTTTCATCATAAAATTGGATAAAGAATCTTGTGTTAAAACCAAAAAATTTTGAATGCTCTATTTTTGATTTAGAAAATGGTTTTCCCAAACCTTGAGGAACAATATTTTCTTTCATGCCAAGGACACCGATAGCCATATTTTCAAAATGTGTGTTTTTCACCACCATTTGTGAGTCTTGAGTTTGTGGACCTTCGAGCTAAATTTTATACTTTAGTGTGCATTAATATGATAGAGGCATTGTTTTGAACCGCATGAGAATCGCAATAGCCAAATATACTCTCATTGCCCTTACATTAATCCTCCTTTTGAAAGCCCCTTCAAGCCTATGAAAACCGTTTCTTTGATAGCCACATTACAAGCCCAATACCTTATCCCACCCACTATCAACATGGATTTTCATTCCATAAGTTATTGAAATTTAAGTGTGGGTGGGAATGGATTTCATTTTTGGGTATCATTTCCTTACCTTTCGGTGTGTTATCATATTCTTGAGGGCAAGCATCCATATTAGTTGGTGGGGGGAGGTTGTCGTTCAGTGGGCTTTGGGAATGTATTGTACAAATTATATTGAAAAGTGTTAAAAAAATTCAAAATAAATAAAAATAAAAAAATAAAAAAAAAAGAATATAAGAATGGGTTATGTCTTGGATGGGTCAATAACCACTCTTACTCAACCATTGATCTTGTTATAACTATTAAAATTAGTATTTTTAGGAGATCAAACATGGGTTGGGAGATGAGTGTGATATATGTTTCAATTTCAACTTTTGATAAAAATAAAAAAAACACTTTCCATATATATTCTTATGTCATTGGGATAAGTTGTTGGGTTTTGTAAATGTTCCATCTTCACATTACCATCACATTTTTTCCCTCTTTTGTTTATTTATTCACACAATCATTCCCTTGTAAATATTTCTTTCCATGTCCTTCCATGTTTTATTTCATAAAATTTGTGCATTGCTTTTCCCATGTTGGTATTTTACCCCTCTTTCCACTCTTTTGAACATTATATTTCTACCATCCCATAGCCATAGAAAAAACCCCTTAAAAATACCTCTTGATTATTGTTCACATTGGATAGGTATTTTAAGCTGAGAGCTCTTTCAAACTCTAATATTTTCACTTTTGTTTGGAGAAAGAGTGAACCTCTACAAATAAATTTTATCATCTTGAGAGGTGTGAGTTTTGAGTGTCCACATTTTCCTTTTCTAAATTTGAGAATTAACAAATGAATTAGTTTTGGAACATTGTTTCTGTAAAAACTTTTTGTGGAATAAAAAATGGATGAGGGAAATAGTCTAACCTCCCCTGATTGAAGAATTTTTTTTAAATATTTGTTGGTGAGTGAAAATGAGTTTGTCTTATTTTTATATTAATTTCCCAGGAGTACATGTACAACACTAAGTGTGGGGGAGTTGATGTTATTAATATTTTCATATCTTTTTACAAGCTCCATTTACTGATTTTATGTGAAATGTGCATAATTTGTGTGAAATATTAATGTTTAAATATTAAATATAATTTTTGAGCACTATTTGAATTTATCCAGATTCAAGCCTCTTTTATGTTTTAAAAATACCTATAACCCTAATTTTCCAAATTGCATCATTCCTGTTTTTTAGTGTTACCAATTCTAATTCCAACATTTCATTAGATGTCACCATTGTCAAATTCGTCCATTTAAAGGGTCATATGGACCACACAAGAAGGCCCAATGAAACTGTGAAGAAACTGGACCATATATGATGGTTGACCTACTGGGCTCACTCTAGAATACCAAATACCTTAATTCTCCTAACACGTTAGGAGGACATATAAAGGAGTCCATGATAAAACTTTCAGTACCCAATCACAAATACAAGGGGTCCAACTGATGCATTGAAGTCCAGCCCACCATTCTGGCCTAGAATTAAAAATAGCACACTAATATTGCAATTTATCCAGATGTAGACATCCATTCGAGCTGATCTTTTGCGGTGTGAAAGAGGGGATTTTGGTGGAAAACTTTATTGAATAAATGATTTTTATTTGGGGGCATATTATGATTCAAAAACCCATTCACATTATGGAATTTGAAAACGTCTGTATTGAAATGTACAGATCAGATTTGTTTATTAAAACCACTATAAATTTTTCTCCATAAGTCCAAGGGACCCAAACGATTCACAGTATACAGAAGACACCTTTATTTACAACTTTTAAGATTGATATTTCTCATGATTTGGCTGTCTGGATGTCCATATCGGAGAGCCAAGTGGAGGGGTATTTCTGGAATGTAAACAGTCCACCACCTCGGGCTATAAATACATCCCCTCCTCTCCTTTCAAATGGGTTGGCATTTCAGAGAAAAGGAGGATTGATTGGAAGTAACATGGCCCTACAAAGGTCTTGGGAGGATCTTCCAAACTCATGTTTTCACTTGAGAATCCCTTTCTCCTCTCTTTGCATTCATTTACGTTTTCATTTTTCTTCGTTGTAATTTTGCAAGTGTTTGTCTTTGTAATTTTGTTTTAATGAAATTTTCTTCTTCTTAATTTCATATTCTCATCCACTTTTTGTAGTTTAATATTAATTTTCATATTTTAGTTTAAATAAATATGAAATCCATCACCTTATTTTACTTTATTATTAAATAAAATGTCCGGTTTTGTTACTCTCATCATCATTTGTGTGTGTTTTTAGCGCACAACTCTTTTCTTATACCTTTCTTTTTCCTCTCTTTTTAATTCATCACCTTAAAGATAATGGAAAAGATTACTAATAATTTAAATGGATGAGTAAATATCTTATTGGGGTGAGTTATAATTTTGGGATGTTAAGTGATTGAGAGGTTTTGCTCGATGAGTATTCTTTAATTTAACATTGTGTATGTTGGACTTAACATGTCATGGATTATTGACATATTCAGTTCAATGTGTGGTTTCCATGGATTATTGGGACCATAAATACACTTCCAAAATCAAGAACTGATTGAGATTAGAACCCTATGTTATGGTAAGGCTTGGATTAAAGGCTTAACACTTGGGAATTCCAATCAACATCAACTTGTGATGTGTGTGTTAATTTAATGCAATATAAAGCAAAGCTGAAGGATATCACATGCTTAACCCCCTAATTATGAACTCACCCCAACCATTATCAACTTGTTAAATTAAACATCATCCATTAAACATTTCAATTAAGCTCTGCAAACAAACCCCCCAATCAAAATACTATCAACTAAAAATAATCGACTATTACGAAGTACCATTGCCGAGGATTCAACCCGAGTGCTGCTATACACATTAGCAGAGCACCGGAACCATGAACGGTCGATAGGCGACAATCATCCACATGTTTTAGATTTCTAATCAGATATTATCTAAATATATATTCCATGGTTTGTACTAAAATTCATTTGATACCAACTGTAATACCCCAACCCCAGTTACCCAGACACAATGCGTTTTTTTAATACATTGGCATGAATACAAGGAATCAAGTTCCGAAGGAATGATCAGTTTAGTAGTCTTTAAAAATAGATTACACACATGAACATTACATTACACTTTATAAAATTCAATAAAACCTAAATAATATTTTATGAATGCCAATATTTCCTTGTCTTATCCCTGAATATCAATCACAATACACTTCTTGGAATGATGGAAAAAATAAAACATAGAAAGCGGTGAGCTCAAATGCACAGTAAGGGTAAGAAATACAGCGGAAGATAACTTAAATATTTAGCATTGTGAATAATTGAAAAACATGCCTTTACCAATAATAAACATGATTACTTTCATGGAAGGAATCTGAGATGAGTAAATAATGCCATAATAAAACATAATCATGGTTATTCTACAAGTCGAATGACCACATGGACCTTCAATATTATTTTCATAATGAGGGAATGTATAATGTTGGACATTCTGGAACATTTTTTCAATGCCTTGGACAAGACGTCTAAAAATAATAAAGACCACGACCATAACCATATATTATATTGGGAAAGGCCTCAGCCAATTCCTCATCTGGTTGTCTCATGAGATCTACCGATACATCGAGGATATATAGCGGGATCCACCTATCAATTACTAAGTCCAATACATTCCTAATATGAAAGGGTTGAATCATAACATAATCATTACTATTAAAAATATCATACGAAATGTCAATACTTTAATCATAAACCATGAATGGTATAAAAATTACACAAGCATAGTCAAAATATATCGCAAAAGTTTCAACACAATATTGAATATTTGTATCATAATAAATCAACCCTGATCAAGAATAATATCCCATAAAAGTTGTTGACATATTTGAAAATTATTAGTAAAGATCATTGAGAGAATTATCCCTTTCTTCATGAAAACATTTAAATGTAACATAATTTATAAAGGAAGTCATTGAAAATATAGTTTTGAATCAATGTGTCCCATACAAATTTGAAAATTTTGAAATTAATTAACATTTTAAAACATTCAAGTCCATATAAATAAATCCTTAAAACCATTTTGAAATCATAGATATTAATGAGAAATGATTAGAAGAATAAATAATTAAAACATTTGAAATTATGTTTTAGTAAAAAGGTCCCTTAATATAATACATTTTAAAACTCATTTATAAATCATGGACTGGGATAATAAATATGTCGCAGTAGATACTCATGTAAAAACAACCTCGGATAATAAAGAGATTATGAAAATAACTCTTACCACGTTGTAATCAATCGAGTCATATGACCAAAAGTTAATAACCACCAAATCATTCACAGAATAATATGAATTTAAATATAATCATGATAATATATATAAAATTTAAGTACACAATATACCACATGAAATAAATAAGTTGTGAACAATGGAAATATCACGGAATTAAAAGTGATATTAGAAACCCCTTACCTTGCACATTACTTTGGTAGAGGGTACATTTAACCTCATGTATGATGAACATTTTATGTTATTAGATTATCCCAGAACCATACTAATATTTTTTATATCATACATGATTCATTTATAACTTTATACTACCCATTTAATAATGATTTTTATTTTAAATTAACATTTAGGGTAATAATCGATTTGTTTATTGTACGTATGTTAACTTGTTATTCATGACCGTATCATTTAGATAATTATTTAAATACATCCTGAATATAATCCATGATTAATATATCATATATATATATTTATAATTGATAGATATGTGAAATGGAAAGCACCGTTTATGGATATGGTAGGCCGTACATATGCATAAACTATTTCTGTTTTCATATCGTACTGAACGGAAGTTAGTGAATAAGGCATATGAGAATAAATAAATAAATTAATATATATATATATATATATATATACATATCTAGTATCATTATTATGTCATATATTACATACTTATTAGTAATATATATTTTTATAATCATCGATAAATGGTGAACGCGGAAATGAATTTTATTGCGTCGTAGAGATGGTAATCTGTATGTACACACGAGCGACAATATAATTTCCCTAAAGGTGTGGAATTGGATGGTATATTAATTTTAAAGATACATTTTCATGTAATTTTCATTATTTATATACATATTACTCCTCATTATATCCATCCAAATAACATATTGTTGAATAACAAATTACACCACGATGTGGAGATGGTAAGACGTACGTACGCACACATGGTGACATTATCATTCATAGGATGGATATAATAATGAATATGGTTGTGAAATATTTATAACAAAATAATTGTATACATAAGGTACTGATGTTATTATTTGGGTTTGGTAATAACAAAGAATGAGTAAGTGGAAGAAGAAAAGAACCTGAAAGAGGGTGGTGAAATCATTACCTCTTCTTCGGGTTCTTCCTTTTTATTTGATCAAAAGGGCTCATTAGGATGACTTTATGACCAAACAAATTCCTGTAAAATGAATTTAGGATAGTTGGGAGGATATTTTTGTAGGGTTTGACCGGGCCAAATGGCTTTGGAGGGTGAATTGTAAAGAAGGGGAAGTACCCTTTTATAAGAGGGGTGATTGGAACCTTAGAAAAAAAATAAAATATTATTTTATAATAAATTAATTTTCGGTTTATAATGGATCAAAAATGAATTATATAAAGTAAAAGGTGGGTATGGGTCCTAAATCACTCAACCAATAGGTTTTAGACAGGTTTCGAAAAGTATATTAACCTTATCTTTTAGATTTAACTCTTAGTTAAGTAGTATGACATTTACCATGTCTCATTATAATTTTATATTTTATGGTTAATAAACATACTATATAGTTCCAAGATAACCCAAAGTGTTTCATTAATGACAAATATAATATTTTTGAAGCTGTAGGGCTAAGCCATATATTTTTAGGAATAGAATACCAATTAATAATATAATATTTGTTTCAAAAAGTCTTTTATGTCAATTTTGACTCTGTATTCTATTTTGTTTTTGTTAAATTCCTAATAAAATTATTAATTCAATAAAAATTAAATAAATCAAACCTAAAATGTCCCATTAAACTATAAAATTATTGAATGGCATCAAAAGTTCAAAATGATATTTATTTTAACATCTATAATTCAATTAATTTGATACTTTCATTAATAAGGAAAATACTACATCATCATTGTGTCATGAATAAATATAATTTTTTTATGTATAAAAATTTTAAATAAAATATCCTGAGGTAGGAAATGTTTTTATCTTTCTAATAACTATTTATAGTTGAATATAACAATTATATTACCCCATATAAAATTGTTTTACTAAAAGATATTTGTTTTTGTTATTTTTGACTTTACATTAAATTAATTAATATAAAGTGTCATTATCACATAAAAGTGGCTCCATGGTGTCCCAAATTCAACCAAAGTATGTCCATGGTTGGAAATAAATCATACAATATATTTAAGACATGTTTTAGGGTAATTTAATATTATTATAATTTTATTTTTTACCCATATATACCGGATTACCTTTTAACCATGGTAAATAAAATATATACCAAAGTAATTATGAAAAATGTCTAAAAATAAAAGTTAACTATTTACACAATTTGTAAATCTCTATTCTAAATATGGAATCTATTTTTCTAAATTCAAAACACCAATGTGTTAAAAATTAAATTAAAATTAATTACCATTGTCAAAACGAAAAGCAAGTTTTTAAGAAATAATAACCATCAAAATATTGACACTTGTCTATGTCCAATTTCAAAGTGAAATTACATTAAATGACAAAAATTGTATTAAATGGTAAAAATATAATCTAGTTATACTTCCAAACCATACAAATTTATAGTTGAACAGTATAAATTATTTTGATTAAAAAATTTGATTTCAGTTAAAATTTAGTATTTTTCATTATTCACCCAAGTATAAAAGTTATCATAAGAACACAAAAAATTTATCAAAACTAAATCATTATTCCTAGGTTATAAAGAAGATGTTTATTTTTTCAAATTTAATATATAAGAGTTTCAAATATTGGATTTTAAAATGGTTATCCATTAAAAGGCAGTAAAAATTATTTTAAAAAAATTACTTCTTTTATCTGAAAAGACTAATTTGTTCTTATATTATGTATAAAAAATAATAATATGGATTAAAAAATTATAAGGATAATATTAAATTCAAAATTAAGTTAATAATATTCATATCTTCTTTTGAATGGCTAGTTTGGTAAGTTGTGGTGCGATTGAACTCAGTGTTGCGTGTAGTGCAAGTTATTGAATTTCATTGAAGAAATACATTACTATGAAATCATGGGGTGTTACATCAACAACATCTCTTAATACGATATGTCATTCTAAAATGGTAATAACTATTGATTGAGTACATGTGATGGGTCAGGTATGGACTTCCTCAAGGGTGATATATGGAATACATCATGTAACTGAGATAGGTTCGGTGGAAGTGATACTCGATAGCCAACTGCTTCAATGTGATATAGGATCTCAAAAGGGCCGATGTACCTTGGTCTATTCCTTCCCTTATCCCCCAATCTCATAACTCTTCCACGATGAAATAAAGAAGAATACCATGTATCCCACATCAAACCCTAGGTATCATCAATGATTATCAGCATTTCTCTCTTTTCGACTACAAGTAACTTTATTGTTCTACTAGATGTTCTTAACATTCTCTACCATTTCATCAACCATTTCTAGACCTAGTAGTTTTCGCCCCCAACTTCATCTCAACATCTTGGTGTTCGTCACCTCTTCCTAAAGATGGAATTATAAAGATCCATTTGGATTCTTGAGTGGAAACTGTTATTGTAAGCGAACACAACGAGAGGAAGATGTTGATACCATCCTTTTTGGATGTCTATTGAGCATGCTCTCAACATGTACCCAAGTGTTTGGATTGTTTGTTCAGATTGTCCTTAATTTTTAGGTTAATAAGCCATACTAAAGTTCATCTTATTATTCAAAGCCTATTGAAGGAACTTCCAGAACACAACGGTGATTCTTGGATCTTGAACAGATTCAGTAGATAGTAGTACTCCATGCCACCTTAAAACATCTCTCTTATATATATATATGTCCCAGTTTATCGAAGGATAAATCCCATAGAATTTCAATGACGTGTTCAGTCTTTTTAAGACGATCAAAAAAAACCCAAATATCAGTTTTTTCTTATTGATGCCTTTGGATTTCTAGTAAGAAAGTAAATTGTTATGTTATCCCATGTCCATGATGGTATTGGTAATGTTTGAATCATCCCCTTTGAATTCTACCTCTAATCCTTCACATGATGGCATACCATAAACTCTCATGAATACTCAGCGATTTCCTTTATCAATTTATACCAACAATAATTCTCTCAGAGATCATGATACATCATTCGGTTTCCTATGTGAATGGAGAAATTCAAACTATTTGAATCATCAAAAAGTTCATTCTTTAAATTCAGATTTTATGGAACACATAGTCTTGTCCCAAATCTCACAATTTCTTATTCATTAACATTGAACTCTGAGGATTTCCCTTTTCTGATAGTTTCCACTTTTTTCTAAATTTCCACATCATCATTTTTAGCATCCTTTAACCTTTACAAAAGATATGGTTGAACAATAATTTATGAAAGGATTGATTATATTCCATTAATTATGATTCCCATGTCCATCTTCATCAAATCTATGAAGATTAGATCATTTTCAATTGTCATCTATTATAGAATTTATAAGTCCTTTCTACTTAGATCATTGGGCACCATTTTTTATTTCATAGAGTGATAATTGATTGAGAAGTCACAATATTTTATTATCTCTATCCATCTTCATTGGGTCATGATTAACTCTTACATTGTGAATATATACTTGAGGGTTTTTGGGTCCGTATTTATTTCACATTTCTCCCCAAAGAGGTAATATTGCCAAATATTCTGAGAGAAGATTACTGCAAAAAACTGCAGATCATGTGCTGGATAGTTTTTCTAATGGAAATTAAATTACCCTAAATCGTAGAAAATTACTTTTTGATTTTCCTCAACCCAAAACCCATGTCCTCCTTTGAAGAATTAATAAATACCACAAAAAGTTCTCCTCTTTTGAGTAGTGTGATCGAAGGCACAGTGATAAGCCTTCTTTTCAACACTTTGAAGATCTCTTCACATTCATCAATACAATAAAGATTTACATCCTTTTGAGTTATCTTGGTAATAGGGGTGTTCCATCATGAAAAAAGTCTCACAAATAGATGCTAACATTCTGCTAACCCTAGTAAGCTACAGATATTCGTTACCGATGTTAGCCTCAACAATACCTCAATTTCAGCTATCATGGATGGATCCATATATATCCCATTCCTTGAGATGATATGACCCAAGAATAAGACCTTCTCCAACTAGAACTCACACTCACTATAATTTTCATAGATCTTATTCTTTCACAGGGTCTCTCGTACAATGCTTAGATGTTCTTCATGCTCCTCCTTGGTTTTGGAATATATTAGAATATCATCTATAAATACTACCAAAAAGTTTCAACATAATTTATAAATAATATATTCATCAAGTCCCTGAATATTTATGGAGAATTATTGAGTCTGGAAGTAATTACCATGAATTCATAGTGCACGTACCTTGTATGAAATGAAGTCATGTGGATATCATCTATCTTCACCCTTACATGATAATATCCCAACCGCAGATCCACGTTAGAGATGTATTGTGCCCCATATAGCTGATCTATCTAGTCATCAATTGGTGTACGATGATACTTGTTTTTATTTTGTGACTTTTTTGAGCTCACGATAATCAATGAAAAAGAGCATTGACCCATCATTCATCTTGATGAAGAAGACTAGTTCACCCCATGGTGAAGCACTTGGTCCTATAAAGCCTTTTTCAAGATTATTTTGTAGTTGTTTCTTTAGCTCCTCAAGATTCACAATAGCCATTCTATATGGAGTCTTAGATATTTTAAATTCCCTAGGTATAAGATCAATTGTGAATCCCCCATCTCTTATAGGAGGAAGACCTGGAAATTCCTCAGGAAACACATCAGTGAATTCCCTCATAATGGGAATGTCTTCATTGATGGTTTCTTCCACAGAATCAATCATCTACGCAATATACATATGCTCATAGAGAAATAATATCCACGCTTGAGATGATGGTGCTCATTAAGATTCATCCTCCTCCTAGTACTTGTACAGAATCGCAGTTCGATTCACCATATGGATTGTAATTTCCCACTCAAGGAAAATTAGTTGGATCTATATAGGTAAATCCAATCCATGCAATGAATTGTATCAAATTCCACCAGATAGAATATGATAAGGTTATATGGGATGATCAATACCCAAAATATGACAGGGGAGGAGTTATATTATTAGGACGCAATGACATCCCCATTTTCCATTCTCACTGAAATATTTAATTCTATAATTTGTTGTGGTGTTGGGATTGTTCTACTAAACTTTCAAGATATAAAAGAATCAGTAGAACCAGTATAAAAAATTATATTCTATAATCATGAATGAATAAGTAGTGTACCTGTCACCACTTCTTTGTTGGGGTTCACTTCGTCGGTACCGGTGGAAAAATATCACCCTTGATGCCTTAGAGGTTTTTAGTTTCCTCTGAAAACCCTTGGCAAAGGACACTAGTTTTAAAAGTTCCCAAGTTCTTTGAAGTTGATGAAATGAACAATGTGTTGAGGGCATATGGGAGCGTTCAATCTTTAGTCTCAGCCATGAGTTTTTCCTATAAGTAGTTAATGTACATGTTCCATTTTTTCCACACCTAAATCATTTCCTCCTACCCTTCAGGAAATTTATGAGGAGATTCATTCAACGCTTTTAGATAGTGGGTGATGTATTTTGATAGCACTATTGGATTTATCAATCAGACCATCAGAATTAAAGTTCACCATACACTTCTAATCTCCATGAAACCCCTGTGAATTTCCAATCATTATTTTGACCTTGAGAGCACATCAGACAATTTCATCAAAGCTCTAAAAGTCATGGATCATTAGGACTTTCCGTAGGCTTGGTTTTAGCCCACACAAAAATCCATCAGACATGAAATCAGGGGTAATGACAAATAAGTACATGTATCATGAAATACTTTTGGGGTTTTCCTTGTATTCTTTGATGGATTCGTCATCTTTTTTTATTGAGGTCAAGGAATTCGTTTTCCTTCTTAGGTTGGAGGGTGCACAGAAAATATTTATCAAAAATAGTTTTTAAAAATCCTTCAATTGAAATGCCTCAATAACCTCCTCAGGATTTATATTTTTGATCAATTTCCACAATTGATCAGCCTCACCCACCAAAAAATAAACATCCAAAAGAACCTTCTCTTGTTTAGAACATTGATGGATGGAGATGATCTTTTCAGTGGAGTTGATCATCTGTTTGTCAACTGAGGGATCATATAACCCTGAAAAGGCAAGAGGCCTTCTTCTCATGCAGATCTTTATTCTGACATGTTATTTCCTAGGGGGGGGGGAACTGAGTGTTCCTCTTTACCCATGATTCTATTCAAAACATGAGTTAACTGAGAATGTATCATGACAAAGTTCTCGATTCAAGCTCCCATCGGATTGAGAATATCATCATAAAATTCATCACAATGATCTATGAATAATTTTTTAGCCCGAGTCCTCCTATTACCGGCCATTAGCTGGAATAAAATAATTTTAGGGGTTCCACATAAAGGGAAATCCAAATACATAAATTGATGACTTATAAGTTAATTTTATTTCATTAACTTATTAATTTATAGGATGAATTCTATGATATTCATGATCTACTTCCCAACATATATTCTTAGGGTCATTTTTTTATTCCCTTAATAATTGATCGAACTAAGCTTATGAATTTAGAAAATAATATCCCGTGGGAGTGTTTAATCGAGAATGAAGAAAGTCCTATTGTAGTTTACCAGTTCCTGTTCGAGTCTAACTCAAAGTGGTGTTTTCATGTTTTACCCCTAGATACATCTGTGCTATAGCCACCTCTAACTATTCGTAACTTGATAGGGATGTATTTACATAAAAAACCACATACATAATACTCACAATGATTAAGGGATGTTTTTATTATGCTTAGTCGTATCCCAAAGGATTTCATTAGGGTTCTCTAATCCAAATCCCAATAATAATTAAACCTATCCTCTAATACTAACTATAACAACCCTGTTTTTTGTTTCACACATAAAAATAATTTATTAAAAAAACTATTAACTTGATACAACATATAATATTGAGAGGTATAGTGTATTTGGGACTTATGTACATTACATAATAACTTAAAACATGAAATACATATCATTATTGAAAACTTCTATTGCATGACCACTCACATTCCATTATACTTTAATTGCATGGGATAACCTGAGGACATTCAAAAAAAATGTTGAGCTATAATTCCATGTACGTGAGTAAAAAATTCATATCATGAATAATACAGTACAAGATATCAAATAGGAATATCAGTGGAGCATAAGGGAAACATGAACATAAAGGGATGATATAACATGATTATCATAAGATGGAAATGTGGAATCAATATTAAACATGACATTAGCATGAGACAATTATCATTGCACATGGATCATGATTAAACCATCATTTTACATGAATTATCACGAGTAATCCCGCATTGCAATTGACATATCATGATACGAATCTTTACCCAATGCATTGGAGCACTATTTGGGATCACCCTTCTTAATCATTTTATTTCATAAATAAGTGTGCCACATGGAACATATAACATGGAATCATTCCACATATTAATCCATTCCACAGTTAAAGAATGTGGAATAAATAATTTTAATTTCCATTAAATAAGTATATGTGAATAACGGTGAATATCGTTGATATAGAAATGGGTATGGTATTTACTACAAAATGATGTTGGCTTGAAAAATCATGGTGCAATTTCGGCAGCATAACATAATGAAATAAATTTTTTAAAAAATGGTTGATTATATAGAATGGGGTATCTCATAATATCTATATGAAATGGAAATTTAGGTGGTAATATAGATACATGTACCAGAACATTTAATTAGGAGATAAAAGGCGTAACATAATAACAAAACATGAAGAAAGAGGAGAAATCGAATAACACTAGTGAAGTTTCGGCATGGTACCGGGTGTACATGTTAGGGATTAATGATAGAGAGAAATAGGTATCTCATAATTAAAACATAAATATGGTATTATGGGGGAGGTTAAAAATTATACCCCAATATTTTTATTGACAATAAAAGGGTATAAAAATAGAAGGAAACATTGAGAAAAATGAGATAGAAAAAAAACCTTACTTGGAAGTGTGATCCGAAAGGCTTGGGTAGGAATTGAGAGGGGATTCTTGGGCACTTAGGGAACCATGTGAGTATTCTAAAGAGATAGGAGGGTAGAATTTGGTCTAGATCTAATGTATTTGAGTGAAGAGGATGTGTGATCTTTGGTGGGTTTTTGTAGGAAAAGAGAGGGAATTATTTATTATTTGGGTTTTGGAAACTGAACATTAATCTAATAAAAATAAAAAACCAAACCCAAATTTTCCCATTATTTTTTCCTAAGGGTAGTATAAAACATTATTTTATAAGGAAAGTGGCTGAAAAAATTTAAATGTTATGCTTTCTTATCTGGAGGTGAGTCACACTCTCAAGGAAACTATTTTAAAAGGTAATGTGTTTTATAAGTCTTGGAGGGTCCACTAAGGCATCATAAAATTAATAAAAAAAATAAAAAATGATGTTAATATAAATATATAACATATATTAGCTGAAACCCCATTTATAGTATTTTATTACATCCATATTGGTTAATTATGATGTCATAAACACATTATATATTAAAAAAGTATTTAATTTTTACCCAAAAACTCATCTGCCTTAGAAAATTATTAAAACTATTGTAAAATTTTAACCTACTAATCCCAAATATAACATTCATTTTATATAAATAATTTTCTAAATATGATAATTATTACTTCTAAAATAAAAACTAAAATTTATCAAAAATTCAAGGCTTTTTTCAAAAAAGGCTTTCAAACCTTAGTAAAAATTATAATTGCATTCATATAAATTATATGATAATTTATATTTAACCAAAATTAAATTAATAATAATATTTTATTTAAAAAATATTTAATTAAAAAATACATAAATTCATCAAAATAGATTTCTTAATTGAATATTAACTAAAAATATTGTTTCTACATTAATAACTATTTACAATGTAATAATAATAAAATGAATGTATATTCTTTATTCTATACAAAAATAATGCACATAATAATATTGCTAGGGTCTTGTTACATAACCCATTATAAAACCATCATTAAACCTATGGTTATAGTGCGGGATGGTGACAAACTCCTAGGGTGGAATGGATAACATCGCTCGGGTGGTAATTTATGTCAAATTCCACTTCTCGCGTAGGCAGTTCCATTCGAGCATGGCGTATCGAATCATACCTTTGGCTTGGTCAAGAGATAAGACTAGTGATGCCACATCTTTCTGATATTCAAAATATGGGCTTCTTACAGAGAAATTCTACTGGATGAGGACATTTTTTTTCTTTTCTGTGTATATTGGGTTTGTTGAATCCATATATTTTTACCAATCCATTGATCATTGTTCAACAGTTATATTTGAAAATATTACAATTCATAAAAGTATTTTAAAATCCCAAAACATAAAACCCATGTATTCTCATATATTATATAACTATTTTACATAATAAGACATTTAATTAGATCAAGATGATTTTTCATTAATTAAAGTTTCGGTCATTACATCTATCTCATGACTGGTTAATTTTTAATAGAAACAAGGGGAACATAGAGTATCGAAAGGATATCAATGTATAATTTTGACTACCCTTATTTTAGTGACATATAAAAGGAATCCAATTGTGTTTTTTATTAGAACAATCATGAAACATTCCCATTATTCCACACAATTTATTATTCCATCCTAAACCGTAGTGGGGAACCCACACTACAAAGATGTATGAACACCATTCAAGGGTATATTGAACCCTATAACTCAAAAATAATAATAAATATTCTAGATTATTATTTTCATACACTCAATATAACATACCACCTTTTAAATACATTAAATTTCATTACATTATACAAAACTGAGGATCTTTAAGGTTTATTGTCTTGGAAACCATGAACATAATAAATGACAACATAAAACATTATTCTTAAACACATGAAAGGCTTCTTAATTGTTCATCCTATGTTCATTACAACATCTCATTACCTTGGGACATATATAAAAAGAAAGGGTGAGCAGAAGGCCCAGTAATGGAAATAAGGGGAAACATTTAACATGTGAACTTGATATACATCAATAAAGTCATGAAAAAAAACATTAAGGCATGAGAAAGAAATCAGGAGGCATATCATAATAAAAATAACGTCTTACATAACATGAAGATGTGGATACAACATTTAATTTAGACAATCATGAACAAATAACCAAGGTCCATCCCCAAGGTGTTATTTGAAATTACCAAGGTTATTCACCAAGATATCATTAAAATTGTAATCTCTAGTGGTTACATCATTACCCAATGCAATGGAGAACTATCAGAGCGCAACCTTAAATTTGCTTTCATTATCATGTGAGAAACATATATAATCATCAAACATTTCATAAATAAACCATATAGAAAAAAATAAATGGGTTTTATTTCTTAATCATAACGTTTTAAAAACTGCTTTAAAGACATGATCTTTTTGTCACTTTGAACCCACAGAAAAGAAAGGTGGGTTTCACGTATGAAAATCCCAGAATTAAAATAGAATATTTTGATATATATGTGAATACCCCTTTATAAGAAATATCTTTGAGTATTCACTTAATAAAATAAAATAATTTGAGAAAAATAGAGAGAAATTTTGAGATGAAAATTCGGCCGCATAACAGCTATGTTGTAGGGTTTAGAAAATATTGAAAAGAGAGGGGACATGGGTCACCCACTCATAATGATCCATAAAATAGTATAGGGAAATAACATAATGGATATAAGAACATGGTAATGAAATTTTTAAGACATATCATATGAAATAAAAAACATGGAAGGAAGAAAAAAATAGTATTTATTTTATGAAAATTCGGCAGCCTAACGGCGTTACTTAAAACATCAAAATACTCAATTGACGAGATCAAATAGGGTCTATAATCATATGAACATAAAAGATAAGTAATATAGATATAGAGATCATACCCCAATATAATAAAAAGGAACATGAAAGACTTGACATGAAAATATATCATGAAAACGAGAAGGGTGAAAGAATCCCTTAAAAATTCGGCAGCCTAACGATGCCACTTAAAACATCAAAATACTGAATTAAAGAGATAAAATAGGGTCTCTCATCATATGAACATAATAGATCAATATGATATATATAGATAACATACCCCAACATAATAAAAAGAACACTAAAGACTTGACATGAAAACAGATCTTGAAAACGAGAAGGGTGAAAGAATCCCTTAAAAATTCAGCAGCCTAACGGCTCTGTTGCAGGGTTTAGAAAATACTGAAAAGAGAGGGGACATGGGTAAACCAATCATAATGATCCATAAAATAGTATAGGGAGAGAACATAAAGTATATAAGAAAATGGTAATGAAATTTGAAAGACATACCATATGAAATGAAAAACATGGAAGGAAAGAGAAAATAAGATTTCTCTTATGAAAATTCGACATCCAAACGGCGTAACATAAAACATAAAAATACTCAATTGAAGAGATAAAATACGGTCTCTCATCATAAGAACATAAAATATCAGTATGATAGACATAGATATCATACCCCAACATAATAAAAAGAAACATGAAATACTTGACATGAAAATAGATCTTGAAAACGAGAAGGGTGAAAGAATCCCTTAAAAATTCGGCAGCCTAACGCTGCCACTTAAAACTTCAAAATACTGAATTGAAGAGATCAAATAGGGTCTCTCATCATATGAACCTAAAATATCAGTATGATAGATATAGAGATAATACCCAAAAATAATAGAAACAACATGAAAGACATGACATGAAAATAGATCTTGAAAACGAGAAAGGTGAAAGAATCCATAAAAATTCAGCAGCCTAACGACGCCACTTTAACATTCATGAAATGAAATGACGAGAGAAAGAGGGGTATCTCATCATATGAACATAAAAAGTAAATTAGGATTAATATAAAAGAACATCCTAGAACATAATAACATGGGGCATAAAAGATATGACATAAAAGATAGTACTTGGAAAGAAAGAGGGAGGTATGATCGCTTATCCTGAACAACAACTTCGAAATCATGATGTTTGGGACCATGGGAGGTTTGGGGGAACCTTGGGAGGACTCCTTGGGAGGTATGAAGACCACAAAACCGTTGAGTAGGATTTTTTAATGGAAAGTATGAGAGAATGGCTTGGTATTTATAGAGGAATTTAGGGGACATGGCATTAATGGCCAAGGGACACCTCATTGGTGGTATTGGAAAAACCATGGGATTTCCCATGGTATTGGCCACATGGGACACCTAATACATTATATCACTATTCATAAGTCGATCATATTGATTACATACTTAATACATCATATAATGATGTCATTTAACACCTGTAACTTAAAAACTGTATTTTCACTATTCATCGAAAATTCAAATTTCTCAGAAAAATCCCAAAATTTCACCTTAACCAAATATCGATGATCTGATTTCAAAAATGGTCTCCATTTTATAAAAATAGTTTTTTAAATATTTTTAATAAAATTTTTAAATAAATACACGATTCACCGAAAAATCATTTTTTTCCGAAAAATCCCCAAAAATTACTTTAACATAATATCGATGATCTGAGTTCAAAAATCAACTCCATTTTAGAAAAATAATTTTCTAAATATTTTTAATTTAATTTTTAATTAAAAAACATTATTCACTCGAAAAAACTGATTCTGGAATAATAATTTCTGAAACAGTTATTTACCTATATTAGTGAATCACATTACATAATCATGCTTCCTAGATTATATTAATACTTTCTTTAAGTGAGATTACTAATCTATTTGGTCACATTACTAATCCTAAGCATAAAATCACTATTCATAATTTACTATTCATCAAAAATCAAGTTGATCTTATTAGACTCTAAAATTATTACTAAACATAATTTTATTAGACCATTTGTTAAAAATAATTACACATAATTAATTATGTATAGTTTACATAAATATTTTCATATAACATTTTTCTAGAGTTAATCAAAAATATGCTTACTATATTTATCCAGACATTTGAAAATTCACAAACTTCATTATAAGAAGAAATCAAATTTTTTATTTAAATCAAAGGATTACACAAGGTAGTTAAAGTGTCCTTACATAGAGCCTTATAACCCCAGTATAGGACCTAAGTGTAAGGTGTGATAAGGTGAGAAAATCCGAAGGCGGCTCGGCCAACATCATATGAGTAGTAATTTCTATCAGTTTGAACTTATCACGAAGGTGATTCCATTCTAGCTTCAAATGATGATGTTTGGCTTGGGTTTGGTTCAGAGAAAATCCCAGTGGTGCTACCTCCTTCCCATGTTCTGTTAGATGGGCTTTGATTGGCCCGAGACTACTAGATGTGGCCATTTAATATTCTTTCTATATTAATTTACCAAGATCACTGGTATTTAGAGAAAATAATCGCAAAATTTAGTTTACAAAGGTCATACTAACTAACGGTGATATAATAGTCAAAACCCAACAGTCTCATTTTAATTATACTCATTTTATTAAATGAAAAGGTTTTGTTGAGTATGAAATGAAATAACACACAAAATTAGGAAACAAGATTTATTCAAAATTTCGGGTCGTTACACTCAACTAGTCCAAGAATATTATTCGACTAAGGGAGTAATAAATTCTATTATCCATAACTATTCATCCCTAAGGAAACTCATGCACCTCGAAGATATGTAGTGGGGGACCTACAGTTCATTAAGAGGTTAATTTCAGTCGAGGGAGTGACCAACTTCAATGGAGTACCTTCACATCATTGAGTGATGAACATCAGATGAGGTGTTACCTAAATCTATAGATAGAGGAAAAACACCATGATGAGTGCAAGAGTACATAAATTTATCAATCATGTAGTATAATCATTCCCTATCTGGGAAAAGGGGGTAATAAACCCTCTTTCTGATTTGGATGAATTTAAACTCAAATACATGAGGAAGTAGAAAACATTGAGAAGAATGTTGGGGTCATGTTCCTTATTAATAACATTACTAGAGTATTTTCTGACCCCATGTTTTCTCTAGTTTTATTACCAAACTGTAATTATTGAAGTAATAGAGAGAAGTAAACTATTATATTGAAATATCATAATGTCTCACCTATGGAATTGAATAAATATATATAATCATATTATATATGAATAAATTCTAGTTGGAGTTATTGTGTGACCCTGTATGAGTACCAGTCAAGACGATCAAAAATTATCTATGTATATGAAAAATTATATTACATATTGTATAAGGGAATGTGATCTGTAACCAGTTGGTTAAATTCCTATCATAGACTGTCATCCTCATATAAAGTGGGAGATCAATCTACAAATTTTTTATAATAATATAAATGGTGTGTGAGACCCTTAAGGAACATGAAATATACTTCTAATTTTCTATGTCATGTATTCCAAGAATAAATAGCATATCAGGATTACCACATAGCATGTGGTCAATAATAGTCACTTTGAAAGTGTACCAATACTAACTCATGTCATTTAGTGTATTCATGTAGTGTAATCCCACTATATTCCATGTATGCTAAATGAGGTGGATCGTAATATACCCTTGCACAAATTTTTGATCCGAGTGTGCAACGACTACATGGTATGGGTGGCTATAACAACCCTCCTAATATTTACCTCAGAATGACTCCTTATACATGACTAATAGTTTGATACGAGGTATCAAGAGAGGTAATACATTCCATGTGATCATGTATTTAACATTAATATCATCAATTCAATTTTAAAACCTACCTATTTTACTATTGTCAACTTTATTCATGCTAAAACATCGATGATCTACCACATCAATCTTTACCATAGAACCCATAATCCTTATTGGTTACCCTTCACAGGAAAAACCACCAATAAAATGTTCTCCTACATCCCCAATGTCCCAAATTTCTACTACCACCTAAAATATAGAACCACTAATCATTCAATATCATATTATTAGTTTATTAATGGAAATAATTCCCCTACATGGCCTCATTCAACTTTTTTCACCACTAATAAAAAAAATAAATGATCTGATATTTGTTGACAACCCTTTCATTATTCCATTACAAAATCATGGACAAATGAAAATGAAAATGGATAGTGGAATATGAATTTTTTTTTGCGTTGATGGAATTTGAGAATAAAATAGTCTTTTGTGGATTGTGAGATGGTTTGACCATCATACAACTTTTAAAAAATTTCCAATGAGGAAGAATGAATTATGAACCATGTTTTCTAGAACATAGATCCAAAAACATGGCCTCACTCTACACATTAGTGATTCACAGGATGAATATGATCGATATTTCCCACCGTCCCACTGTATATTGTTGTTCTGTCTTCATCCTCTCTTGAAAAACTATCATTATCATTTCTCCCATTCTCCTATGCTAAATTTCTCGCAAAATTTTTTGTTATCTCATTAAACCATAAGAATAAAGAATTATTTACTATCTTTTCTCAGATATGAATTTCAATGATGACCTCCATTGAAGCTTCATATATTCTAAATAGGACCATGTTGGATCACTCCATGAATCATCAGATATCTGTGGATTCTTTTGATATGTTTTTCTTTAGAACAAGGTGGTAAAAAATGAGGAATTGTTGGTCTTCTCAAGAAACAACATATGATGATTCTTTTTGCCTCAATAAAATATTTTATTCATACATGGTCTAGAGATCATCCAACATTCAACCGATGTATTTTTTATATACTTTGATGGTCATATGAATTTAATAATAAATGTGATGATCTAACTATAGAAATTTTTGTAGGATATCGGAAACTCCGAATACCTTTCCAAAATCCCACAATTATTCATATTCTTTGAAATCTAGTATGCCATTATTTTTGTTATGATAGTATAACTAACATAGTTTTTTCATTCGATATATCTTAATATATGTTTATAAGTTAATGTTTTAAATCCACCAGTGGAGTGGGTTTAGATTTTTATCGGGGTAGAATTTCCTTGCAAACAATTAGTAGTCCTCAATTCTGGGGGTGACAATTACATTTCATGTAGAAATATTAGTCTTTTGATTTAAACATGTAATCAAGGTTAAATACATGGGGTGATAAAACATACATCACAAAAGTTGTTAGTCCATATGCTTATAGTTTCCTCATAGAATACAAGTCTTGTAGTAACAAGGTTGTACATTATAACATCAAACATAAAGTGGAAAGTTCCTTAAATGATATTATGATTGGGAGGATATTCAACTGTTTGAGGATTTATTTGGATGATAACAAGTTGAAGATTTAGGTCATACCATATTAAGGGGAGGGGAAGAGGGGTTTGTGTTATTGATATCATAGATTTAATCATCAATATGTGAAATTCTTCATCTTATGTATATGAAGTGTGACATGGTTGCAAACCGGCTCATGAGTTTGTGGTTCTGGTGGCAGGTGGGGGGAGGTCTATTAGGTAACACAGAATAAGATATTTGATGGTCGATAAAAACAATTAATATTGGTGAATGGGTGAATGATGTTAATAGGTTAAGTTAGAGATGAAATATGAAAATTATTAAAATAGGTAACTGATTTAAAGATTTTTAAATAATGGGGTCAACTCATGATTAAAGAGTTTAAGCATGGGTGTATAAATGCACAAAGGAAAAGAATTATCTAGGGATGAATCTAGGTAGGAATTTGATAGTTATTTATTAGAATACAATATAAAAGGTAGACATAGTAATGATCTTTACTACATGTGAAAGAAGAATGGGTAGAAGAAAACCCCGTATTTGAGGGGTACATTTCTCAAAAAGGGAGTAAAAGAAAGGATGTAAGGACTAATATTATTTACCAAAACCAATGGGGAATAGGTCTATAGAAAAATAAAAGAGATGGACTATGACCAATCTAGTAAGGATCAGAAGTGTGAGAAGTTTCTGAACCTTCTATTTGAAAATAAATTGCAGAATGTGGTGATTCTGAGGATCAAGAGATGAAAGAACTTAATCATATAAAAAGAGGCTCCAAATAAGTGGATCATTCTATTTACAAGGTTAAATAAGAAATTTACATCACCTCTGATTCCCTTATAGCTATCCTAATGTGGGATGTAGGTAAAGAGGATGAAAAAATATAGGACAATTGGATATGATTATTAATTCTGAATAAGAAATTTTGGAAGAGGATTTTCGGATTAATTCCTCATAATAAGAGGTTGAGATAATTACTGAATGTATGATAATATTGGTTACTAATAGAGATATGTGAGTAAATATGAAAAATCAAGATAGTATATTGATGATAAGGTTCAATAAATGAAATATCATTATATAAGAGTATATTCAAACATGGGAAACGATGAGTAATCATTTTTAAATCCTCATAAAGGATGATGTTGATAAAAAAGAATAAAATCTATCTGAAATATATATACAATAAATGTTAATAGAAGGATTAAGGGTATTTAAAATGATAATGTTGTATCTTATGGAATTTGGAGGTTTGGATGAACTTATGTGGTTTATCACTTTATAAAAAGTATTTTTGAAAAAAAGAGTTCATTTTCAATAAATATCCATGGGTGCAAGGAGTGATTATTGAAACTAAATTTAAGGGGATTTAAATCAGGAACAATTATCATGAATTATAGTTAAACAATGAAATATACATGTGATTTAAAAATAATTGAGTGGGAATTAAAAAAATATTATATCTCAATTGGATCTATGCTTCATTAATACAAGGGTGAAATTTGGATTTGTGGTTGATCATAAAAGGGATGTGAAATATTTCTAAATAATTATCTCCAAATAACTCACTCTAATTTATGGTTTACATTGGATTACATTCATTAAAGTGGTTAATTTAGTATAAATAGGGTATTTTATTATTTCTTAGTTGATAAAAAAAGGAATGAATTATTTATTTAATAAGTAAAACACATGTAATAGGCCCGAACTAGGGGTCAAGTTGTGATCCATTATTATACTAACCATATGGTAACCCCTATTCTAATCCCATATTTGAGATAAAAAGTTCCATATTATCTCTTATTTATGGGTTACTACCATCCACACATGTGGGATAAACATTTATTTATTTAATAAATTATAAATACCACTTGAATTTTATCTTACTCAAATTTCAACCAAACAAATACTGGTGGTAAACACCCCCCTCATGATCCAAAAAATTAGAATTTTTAGGTCATTTTCAAGGGTAAATTTACAATTTTACCCTTTATGGAAACTTAGAAATATCAATTGAGTTACGTCTCTATTGGGAAAATCCTTATATCTATAAAATTGATGAATATGGATATATATTTTCTTCTCAAATGAAATATTTAACAAATTCTTTGATTTTTTATTGATTAAATTTATTCATGAATGTGTAAATATATTTTATCATGTATTTATTTATAATAATATCATAGATGAGTTGAAATCTCAATGGAGTTGAATGGAGTTGCAAAGTATTCTGAGTTAAATAAAATCATAGATTAAGAAGTATGGTCACACTATAGTGGGAATGTTTTAGTGATCGAGTTAATCTTATACAGACACCTCACACCATCATTATATTGGTTTCACCATGAGTGAGATCAAACAATATCAAATTAATTATATATATAAGATTCATGTTATAAAAAAATTAATTTTAACCATAATGAATATTATAAGAGATTTTAAGTATTTAGTTGCACCATTTCATAGAGATCGTGAGTTTTTGGTTCAATATTATAATTTAAGATGAAATAAATCAAGCTAAAATCAAAGAAATTATTCTGTATAGGTGAATAATACTTTACCATGTTGAAGGCCCTATGAATTTCTTATGTTGTTGCTTCTAAAGTATTTATAGAAATATACCCATGAAATAATTTTCACACATAAATGGTCTGACCAATAATAATTTGGTAGTTTACTGATTATTAATATTTTAGATCTATCATGTTGCAACACTTCAGACCAAACTAAAATAGAAGATGAAAGAGTTGTGTGATCCACATAATTTATATTTCATTTCTTTTGGATATGGTGTCAATTATAAAAAAATTTGACCAAAATTCCGTATATCCAAGTAAAAATGTTTTATATATTCCCAATGAAAAGTGTGATAAAATTTGTCACATCTCTGAGATAACCAACCCCCCTTACTAGGGTTATTTTTGCTGTGATTGAGGGAAAACATGGGTTAATGTGTGAACCATATTCAATTAGAATTTGGGGTGAATGGAAGTGATGATTTATTAACATTTTGGTGAAATAACTTATTTATTATAATTAGATTTTTGGTCTATATAATTTTTTCATTCCTTATTCTTATTCATAATTAAACTGAAACTTTTTTAGGGAGATTAAAATAGTTTCTAACTGAAGAATAACTACTTTATAGGAGGGGTTGGTGAATTGTGTATTGGACCTTTTGTTTTTTGAGTTATTTATGAATATATAAATAAAACTGTTATCATCATCTTAAATATCTAATCTCACTAACTAATAAAAAAAATGAAATTTGTATTGATAGTTAGTGGTTTTAGTAACCACTGATTCTCCCCTCTCTTAGTGGTTATATAGTCTCTCCTCATCCTATCAATGATACCTTATCATTCAAATCCAAGTCATAAATTCATGGAATTATTATTATATAATGATAAATTTCTGATAGTAATATTAATTAAAGGGAAAAATTTAATCTATTTCAAGATTTATAATTTTCATATTTATCATAATAATATGTTAAAGAACTTAATAAGTTATATATTTATATGAATAATTCATCTTATGACTATATCAAATCACAAATTAATGAAATAAATAAATTTCATGTGATCTATTTTTATTATATACCTAGAACCTCCAGGTAAATATGAAAAAAACAACTCTATGAGAATTATATTAGTATAATAATTTTGTATATATGAAATAGAAAAATGATCCTATATCAAATATAGAATTTACTACAATAAAAAAATAATTATGGTACTTAAAACAATTATAGGTACAACATTATACTCCTCTGAAGCAAGATGCATAGAAAATAGTTATAACATAACCTTATATGGATAACCTATCCATGGATTTCCACCAGTGTTTTCTTGGGATTCATGTCTAGTTTTTTTCAATGTTCACAATAAAATAAATAATCCATGAGTTTTATTGAACATCCAATGGATGGATCATAAGAGAGAAAACATAAAAAACCTCTATATTCCGATGATTCTGACATGGATGGAATGTCCTATATTTATTATGATAATCTCACTTCAAGGGTGTTTATATTCCACTACTATAACACATGATAACTATTCCATTTTTACAAGAACTCGACAATAAAGAGTTATTCTATCCACTATTATATTCTATAAAAATGCACGCCTCCCTTTGGATGGAGAAGAAATGTATTCAAACCCTTATCATATATCATGTCAACCTCATCTGTAGTGTATTATTAACCAATACATCAAGGGTTGGTATATCAATAAAACGTCAATTGATTGAATATATTTTTAATTCTCTATAACAAATAATCATAACTTGATACAATCATTTGTGTTCAACCTCGATGATATATCTAATAACTCAAGAAATATAGTATTATACCCTACCACTATAATTTTCACGAACTCCATAGTTAGGTACTATCATGAAATATTTATCATTAACATGTGTATATATAAAAATAATAAATAATTTCATATAATAAAATGCACATTAGATCCTTATACATACTTTATTCTAACCCCCCCCCACTACTTATGTGAAACCCCTTGATATTTTAAGTAATAAACTATCATTTTTATCTCTTAGGAGGGTAATTTTTTTAGAAGATTTGGTAAACCTTACAAAATCAATCCTCAACAATTTACATATCCAAATTAAACCTATGGGGGGAAGCGTTAGACATCAAGAACATTGATGCATTTTTAAATTCTTAGGTCTCACCCGATAAAATTCCTTCATAAGATAATTTATCAGTTAGCCTAACATGATCAAGACTTGACGAACACTCTAAAGACTACATAATCCATCCAAATGAACATACCCACTTCTAAAATTACTATAATCTCCATATAAACATGGAAGAATCTCTACAAAATAATAAAATATAATATAATATATCGCAAGGAACCATAGATAAACTACCCATCCTTAGAAATAATTGAAAAATTACATGGTTCTAATTATATAACGAATTTCTTTATTCATACCACAAGGAATTATTCCTCCCCAATTCAAAACTCATAGAAGCATCAATTTTTTTTCAAAATTACTATATATCAAAATAATGTCATTTCAAAATAGATTTTATATTTTTATTAAAACAATGATACCATTTTTAAAATCCCATGAACATGTATGTGATCTATATATTGTCATATCCTGATGAACAGAAACACCATGTATCCTTATCTATCATGGTTGTATAAACGTATAAGAAATGTTAATCAATCATCAAACATCTGATGGTTGATACCCCATACCCTACATGAGCTCTATGATAAATAAAACATCACTATAAAGGTACTAGATATAAAATTTTAATAATCAACTCTTGATTTTTAAACACAATATAATTCATACAAAAGTCATTCCCAATTCACAACCCTTAAACCCAACTTTTATTCAATTTTTCATAACCTTGACCAGGGATCAAAAAACATGAGATCTGAGCCAAGATATCCAGTTAACCTAAAGAATATTCCATGATGTCTAGAGGGTGGGAAATATTATAGAGGGATAAAAATAATCACTGGATATTTATTTTATTTAAAAAAACAAAAACCAAAAACCAAATATAGGATATATAATTTAAAATTATTTATTTAAAATATAACATCAAATTTAAATTATCATTTATGGTAAATAATCACCCAACAAGTGTAGTTGAATAAAAAATTAGTCACCAGTGCGTATAGAATAAAAATAATGAAGATGATTCCCACACATAATGGATGCTTCGTACACATCCTATAGTGTATGAAAAAACACTTCCACACCCACCATGAACTCATCTCGTAAGATTCATTTCCAATTAACATAAGATCCTTTACATTACATGAATTATATCTTAAGAAATCTACAAACACAAACCAAAATATATTGGCAGATGAGGGAGTACCAATACATTTTAGGATTATCAATAACAATCCTCTAATCCCATGCATGGTCTATTCCAGATATTACAACCAATTCCGTCAAAAATTATTTTTCACATTTTTAGAACAAAACAATTTAACATAGTTCTTAATAAAACAATGCATATAATGAAAATATTAAAATATATAATTCTAACATATTAAAATGATATATATATTAGTTGAACACCAATACATAGTTATTACAATAATATTATATAAAAAGAATACATGAATTATAAGAAATGTATTATAAACAACCATTCATATGACTATATAAAAAATGTTCCATCCATCATCACATAATAGATTATTTTTTGATTTTAAACACCATATATATATTATAAATTTTAAATTTTAAATCATCAATTTCAACACTAATAACAAACACATTAATTTGTATGAAACAACTCACTTTTACTGCTCATACTCAAAACAATTATTGGTTAATAAAAATTTACATCTCTAAAACAGTTTTGAAAAATAAAATAGTAAAAAACAAGTCATAAAATAAACCAATTTAATATAATAATAATTTGTTTCTAAAAAATATATTTCAATAAAAATATCCCATATTTCAAATCAATGAATCTTGAAATTCTAATTTTCTTACTATATCTATGAAATTATTATTCATAATATCTATTAAAAAAATTCTAATAAACACCATACATAAGGAAATGGTCTAAAATATGATAAATTACATAAAAATTTATCACATTTCACCTTATATTGAATAGGATAATGTGACATCCAGAACCCAGGTTCCACATAGTGGTTCCTCGAGCCTGGTTATCCAGATGGCCTCATGTGAATCTCCCCAAACTGTAGAGGCCGAAGACTTATAGCAAGAGACTATGGCGTGTCTATATGGAGTCTATTTCCTTATGGAAAGAGTATATCATAATGGTTAAATTTATTAATAGTTAGATATTGGAAGAAATATAAGTAAACAATTGGCATTGAAGAATCAGAAAAGAATAATGAATAAATGAAGAATTTAATGGTAATTAATAATAACTAAAAGATGAATCATATAAAAAAGATGATGAGAATTTATGTCATGTCTCCATAAAAATAGAAAAAATGGTTAAAAGTATGTAGGAGATTAAAAATATACAATGGTTAAATATAATCTGAATACTTTCCCCAGTATCCTGATCTCCTACTAGGTCATCTAGTACCAAGATTTTTCCTAATGCAAGAAAGTAGTATCATATTTCCAAAGTGGGATGATTCCCCATGCCAACACCTTCATACATGATATATAACTAGTTAAAAATAAATACCTAGATAACATGTGATATAAATATATGTATCCCACCACCAATGGTTTATATAAGATCGATCACATGTAATATAAAAAAAAGATGATATGCGAGAATGAATGTATAAATACAAAGTAGTATAGTCATGTAAATACCCAAGTACCTACTTCAACATCATCTTGTGTGTGAATATGTCACCAATTAATTAATTAATTATATTCCAGTTTATATAAATATGTCATATGAGGTATAAACTACAATGGAATTTTGACATGATAATAATAATGAAAAAGGATCCAATATATAACAAGGAATCTATGATGATGAAAATAATGAAAGGGTTTCAAGGTCATAAAAAAGGAAACTATAACCTCATTAGGAGAGACAACTATGTACTATTATTAATTATGGATAAAGGGGTATGATTGTATCCATAGGTTATCTATTGACCCAAACATTCATTAATGGAAATCCCTCTTGATCTAATTAAATGTCTCTTTAAGTAAAATATTTATATAAAATGTCAACATCTATGGTTTTATGTTTTTGGATTTTAAAATACTTTAATGAATTTTGACCATTGCTAATATAGCCATTGAACACTGATCACATGATTAGTATAAATATGGCCATAACAGATCCAATTTACTCAGATAAAGGAAGCGATGGCCTCATCCAGTAGATGTGCCCCATATGAAGCCCATTTTTCGGAGCTCGAAAAGGATGTTGCATCATTGGGCTTCACTCTTGACCAATACCAAGCCAAGATTTAATATGTTAGGCTCGAGTGGGACCGCCTACGAGATGAATAGATGTTTATAGAGATTACCACCCGATAAATGTTATCTGAGCCACCCCAAGAGTCTGTCACCATCGAAGACCTTACTATTCAGTCCTATACGGGTGTTATAAGGGGTTATATTACAAGACCCTAGTACCATGGTTATGTAAATTATTTTTTATATAATAATGAATATACTTTCATTGTATTATTTTTACCTTGTAGATAGTTTTTAAAGAAAAAATAGTATTTTTAATAAATGTTCAACTATGAAATATATTTTGATGAATTAATGGATTTTTTAATTAAATAATTTTATGATAAAATAATAATATTATTATATTATTTTTTATTTTATATTAATGATCATATAATTTTATGAATGAAAATGTAATTTTTATTATGGTTTGAATGCCATTTTTGTCAAAACCCATGAATTTTCGTTAAATGCCGGTTTTTATATTAAAAGTATAAATTAAAATATTCAGAAAATTATTTAGATAAAATGATTACTATATCTAGAATCAGGACATCGAAATTAACCATTAGTGAATTTTTCATAATTTTTTAAGATAGTCAAAGTTTTCGGCAAAAATTAAATACTGTTTAAATATATAATGTGTTTTATGACATCATAATGACCCAATAGTGATGTAATAAAATACTATAAATTTACTTTTCGTCGAATATATGTTATAAAATTAAAATAATTTTATTTTTGGTTTGTTTTATTTATTTTACAAATCATTAGTGGACCCTTCATGACTTATTAATCATTTTGTCTTTTAAAATTGTTTTCCTTAGGAGTGTGACTCAACTCCACATAAGAAAGCCCATTATTTTATGAAGTTAGAACTTTAGAATTATAAAATATTTTCTTCCACTTCCCTTTTCCAAAAACCATAGGAAAAAACCATGGGATAGTTTTTGGTGTATATTAGATTAATGTGAGGTGTCCCAAACTTAAATAACAAAGAATTCTATCACCTTTACTGTATAAACCCTCCCAAGATCCCACATTATCCTCACTCAAAGCCTTTGGAGTTTGTCCAACCTCTGACTTACTCTCTCTATAATCCACTCTAGGTGCCCCAAGATCCCAAGAAGCCTCTCTCAAGCCTCTTACAAGGCTTTGGAAGCACACGTCCATGTAAGGGGTTTTCTTCTTCACTCACATTTGTCTAATATTCATTAAATTGTTATGCAATTATAATTTCAATTATAAATGTCGGGGAATGGTTTATCACCTCCCCCATACTGCCCTATTTATTTTTTAATGATGAGATTCCCCTTTCTGTCTCATTAAATTCCTCCCATGTACACCCGTTTCTATGCCGAAATTCTGAAAAATAATTTCTCTCTCCTCATTTACATTCAAGCAATTATTTTGTATCATGAATATAAATTCCATTAAATTTGTTGGAACATGTATATATATGACCCCCTAATTGTCCATTTCATGTAAATATGATGAGACACCATTTTTTCTCTCATCAACCATTTTTATGAGTACTTATCTCACGCAGTTATGCTATTGAAATTACACCGTGCTTTTCCAAGCCAAAGTCATTGTGTAGTGAAAACCATTCCCATTTCTCTATCAAGGGTATTCACCTTTATGCACACTTACATATTGTTTAAAGAGTTTCATGTATGTATTCTATATTCATTTATCATGAAATAAAATATTATGTGGAATGATTCAATGTTTTATGATCCACGTGGCACACTTATGCATGAAATGAAATGTTTATGAAGGGTGCACCATGATAGCGCTCCAATGCATTGGGTAATGTATTGTATAATGATACATCATGTGAAATGCATGTTTAATCTTGATAATTCATGTGTAACAAGGGTTTACTCTTTCTTTATTGGCAATGAGGGTTTACTCTTGCTCCATGTGCAATGAGCCTTGGCTCATGCTAATTCAATGATAAGTGTTGTTGCCACATTTCCATGTTATGATTATCACTATTTATCATGCCTTAATGTTTATGCTTCTCTTGGGATCTATTGATATGCCTATTTTCTAACATTTATTGTATTCCTCATGTTATTCCATGATTATTCCATTAATGGGCTTTATATCTCATCTTTTTCTTATGCATGTCCTCAGGTTATCCCATGCAATGCTAAGTATGAGGGAATGTAGTGGTCATGTAAAGGATTTCTTGAATAAAGATGATGTATTTCATGTTTTATGTTGTTATGTAATTATACTATGCCACAAAGACACTAGAACTATCGATCTTCTATGTTGTATCAAGTGAATTTTATGTAATAAATTATTGTTAATTGTGTAATAAAAAGTAGGGTTGTCATAGTTGGTATTAGAGGATAGGATTACATATTTTTGGGATTAGGATTAGAAAAAACTATTAAAGATTTTGGGACAAGACTATGTATAAAAAAACATCCCTATGTTTTGGTTAGTATTGAGTAAGTGGTTCATCCATCAAATACATCCCGGTCTGGATACGAGTAGGTAGAGGCGACTCTGGCACAAATGTTTCCTAGGGGTAAAACTCAAAAACACCGCATTGAGCTAGACTCAAATGAGAACTGGTGAATGACAACGGGCCTTGCTGAACTCCTGGTTATGACACTTCCAGCGGATATGCTTTGGTAAATTCACAAGCTTATTAGGAACCATTATTAAGGGATAAAAAAATTCACTAAGAATATATGTTAGAAAGTAGATCATGGATAACATAGACTGAAGCCAATACATTCATATGTTAGGGAAATAAATGTATTTATAAGTAATCAGTTTTTTCCTTGGATTATCATTTATGTGTTACCCCTAACTTTCATTTTATTCTAGTCAGTGGCCGGTAATAAGAGGACTCGGGAAAACCACCGACATGAAGATCAATGTGATGACTATACTAATGAGATTCCCTATCTAATGGGAGTGGGAATCACAAACTCTGTCACTCTTATCTCTCATCTAACTCAAGATTTGAATAGAAACATGGTTCAAGAGGAACGTTCAACCCCCCCTAAGAATGAAAAAGTTTCTATCAAGAGCTTCATGAGACAAAGGCCTCTTACTTTTAATGGATCATATGATCCCTCATTTGCTGAACAATGGATAAACTCCATTGAAAAGCTCTTCTCCATCCTTCAAAGTTCTGAATAAGAGAAGTTTCTCCTCGATTCTTGTCATATAGAGGGTGAATCTGATCAATGGTGGACATTGATGAAAAATACGAAGGATGAGGAGGATATCGAGGTGTTGGAAAGGAAGGATTTCCAGAAGATGTTTTTTGATAAAATTTTTCCGTGCACCCTCCGACTTATGATGGAAAGGGAATTCCTTGACCTGAAGCAAAAAAGACGATGCATATGTATATTCTTATGAGGAAAACAACACAAGTCTTGCACGATACGCCTATGGCTTTGTATTTACCCCCAAATTCATGATTGATTGCTTCTTTAGTGGGCGGAAACCTAGCTTGTGGAATGCAACGGAGATCCTTGACTTCAACAACTATGAGGAAATTGTCTGTTGTGCCCTCAAGGTCGAAATAGAGATTGGAAAATCTAAGGGGTGTCATGGGGATAATAAGTGTAATGTGGACTAAAATTATGGCAGTCCGATGAACAAATCCAACAGTGCTAAGAAGATCCAACACCCTACATTCCAAAGGTACAAAAAAATCACCCCAAAAACTGCCTAAAGGGGATGAGGAATTGGATTAGGTGTGGAAGAGAAGGGAATATGGATATTAACTATCAGCAAGAAAGACCTGTGGATGAAATAAAGAAGAGTAACGGTCCTTTCAAATCTCACTACAAGGTTCATTGCTACTACTGCAATTAACAAAGGCATCATACAAATCAGTTCCCTATGTCAAGTGTTTTCAGACAAAACCAACAACCTCTAAGAAAGCAAGGAAGATATTTTGAAATCATTACTGTCGATGTGAACCTGAAAATGAAGTGGTGATAAGTACACTAGTTATTCATTCAGTAATAGAATCTATACTTTTTTATTCAGGTCAGACGCATTCTTTTAAATCTTGAAAGTTTCGTAGAACAATCCCAGCACCACCACAAATCATGGAAGTGAAGATGTCGTTGAGTACGGTAAATGGGGAAATAATTTCATCCCATGAATATAACTCATCCCCTATCATAATCTGTGGATTAATCATCTTGTCTAGACTCATCATACTTTTTCTAGTGTAATTTTATTCAATTCTTTACATGGATTGTCTTTCCTTATATAAAGCCAACATAAATTTTCGTGAGAGGGAAATCACTCTCCATGTGGATAATCGACCCCTGATTCATTACAAGTGCTAGGAGGAAGATGATCCTTCTATAGATCCATCATCTCAAGTGTGGATATTACTGACCTATGAGAATGTGTATCTGTCTTAGATGATTGATTCTAAGGAGACAACCGTCCTATAAGACATGCCCATTGTGAGGGAATTCACTGAATTGTTTCCCGAGGAATTGTCTGGTCTTCCTCCTATAAGAGATGTTAAATTCTAAATTGATATTATACCTAGGGCACTGCCAATATACAAGACTTCATATTTAATTGATTTTTTGGAGCTTGAGGAGCAGATGAAACAACTATAAGAGAATTTGAATAAATGGTTTATACTCCCAAGTGCTTCACTATGGGGTGAACCAGTTCTCTTCGTCAATAAAAGGATGGGTCAATGTTTCTTTTCATCAATTATCATGACCTTAACTAATTTATGATAAAGAACAAGTATTCTATCCCATGAATTGATGACTTGTGAGATGAGTTTTGTAGAGAACAATACTTCTCCAAGGTGGATTCACAGTCGGGATATTATCAAATAATGGTGAAGAATGAAGATGTCTCTAAAACAGATTTTCATACAAGATAATAAACTATGAATTCATTGTCATGGCTTTCAGAATCACTAATTCTCCATCAATATACATGGACATGATGAATACAGTCTTTATAGACTACCTCGACAAATTTGTGGTAGTCATTATAGATGATATTCTGATATACTCCAAAACCATAGAGGATTATGAGGAGCATCTAAGAACTATACTAGAGACCTTGAGAAATGAGAAGATATATGCAATGTATAGTAAGTGTGGGTTCATATGGAAGGATGTCTCATTCTAGGGACATATCATCAAATGAAATGGGATATCTATGGATCCCTCCAAAACAGATGCAATTGATTGAGGCCATCATCGATAATGGATATTCATAGCTTCTTGGGGTTACTTGGATATTATCAATGATTTGTGAGAAATTTCTCATGATTGTCCAACACTTTTACCAAGCTAACTCGGAAGGGATTAAATATTTCATGGAGTGATGAATGCGAAAATGATTCAAGGATTTGAATATGAGGCTTACCATTTCACCCATGCTGATTTTAGCCACAAGTGGAGAACTTTTTATTGTACACAACGATGCGTTGACGAAGGTCATGGGATGTGCGTTGATAAAAAATGACAAGGTCATTGCCTATGATTCAAGGAAATTGAAATTTCATGAACAGAACTATACAAAACATGATCTCAACTTGACTATAGTGATCTTCGCTTTGAAAATTTGGCAGAATTATCTCTTTGGGGAGAAGTGTGAAATATATATGGACCAAAAAATCCTCAAGTATATATTTACGCAGAAAGAGTTGAACATGATCCAATTAATATGATTAGAGATGATCAAATACTATGAATTCTCAATCCATTACCACCCAAGGAATGAAAACAAGGTCGTGGGTGCCCTAAGTAGAAAGGACCCGATGATTATATCATTAATGAGAATTTAAAAGGATCCAAACTTCATAAATTTGATGAAGATAGACATGGGAATCATATAGAAGGGAACATCATCAATCCTTTAACAAATTATTTCTCAACCGTCACATTTGAAAAGGATAAAGGATGATAAAAAAAGGGTTTGGTAATTCCGTAAAAAGTTAAGGCTATCCGAAAAGGGGAATCCTCGGAGTTTATTGTTAATGAAGATGGAATTGTGAGATTGGGGAAAAGAATATGTGTTCCATCAAGCTTGGAGCTGAATAAGGATCTTTTAGATGATAAACATAGTTCAAATTTTTCTATTCACCCAAGAAACAAAAAGATATATCTATATTTCTGAGAGCATTATTGCTGGGATAATATGAATAAAGAGATCTCTAAATATACATCAATGTGCCTGGTTTGTCAGCAAGTGAAGGCAGAGAGGCAGAAATCTAAGGGGATGATGCAACCATTACCCATACCAGAATGGAAATGGGAGAACATCACCATGGACTTTGTCACCGGACTTACGAAGACATCCAATGGAAAAAATGCATTCTGGGTTGTTGTGGATCATCTTATAAAGGCTGAACACTTTATTGCGACTTAGGAGGATTTTTCATTGGATCAAATAGAACATATATATATCAGGGAAGTGGAAAGACTCCATGGATTACCAATATCTATTGTGTCGGATCGATATCCAAGATTCGCCTCTATGTTTTGGAAGAGTTTTCAACATGCTATGAATACTGAATTGAACTTCAGTACGAAATATCATCCTCAAACTTATAGCCAATCCAAGCGGACTATCCAAATACTTTAGGACATGTTGAGAGCGCGCTTAATGGACATTAAAGGAGTATGAGAAAATCTTCTTCCTCTGGTTGAGTTCTCTTATAATAACAGTTTCCACTGAAGCATCCAAGTGGAACCATATGAAGCACTTTTTGGGAAAATGTGCAAAACACCGGCGTGTTAACATGAGGTCAGTGAGAGTAAGCTTTATGGACTAGAAATGGTGGAAGAAATGGTAGAGAAGGTGAAAACCATTCAACAACATATCAAGGCAGTCGATAGTCAACAAAATATTTATGTAGATAACCTTCGATGAGACCTTGAATTCAGAGTTGGATACATGGTATTTCTATGAATATCTCTGTGGAAGAAGGTCATTAGGTTTGTAAAGAAATGGATGTTATGTCCAAGGTACATCATCCCCTTCGATATTCTTGATTGTGTCGGGGTTGTGGCCTATCGACTATTCCTTCCACCTACCATGGACATAGTCCATGTTATCTTTCATGTATCCCTCTTAAGTAAATACATACCAGACCCTTCACATGTACTACTATCAAAGGTGGTACAATTATTGGATGATCATTCTTATGAGGAGAAACCATTGAAGATCATAGATTATAGAAAAAAAGTTCTACAAAATAAGACAACGCCCCTCGTCAAGGTGTTGTGGAGAAAAAAAAGAATGAAGAAGCAACGTGGGAATAAAAGGAAATGATTAATCAGAGTTACCCACATCTATTTTAGTGTGGGAAAAGGAAATTTCTAGGGGAAATTTATTAAGGGGGTATATTGTAACGACCCAAACTTTAATTAATAGAAATCCCTCTTGATATAATTAAATTTATCTTTATGTAAAATGTTTAAATAAAATATCGACTTCTTTGGTTTAATATTTTTGATTTTAATATATTGTTAGGAATTTTTACCATTTCTAATATAGTCGTTGAATAGTGATCACATGATTTGTATAAATATAGGGCTTTAACAAATCCAATTTTCTCAGACAAGGGAGACAATGGCCTCATCTAGTAGATGTGCCCCATACGAAGCCCATTTGTCAGAGCTCGGAAAGGAGGATGCATATTTGGCCTTTGCTCATGACCAAACCCATGCCAAGCATGAATATGATAAGCTCGTGTTGGACTGCCTATGAGAGAAGTGGAAGTTGATAGAGATTACCACCCGAACAATGTTATTCGATCCACCCCAAGAGTCTGTCACCATCACACACCTTATTCTTTAGTCTTATGTGGGTGTTATAAGGGGTTATGTACCAATACCCTAGTACTATGGTTATTTAAATTATTTTTTTAATATAATAATGGATATAATTTCATTGTATTCTGGTTATCTTGTAGATAGTTTTTAAAAGAACAAATAGTATTTTTAGTTAATGTTCAACTAATAAATATATTTTGAAGAATTCATGGAATTTTAAATAAAATATCATTTTAATAAAATATTATTCGTATTACTAAATTAATTTTTATTAAATATAAATGATCGTATAATTTTATGAATGAAATTGTATTTTTTATTAAGGTTTGAAAGCCATTTTTGTCAAAACCCATGAATTTTCGATAAATGTCATTTTTTATTTTAAAAGTGAAAATTAAAATATTTATAAAATTATTTAGATTAAATGAATATTATTTCTGTAATCATGATGTAGAAATTATCCAATTATGTATTTTTCATAATTTTCTGAGACAGTCAATTTTTTGGGTAAAAATTAAATACCGTTTAAATATATAATGTGTTTTATGACATCATAATGACCCAATAGTGATGTAATATTATAATATAAACTTTATGTTCATCTAATATATGTTTTAAAATTAAAATAATATGATTTGGAGTTTTTTCGTTATTTATTTTACAAAGCTTTAGTGGACCATCCATGACTTATTAAATATTTTGTCTTTTAAAATTGTTTTCTTTGTGAGTGTGACACAACTCCAGTTAGGAAACCCAGTTATTTTAAGAGGTTAGGACTTTTTTATTATAAAATATTTTTTCCACTTCCCTTTTCCAAAAACCATGGGTAAAACCATGGGCTGGTTTGTGGTGTGGATTAGTTTTATGTGAGGTGTCCCAAACTTAAATAATAAATAATTCCCTCACCTTTCCAATATAATCCCACCCAGGATCCGACATCCTCCTCAGTCTAATACTTTAGAGTTCGTCCAACATCTTCCCTCATATCTATATAATCCTACCAAGGGTCCCCAAGCTTCTAATAATCCACTCTCAAGCCTCTCTCAAGCCTTTGGAAGCACACATCCGAGTAAGGGCTATTCTTCCTGTCTCGCTTTTGTCCAATATTCTTTAAATTGTTAAGAACTTTTAGTTTCAATTATAAATGTTGAGGTCTAGTTTTTATCCTCTCCCATACTTACATATTTATTATTGAATTATGGTATAACCCTTTATCTCTCATTAATTTCCTCCCATGTACACTCGTTACAATGCCAAAATTCTAAAAGGAATTTCTTTCTCCTCATTTACATTGAAGCAATTTGTTTGTATCATGAAAATAAATTCCATTAAATTTGTAGGGACATGTATCTATATGAACCCCTTACATTACATGTCATGTAAATATTATGATATAACCCTTTATCTCTCATTAAAATTTTTTATGAGTTCTTATGTCACGTCGTTATACTGCCGAAATTGCATTGTGGTTTTCCAACCCAAAGTCATTGTGTAGTGAATACCATGCCTATTTTTCATTCAAGGGTATTAACCTTTATGCACATTTATTTATTATTTAAATAGTTTCATTTATGTATTCCACATTTTTTTATCATGGGATAAATGATTATGTTGAATGATTCAATGTTTTATGATCAATGTGGCACACTTATGCATGAAATGAAGAAGGGTGCGCCCGGACAATGATTCAATGCTTTGGGTAAAGTATAGTATCATGATACGAAATGTGAAATGGATTTTTACTCATGATAATTCAAGTGATATGAGCATTTACTCGTGCTTCATGTTCAATGAGGGTTTACTCATGCTCCATGTGCAATTAGCCTTGGCTCATGATAATTCCACGTTGAGTGTTGTTGCCACACTTCCATGTTATGATTATCATGATTTATCATGCATTAATATTTATGCTTCTCATATGATCTATTGATATTCCTATTGTCTAACATGTATTTTATTACTCATTATATTCTATGATTATTCCCTTACTGGTCTTTATAGATGACCCTTTTATAATCCATGTCCTCAGGTTATCCCATGCAATGCTAAGTATGAGGGAATATAGTGGTCATATAATGGATGTTTTCAATAAAGATGTTGTATTTAATTTTTTAAGTTGTTATGTAATGATTCTAAGCCCCAATTAAACTATAACTCTCTATCTTTTTTATTATATCAAGTAAAGGTTTTATAAGATATTATGTTTAATTGTGTAATAAAAAGAAGTGTTTTCATAGGTTATCTCCCAAGTCAATACACAGTAATGTAATTCTCACCATATCCAAGTATTTTTTTACTTCCTAAGATGAGATAAGAAATGACTAGGCCTAATTATGTTTCCTAGGAATCAGATGTTAGTAGGTGTGGAAATAGATCCTAGGAGTGTATCCAAAGCATATTATAATAGTAATGAATGGATCATATTGTGTGATACTGAGAATAAAAAAGCATACGAGGATAAATTTCCAAGGTGGGTATCATCCATGGAAATTGAAATCAATGAATCAGAATGGTTTCCATGAGTGCTCCAGGAATTATATCAGTAATCCAATTTTGGGTAAAGTCTTACTACTCTTATAATGACAATTAGGACTATATATAATATTTACCATATACATGATTCATTTTATTAAATAACTCCATGTGATAGTCATTCAATTTAATGATTCAATGTTTCTTTCCATACCTTTCATTACCATTAAAATTTTTCGGGACATTCAACCAATTTTCAACTCATTTATTTCATATTAAATTTATTAGGTTCACTTGGTTTCGTTCCATTAAACATGGAAAGGGGTTCTACAGCCATGCGACCAAGTCTTGAATTTATATTTAATTATTCCAAGTCATATACATATTATACTTTCCAATATCCATTTAAGCACTAGTAAATTAATTAGAAAAATTACCTTAGAAGTTTCAAGGTATAAGAATACATGTGATAGCCATTTATATTTGAATATTTAATTAAAAACATACCTTTATAATGTTAAGTGTAAGAACACTCAGATAGTGGCACATATAGTCTTATGATGCTACTAAAAGACTAACTGAGGAAACAAACCTTCATAATGTGGATGGAATTAAAATAATAATATCTAATGATGGATAAAATATATTAAATGTATCTTAGAACATATTTATAATTAATAAAAGAAATAAATATGAATTATAGAGTCCACACTCTATGAGATCAGTGCACGTAAAAATAATAAAATTTATAAAACAGTTAAAACTTGAGGGGTGAGTTATAGACCACCTACAATAGGCACACATGACTATATTCATCTAGTTTTTGTAATTATTTTGTTCTATTTTAGAAAATATCTAAATAATGAACATAAATATGGAAATAGGGAATATAATCCTTCATATCAATAACATTATCTAGGAGAATATAAAAATAGAATGACTGAAAAAGAATCACGATCATATTGATGCACCTCCAACGTGACTAACGATTCTCAAATCAAAACCCCAATGGATGAATGCGATCAAATAATAAAAAATAGATTCAAAGTAGCACAAAAGTGATATAATGTATCTATATCTATTAGAATGAACAAAGGAAAAAAGGAAAAGGGTTTAAACATTTCATTAAGTGAGAAATGGTCATTTAAAAAAAAGGGTCTAGGGTTTGGCCACATAGATGGCCAAACCGTTCACCAGATGTGCTCATGGAACTACCTCATTATGTGAACTTTGCTATTGGGCTACATCATTTAAAAAACCTTGTAGAAACCTTGAGAAATGGCTATGCTAAAAACTTCAGATCTTTTACATGGTCGTTCAATCCAATATTCATAGTTTTCTCAAACTGTGTAGCCTAATTTTTCCCATTATCTTTCAACACATGGTTACAAGAGACCATGTGGACAAGGTCCCATGGTTTCTACCAATAGTGATTCCTAGTGATTTCCTCCACTGATTAGGGTTATGGGCTCTGAAAAATTCCCATACACCCTAAAAACAACTAGGAAGTCATTATGAATCCATATTAGTTCCCTAAAAAATGACTTGACCAAATATGAAAGGATAAAAACTCATGATAAAAAACTAGGTTCTTATTGTATTCCCTCCTTGAAGGAATTCATCCTCGAGTTCACCTTCCAAGGGAGGTGAAACACTCTCTGAGAAGAACTCTGGCTACTGTGCATATACATCAGCCTCCCACTCCAAAGACTCATAATAAACTTTGTCCTTATACCACAAAACTCATTCTATAGGGACATACAAGCCTTATAAATCCACCATGTTTGGGTCAATGAAGAATATAGGATACTACTAAATCGAAGCATCAACATCTGTCTCAACTTCTTAATGATAAAAAGTATAAGGTGGGTTTGAATGATATTAGGGATGTTGTAAAATGGTGAATATTCAATGCATGGAATGATTCCGTTGAGGTAGTAACAACTAACATTTTACAGGACCAACTCTCGTGATAATCTCAAATGGACCAAAAAATTACAATAACAACTTCCCTTACCTCTATATCTGTTGAATCATATGTCTGTGTGATAGTCGTAAGATAAAATGATCCCTGACATAGAACTCCATAGGTCATAAAACAATTAACATAAAATTTATTTCTGAATGATCAGTGTACGTATACTTCCTAATCACCTCAACATTCTTCAATGTATCCTACATGATATGATGACCTATGAGGACAGACTATCTTATCTCTAGTTATCATAGGGGTGCATGGAACGACCTACCATACAAGGTCAAAAAATAATCCATCTCAATTGTCAACTAAAATATATTATTATAGGTAAACTCGATGAAATGTATATAATTCTCCCAAGAAACACCAAATTCAAGGATGCATGCTTGGATCGTATCATCTATCCCATATATCTTCTATTTCAATTGGCCAACTGTATGATGGTGAAACTCATGCTTAGAAGAACCTGTGTACCCATAGATCTCTACAAAACCTTCCATAAATACAATTTAAAGATATCGTCCCTATCTAAAAACAGATTATAAGGGACCAAGAGTAGTCAGATGGTCACACAAACATACAGTTTCCTAGCTCATCAACTGAGAAAGTGTCCTATATAAGAAGGAACAAGGGTGCTTTTTTCATTTTTTCAATGACTACACATACAATGTCACTACCTCAAGGACACCTGGTACGATCAATATAAAAAATATAGAAACATCTTCACATTTATATTATGTGATTAGAAATATCTATAAAGAAGATTGTAGTTCACTGGTTCTCTTCCTTTAGCTGCAGTTAGGTTGAAAACAATGTCGTAATACTGGTTATCTAATGTTTCATCTGAGCCACCAATCCTAGATTCGCATATCTTGATACATTAGAGATATTCCTAGATGAACTTCCCATTGAGAAGCATGGGAATCACACATCAATTCCTCTATCATATATGCAAGAACCTATAAATTTCCATGATTAAGTTTCATGTTGTCTTTGTCAAGAGACCAATACAGAAGTAGATTATCTCCCAAAATACTTTTACATATAACTCGACCTTATAGAAATGAAAATTGCTTACACTTCACCTTCTCAATGAGGGAAGAAGTAACTATCAATGCTGAGATATAATACATAGCATGACAGTAAAAAACTGAAGATGTATCTTAGAAAATAGGGATTTCAATTTCTATACATCACTTTATTCCCTTACACACATGTTTAATATTTCAGACTCATCACATATGCTACCACATTGCATTTTCTAGTAATATAAAAAAGCTAAAACTAATAGAATGATGATAATCAGACCATATCCACATTCTAATATTAAATTAATGTTGTTTAAATATATATTTGAGGCTCTTTTGGACTATATACACCATAATTCACTTCCCCATCATATAGTGACTCTAGAAAAGTAATGAATATATTACTACTACTAGATTAAGGTCCAAAATCATGTAGTTTTTTTCACGAGGCCCTAGATTCTGTGATTTGTATGAAACAATTATATCCTCATGCACCATCACTGCACCTATGCTGAAGTAAAATTAATCACATAACTCTATATAGACTCTTCTATGTTATGGGATATTAAAAATATATGATGATACATTCTTTCCTTTTAGCTCCTAAATGGGTTTCTCACACTCTTCTGACCATAAGAACACAAGACCCTACTTTTTCATACAATTAAGAGAAGTATAAAGGCATGATATGTCCTCTATAAAATTATTTTATATCCATCCACACCCATGAAAGATTTTATAGGAAAAATAATTCTTGGTCTGCTCCCAAAAAACCAAACCAGTCATATTTTTGAGGCCAATAAATACATATAATTTAACGATTAACTGACCCAAGAAGTGACCATTTTCCACCAAAACGAGGCTTTTACAAATATTTTCATTAATATGATTCTCTCTTAGTGTAATAAAAATGATATCAAGGTTATTAGAAAGGAATATATGGGTTTGAGAATACACCAAGATTTTATCCACAAAGACCGTGAAAAAGGAATCTGGATAGGAATGGAAGACTGTATTAATCAATCTAATAAAATCAGTAGATGAGTTCATAAGACTGAATAACATAAAGAGATACTCATTTAGACCATACCTACCAAATAATGTTGTATGAGGTATTTTTGATGTCCTGAATCTCACTTGGTTATATCCAAATCTCTGGTTGATCTTTTAGAATACCATATATCCTCAAAGTGGGTCAAATAGATATTTTATATGAAGTAGTGGATACCAGTTTTTGATAGTAAGATGTATTAATAATTTGTAATCCACACATAGATGAATTTTCATATCTACCTTCTTGGATGAATTGATAAGAAAACCCCATGAGTAAATGATTGGATATATAAAACATTGTCCCTCTAAATTCTCCAATATCCTCTTGATCTCATTTAGTGGATTAGGTTCCATACTAGATGGATTAATGGAAAAGTGAGAATCTATTAGAAATATATTAATAAAAAAACAATACCTATCACTTATGAGGTAAAATATAATAAATTTTAAGACAACTATCCCTAAAAAAATTACATTTCTAGAGGAAATTAATCCCAATTTATCCCTGGTCCTCCATGAATGGTTTTTTAATCTTGGTGGTCACTCCACTTATCCCATTATTCTCTATTCCAGATCTGCTAGACTAGACATCCCCATTATACTTTTGTAAATAACTTCTACCCTCTAGGGATATAAATGATATCCTATTATGATATAATCTTATAAAGTAGTGATATGATACTAACCAATCCACTATAAGAATGAAATTAAACATTTTAATCTTGGGAAAAACTGGTCACCCGAGAAAGGGAAATTTCCTTCATCAAGGTGGCAGTCCCTAACCTCATATATTCCCTTTGAATATACTTAAAATAGTGTATCTAGGGTCACTACACTATAATAATAATTTACTTCCATCCCAATCCATTCAATGATAAATATACAGATGAATGATTGTGAATCACATATATCAAAAAGAAGATACTATAATATATGATACTAGAATGGTACCTCATATTGTAGATAGTCCAACACATTGATCCCTGGGTATTAATTATATACAATGTAATGGTAATTTTCCATGGCCTTGTTCTATTGATGAACTTCCTCGAGTTCGCTGCTCTCCTGGAGCTGATGATCTAGAGTCTGGATAATATTGTCACAACCTCCTCCTTGGCCAGTCATGCTGGTGCTAATCCAAATCCCAGTCTGACATGACGTAAAAGACCATTCCCCTGAAGATGGGGTTGGTGCAAATCCTCGTCTACTAAAAGTATATGGAAAGGTCCAACTGATTCTCTAATGATACCCCATATGATTGCAAACATAGAACTCCATCGGGTCCTAATCTCACAGAGGCATCATATTCCTTTATCGTACACAATGATGTAATACACAGGTGTTTCTAGTTTGGTGACTTTGACCACCACTACTCTGACATAAAACCTTTGAGGAACATTTCTTTCTACCGAAACAACTACTATCCTACCTCATCCCTGGTCCTCCATTCCTTGTATTGAATCTTTCTCTCAGGTTGTTCCCAGTGATAAGAGACTGATTAACAATCTCATAGAATTTATCATGGAAATATATATTCACCGAAGTACGAATGGAATACTTAATCTCATACTCAATTAATTTATCATGGTAAAGTTCATCACCACCTAGTAGTAGGGTAGATCACTATTACATAGTAAAACTGGTTGAATAATCAAGGAATTTCGTAGTACCTACTCTAGATGAATGAACTCTCTGGATTAGTCATCCCTTCATGTTTGAGAAAAAAAGTTATCATAGGAGGAAACATGTTAATCATCCCATAACATTCCCAAATGGAACACATCCTTAGAAATCACATCCTAATAGAAATTGGCTGAATCACACAACATGTGAATAAAAAGTTGGACCCTCTACTCAAGAGGTGTCTCTATATGCTAAAAGATAGATAATGTGGCCCCTAGCCATGGCTCAATATCCAATGAACCACCATCCCATGAGAAGGTAAGATGATGCTTATATTGTAATTCATGCTCATATCATCCATCATAGGTGTAGATCATAGAGAACCATGCATAGACTACACCAAACATAGGAAACTCTCACAATGTTTATGATTAGTTCCCATATTGTCTATAACAAATGGTTCTTCAAGTGGCACTCATAGAGGTAAGACTAGAATCTCAGGTCCCACCATTTCTCGATCATGTTCATTGCAACCCTTTTGGATAATGACATGAGGGAGTCTTCATGACATTATTCTACAAATTCCAAAAACATGACACACAATAGGGTTCGAAGCAAGATAGAGGCACTAATAAAAGCAGAATTCAAGATGAGGGGTTCACTACCCATGATATACTACCCCAACTTCCCATGTAGAACATCATGTATTGAGATGTATTCACATTTGAATTTTATGTGTTCCAGTTGGTTATGGTCCACCTATACCTTCCATCTTGTTTATTAGAAACCATTTATTTTATATGACATATTCCAAATTTTTATGATTCATTTTATTATAAAAATATATCATAATACGATTAAAATAGATTTTCAGTAATATTGAATCAGAACCCATACACCATATAACTAAAATTGAGACCCTTTTAAATTCCAAAAAAATAACTCTACATTTGATCTCAGAATGTAATGGTCTTTATATAATGGATCAACTCGAGAAACTACCCATTTTAACCCACAAGGGGACAAACACCTCATGAATTGAAACCTAAAATATGTCAATAAAATCCATATAATGACACATTCAGTTTTCTACCATCACAAATTCATGTATCATCAATAGAAAAAACATGAAATGAATGTAGTGAAATTGTCTTATATAGAAAGGCATATTCCTGGAAAGTGAATTCATGTTCCCAGAATGAAGAATGATTAATTAAACTTTCCATAATTTCATTAGTTCAAGGATAAAACACAATCCTTAGTCTCAATAACAATAATAATCATCACATGTGTGTCACCCAATGGTGAAGACATATTAACTCATATATAAATAAAGTATTAATAAATTTTATTTGAGAAAATTGGCATTTTCCCTAGACATGGGTTATGTATACCGAACCACTATTTTTTAAAATGTTCTAAAGAATTTATAATATTCTACTACTATATCAAAATATTAAACTTAGGAATTAATGGATTTGATACCGCTTCCAAACATCCTGAACCTAGGTACCACTCAGAGGTTCCCTGAGCTCGGTTGGTCCTATGGCCTCAAGCACATCCCCAAGAACACTAAAGGATTCCAACTAGAATCGATGGCCTAGGGTGTATCCCTAGGAATAATATACCATCCTTACAAATCATATCACAAGTAATAAATTCAATAATATATAAATAAAGAAATCAATATATGTAAAAAGTGGAACAACATAAGTATACATGAATAATGATTGACCGAAACAATTGATAATAATAAACTATAACAGGAAGATGAATCATATACCACAAGAAAATATGAATTTATGTCATGTATCTATAAAACTGAAAACATGGATACAAGGAAGTAGGAAATAATTACTATACAAAGGAACAAAAATAATCCAAAATCAATCCCCAATATCCTGAGCTCTATATTGGTTACTTGGTACCAAGCTTCACCCTAATACAAGAAAGAAATATCAAGTGTCCAAAGAAGGACACATCAACTTGTTGATGCGTACATACAAGAAATCTAACTAGGTGAAAATGGGGTCCCAGATAGGGTGTGAAAAAATAATTAGTAATTATTCACCAATGGTGTCTATATAATCTTTTCAGTGTAATATAACGTGAAATTGTGTGTATGAATACATATATTAAATTCAATCAGTACAACAATGTAAATACTGAAGTACCTAGTTCAACCTCAATTGGTGTTTGAACATATAAAAAAATAGTTTTTTAATTATTTTCTTATTTAATAAAATAATTCATGTTATGTACCACCCACACTGACATCATGACATGATAATATCAACGTTTCAATATCTCATATATAACAAGTCATATATAATAGTGATTACAATTAAATGGATACGTGGTAATAACAAAGTTATCTATGACCTTATGAACTAATCTAACTTATTAATAATATGAATCCTAGATAAACAGGTAAGAGTATAATCGAAGGGGGATATCTTAATAAATTGAACAATAATATAATTCTAACCTTGCGCATGGAATTTATCCAAGGTAAAACATGATATGAAATGACTATGGCTGAGGGTGTATCCAAGAAGCCACATGTCTGTTGACATCACAATAGATTTGAGAAGTGTATCCAAGAAATTATATAATGATTATAGAGGTATCTTATTGTTTCAATCCTAGAATCCACATGTACAAAAGGATCGTCTTCCAAGGTGGGTATCCTTCATGTTAACCAGCATCCATGAATCTAAATGGATTCCTTGATTTTCCAAGGAATTCCCTTTGGAATCCAATCTTGGTTAGAGTCTGAAATCTCGTACATTGATAATCAGTTCCATATACAATAGGCACCATATACTTGATTCATTAAATTAATTAATTCCAAATAATAATCAATCTATTTAATTATTCAAAGGGTTATTCCATACCTTCAATTAATGTTACCTTGGAAAGAGACACAAAACCATTTATTAAATCATATATGTCATATTAATTTTATCAGTTTCACTCCGATACATTCCATAAAATATAGAAAGGTGTGCTACATATGTAAAAAAAACTCCTGAATTAACATTTAATAATGAAAATTCATATACAAAGTATACATTCCAATTAACCATTTAAAAATTAATTAATTAGAACACTTATCTTAGAAGGGACAAGTTATATTCATTAATGTTGTATCCATTTACAATAAAAGACATAATTAAACTCTTATCATTATATTGGTCATGTTGAATCAAACTCAATGAGTGGCACATATAGGTTTATAATTCTACCAAAAGCGTTATTGTGTTAAATAACCTACTTGAGGTGGTCTGTGTTTTGGAAATAATCTTGTAAAATTGATAAAATATTTTAGAAGGATATTAGAACATTGTTATAATGAATATAAAAAGTCATATGAATTCAATTGTCCACGCTTGATGAAATATATGCGTGCACTACATTGAAAATTAATAAAATTATTAAAAAATTAGGGTTATGTTATTTTCCACCTAACATAGGCTCGCATGACAATAATATTATATTATCAACCTTTATTTTGGTATTTATTGGAAGATATATGATGATCATAGCAACACAATGAAAAATATGGAATGTGATCCTTCACCTCAAAATGCATTTTCAAGGAGATGAGAAATGAAGAAAAATAAAAAGGAATCAACATCATACCTATTTGCATCTGAAGTGAATGATGACACTAAAATTAGACATTGTACAAATGAACATAATCAAAATCAACTAATTTTCTTAAAAGGAGATCAAATAGGTGAAAAGGGCACTTTTTCCAATTTATTGAATAAAGGAGAATTAAAAGGGGCTTTAAACATTTCATTTTGATTGAAGTGGTTATTTTACCAAAAAAATTGTCTTCACAGTTTGGCCACATGGTTGTCCAAAATATGCACCTAAATCATGCATGGAACATCCTCAAATGGGTACCCACACAGTAGGGTTGCACGGTATGAGAAACATTTCACCAACCATGTCAAATGGCTCTACTAAAAACTAAATACCATTCACAAGGTTATGATGTGAAATATGAATAGTTTCCTCAAACCTTGTGGCCTTATTATACCTAATGTAAAGACCTTCATGGTAAGTAGTGATCATGAGGGTTGGGTCGCACGATTTCTAATTACTATGATACATAATGGTTTTTTACACCTACTGGGGTAACGTGGTAAAAAAAGACCTGTACAACCCTGAAACCTACATAAACTTTTTATGCATCAGTATTAGGTAAACAAATAAATAAACCAAATTTAAAAGGATCCAATAAATATATTTAATAACTAGTTTTTTAAAGATACTCTAATATTATAGGATTAAGGAACTAACATCCAAATCCCTAGGACTAATGATATCAATGGCGATTTTATCCCAACAACCTAAAATCACGAACAAAAAATATTAAAAAACTATTCATGATCTAAATAAACAACAAAAAATATATTGACCTAATCCAATACTTTGCATCTATCAAAGGATAAATATATAATTATATAAAATTAGATATATAGAAGAATATATGATATCATTTTGTTGAATCATTATATTTGAATGTTGATATAATCATATATAGAGATAATAGTATCGTATTTAATTGAAGAATGCCTATATTAAATCTTGATAATCCCAAGACTCATTAATATTTGGGTTAATGTGTCTAATGTGTTTTAGGGGAGGATAATTATGAATTTAAAAGAGGTTTGTTTAAAACTGAACCCAACTACTTGTTTTAGATTCATAGTCATTAAGAACATACAACAACCACATTGGTCTCACTTCTCAGTAAATTAAAAATGAAAATTATTTTTTGTGGTACCCTAGGACTGTTACCAAACATTTCAATCCATATATCCACACCGATATAGCATAAAAATAATTTTAAATTGCCCTAATAATTTTTAATTCAACTATGTAATCCACTTTGATCTCTTATAAACACAACATTTCAATATAGAAATAACTAGAAATGAAAAAAAACTAATTTTCTATACATGGGATGTCAAATGGATTCAAACAGATGAGTGTAAATGGGGATGAATCTATTTATTTTATAAATTTTGTTTGATATTCATAAAAAAGTAATCATTATTTTTTCGTAAATATTTTTGGGTTAAACTCTTGGTCTTCTCTAAATTTTATTTAGTCATGTGGATGGATACATCCACCTTACAACTAATTTATAGGTGAAAATGGGTATTTTTATTGTATTTAAATCCATACAATTCCTAAAATCCCACAAATAAGTGAATTTTGATGTATTTTACATTATCATTAAGCCTCAATTAAATCATTCCAAGATGATAATTTTTTTTCTTTCATAATATTTTGATGACACATTTAATTTATTTCTGGATATTTCCTTGTATTCAACCCATTTTAATAATTAGTTCAAATATATAAGATTCTATAATTTTTTAAAATTTTTCATGAATGGTCCCATGAAAAAGAATTTTAAAAAATTAAACTAATTGACATCAAGAATTGGGTATTATGATTTATATATAAATTTTTCAATATTTATATAACTTTTGAATTGATTAATGCTTCACAAGAATTACCTTATGTCTTCCTTAAGGGTGGTATAAAAAATAAACTTTTTAATATATTTTCAGTTGTTTAGTTGAGTTCAAGGTTTCCTCTTATTGGTGATTAATGAAACAATTCATCTTTTCTCTTTATGTTAGGATCGGAAATACATCATTACATAATTCTATAAATATATTACATGAATAATAAGAATTTATTCGAAATATTAATGTATTGTATTAAATAAAAATATCTTACATTTTTAGTATGTGATTTTTGGATATATTGTTTCTTTTGTTATGGAATTTTCACTCTAAAAATAGTATGGATGTGATTGTAAATCAATATAGAATTTTTTCTCATTTGTTAACTCATCATCAATGTTAATATCCATTTGTACCTCTATATTCATTAATATCTAACATGATACATGGTAAGCCACATGTTTTCTATGACCATGTTTTATTTTATCATTATGTTAAATTATTATAACAATGTGATCCACCAAATAAACTATGGTTTCATATCCAATAAATTCAATAAATATTTCAATGAAGCATGATAGATATATAATTTTTTTTGGAGATCACCAAATATAATCTATACATATTAAGAGAAAATACCAATTTAAAAAGTTCCTTTTTACAGTGTATTATAAATTATATAGGCTTTATTTAGTTTTTTTTTAGAATAAATGGTTGAATGTTATAATTTATGAGCTTTCACATATCATATCCAACATTAAAATCAATTATTTCACTCGTTAGCTCAAAACTATTCTCCCAACCTGGAGAGATCATGAATGAGGTATCCACTAATATTCACTTCAATGAAATATAAGATTAATTTTATGACTCATAAAAGATAAATAGATATTTATTTAATAAAATATTGGTGTATTTTAGAGATATATTAAAAAAATATTTTAGAAAGGTGCGGTAGAATCCAAAAATTTCCCAGAAAGGTTTTAATCGCCTTCAATAAGGTGGGTTCGTGCATTAATACATATCACTTTTATTTTCTTGGATCAACCCCTATAAATTGTTTTCATATTCGATGTATAATAAAAATATAATAATGAATTATGAAAATAAATTTTTCCCATTTGATAATAAGGAACTTTTCGTAGAATCTTTTTATTATCAAATCACGATTATTAAGGAAAACATTAATGAATATATTATAAACAATGAAATCACACAAAACTATTGTTGTAAACAAAGTATATATATATCAATTCTATTAAACTCATAACTGGATAACCCTTCAATAATTTTATCCATAAAAGGGAGTAAAAAGTATTCCAAACTTATTTCTATGATTAACTTCCAATAAAAAGTGTATACATTTTATCCTATAATGATCAATGTAGGGATCAATTGTTTTTCCCATTCATAATCACTATAATACCACCCGTATTTGGTAAATAATGAATTGGAATAACTTATTCTCCATCTGAAATTATAAATATTATTTTTATGTGACGTTTTTAAATAATATCATTCTTTACTACCTCTTTCGTTGTCAGTTCATGTATCCTTTTTATTTTTCTTCTTCGTTTAATTCCTTCATAATAAGTACATAATACATACAAATATTGGTGTTAATTCAATTGTTGTAACTAATACCCCTCATAATTTATATCATATGTTATATATATATATATAATAATTTATCATCATGAACTATTCATAAGTCAATATTATTTTTGGTAGGTAATGATTCCTTATCTTCTTAAAATTAGTACCTCAATGTTTATGGTATTTTCCTTTTTCTCATGATTTTATGGGTCGATGATCAGAGGGATTAGTGTGGGTAGGATTCCATTTAATAAATCTCAACCACAAAAAATATCTATATTTTTCTTCCACCCATAAGATGATACTTTCAAAATTTTTCCATCATTTAATCTATGGGTTTTATTTTATTGTCATATTATTCGTACTGAATAATCATTTTGGTGGAATTACCTTTAGTAATAAAATATTCATGAATGTATTCTAAATTACCTCCATTATTCACAATGTTCGTGAGGTTGAAGGTAAATTTTTCATCATGAAATCTTTAAATTAATCAATCCATATTTATATAAATATATTATTCCCCCATAACTAAGAATGGTATTTCAATGATAATTTAAATATTACCTTCTTCGTACTTCCAGAATATCAAAAAATCATTGGAAAATAAGTATATCCCCATATTCACAACCACATAATCATTATTTCCTCAATGGTATTTCCTAAAATTATTTGAAGATTTTTTGATACTAAAATTGTCTTCAGATAATCCAATCCTATATATTGAACAATTCTTTGGGGATCTATTTGTCACTATCTCCATATTAGATAGTTTCTTTCTAAATGATTACTGTCTAGTGATCCCTGGGATAAAAAAACTTTCTATGTCATTTAAAATTAGTTTAATTTCTTATTCAATGATATAAAACTTATCATCTTAACTAAACTACTCTAAAATATTATTATTTCCATTTTAGGCAATACACTCATTAAATTTCTCTTCATACATATGAATTTGAATTATTTATTTAGTGATGGGTAGGTTAATATGATGTTTCAAAATGAAATCCCGTAATTGTATGTATTTTATATCTATTATTCCATTCCATATCCTTTTTAGGAATGGTATTGAGGAATTTAAAGGTTTTAACATCTGGTAGTATTTGATATTTTCCACTTAAACTTCCTTTCTAGATTTCATTAATTTTTTATTTTACTTTTTCCCCCGCACATTTCTCATCACTTTCATATTTACATTCTATTTTACAATCTCTTTATTATCCTCAAATAGATTAAATTATTCTCTATGTTTACCCTTTTTATTTGTTTAATCATTATCTCCTCTTTATTATATTTCTACATGTTACCCTATATTATACCATATAATCCTAATTCCATGTTTAAACACTTCATCCCATTACAGGATGAATGATTCACAGAGATGATTATTGATTCAATAAATAAATTTCATTTTTATTATATAGTAATATTATTTTTTAATACAATTTTCAGTATAACTTCAAGAGAAGTTTTTTTATGTCAGGTTTTTGGTTATAACTATGACTAATTGTATTGGGGTTAAGGGGATGGGTATCCATGTCAAAATATTCTAGGTCCTTATCGATGAGGATCATATCTAAGTGGAACATAGTTTTTATTTAATTTTTTTACCATGGTACTAATTACATTCTTTATTCGGGTTAGTATTTTAATTCATCATATTTCATGTCACGACCCGTCCTTGGGGCCCATGCCGTGACTACCCCAAGCCCACCTTCCATAGGCCAGGGGATGGCGACTAGCACCAAGGCATGAATCCCAGAAAAAGGGAAGGCATTGCCTTTGAAAAGTAAAAAATAACCACAGAGTAAGCAAGCGGAAAAGTAAACACTAAGTAAAAACTGTAACAAGCTGTTCTGAAAGTAAAGGGGCCGGAAATACAAGCCCAACTGTAAAGTACAACTGAAAGGGGAAAACCTCAAATGAAAGGAAAAGCCGCAGCGTCGAGACATCCTCTGAAGGTCCCACCTGAAGGGTGGGTACAGATAGCCTCCATAGCTCCTCGGTCCAGCCATCCTCTCCGAGTACGTCCCGCCCAGTGGTCCACCTCCAGGTACCGTCCTGCTCCGCACGCCTCCACCATGATCAGCGATGTCCGTCGTCTGCAACCAACACAACGAAGTGTGGGAATAGCCTGTGTAGGGGTGAGTATAAGCTACTCATTAGGGACCCCGAGAGCCCCGAAGGTCTCCCAGAATCCACAAAGGATAATCCACAAAGTAAAGATACAATAACGAGGTAACATCTGACACGGCTTAGGTATATGCCCATACAGATACCTAAGTCATAAATTCCCGTTTGGCTCCAACATCTGAGCCCAAGAACAACCCAGTCCACACAGGAAAGCAAAAGGTATACCCACACAGGATATGACAACACAATCCATGAAGGAGAGTAAACAGTAAATCCACACAAGATAGTTCAACACAATCCAAAAAGGAGAGTATCACAAGATTCAGCTCACACAGGTATACTTCTTCGAATGACGACAAAGATGATCACTGATCCATCTATGTCGTCGGACCCACAAAGGATCGAAAGGTACTAACCCCCGCAAAGACCCACACAGGATCGGGCCCACACATGACCTGTAGGCGCTGGCTCACACAGAAACGCTGAGCGCTGACCCACACAGGATCAGACCCACACAGGATCGGGCCCATACAGGACCTGTAGCACTGACCCGCAAGGGATCGATGAGTGCTGTAGTCGTCGCAGTCGACTGAGGATCTCTGCACAGTCGTCGTCGTAGTCCAATGAGGATCTTTGCACAGTCGTCGCTGCAGTCCACTGAGGATCTCTGCACAGTCGTCGCTGCAGTCCACTGAGGATCTCTGCACAGTCGTCGTTGTCGAAGTAGCAGTCGTAGCCAGCTCTAAGGTTCCCGCAAACAACAAGCTCGTTCGGGAGGGTCCGCTCCATGAGCCAAGGGGATGATACATCAACTGACACAAATTCCAAAGTTGATGTATCCAAAAGTTTCGTATCGTCAACAGGAACTCAACGTCGCAGACGGCGCGTCAATCGAACGCCCGGTCTGAGAGTTATTGGTTTTTTCGTCCCAGGGGCCCGGTTGGTTTTTAAGGCAAAACCAACCTGACCATACTCCACCTACGTCCAACCTCGGGCGGAGTGAGCCAAAAGATCTGTCTCACTTAGAGGAAACCACCAAAGTCGACGACACATCAATCGGACGTCTGAAGCTCAAGATATGAGCGTTTCCGCTCCGAGGGCCCGGTTGGTTTCGTGTACGAACCAACTCGGTCGAACCCAATGTATTCTGAAACCTTGAGTGCAATATACCGAAACGACCTTCTCGATCCAAGGATCGTGTTTCCGCTGACAGCGCGTCGTTCGGAGGCCCGTAGCTCAAGTTATGAGAGAAAGACCAAAAATTGTCCGAAGACGGGGGGTCCGGGCCCGGGCCGACCCGGCCCGACCCCTCTGGGTCGGCCGAACCGGGTCGACCGGACCCGGTCCGACCAGGCTGGACCCGGTCCAGTCCGGCCAGGGCGCGGCCCATCCGGTCGGACCGGCCTGGCTCGGCTTGGCCGAGCGGCCGAGCGCCTCAGCCGTGGGGCGCCGCCCCCGCGGGTTGAGGAAGCCATGACCCTCGAAGGGCCGCGCTGGATCGGCGGATGCGGCATGTCGCCGCGTCCCGTGTGTCCGAGCCGGACCCGCATGGATGCGGGTCCGTTCGCCGCCGCCGCAGCCGCTAAATCCGCGATGGCCCTGTCCGGCCGTGCGCCGGGGTTCCACCGCCTCCGGCCGCCGCGGCGGTGACCCGCGCCGCCGGTAGCTTCCGCGGGCCACCGAAGTTGCTCCGGTGGTCCATTTTCCTTCCCGCCTACGCCGTTTTTCCTCCCGGGTTCCGTTCTTCACTGCGGGATCATCAAATCGGACTTACGTCACGATTTTCTGTCGCCCGCGAAATTCGCACAACAACGAAGAATGGCAGAGGGTTGTCGGGCCGTGTTCGTTTGGCCCGCACCCTCCGCGTTAGATAAAAACAACGGGAGAATTATTCAACACATGAATACATAACCGAAAACAATTTTAATGAATTAAAATTGTTTTATGAACTGGGTTCTTCATTTTGAACGGAAACAAACACGGGAATATAAAACATTCAAATAAAATCCCTACCTCGGCAAGTCGTCGCACGCGGGTTCTTCGCGGATTTGATCATCGCGGAAGGAGGCGATCGTCGTGTCATGGAAGGCGTCACGTCATCGCGGAAGGGTGTCGCGTCGATGAACTCTGAGGTTCAAGAACGAAATATTTAATTAATAATAATTAAATCCGTGCGTTGTTAAAAACCACAAGGAGTTTTAAAGAAACACAAACACTCACCTCAACGGATGATCGAAGGTTTTTGTCGCGGAGGATGGAACGCCGCAGACGAACGCCGCGGAAGAGGAAACGTCGGCATCGCGGCACACAGTGTCGCATCGTCGATTTACGCGGTTTCGGCGTTCTTCATCAGAGGCCGGTGTTCTTCGCGTTCTTTGCGTTCTTCGCGTTCTTCGCGGAGAAGGGTGAAGGCACAAGAATTTCCGTCAAAGCCTCTCAACATGTAATCCTCCAAAAGTCGGCATTGGTCTTATTTTATTATTACGCCAACAAACGAAAAGAGGTAAGTAACGACCCATTAATTCGTAGAATTAATTCAACGATAGAAACAGCCCAATTAATTCACGAATAAAACTGCCCAATTAAATGGTGCGTTAAGAATTTAAGAAAATGCGTCAGTTGACATTCATAATGACGGGTTTTTGCGGGTGCGTTACTTAGCGGAAAAGAAACGGTGGGGCACATGCGGGACCCACCCCACAAATATCCTACCAAGAGGGTAGGATATTTTTGGATAGCATCCTATCCGGATCAACACAGCTTAAGCCGCCTTAAGTGGCTTCAAGTGGCTTCCATGTGGGTTAAGTGAAATAAAATAAAGTTTTTCGTACAATTATTTTATTTCTTAACTTTAAGCCCAAAAATTAAAAACCACACCCGAGCAAACGAAACTCCGGAAGAGGCGTTTCTAAGCAATTACCAGCGATGCAATTCCATCGGTGCCCTCAGAATTTGATTCCGGGCACCGGTTCAAAAGTTAGGAAAACCCGCTCGTCCGTTCACTGAACGTACCCGTGCCAAACTTTGGAAAATGATTCCGGGCACACCGGGCCTCGGAATCAGGTGCTGTCAGAAATTGCATTCTTGTAAAATTCCAAAGAAAATTAAGAAAAAAATTTCCTCGAAATTTACGGGTCTTTACATTACTACCACCTTATGGCTTTACATCCCCGTAAAGATACATCATAAACTAAGGAAACAAATGTGGGTACTGAGCACGCATCTGAGCCTCCCGCTCCCAAGTGCTCTCCTGGAGGTTCCTGTACTACAATCTGATGCGCACTAGAGGAATCGATCATCCAAGTAGGACCCACTTCTCTCGATCCTCGATCTCCACTGGGACCTCCGCAAAAGTCGCCCCATCATCCACGTCTATCTCCCCATGGTCAATGATGTGCATCGGGTCGTGCACGTATCTCCTCAACTGAGATAAGTGGAAGACGTCGTGCACCCGGTGTAACTGAGGTGGTAGAGCCAGGTGATAAGCCACCTCGCCAATCCTGCTGAGGACCTGGAATGGTCCAATGAAGCGTGTAGATAACTTTCCGCCTCGGCCAAATCTCTATAATCCACGTCGAGGTGAGACATGCAAGAAGATGTGATCTCCATCCTCGAACTCTAGGGGCCTCCGCCTCCTCTCAGCATAAGATTTCTGCCTGCTCTGAGCTGTCCTCATCTGCTCCTGGATGACCTAGACCTTCTCTGTCGTGGCCCGGACCATCTCTGGTCCCACAAGTGCTGACTCCCCAGGGTCTGTCCAGCACCAAGGAGATCTGCAAGGTCTATCGTACAACGCCTCGTATGGTGCCATCCCGATAGTGGAGTGGTAGCTGTTGTTGTACGCGAACTCCACCAAGGGTAGGTGGTCCTCCCAACTACGACCAAAGTCGAGGAGACATGCGCGGAGCATGTCCTCGAGAGTATGAATGGTCCTCTCCGTCTGACCATCCGTCTGAGGGTGAAAGGTGGTGCTCAGACGTAGCTGCGTCCGGAACGCCTCCTGCAACCCCTTCCAAAGATGAGAAGTAAAATTAGCATCCCGATCAGAAACGATAGACGATGGCACACCGTGAAGCCTTACAATCTGCTGAACGTAGAGACGCCCCAAGCTCTCCACTGAGCCCTACTCTCAGATGGGTAAGAAGTGTGCCGACTTGGTGAGTCGATCGACAATCACCCAGAGAAGTCGTGACCTCTAGAAGTGCGTGGAAGTCCAGTCACGAACTCCATAGATATGCCGTCCCACTTCCACTCCAGGACCTCCAAGGGCTGTACCAAGCCTGCTGGCACCGGATGCTCTACCTTCACATGCTGGCAAGTGAGGCATCATGAAACGAACTCTGCCACGACCTTCTTCATGCCCAGACACCAGTGCTGTTGTCTGAGATCCTGGTACATCTTCGCCACTCCAGGATGTACCGCCAAAGGAGAAGTGTGAAACTCTCTCAGCACCTCCTCTTGTAAAGCGACTGGTACCAAGGTACGTCCTCTGAAAAGGATGTCATGCTCTGCTCCAAGGGAGAAACCATCAGGTGCCTGTCCCGAGGATATCTGTGCACGCCGCGTCTCACAGTCAGCGTCCCCACACTGTGCCTCTCTGACCCGCTGCAGAAGTGGAGGAGAGACTATGAGAGACTGAAGGAAGGATTCTCCGTCCTTATCCACGAAGGATATCTACAGGGCGGATAGCTGCTCTGTCTCCTCCTCAAGTAGCTGAATGCCCATCCTCCTTCTGAGGGCATAGGCTACTACGTTCCCCTTCCCAGGAGTATAGACTATCTCAAAGTCATAGTCCAAGAGGAACTCGAGCCATCACCGCTGTCTCAGGTTCAGGTCTTTCTGCGAGAAGATATACCTGAGACTCTGGTGGTCAAAAAATACTGTAAAGCGCTCGCCCATCAGATAGTGCTACCATGTCTTCAGAGCGAAAACCACTACTGCTAACTCCAGGTCATGGGTACCATAGTTATGCTCATGAGGCCTCAACTGAAGTGATCCATAGGCAATCACGGCCCGCCACTGCATCAGGACACATCTGAGTCCGGTCCCTAATGCATCGTAGTAGACTACGTATCCAACTCCCTCCTTAGGCAACCTCAAGATAGGTGCGCTGGTCAATCTCTGTCTTAGCTCCTGGAAGCTCTGATGACATCTTTCTGACCATACAAAGGGTTTCCCCTTCTTTGTCAAAGTTGAGAGTGGCGCCGAAACTCTAGATAAGTCCGGCACAAATCTCTGATACTATCCGTCTAGACCCAAGAAACTCTGCACCTCCGTCACGCTCTTGGGTGGCTCCCAAGCTAGCACTGCCTTGATCTTTGTGGGATCCACTGCAACTCCCACCTCAGAAATGACGTGCCCCAAGAAGTGGACCTCACGTAACCAGAATTGGCACTTTGAGATCTTTCCATAAATATGGTGCTCTCGGAGTGTGTCCAGTACAACCCGCAAGTGGTAGGCGTGCTCCTCCTCCGTGGTTGAGTACACCAAAATGTCGTCGATGAAGACCACAACAAATCGATCGAGGTATGGCTGGAAGATCCTGTTCATGAGGCTCATGAACACTTCTGGAGCGTTGGTTACGCCAAAAGGCATAACCAAGAACTCATAGTGGCCATATCGACATTTGAAGGCCGTCTTCTGCACGTCCTCATCTCGAACTCTGAGTTGATGATAGCCTGACTTGAGGTCTATCTTCAAGAATCACCGTGCTCCCTTAAGCTGATCGAAGAGGTCATAAATCCTCGGTAGCGGATACTTGTTCCTCACTATCACCTGGTTTAGGCGACGATAGTCAACACATAGTCGCAAGCTCTCATCCGCCTTCTTGGCGAACAATATCGGGGAAGCCCAGGGTGAAACACTGGGTCGGATGAACCCCTTGCCCTACAAGTCCTCCAAATGTACCCGTAGCTCTCGAAGCTCTGCGGGGGCCATACGATATGATGGAGTGGATATTGGGGCTGTACCAGGGTACATATCAATATAAAAGTCTACCTCTCTACGAGGAGGTAGCCCTGGAACGTCATCGGGAAAGACGTCCGCGTACTGATCCACCACTGCAGGAATACTAGGACTCCGTACGTCAACTGCTCCAAGGATGAGGCTAGCCAAATGATGAGTGATGGAATGTCCCCTCCTCTGCGAGACTCCCTCCTGTGCTGCAAAGGATCCCTTCTCGCCGATGAAGGTGAACCTGCTCCCGTCGGTGCGCACACATCGCACCTTGCGCCTAAAACAGTCAATCTGAGCATGGACTGTAGATAACCAATCCATGCCCAAGATGACGTCGTAAGGCCCCGACGCCGCTACAAGAAGATCCCAGTCGAAGCTCTCGCCTCCTAGAGTAAGCTCACACTGCCGGCACCAGTGCGTAATCGTAGAGTCTGCTCCCGTAGGGGTCTCTAGCCGTAAGGATCGAGCCAACGGCTCTGTCGGAATCTCCGAGCTCCGAACAAGGGCAGCGGCTATGAAAAAGTGACTCACTCCTGTGTCTATAAGAACTGCAGCAAGGGTGGAATAGACACAGATCGTACCTCAAATCATCTCTGGCGCGCCGTGGTCGTAGGCCTCCGCTGCATGGAGCTGTGCCTGTCTCTGCCCGCCAGCTCCCTATGGTCGGGGCGGACCTCCTGGTGTTGGTGGTGGCAGAGCCTCAAAGCGTCTCCCACCACCTACTGCTCGGCCAGCTCCTCTGCCTCGTCCGCCTCCTCCCTGCAGACCACCACGGTCGACCCTATGCCTCTGCCTGGGTGGCCCCTCCACCGTATGCTGCTCCTCGGTATGGCGGGTCGGGCAGTCACGAGCCATGTTGCCCTGCCCGACGCAGGCGTAGCACTGCCTGCCTCTCGAAAGACTGGCTCCGCGCTGTGTGCCCCGCACTGCTGAGCCAGTGTCCTAAGTTCGTCTACGAGAGGGTCTGGTCTTCCTGGAACCCTGATTCATCCGTCGGCTACCTGCTGCAGTAGACTCAGCCAGAAAGGTCTCGATCAGAAGGGTTCGCTCCAGTACTCCTGCCTGGGTCGGGATGCTGAGGGAGACCAGCGATGCTCTGATCTCGTGTCTCAAACCCTACTCAAAGGTCCGGGCCTGGAAGAATGGGTCCCGTACCATATCTGTCGAGTAGCGAGAAAGGTCGGTAAACCTCACCGCGTACTAGGCGACCGTCAAGCTGCCCTGCCGCAGCTGTAGATGCTTCTGAATGCGCACCGCACGGAGGGTGGCCGGGACGAACTATGAGCGGAAGAGTATCTCGATGTCCGTCCAGATGAGAGAGGCCTCATCGTGCACCTGGAGCATCAAGCACCACCACCTTCCTGCTTCTATGTGGAGTAGGCTCGCTGCGAGGATCACCATGAGGTCTGCTGGTGTCCTCACTAGCCTGAAAACTCGTACGACCACCTCCAGCCAGTCCTCGGCTGCCTGGGGGTCCGTCTCCCCATAAAACCTGGGTGGTCACTGGTGCTGGAACTCGTGCAGAGCTCCGAGGCGACATGCATCGTCAGCGGTCGGTGCTGGAAGCATCAGGGGCTCGGCGGGAAAAGGTACTACCGGTGCCTCTGCTGTCAACGAGCCCTGTACTGAGGCCTCGTCGTTCGGCGGGCTGTCGTCGCACTCTACTCTCGGAACCCTAACTGGCTGCCGTCGTGGGCCCATCCTGAAAAGGAAACAAGTGCGACATGGTTAGAATAGTATACCTTGTGAGCTGATACAAAGTAATCACAATGAAAACTTGAAACACACAGGCAATCAATGTTTTCGTGCATTAAGTCGGAAATCAGAAGTCAGGGTCCTGGTGTACGGATACGTCGGCCGCCGCACCAACACTGGACTCCCTGGACTAATAACCACACTCAATATGCTAAACACTATTGCTTCACAGAGAAGAAAGATCAGAGTCTGTGGTAGAACCAACCACCTCTGATACCAATTTGTCACGACCCGTCCTCGGGGACCGTGCCGTGACTACCCCAAGCCCGCCTTCCATAGGCCAGGGGCTGGCGACTAGCACCAAGGCGTGAATCCCGGAAAAAGGGAAGGCATTGCCTTTGAAAAGTAAACAAGCACCACAGAGTAAGCAAGCGGAAAAGTAAACACTAAGTAAAAATGGTAACAAGCTACGCTGAAAGTAAAGGGGCCGGAAATACAAGCCCAACTGTAAAGTACAACTGAAAGGGGAAACCTTCAACTAAAAGGAAAATCCACAGCGTCGAGCCATCCTCTGAAGGTCCCACCTGAAGGGTGGGTACAGATAGCCTCCACAAATCCTCGGTCCAGCTGTCCGCTCCGAGTACGTCCCACCCAGTGGTCCACCTCCAGGTACCGTCATGCTCCGCACGCCTCCACCACGATCAGCGGTGTCCGTCGTATGCAACCAACACAATGAAGTGCGGGCATAGCCCATGAAGGGGTGAGTATAAGCTACTCAGTAGGGACCCCGAGACCCCCGAAGGTCTCCCAGAATCCACAAAGGATAATCCACAAAGGAAAGATACAATCACGAAGTAACATCCGACACGGCTTAGGTATATGCCCATACAAATACCTAAGTCATCAATTCCCGTTCGGCTCCAACATCCGAGCCCAAACACAACCCAGTCCACACAAGAAAGAAAAAAGTATAGCCACAGAGGATAGGACAATACAATCCACGAAGGAGAGTAAACAGTAAATCCACACAGGATAGTTCAACACAATCCACAAAGGAGAGTAGCATAAGATTCAGCTCACACAGGTATACTTCTTCGAATGACGAAAAAGATGATCACTGATCCATCTAAGTCATCGGACCCACAAAGGATCGAAAGGTACTAACCCCCGCAAAGACCCACACAGGATCAGGTCCACACAGGACCTGTAGGCGCTGGCTCACACAGAACCGCTGAGCGCTGACCCACACAGGATCGGGCCCACACAGGACCTGTAGCACTGACCCGCAGGGGATCGCTGAGTGCTGTAGTCGTCGCAGTCCACTGAGGATCTCTGCACAGTGGTCGTCGCAGTCCACTGAGAATCTCTGCACAGTCGTCGCTGCAGTCCACTGAGGATCTCTGCACAGTCGTCGCTGTCGAAGTAGCAGTCGCCGCCAGCTCTAGGGTTGCCGCACACAGCAAGCTCGTTCGGGAGGGTCCGCTCCACGAGCCGAGAGGCTGATACATCAACTGACACAAAGTCTGAAGTTGATGTATCCTAAAGTTCCGTATCGTCAACAGGAACTCAACGTCGCAGACGGCGCGTCAATCAGACGCCCGGTCTGAGAGTTATTGGCTTTTTCGTCCCAGGGGCCCAGTTGGTTTTTAAGGAAAAACCAACCCGACCGTACTCCACATGCGTCCAACCTCGGGTGGAGTGAGCGAAAAGATCCGTCTCACTTAGAGGAAACCACCAAAGTCGACGGCACGTCAATCGGACATCCAAAGCTCAAGATATGAGCGTTTCCACTGCGAGGGCCCGGTTGGTTTCGTGTACGAACCAACCCGGCTGAACCCAAAGTATTCCGAAACCTTGAGTGCGATATACCGGATCGACCGTCTCGATCCAAGGATCGCGTTTCCGCTGACGGAATGTCGTTCGGAGGCTCGTAGCTCAAGTTATGAGCGAAAGGCTGAAAATGGTCCGAAGACGGGGGGTCCGGGCCCGGGCCGACCCCCCCCCCCCCCTGGGTCGGCCAAACCAGGTCGACCCGGCTGGACCCAGTCCGGTCCGGCCAGGGCATGGCCTAGCCGGTCGGACCGGCCTGGATTGGCTCGGCTGAACGGTCGTGCGCCGCAGCCGCGAGGCGCCGCCCCCATGGGTTGAGGAAGCCACGACCCTCGAAGGGCCGCGCTGGATCGGCGGACGCGGCATGTCTCCGCGTCCCGTGTGTGCGAGCCGGACCCGCACGACCGCGGGTCCGTTGGCCACCGCCGGTAGCTTTTACGGGCCACTGGAGTTGCTCCGGTGGTCCGTTTTCCTTCCTGCCTGCACCGTTGTTCCTCTCGGGTTCCGTTCTTCACTGCGGGATCATCAAATCGGCCTTGTGTCACGATTTTCCGTCGCCTGCCAAATTCGCACAACAACGAAGAACGACGGAGGGTTGTCTGGACGTGTTCATTTGGCTTGCACCCTCCGCGTTAGATAAAAAACGGAAGAATTATTCAACACATGAATACATAACCGAAAACAATTTTAATGAATTAAAATTGTTTTATGAACCAGGTTCTTCATTTTGAACGGAAACAAACACAGGAATATAAAACATCCAAATAAAATCCTTACCTTGGCAAGTCGTCGTACGCGGGTTCTTCGCGGATTTGATCGTCGTGGAAGGAGGCGATCGTTGCGTCGCGGAAGGCATCACGTCTTCGCGGAAGGGTGTCGTGTCGACGAACTCCGAGGTTCAAGAACGACAGATTTAATTAATAATAATTAAATCCGTGCGTTGTTAAAAACCAAAAAGGAGTTTTAAAGAAACACAAACACTCACCTCAACGGATGATCGAAGGTTTTTGTCGCGGAGGAAGGAACGTCGCAGAAGAACGTCGCGGAAGAGGAAACGTCGGCGTCGCGGCACATGGCGTCGCGTCGTCGATTTCTGATGTTTCTGCATTCTTCGTTGGAGGCCGGCGTTCTTCGCGTTCTTCGTGTTCTTCGCGTTCTTCACGGAGAAGGGTGAAGGCACAAGAATTTCCTTCAAAGCCTCTCAACATGTAATCCTCCAAAATTCAGCATTGGTCTTATTTTATTATTACTCCAACAAATGAAAAGAGGTGAGTAACGACCCATTAATTCGTAGAATTAATTCAACGACAGAAACTGACCAATTAATTCACAAATAAAACTGCCCAATTAAATGGTGCGTTAAGAATTTAAGAAAACGCGTTAGTTGACTTTCATAATGACGGGTTTTCGCGGGTGCGTTACTTAGCGGAAAAGAAATGGTGGGGCTCATTCGGGCCCCACCCCACAAATGTCCTACCAAGAGGGTAAGATATTTTTGGATAGCATTCTATCCGGATCAACTTAGCTTAAGCCGCCTTAAGTGGCTTAAAGTGGCTTCCAAGTGGCTTAAGTGAAATAAAATAAAGTTTGTCGTACAATTATTTTATTTCTTAACTTTAAGCCCAAAAATTAAAAACCACATCCGAGAAAATGCAACTCCAGAAGAGGTATTTCTAAGAAATTACCGGCGCTGCGATTCCATCGGTGCCCTCAGAATTCGATACCGGGCACCGGTTCAAAAGTTAGAAAAACCCACTCGTCCGTTCACTGAACGTACCCGAGCCAAACTTCGGAAAATGATTCCGGGCACACCAGGCCTTAGAATCAGGTGCCGTCAGAAACTGCGTTCTTGTAAAATTCGAAAGAAAAATATGAAAAAAATATCCTTGAAATTTACGGGTCTTTACATATCATCCATGGTAAGTATTTTGATATTATTATTAGGGATAATTTTTACTCATATAATTCTTATCCAAATAATTATTTTTCTATGATCTAGATAATTAGTCATGGATTTTTTGTATCACTCTAAATATATAACATCATATTGAAATAGGGTTGGGTATGGTATTATATGGTTGAGTTTATTCCGCCAATTTAATGTTATTTATCTTTATATTCAATTCTTTTACCTAGGAATCTGAGAAGACTATATCCACTATTAGATTATTTCCTCTCTGTGTTTTTTCTTTATCTATAATTCATATTCTATCATTTTAGTACATTTTATTGAAGAGTTATCATGAAAAAGTGATATTTTTCTATATTATTTTTTCATAAAATAATTGATAGCGCACTCCCTGACATGTCAACTCAAAACCATAGTTGCAAATTTTCATTTGAATCCAAATGTTATGTCTATGTTCAGGTAGCTTATTAAATGGATTCATGAATCTATAAAATAATTCATACAAGGACTCTCAATTTGAAAAATCTAATTTTTTATTTCTTAATATATTTACCATCAAAACTGTGGAAAAATACTTAATTAGGAACCTCTTCACCAACCCAATAAATAGAGTTATTGAAGAAAGGGTTAGATGTTTTATCCAACATTTTTCTTCCTTAATGAATGATAAATGGAATAAACACTATCTAAAAGAACCTATAAAAAATTATTCTTTATTTGAGGTTCTTCTAAACTGGAAAATATTAGACAAGTTTCTATGATAACCATCATATTACATGCCTTAAGATTATTCCACATTTTGAGTTATTTCATAGATGATTTTTTTGATCTCTAAGTTTTTAACCTAAATAAATAGTCTAACGATACTAGAAGAATGCCCATAAATAATGAATAAAGTCATTGTGGGATAGTGGATTTGTAGAAAATTTGGATAGATTTGGATTCGGTATATTGTATATTTCAAATTGATTTTCAAATTTGAATTTGGAATACCTTTGATAAAATAGAGAATAGTTTTTTTAAATGATTAGAAGTTGACTTACTATTTTATTGTTATTTGGACATTGATAAAAAAATAATTATATATATTTTTATATGGAGTTTAGGATTTAAAGGTTGGAAGGATAATGTCTCTAAAATAGGGATAGACCATAATGGGAATCTTGTTCGAGGTTACTAGGATAAACTTGTTATTAGGTTATAGGTTTTTATTATAAATAGGGTAGCAGGTTGGAGCTTTAGAATTGATTAAAAAAATAAATGAGATACTGGGTAGCTAGAGGAAGCGTAATGGTTACTCGGTGGAGCTGTCCAATGTAGAGGTGGTTAACCTGACCCATACCTACAGGCCAAACCCACCATCCAACATAAATGGAGATTCATGGACTAAAAAATGTTTTATATTATAAATAGGATTTAACATACTGAGGAAAATATTTTTTGGGGTTTGGTATACCCACCTTAAAATTTATAGGCATTACTATAATGCATAATTAATTTTTATTTTTATTTTGTTTTTATATCATTTCAATTTAATATATATAATTTTTTTGAAAAATATTTATATTTTTTATAAATGTAGTAAATATATATATATAAAATATCAATTATGTGATGAATATTTTGTTTTCAATATTTTTAAATCCTTAATAATATGTGTTTTTTATTTTTATGATAAATTATATATAATCATGATGATAAATTTTCGTCAGTTCATGTGCTAATTAATTTAAAAAACATAATTTCTTTGAATAAATATTTAGAGAATTTATTAAATACATACCTAAATGCACCAAGAAAGTCTTGGATTAGCACATTTTGGCTCCTACAACTCAAACAAAGTCCGACCCATTATGAACCCCCAGTTAAATGGCCTTAGGAAGACCCTAGGTGGTTATTTGGTAATTGGTGGTCATCAATCATGTCATTTATGACCATTTTAATGGTTTTGTTTTAAAATTTTAACAGATTTTAAATTGTATGAAAACCTAATTTCTCACCCTCCCTCTCATTTTCCTCTCTTTTACGTGATAGATCTTCTCCATATGAACATTTATTTGAGTTTCATTCAATCTATTTGATCTCTATTAGAAAATTTGTCATCATCCTTTATAATACTTTATTTTCAATTCTTGTCAAGTGTTTTTATTCCAATATTCCTATAAATCAGATACTTTAATCGGTTTCTCAAATTTAAAGAAAATAAAATTTAATAATACATCAACATTGGATAGGTTAACTACAATTGTCATGAGTTATGTGTTTACTAAGTCTTCCCATAGGCATATAGGATTTTCATGAATAGTGCGATCAACATGTCTTGGTGGAAATGCATGAAGGTTATAATGTAAAAATTATCATGGTTTCATTATTTTAATGAGATTAATTATGATTCTTAGGGATGTGATAGGTCATAGGAGGATAATTTGTCTATTCAATGGTCATCTATGGCCATAAGCCTAATTTAATTTGTTGAAAATAATGTATATAGTAGCTAAATGTGGTGTTTATTTGATTCCTTTTTATTTATAAAACATTGATAGGTGCCTTTATATACCCCATTGAGGAGACAAAAATATTTACTAAAGTGGATAATCTGAGAGTTTCCTTGTGATAATTGATAGTTTATTTAATGATTATGGGAGCAGTGGGTATGATCCACCATACAGTGAATAATTATGTGTATTTTGGGCCTATGTAATGTAATAGAGAGAAAGGGTTGTATGTATGTGTCCTAACATAGTATTTTATGATATTTTTAATTTGGATTCCATATCAATATTTGTTTGATATTTTATATGAAATGTTTCTAAATATTACTTGGTATGCCTTTTAGTTCTTGCTATACTATAAAATGAGTTCCTATATGATATAGATATTAATTCTTGAGTTTCTGAATGATTATGTAATTAGGTGTGAAGATGTATGTAATGATGAAACTTCTCAATAATGGATTATTATGGGCATAATTCCAAACATTTTTTATTATTGCGTTAGATTATGTGTAGTTCCAAACATTACAATTTTGTTATTTAGGTTGGGTTTAATTATAGAAATTTTTTCATGGGTTATTTAATTTATGAATATTTTTAAAGTTCCTCCATTAGTATGTAGTATGGGTGTTCTGAAAAAAAATATACTTTTTATTTCCTGGGTGGGTGTAGTTTAATCCATTTACATCCTAGTATTTAGGTTGGGTGTACCACTAATTATTTGTCTCTTGTTATTTAGGATGGGTGTAGTGATAACCATTAACCTTTTGGTATTTTTGTTGTATAGCATAAGAAAAATTCCCATTTTGGTATCTAGGTTGGGTGTAGTAAAAATAATTACCCTTTTCATATTTAGTTTGGGTGTAAAAAACATGGATTTTTATTGAGATTGTGATGGATTTAATGGAAACCATTATTCGATTTGATTTCTTGGTTTTTTGTATTGATGGTATTTACTCTTTTTATATCAATGTTGGATAATGTTATTAAAAATTCATTTATGGTTTCTCAATTAGGATTATGTAAGACAAACAATATTTTAATTTTATTGATTCCATACTTGGTAAAATACATTGATTTGGATTGGTTGAATAAGGGTTTGAACATTTAAAAAAACCCTAGGATATTATTATTATGTCATGAGATAAAACAATATTATGTATTTATAATTAAATGATGTATTATTATAATAAAATTATGTCAGGGTAAGAAAAGTTTTACTTTTTTCAACTATATTATGGTCAAGACAAGTATGATTATAAGGCCCCAGCCTTAAACCTTACTTAATCTTGAGTTATTACAAGATTACACGTTGAGGATCTTTTCGGGTTTAGATTTTCAGAGAATTAGATCATAAAACTTGCATTACATTCCACATATAAACAAAGTGGTTACATAAAGATAGTATTCTTCATTCCCAACAATGGAAACACATTTGAAATAAAACATGGATTATTTCTTGACACTTCCTTGACACTATCATCATATCATGTACCTTTGCCTTGACATGTGAAAAACATTTCAAAAAAAACTTGGGATGAGCATAAAAATCTCAGTATGGGTTATAAAAACATGGAAGGAAACATGAGTTCATATATACATAAGAATGAAATCATACTTTACCCATAAAACATAGGCACTTTAACATACCTCATAAAATCATGAATAAATCATAGAAATCATAAGACATAAAGGTAACTTGAGGCATTCATAACATTCTTACGTAGGGAGTACCCCTCTTGGTTACGTTTGGAATACCCATCACAGTATATTCCCTAAAATCTCTTCGGAGAAACCTCAACGTTTCACTACTTCGCGTTACCCAATGCATTGGGGAGCTATATCGGGCTCACCCGCCCTTAGTTTTTCACGGAACCACCCGTCTTCATAATAATGCCCAAGAACCACAACATAATAGTATCACATAAAACATGCATAAAGGAAACATAACATTTCCACATTTCAATCACAAGATATCAATACAACACAAAAAACATTGTGAAAACCATTTTCAATACCAAAATAAAAGAAAAGTAAAACATGGTATTTATTTTTCTTTTAAAAAGAAAGTATGGCTTGTAGAGGAAGCCGAGACTCAAATAACGATCACGACAGCGGAGAAGTCATTGTCGCCGCATACGTACGACAAAAGAATTCCCTTTTGTCATTTAGTAAACGCTTCATATAAAAAAGATTCCTTTTGAATAAACGTAAAAGTCAAAGGGGTTTATACACCGTATAAAAGAATGTTGTGTATAAAATAAAATATGCCTCAATGAAAGGAGATTGTGACGAAGTCCCATACAAAGATCATTTTTTTAAATAAAATAGATCTATTATTTTTATTCAATATAATTACACATAAATAAAGTACAAATACAAGATAGGACATAATAATATCATGACATAATTTTAAAGTAGGATATTAACCCAATGAATGGAAATTGGGTTAAGAAGTTCCCTAACCTCATATCCGACTTGACCCGACCGTTCTTTAATCTCCTGAATAATAAATGTGAGTTAATATAAAATTGCTTATGAACCTTTTTCAAGTTCATTATTCCTTTTATACCATGTTATGAACATCATGTAATCATTTAAGTTAACAATGTTCATTTTGTCGGTATTTGGTTCTTAAGTCAAAAATAGACTTCTTACACTTACATGTTGTTAATTTGGTCAAAGGTTTGTTATATCCAGAATGATATTAATTATTTTGATAACATATATATCATATATATTCATCATATACATGTATTTATAATATTTCATCACATTTAGAGGTAAGAAATGAAATGCACCGTTCATGGAGACGGTAAGCCGTACGTACGCATGAACGCTACTTCCATTTCTATTTCGTATTTTATGGAATGGAATCATAATGATATAAGAGTATATTATAATTCAAGTATAATAAAATATATAATATCATTAACTTTATCCTTTACACATCCCACATATGGTATTAACGAATCAAATCACTTTCAGGGGGCGGTAGTCCGCACTTCCTAAAATGAAGATATCGTGTTTACCCATAATTGAAACCATAAAGGTATTCCCAAAATGAAAAAAACAGAATCTTAAGGAAAACATAAACATATCATATATCATATATAAAAATATTGAAATCATAATGGCCACATTTGAAGGTGTTAAATGAGTATTGAACAATCATCGTTTCGGGAGGCAGAATTTCGCCATCCGCGGAAACCGTATGTTCTTTAACCATTTGATGTAGTTGTGTGAGAGTGTAGCTCAAATAAATCTTATAACAACATCCTAGTATATTGAAGATACTGGTGTTGTTACAAAATAAGTAAATAAAAAGAGTTTAGGGGGTTGTAGAAGCAAAATAAAACAAATGAACATGAGAGAATGAATTACCTTTAAAAGTGTAACTCCTTTTGATTTGAGCCTAAAGGCTTCCTTTGAAAGGATTATGCTCAAAGATAATCCTCTAGGATGAGTATAGGGATGTGGAGAGAGTAAATGGGCAGGGTTTGGCCGAGCCAAAGGCTTGAGTAGTGTGTGAAATGAGGTAGAGGTGGGGGCCTTTTATAAGAGGAGAGGAGGGGCACTTTTGGAAAGTAAAGAAATATTACTTTATTTGAAAATGTGTTTCGGTTTTAAAAGTTCCCACATTGATATAATTAGTTGATAAGGTGATAAGGGTTTTAAATCCACTCATCCAATTGGTTTTGGCCATGTGTAGGTTTTATATTTTTCATTATCTTTCCATTTTATTTAAATCGTTAAATAATGAGGTCATCGCTGCATCATCATGATGTCATAAATAATTTAATTTATTTAAAGTCTAAAAATTATAAAAAAACTACTATGATGTAGGAAATATTTTTTCTTTCCAATCACTATTTATAATCAAAAATCTGATCTTTATAACCCCGTGTAAAAATTGTTTTCGTAAAACATATTATGTTTGTGTCATTTTTACTTTTACATTAAATAAAAAGTTATTTATGTCATTTCCCAACCAAAGTGTCTCCATGGGGTCCCCATATTGACCCATGGCTTGTCTTGGTCGGCCATGACACAACCAATAAGGTTGGGACATGCATCTCAGTCATTTCATATTATTAAAGCATTATTTATACCTTAAACTACCCTAATTACCACTAATCGCGATTAAAAACTTAATAAGTTACTATTCACCAAAAAATTATTATAATCTCATTGAACCACATTTTACTTCTTAATGACAACCATGTATGTTGGATTTTTGAAATTCAAAACAAAAAAGTGGCAAAGTTTCATTTAAACGAAAAATCAGTTTCTTTAACTACCACTTAGTGGTTTCACTATTGATCAAAAATTGAAGTTTTTCAGAAAATTACCAAAAATTCACCATAAGCTATATTTGATATTTCGAATTCAATAATGAAGTTTATTTTACAAAATTCAGAACATATAAGTCACATTAATTAATTTAATAATTAATTCCCGCTGTTATGACAAATAGCGTGTTTTTATGAAATAATAAGTATCAAAAGATTGACACCAGTTTAAGTCCAATTTCAAAGTGAAATTGATTCCAATGACCAGCATTGGATTAAATGGTAAAAATATATTCTAATTTCACTTCAAAACCAATTCAAAATATAATCTAATCATATAAATAAATTATATTAAAAAGTAGTTTTGATGTAAAATGCAGTATTTTTCACTATTCATTAAAAAATGAACATTGTCAGAAAAATACCAAAAATTCACACAAAGTAAATTTTGATGTCCCAATCATAACGAATAATTTTATTTTGACAAACATAGTTTATAAAATTGTCAAAATATAGATTTAAAAAGGGTTTTCCATCATAAGGCAGTAAAACAATCTTTTAAGAATATTAGTGTATTCAATGCATAAGATTGTATTTATTTTCATTTTAAGCCTCTAAAACACTATCTTAATCATTAATAGACATAGATAAAAATATCTATTGTTCATTACTTACTTGGGATGTTACAATGATACAAAAACAATTACAAAAAAATATATAAAAATTAAAAATTGAAACCCCTAGTTTACAACAAGCTAAAACAAAGAACAAACTATTACCTTAGGTTAAGCGACTGAAACTATCACATAAAATGATGTTTATATGAATTTAATCATGTATAATATGGATTAAAATGACATTAGTGTGACATGAAGTTCCTTTTTTATTAATGAGATGAATTTCCCTACCATGCAGGATTCACTACATGAAAACTTTTATCAGTTTCAAATAAGATATTTTGTAATGTTAAATAGAAATTGTTTCCTTAGATTACTATGATTTACATAATTTATTCTTAGTACCCATTCTTTTTCTTATATTATTAAGAATCATATATTTTGTGTATTGTCTTCACACAATAAAAAAATATGTGTTAGTCTTTCTTTGAAAATTCCCTTCAACATTATTTTTTTTTTCAGGAATTCTATACATAGAATATAGTGATTAACTCTATAATATTTCACCAAATATTATTCTATACCAAATTACATTTTTGGGGTTCTATATATATATATAATCAATGATTCAAAACACACTCCTTTTAATATAATTTCTTTTCCCTTGACATAAAATCATGGAATATAAAAATGAATCACTTCTTCCAAGATTTACTGAATCCATATATAATATTCTATTTGTGTCCCATAATAAAATTTTAAATTTTTATTAAAATAAATTTTATATTTTCATCTCCCTTTTAATATTCATCCATCCCAAAAAATGGTTCTACCACCTTCATTCCATAAATTACACTAACTCCATATAATTATCTTTTAAAATATTCACTTGTAAACTTCGTTCATGGAAATCAAACCCTAAATATTTATTACAAGGATCCAAACAATTTATTAATAATTTTTTTATTTTATTCCTTGGTATAAATATTTAATATTATCTCATATTTTCCTAACATGATTTCTTCATTTACTCTTTATTTTTAATAAAAGTTTACAATAATTCTACCCTTTTAGCACCATCACAAACCCAAATTCAAACACTTCTAGAAACCGTATATTCATATATGTATCACTATTTAATTTTTTTTAAACTGTGTATACATTGTTTTCTAATAAACAGAACCTAAAATCATCAGGATTTTAGTTGGTAGATTTTATCCTACAATCTCCCCTTTTGGGTTTGTAGATAACAAGTTAAAATCCTCAATACATTTATTATCAACAGAAACAACAATTTATCTTCAATAGTGTTATATAGTAAAAAAATTCCATTAAAATTTACCCTATGACAATATGAGTCATAATGGTTTTTGGAAATAATATGGAAATGTAAAATTTATCACTGAATAAATTCATTTAGCCGAATATTCCCTTGATTCCTGAAATTCATGCTAGACAAAACACTATTTATTTTACTTCTTCTATTATCTCATTAATTCAAAATTAATTTTTTATCTCCCATTACCATATTTCAAAAAATACTCTATTTGTTTTCCAATAAGTCTGAAAAAATATATCACCTTTTTTCAACAATCACAATGGTAACTCCATTGTGGTATGGAAGACAAGAGGGAATCTAAGACATTCTATAGTGGGATGGGATCATTATTCCATGATATTTAGGTGTAGGGAGTCAAATTAAATATCATATAAAGATAATTATTCAAAAATATATCCATGGGTAAATCATTTATATTGATTTCAACAACCTGAATTTAAATAGGAACATACTCTTAATTCAAAAAATCTTAATCATCCTTGTCCTTATTGTAGTGATATTTGATCTAAATGTGTTTCTTCCTTGAATAAAGAAAAATATTGTTGTTAGTTTAAATATAAATTTAATTATCACCATTTATTCTAATAGGATAATTCACCTCAGCTCTAATATACTGAAGTAATTACTTCATCTATAATAGTTCCATTCATGATTTAGTAGTTGCAATATATTTATCATATTCCCTGCCCAATGAAATTCAATATTGATTCTTAATTACATATAATATGAATAATACAATTTTAATAATTGAATCACTAAATTTTGAATTTCTATTATTAACTAAATCATCATAATCTATATTTTCATAATCTAATATATCTTGTTATGATGTCTCATTAGGATGTAAACAAAAATCCACTCTTCAATTGATATAGGAAAATATTATTTTCACCACATCCATGTGTATAACTATATAATTACCTTAATAACATTAACCTTGGAATGTGGAAAAAATAAAGTCATATCTTAATAATATTATGTGCAATAGTCTTCTTCTGATCTATCTATAGTCCTTAATGTTTACCTCATTTCTATAATCATCCCATGAAGAATTATTCCAAGTTTAAATTAATTTATTTCACATCCTTGGAATCCTCCATTAAAAAAATTTAGAATATAATTTACATTTTAATAACAATATATGAGTGCTCCATTCCTACATTGCATCACTTCTAATATCAGGGGAAAAATTTAATTCTCCGATCATAGAAATTTTAAACTCATACACTGTGAATTTGAAAATCTACTTAGATTTTTTTTTCTTGTCCATCAATGTTTATTTCATTAACATAATAATGAACCATAATTATTTAATCTCTCTCTATTTTAATAAAGGTATTACATTCAAATCCTTCATTATTGAAACCAAGAATATATAAAATACTATCCAAGATAACAATATGTTGTTCACCATACTTACTTTATCAGATAAATGTACATATTCCACTACTAAAATTTATTCTCAACTCACAAATAAAATAATAGATCTATTTGTTTTAAAAAAATTTATAAAGTTATTAATTAATTTATTCTCATTTTACATCGATCAGAAAAAATGTGAAAATTATTTTCATTTCTATTTCTAGAAATAGTCTAATTTATTCCATCCTTTTATAAGATAAAATATATCATCAATATAGATAACTTTAATTAGGGAGTATACCATTCATTAAATTCATAAATTATTTCTAATAACTATGTGGTATATATTTAGATTTTTTATGTACCATTTTGTTTCGAATAATGTTCTCCTCTTTTAACTACAAAACAATTTACTATGTCCATTTATTTTAAATATGTCCATGATCTCCTTGAATCAACTATACTAAATTAATGTACATATTATCTAATATAATGATAATTGGATCTACATGAGATAAGAGTTAATTTTATTATAGTTACTTTATTATAATAATTTATAGTATATATGTTTGGTCAATGAAAAGATTATTATCATCAATTCCATATCTTCCTTTTTGACTTATTTATAAGTTTGAATCTAAATTTAGTAATCTCATAATCATTTTAAACATAAAATTTTAATCACACACATACATTCCCATAGAGCTACTCAACACCATTTCATTATACTAAAGAATTTATACACTATTTTTATAAAAATTATTTTCATTTTCCACCATAATTACATGTTGATTTTTTAATATATTTCCCATTGATTTTTTGAAGCACTTGTAATATTTTATCTTCAATGAGCAGACAAGACAAATATATTCATGTATATTTGACTAAAACTTCATATTGTTCTTCTTATTAATGTTATAGAATTTACATCAAATATTTTAAAGTAATTAAACATTATCTTATTCTATAACACATCTCATTTCTAGTCATTTCAGATTCCATAAACAATCTACCCCTATTAATATTATATATTTATGCAAATACTAGTTCCTTCTAATATTTATCCTATAGGAATTTCTCAATGAGAATTATTTGTTCCATGTTGGTGATGATCAGGTTTCTCCTATAAACTATTATTTTTTTAGTCATTAATTTTAAAATTTAGTAACTTATTTTGATTTACTTGATATAATTGTACACATAAATATTGGTATGTTCACGAGAATTATCTTTTTAAATTTTTTCAATTTTCTACAAATGAATATTTTATACTACCCTCAAATAATGAGTTATTCAATTAAACACCTCATACTTGTTATAAATCACTATAAACTATTCAATCCTAATGAAATAATCAATGAATATTTCAAGGGACCTATTATAGTTAGATTTCCTCAGTGATATGAACTCACAAACATCGACATATACCATTTCAAGAAACCTAGATTACCTCTTGTCTATTTTCCTTATATCTCTTATAAATTATATACTATTTTTAAAATCATTTTACATATGAGTATGATCACATCACACTATAAGGATAAACCAATATCCATAATTATATATAATATAATCCATGTATTTTTGGAATTAATGGTCACGTATTTTCTGCCAAAACATATTCTCTTCTTCCATAAATTGAAATTACATATCTTCTTCTGCACTATTACGGTAGATATTCCCCTTTATGTTCTTCCTTTTTAGAAAAAAATCATCATCCTATCCCATGATTATATAAGTATTCTTAATAAAATTTATTTCATTCCATTTTTCACACAATTTACTTACACTTAAGATTTTGTGACCACAGATATTAGTAACCAATTAATATAATTGCCTCATATATTTTCCTTTAATTTTGAATTAAATAGACCCAATGTTTTTTAAACCTCTATAATTATCAAATATGATGACAGTATAATTGTTTCCATGATCCCTATGAAATAATCCTTAATTTTTATTATATGGTAAGTGAATATCCTATCAAGGATCTATAAAATAGCTTGACCTATTTATTTTAAACAAATCTATGAAATTTATAACTTCTCATTTATATACATTTTATTCAAATTATATGAATTTACATCCTACAGTTATTTGTATATTTGTTCCTACATTGAATATAACAGATGAAAATCATATTTCAGTTCCAAAAAATGAATTTCTAATTTTATCCTACTTGAATATTCCATGATATTCAATATACATATACTTCACTTCCAGATAAGTTATTTTATCTATAGAACCAATAAAGAATACAAGGTTATGTATCAATATCTAATACACCATAATCAATCTAAAACATAGCTACAATATTACATTATTGTTAGATTCATTTTTGATGTTATTCAATCAAATATCAATTTGTTATAGAACACAAGTTTTGAGTATATCTCATGTTTCAACAATAATAACATCATATATAAGGTCCATTCATTCATGTATTCATTCTGAAATTTTTCCATTCATTCATTAAAAGACAACTTTTTCTTCCAAATATTTTAAAATTACATGAGATTTACTCCATATAAATATAGAGTTGTCCAACAGAATCAACCTTTATTAAGAGATTACAATCATAGAGTAATGATCTAGTAAAACTATAAATGATGAGTCTATTTCCAGACACTAGTGGAAAAATGTATTTCGACGTCGGTTTTTTTACATTTTGAAGTCGGTTTTTAACCGACGTCAATAAATGCGACGTAAAAAATATAAGTTTCAACGTCGGTTTTTATAAACCGACATCAAAAACATTCGCCATGCGGGTCGTTGGAGTCGGTTTATATATAACCCGACGCCAAATGTCAGGGCCTCGGGGCTCTTTGGCGTCAGATTTTATATAAACCGACACACAAAATCAGTCCCTGGTGGTCTTCGGCATCGGTTGTTTTAAACCGACGTCGAAATTTATGATGTCGGGGGTCATTAGCGTCGGTTTTTTAGAAAACCGACGTCTAAATTTGGATTCTACACGATTTTAACATCGGTTTTTGATAAAAACCAACACAAAAAATACGTTTTATAAAAAAACTATTTTCCAAGTCTATTTTAAAAAAACCCGACGTCAAAACCTTGAAACTCTAGATATTGGAATATATACCGTTTCCCAAGCTTCGATTTGACTGGTTATGGAGCTAAAACGGACTTACAGATCAAAAGTTATGGTCGCAGTAAGTTGTACCTCGTTGTGGGTCAATCGATACAACTTTCTTTGAAGAATACATGAATTAAAAAAACCAAAATGAATATTACAAATGAACAAAAAAATATAATTAATGATTGAAACTAAATTTAATTCTTTCATTGGGCCATTTGAATCAATATATTGTTTATCATTATTTCACTTCGTTTTAAGGGAGAACTCACGCGGTAATGAAAATAGTGGGTGATAAAACAAAATTCCAAAAAACTAATGAATCTTATGCAGAAGTTTTATTTTTGTATCTTAGTTAGAAGAATCCTTCATCATCATTATAAAAATAATAAGATTTTTAGAGATAAATAAAACAATAATAATGAAATTAAATGAGGAAAATAAATACCTCGTACAAATCGTTGATTGAAGAATATTTGAAATATTAATTGTATCGAAGATGTCAAAAATGTTGAAAGAAAGAGGATGAGATTTTATATAGTGTAAATGAAAAATTCTACAGCAGAAATTCAATAAAATTTGAGCGGGATTTTGAAAATATGAACGCGTGTTGGGAAAAAAATTGAAATATCGAAGCCGCGTATTTAAAATTTTACTTTTAACGTCGGTTAAATATATAACCGATGCTAAAAATATTCTCATGTTGGGATATTAACATAAGTTTTTGGAAAAACGATGAAAAAAGTGACTTTTGACATCGGTGATTTGTAAACCTAAGCCAAAAGGTGTCTTTTAAAGTCAGTTATTGAAAAAAAAACGACGCCAAATATCAAGTCATATAATCTTCAACTTCTGACGCCCATAACTTTTGATCCGTAAGTCCGTTTTCACTCCACGATCTATCAAATTTAATAATCTGAAATTATCTAAAACTTTTATTGTGATCCTTGGTGTCGGTTGTTTGTAAAACCGATGCAAAAAGGGACTTTTAACATCAGTTATTCAAATAAACCGATGCCAAAAATGAAGTCATATAATCTCCAACTTCTGACGCCCATAACTTTTGATCCGTAAGTCCTGTTTCACTCCACGACCTATCAAATTGAATCTTTGAAAATTATATAAAACTTTTATTATGATTATTGGCATCAGTTTTTTGTAAAACTGATTCAAAAAATGGACTTGTAACGTCGGTTATTGAAAAAAACCGACGCCAAAAATCAAGTCATATAATCTCCAACTTCTGACGCCCATAACATTTGATCCGTAAGTCCGTATTTGCTCCACGACCTGTCAAATTGAATATTGTGAAATTATATAAAACATTAATTTTTATCTTTGGCATTGGGTTTTTGTAAAACCGACCCAATAAATGGACTTTTAATGTCGGTTATTGAAAAAAACCAACGCCAAAAATCAAGTCATATAATATCCAACTTCCGATGCCCATAACCTTTGATCCGTAAGTCTGTTTTCTCTCCATGACCTATCAAATTGAAGCTTGTGAATTTATCTAAAACTTTAAGTGTGATATTTGGCATCGGGTTTTGGTAAATACGATGCAAAAAATGGACTTTTAACGTTGGTTATTGAAAAAAACCGACGCCATAAATCAAGTCATATAATCTTCATCTTCCGACGCCCATATCTTTTGATTCGTAATTCTGTTTTTGCTTCATGACCTGTCCAATTGAAGCTTGGGATATTATCTAAAACATTTATTTTGATATTTGGCATCGGGTGTTTGTAAAACTGATGCGAAAAAGGGCCTTTTAACGTCAGTTATTAAAAAAATCGACGCCAAAAATCAAGTCATATTATCTCCATCTACCGATACCCATAACTTTTGATCTGTAAGTCCGTTTTCACTCCACGGCCTGTACTATTGAAGATTGGAAAATAATATAAAACCTTTATTTTGATATTTGGCATCATGTTTTTGTAAATCTATGGCCAAAAAGGGTCTTTTAACGTCGGTCTTTTAGAACCGACGTTAAACTACCGACGTTAAAAACAATTTTTCCACTAGTAAGAACACCATTTGGTGAAATGACTATCTATTGAAACATCCCCTTACCTATAAGTGTGTCTCACATTAAAAACATTTTTCCAAATCATCATGAATTTCATCATAAAATAATTGAGTTACCACAATGTTCTAAATTATTCATTTAGGATATGAAACAAAATGATGGAACCATATTCCAACATAGAAATTACAATGCCAAGATGGTCACAAAATGTGAGAGCATTGCACATCAATTGCTCCACCACAAAAATAGAATTACTCATGCCAAAAAATAGTTATACATAATTGCCAATGATCCCCTTTCAACCCTAACCATCCTGCCAATGTATATATCCCCCATAAAACATGATATATAAATATATATATTTAGCTTTAGTTATGTGACTGTGGGAATCCAATGAACTCATATCCCTGGAAAATGATACCCATATCTCTATTAGGAATAATGAAATCAACACCATAACAACCATTAAAGATTCCCAATTGAGAATAAGATGAAAAATCCATGCAAAGAAGATCCTCACCAAAACATGAATGAAGAAATATGGGAAGCTACTGTGATTTCTAACTGTCTTGCTAAACCCCAAAAGTACCCAATATGTAGAAAAAAAATCACCCCATGAATTTTTCTTTCCTTTTCATCTATAAAAAATCCTCCAAACTAGAACTCTCATAAATCTATCATTGAATATCCACTCACTGAAATCCTTGTTCATTAACAGATAAAAATATCGTAAACTTCTCACACACTCCCCTATGAAGAATATATTCCATGTGAATTTTTTCCATGAAGACTCACAAAAAAATATCATAATTCCAAGGATATTCCATTCCCCTAAATATTATCATCACTTGGGAGCACCTTGATCCTAACACACTAAAATATATTTTTCAGTTTCATTGGAATATCATTACACTAGAGTGTCTCTAACACACATATTCCATGTAATTTGAATGAATTATTATTTAATAATCCTCAATTTTGAATAATTTTTTAAATAAATATAATAGCACACATGTTTCAATTTATTCTATCAATATGATGGATATTAAAAGAATTTTCTGGTCCACACTGTTCATATAATTGATGATATCATGCAACCTTTAAGATTTAGTGATATATGATTCCATCACAATATAACTTGGGAAGAAAATTGTATTTACCACCTCATGATTATTCTATAATCAGATATCACCATGCTTTATAACACATTGAAATATATCCTTAATCATATCCATATGACCCTTCATGTAGCGTGAAATTCTAGATATTCTCCCTAAGTGATCCGAAAACTCTCCCAAATATTGTCCATACCTATATTTCATAAAATTATCCCACAAAGTGTTATTTTTAAGTATATCCCATACAAACCAAGAATTAATTCATTGAATGGAATCTAACACACTATATAGGCTGATACCTCCCACATCAAAGGTATTGTTCACTCTTATACACACTAAGTAATGGAAATTTCCTCCATGATGTTCATCTCTTATTAATGAAGTGATAAACCTTCCAATCCGGTTGATGATTCCCTTGGATTTGTTGATAAAAAAAATAGTTTTCATGGTTATGGATATTAGAATGATATTCACATGGGTGATTCTACCTCTAATGGGTAAAAAATGGTTGTTAATATTTTGGATCAATCCTAAATATGACTAATAATACCCTAAAAGCTAAAATTTCTTATTTATCCTTCTACAATAAGGTCTTAAAGGTATTCCATCAGGAATTTGTTCATTGAATCTACAACTTTTGTAGAATTTCGTCCAGATTCCTAGGTGGGGTTTCTTTAAATATACATACTTATTTTCCAATTTTTATTATTTTTTCCACTCCATGTTACTACTCATCCACAAGGTTAATTAAAATTTTTATTGATTTATTTATTCCATTACTAAAAAATATCATTTCATCTATGAACCTACGATATAACATAGTTCATGATCCCTATCTATCTTAGAAAGGAATGATCCTTCCATTCACAAGGATATATTTTGTGTTCCTCGTATCAGGATGAAAAGAATAGGTGACACTAGGTATCCTTACCATATACCCCTCACATTTTATATGATTTTATAGCCTCTACCCATGATCGAAATGTTAATCCAAGGGGAGGTATAACACTTAAAAACTAGGTCTCACACCCACTCAAATAATCAAAAACGGCTCATGACCTCCATAATAAATCCCCAATCCATGTAGTCATATGACATATCAATCTCAACCCTAATCATAATGTTAGAACTAAGATAGTTAATAATGATATCATCGATAAATTCATTTACAATTCCAATTTACACTTGAATTCTATATACTTGAATAAACCCATGTTCCTTCTCAAAGACGAGCCACAAGATAATTTTTTCCCAAATTTTGTTCAATAAATTTGAAAAAGTCTCACAAAAAGATTAATAGAAACATAATTGGGTATTTTATGATAGATGAAGTATATTACACATTTGGAATCAGAAAAACTATGTAACCAAAAAACACTCTAGTTAATTATCCCACTCTAAATTATTGTTGAACTACCTCGATCACCTAATTTTGGATGATATCCCAAGACATAAAAAAGGCCATTATTTTCCATTGGTCCCTAGAGAGCTATCCAAAAATAAGAAAGACTCCACCTACTTAATTTCATTTTCATTTGTTATAAAATCCACATATATATTATCATTTTCCTCCAAACAGTTGAATAATGATGTCGAGAAAACAACCAGAGGTAGTCTCACCTAGGTGACACCCCCCTGTGCTAGGGGTTCCAAAAAGAAGATCATCATAATGTCCCATTGCAAGATTCCATTCAAAATAATTCCTTATTGTAAGATCTATTTTCCATCCCAAGATTCAACATCTATAAAAATTTATTTTCATTCACACACTCTTAGAAAAATCTTGGATTATGATTTATTTTCTTACTCTAGGGAATTCTTGATATTTTTATGACATATCTTTTAATATTAATTATTTTTTGAGATATTGTATTTAGAGTTTAATCCATTATGGAAAAATCATCATCAATCCAAACCTCAAGTATTATCTGTTTGAGACTATCAATGTTCATCTTGATCTCAATGATTCTTGATATATTATTTTTCACTTAAAATCCTTGTCCTAAAAGACATTCTTTAACCATTTGACATGACAAGAAAACCTCTCCCATGTTCATCCATGCAATGGCTTCAAATAGGAATCATGAATAGCTTATAAGACGGTCTCACCCTTCACTCAAAAAGTAAAGTAAATGAAATTGTAATTTCTTCTATCATCCCTATTTAGGATCTCCATAAAAAAGTTAATTATCTGGCATGGATATCATTAGATTATTTAGAAAATCATGGGGAACAATGTTGATGTGTTGAATCATGGATAAAAAATGATCAATCATGCACCAAATCCTCCCACATCCCTTATGATTATTACACTATGTAAACCTATCACTAAAAAACCCGAAGCCCAATAACACACTAGTTACCATAAAATCCAAAAAATATTATATCACACTGAAGGAACAACATCCCCTTCCTAATTCCATGATTCCTCATATATATAGAGTTTAAATGCCCTCCCATGAACCACACTACGGTCCGTGTGTTGACTCCTAATAGATATTAAAATAATATCCACCTTACTGATTCCTCGTATATAGATTATATAAAATAGAATAAATTTTCCCTCCCCCAGTGATCAATTTCACTATAATATGATGTGAAGATATGTACACATAATAAAAAAAATTATATTTCTAAAAGATAAAAATCTGAGAAATATATGGAAGTCCATTCATGTCGGCTGAGAAGGTAGTGTTCCTATCAAGTGAGGTTAATCTATACTCCTTCAACTAGGGTTAAAAAATTGAAAACATATAATAATTATATTTACCAGTGTCCTTTGAGAGAATCTTACCTTTTAACCATGGCTTGAGACTCCTAGAGTTATATACAATATAATAATTCATCGATAAATACATTATTTTCAATGTGAAAAGTGGAAACAATAGTATTTTAGTACGACTGATAAGTGTTGAGGACCTACTTTAGTTTGTCTAGATTAATCAAACATCCATTGGTCGGAGTTGGAGTCCCCTTTTTAAATCCACCCTTTAGGGGACACTTGGGATACAATGAAGCCTCATCCTCCTCAATATCAATAAAAAAAAACAAAAAATGGTTAGGTGGGATAACCCCATGCTTTTGGGAAGTCAATGAAGAATATGAAATAAATTTATGATCATACTAATTATTCATAGTAATTCCATAATTATGATGAATTGATTATGATGTGTCCAAATAAAATATCTATGAACAATCTAGAAGATCACCTTGAGGCTCTAAAAGATGAGGCACATAATCCCTCTCCTTAAAATTAGTGAAACAAATTAACCGGTACTTTATAAATTCAAAAAAAAAACTATCTTCCTATAAATCACATGAGTATGAAAATATCATAGGTGAATGTTCATTTATCAATAGTTCCCAATGTGTGTTACCGAACATAGGCACACGTTATAGAGGAGAATAACATCCGGAGAAAGGGACTACATAATAAAAACTAGCATCGTGGGGAGCAATGGGAGATGAAAGAATTCCTTCATATGAAACCAGACATACATTTGACACAACTAGGGTGGAAACCTTGGAATCATCCTCAAATACAATTTAATTCCATAAAACACACCAATGTACACACATCGAATCTTCATACATGATTCGAAAAACCGGGTAAAAAATTGATAATGAATCTACCTCCATCACGAGAAGACTCCACCAATATGGATGAAAACATTTTATGGTAAATTTATTGATATGTCAATCACAAAACATATTTAAAATATGATTATGACTTCAGGCTTCTGGTTTTCTCATCCACACAAAAAAATGATTGAGAGCATCACCTACATTCTGTATCAATGATGGGTTGGGAAGCATAATTGGGAGTCTTAGAAGGAAAATCCAACCCACAAAATAACATAAATCCTTCCCCAATTAATAATACCATGAAAAAAAGAAAGTGAGAACCTCCAAGAATCACAAGAACAAGCTTCCATGGACAAATACTTCTCGTAGTTATATCAACAGAATAGATGAATATAAAATCTAAATATAGAGGTCAAGAAGATATATTCAAGGGGATTCATCCCCCAAGATTTCAAAATATCATGGAAAATATTCTAGGGTGAGTATCTTGTCCAAATATCACCACTATTGACTAATAATGGTCAGTTGATGCCTTTCCAAGCTCATATGTGAATATATTTTATTTCAGACACCAATTCTATCAACCTAAGAACTCTGGGAGTATCAAAATTCCAAAAATTATCATTAGATAAAATGAACCATACATTGAGCTACATACAAAGAAATCAAATTTTAAGGATGGTGGAACTAGGCCATATTCTTGTATGTAGAAGGATTTAATGGAAACAATGAAGTTGGGGGAGATCTAGTCATCTTCATAGATTGAGATAGAAGATCAACCACAATATGTACTTTTAGGAAAACCTCCACAATAATAATGATAGACAAGGGAGTCTGAACTGATGTTTTGTGAAGCATGTAATAGATATTCGAAAAACCATATTCCTTGTTACTATAATATTTGTTTCCCATTGGGTATTTTAAGTTTTTTTATTTTGAGTCATAATGAAATAAATATTCCTCCTTAGAGTGGCACATTGGTTTAACATTAATAATGACCACATTTTTTTAACATTCATAACATATAATGTTTATTAATTTTTTGATGTATTTATTTTTTATACAATTATCAAACTTCTCTAACAAATCTTCCTTCTTCTATTTTATTTTTCTATATCCCTTATTATACAAATTTCTTATGTCAACCCAAAAGTCAGGAATATCAACTAATATATGTCATAGAAATATTATTTCTCATTAATTATCTTAAAAACAAATGACTTAATAACTCATTATTATGGAGAAAACTAACGATTTGGTCATGTTTTGATTTTGGATCTTAAAATTCACTAGTTTCATTGATTTATTTAAATTCAGTATCATATTCAAAATTCAACTCATCCTCCAACCACTCTTACTAATTTATGTATAGTTTATAATTAAAAACCACTCCATAGTATTTATTCATTTTTATGTTAAATTTTTTATATTTTTAAGTGTATCCTTTAACTCTACTTTGAGTCATAACATTCCATCAATGGTAGCTTCATCACCATAGTATCTTTCCTCTATTTTTGTTTTTCTGATAATTTAAAAAATATATCCACTGAAATATTGAAATTACCTATCACTTCTATTTTATTCATTCAAAAAAATTTCCCCTTGTGAAAGATTGTTATTCCTTTCAAATAAAATTTCCTTAGTACTCATATTGCCTTTATAATTACTTTTTAATTTATTCATGAGTATTTCATCTTATTCATAACTATCTCAGAACATCATTGACGTCATTCCAATAAGGTACCAAACATTTACTTGTCTTAATAATGTGATTGAAATTCTCATTTATACATTAATTTTCCTATTTGTAGATTTGATGTACGTAATGACATAACCACTTCATCTTCTTTCTCTTTTAAATCAACTTTAAATGAATATTTCCTCTTTTACTTCAAAACAATATTCATATTTTCATTTCCTGTGGAAATGATATCATTTTAATCATTTTATAAAATTTCATATAGAATTATATATATCTCTTTACATTCTCCCCTTGATAACAATACAATTTATATATTGAATAAAATACCATGAATATCGATTTTTAAACATTCATGCCAAAACACCGAAGTAGTGTTTCATATGATTCTTCTATATTCGAAACTCATTTTGCATATATATAGAAATTTATTTGAGATTAAATACTTCTAAAAAACCAACTAATAAGAACATTGATGATATAGAACAACTAATCTAATACCAAATATTGGTAAAAAATAATGTAAAATTCTTTAATGATGGTGAATTAGAGTATTCACATTTTAAATCAATCCCACACTTATATTTTTCTATCATGATGTTGAACAATCTAATATATTTAGCCCATTAAAATTTATAATAAAAAAACAAATATAGTATAGATCTAATAGTTTTACATGGTTCACCCATACGTCGATATATCTATGATGAATACACGATGAAATTGGAGAGAGTTACAAATTTCACTAAAGGGTACTACTATTAACTTGTTTACAATGGAATCATTATCCAACAAGTTTATATACATTTATAAGTAACACAATATGACTCTCTCTAATAAATTAGACACACTTCTCTTATGAAAAAAATCATCCAATGACTTGAATCAACAGTGCAATGGATCGTAATGTAATTATTGTGTTATAAACCTTATTTTTAATTTATGGGATTAATTATCCTCTACCATATACTCTTTTACCCTCGAAAAGTCTTATATATGTAAAATTAACTATAGAAGTTCCTCATTGTTTAATTTGATTCACATAATTTTTTCATGGTATCCTTCATTTCATTTGCGTTCATTGCTTTATTTTTATATCATATAATTCCATTACCAATGAAATCAATTTCATTTATTCTTTCATGAAAACCCAACTTCATGAAATTTCTTCACAAAATAAGAACACATTGAAGGGGAGAAATTACCAACCTCGAAGTTTTTTTTAAAAACATTATCTCTTTTAAATAATATTCATTGTAGTCCATTAATATATAGATGAGTTAGAAAAAAATATTCCATATAAGATTGAATATTTTTCCTTTATAAAAAATTAATTCTTATAAAATTGTCCTTTACATCCAATATTTTTTACCACCGCATAATAGTTTCTATATATGACCTATGAGAAATTTCAGTTTCTTTTAACAAAAAACATTTAGTATTTTCAGTGTCTAGATAGGATTTATCCTTTGCGACCCTATGTTACTCCAAACTCTTTTCATAAAATCATCCACCAATATAATATTAATTCATTGAAATAATATTTCAAAAACATAATTCATATAAATATACCCTCATATAATTATTTTGTGGCTCTACATAATAATTTTGGGAAATTTGTTACTTTTTGCAATATTTTATCCATGCAATTCTTTCCTGGTCTTACATAATTCATTCATAGTCCTGAGTAATTATTTCATGGAATTTATAAAATTTAACATAATTTCAACTAAAATTTCCCATTTAAGGTGGACATTTAGTATCATCACATAACCAACTAAAAAGGTTCTAGAAACTACCTATTTAAGAATTTATTAATATTCAATATTTTTATATCTTAATCAAAATTATTTATCAACAAATAGAACCTATAAAATCCTAGATCAGAATTAACTGAATTTTTATAATATATTTTATTAATGATTTATAGTTAAAATATATGAAAATTCATTATACTTTTTGGATCGTTCGTTCAAATATGATACTAATATTAGATTATGTTGGTATGATCACTCTTGAAAGGATTTTTTAGAACCCAAGAATTTGATGGTTATTTATTACTAAATTGTTTTATGCCATGTCACCTCATACATACTATAATATATTCTATATTTGTTTAGGGAATCCCTTTGTGGTGGATTAATTAGTTATAACAACCCCGTAAATGAGAATAATAATGAATTTAGACATGATACCATCGTTGGCTAAAGAAGTTATTATCACTCTTGAGAGGTTTTGTTGTAAATCAAAAATGTGATGAGAATTTATTATTAATATTTCTTTCATATAACATCATACATGTATTTTTATTCTATATTTGTTTAGGGAATTTTTTTCTAGAAGCTTAGGGACTTTTACAAACACCCTACATGAGCGCCTTAGTCTATTTGTAGACTTTATAATGTGTGATACTAGTAAGGATAATGGCCTTATGATACATAGATGAGATAAATAAGTAATTGGTGAGGATAAGGGGATAATGAAGATACATAGAAAAATATTTATGAAGAAATAATGATTATTTTATTCATTTTAGATCATATATTGATTTAATATATAAATATTTTGATACAATTTTGATTAATTTATTAATTAAATTAATTACATTACAAATGTATTATTAATTTTATTCCTACTTTGACAGGATACATATAAATTGAAATTAATTAAAAAAAGAATAATATTATGATTCAAATCATGAATGTAATATTCACATAATTGGATGTTTAAAGAGAGAGTTTATTGCTTAATGTGGAGGATGAAAGGGAAAATTATTAGAAAGGAAACTAGAAGAATCACTCATAGAATGTATTAAAAATTCACAAAATTACTATTGGTTTATTTAAAAATGTGAAGCAATCCATGAAAAGGAAAAAATAGAGATGATGTGAAATCATTAATAGTCTAAAATTTATATTTTTGATATGAACCAAAAACTATGGAATAAATAAAGATCCTATTTTATTAATATCAAAAACAAATCCTATAATAATTTTCTTAGGGACCACGAGGATTAAACAAGAAGAAGTTATTGGATGATTTATTTGAATTAAATGCACATCCTTCCATAATCATTGATTATAAATAAAGAAGGAAGACAATGCTAAAATAAGAGAATAAAATCTATCCATTATTATAAAGTGCTTTTTTGTAAAGACTTTCATCAAGATACGATATCATTTAATTTGGATTTACCATATTCACCCTTCCCCACTTACCCTCTCATGTCTAGCATGAAGGGTAACTATCCATTTTTGTGATGGGTAATGTAATGTAGGGGAATGGTGCATGTGATTGTTTTAATCATGTATGGTTTACAAAAATTTAAAATAAATTTGAATTTATTTCCTCTTTTTATCTCATGATAATTGTGTTATTAATCTAGAAATTATTTTTTATCAACTAATTAAAATGAATTGTGTCTGACTATTGCATAGTTTAGGAAAAATATGTTTAAATAAATCATCAATACCCTTAATTTTTTGATAACTACATGTAATTAACTATATTAAATAAGGTATTTTTTTTAAATAGGGTATACTTAGACCAAGGATATATATCATACTGATAGTGAATAAAATATTTAAAATCAATTTAACATTTCAATTAATATACAAGAAAACATAAAAATTACAAACCCCGATCACCAACTCAATATTATTATAACATTATTTTATATCATTATATCTATTATCTTTTTATAAGTTAATCTTAAGAAATAAATTTTCAATTTCTAAATTATACTTTAACCATATTAGTTGTTTGACCATGAACAATATATTTATTATATTTAATTATTTAAATCCATTAATTTGATATTAAATATAAATAAATCACATTGATCATCCCATAAAAGAATAATGAAACACTACGGGTTGACACATTTTAAATTCATTTCCATTGATGGTTGAAAATTAATTTTAGGATAGTAAAGTATTTTTTTTAATACCTATTCTTTTATTTTCATTTTTTACTCAGGTTGTGTTTAATATATAATTCATATTCAATATTTTAATCACAACCAGTTCACATGATAAAAATTGATGGAGGTACTTGAATGAAAATATGAAATATAGAAGAGGATGAGGAAGGAAAAAACAAATTGATGAAATGGATGGAAATAGAAAGAAAAAAAATCATCCTATGGTGCACAAGTAATATATTTTGTGCTAAGAGAATTAATTGACCATACTAGACGATCAAAAAATAGATTTCATCTTAGAATAATAATACCATCAGAGGATACTTCACACTTTAAGATAAATCTTGTGATAATCTAGATGATCTCAAACAAGATCCATTTCTATTGACTACCTAATGAAGATCTGAACATGAATTCTTATATCTTTATTAAACTCTACGATACATTTAAATTTCAAAACATTTCAAGAGACATGGTAATACTTTGACTTTTTTATTATTCATTAAGAGATCATTCCCAATAAAGGGCACAAATAATTTCATCAATTCCATCACCCCATTTGAGGATATAGAATGAAACCTTATTACCTTTATCATTCCACCCTACTAATCAGAAAAATTTCACACTAAAAGTTTAGTCATTAGTTAATATGTTGATAAATCACTCTATAACACATGGGAAAGATTCAACGATTTAATTAGAATATAAATTCATAATGGTAGTGGGATTTTATTATTATTTAAAACATTTTAAAAATGTTTATCATAGGATAACAAGTATATAGTTCATGCTCTAATAAGAAAATATCTATAAAAGAAATCCCCAGAGGAGAGAAAAAATTTATTGGATGCAATGGTGAGAAATAGATTCCAACAGAATCTTAAAGGAATAAAAATAATATATGTCAACATGGAAAATAATAATGAATTTATTGTGACCCATATAGGTTCCCTAACCATTAAAATGGATAATAAGACGGCCTAATAGAAATTATAGGGTATGTATAATGAACATGTTAACTATGCTGATTATAACGGTCAAAATAATTTTTAGGATTAATGATTGTAATGACATCAAGGACTAGGATATCAATAGAGTGAACCAATATATTAGCAAGGACTATCTCCCAATAAGAAAATCCATAAATATAGGATAAATTAGCCATATTCATTACTACAACTGGAGTACCTATTAAATAACTTATTTTATATTCATAAGATCATGGAGAAACAATCAGAGAGTTTAAAGAGGAATTTAAAGACCAACAAGCTACACTCTGAAAACAATAATTTCATTCTAGATGAACTAAATATCAACATAGATAGAGTGCATGGGGATTACTTCGAGGAATCCTAGATTTACATCCTCATATATAACTTAAGGACATAATAATGAGAAGTGGGGGAAAACAAAAGACAACCTTAAACCAAGTATTGAACAATTAGAAAGAAAAGATGATAAATAAAATGAAAATAAATAAATAAAAAAATAAAAAAATTGATAATGTTGAGTAAAATTATGAAATATAAGAATCCCAACTATAAAATCCAAGACATAAATTTGTAGATGGTCCTGAATGAGGGATAATTAGATCTTAAAATTGTAAATTTCTAGACCAATTTTAAAAAAATTCATAGTATCATACCATTTATAGAATTACTCACCAAAAAACTAACACACAAAAAATTTATAAAATAGTTGGCGTCCAAAAAGAGTCAAATTTATAATATGGGAACCATTCCATTAAAACATGATGCTTTGATGATGGAATTAGATGATTTACTAAAAATAATTAAGTACCATGTAGTTTTTACACTCTCTTTTTTATTTGTAAAATAATTTGAATAACTTTGTGTTTCTAAGGATCAATTGTAAACATATTATCATAATAAATGTTCATAATAAGGGGTTTTAGAGGATAATGAACATATGACTTAAACACAATATATATGATTTTATTGGGAAATATCAGAGATGGATAATTGAATATGTCATAGTTAATGTGGATAAATTCTAATTTTCAAAAGAATTATTTGTCCTTAACATGGAATAATATAGGACCCCATATATATTGGGGATAATTGTAATTTATACTCAAAGATAATTTATAGATGTATAGAATGGGGATATATTCCTAGAATTTAGTAGTGAGAAACTAATTTTCAATATTCCCCATGACATGGAGTTTTATGATGTATCTGATAATGATATGGTGGATGAAAACATGCTTCAAGCTAAAGATATTACTATAGTATAAGTAATTAATGAGTTATGTTTTTTCCAAAAAAATAAGGGACCACTAAATAGAAAGGAATAAAACATGTTATCAGATCACTAAGTATGCATTAGAAGCTGATCGAACCATTTTTGAAGACTTCGAGTAGGTATGGATAGTAAAATACTTATACTTTGGATTTTGAGGATTAAAAAACATGTGGTATAGACTGATGGAGGTGAAGAATTTGATCCAATGAGGAAGAGTACAATGATTTTCAGAGGATTTAAAAAGGTCTTAATATGTTGGTTGTTTATAGATGAGTCCATTTATAGATCCATCCTTAGTAAAATATTTCCAATACCAAATCACATGAGATAGGAAGAGGTTAGGCTGAGATAATGGTGCCAAAAAAATCATTTCAACTATGAAAAATGATTTTTTTAGAATTTTTTATTTTTTTGATGTAGGTACTCTCCCTCTATATTTTTGATTTTCATTGAAAATTGGTTTTTATATTTACCTGAGAATTTTCATTATCAGGCTTGATATGATGGCATAAGAAAGTAGTTGGAAGGAAATCAAAGTGGATATTGGGAGGTGATTCTCATTATAAAACTATGTTCCCCTCTTGAACTATTACTGAAAAGAACCCATAAAAAGGAATAATAATAATTCATTTATAAAAGTTGAATTACATTAATGAAACATGGTCATACGTTTTTTAATTTTAGTAATTATTTTACTGCCTTACTTTCTATTTTTGATATTTAAATTGAAAATGAATTCCCCACTATTTGATGTTTTATTTTATTTTATTGTCATTTAGAGAATTTTTTTTATAATCATTATGTTGTGTTTTTAATATATATTTCAATAAACATTTTTAAGGAAAATATGGGATTGAATTAGTACATATTTACATGAAATATTGATTTTATTTATCAGGATTTAGGGATATTAGTTACTTTTTGTAAATAGAATTTCTATGAGACATTCCATGAATGAAATTTATAAAATATTTTGTTTATCAATATGTTATTAGTTTAAATTTCGATATTTAATTTTCCCAATTAAATTTAATTATATTCAAGAGATTTTATAAGCATAATGTTTTCAATTAATTATTGAGTATATATATTTAGTAAAATGCAGACATTATTTATTATAGAACAATATTTTATACTTATTGAAGCTATACATGTAAATATTCTCTATTAAGATTATTGTTTTAATTTTTTTGATTAAGTCCATCATCTTAAGAAGTACCTTAATGATGAGTCCTACTTAGTCTTAGTGAATCCATGAATATAATTATTATATAAGAGTAACAAAACATGCCTAAATTGTCTTTCCCTACCCAACTCTAATTATGATTCATTGTTTTCAAATAGATGAGTGTGTGAGAGATATTTCCACGGTGTAAGGGAGGTACACAGTAAAGACTATAATCGTGGTATTTATTCTATGGTAATTAGGGAAAGGCTCATTATTTTTAATTATTATGATATAATGTACATTTAATTTAAATTGGTGTTTTTCATCGGAAATTCCAAAACCACTATTTCTTGACCAATGGCCTTATTTTAACTATTATAAAAACTATTGTGAGGAGATAATTAATTGTTGGGTGATGGATGTGATATATTTTCCAAGATTAAATTTCTGAAAAAATTGAATAAAGGAATGAAAAAAAAATCAATGGGGAAAATTTTCACTATAATTCTTTGATAAATGACTTTTCATTCAGTTTTGGGAAAAAGGGAGATGTCATTTTATAAGGTTTCATTTTTTATTTATCTCATTTTTACTCTCTTGTAAACTAATTTAGATATTTTACACCTTTACTAGATTTATTTATTTCTACATCATTTAACACCTACCATAATAAATTAGAGTAATTTTATTCTAATGGTAAAACACCCATGATTAATTATTTTGTTAAATTAACGTTTTGGAGAATGTTGGCACATTGTGATCCTATGGTAAGGATAATGCTTCAATGTTTGAGAAAAACTCTATTTATATTTGTAGAGTGAGAAATGATTGATTTTTTTTATTTTTGATAAATTAAAATTGTTATTAACATTGGTAATGAGGTGACATAGGCATAAAAACAAAAATATTTCATAATTCAAGATGAATATTCGACACATATAACAAATTTACATGATCAAGGACTATAAACCTTTATGATCTCTAGAGGGTTGATACAAAATAAACAAATTATGTAACCGAATTTCAATATATCTAACAAATATCATAATATTATCACCCTTATAGACATATTACAATTAAATTATTCCATCAAAACCTAAGGAAGTAAATCATTAGGTAGGGTGAGCTTAAATGCATAGTAAGGTAAAACATGAAGAATAACATTCATAATAGAGAATAAGATCATCTTAATGGTATGAAAACATAATCAATTGCATCTTCTAATTAAAAAACATTCATACCCAGATAATATTATATCCTAAAAAAATCAATACATTATAGAAGAAAGATCAATAAGGGTATCAATGTAATATTAAGCATTCAAGATTCATAACATAGAAATGTGACACCATAATCAATGTGAATAAATATTTTGTTGAAATATCTTTTCTCAATCAGGTCCATAAATTATCTTATGATAATGAATAACATAAATTATACTAATGCAATATAATATGGATATAACTATTAAATTTCATATCCACACATAATTTTGTTAGCACAGCTAGAAGCAATCATACTAATGCATCAGAATGTGGACCAATCTATTCATAATCATGTACAATCTTATCATTATCATCTCATTTTATATTAATATCACATTAACCAATGATTTGGATTTATAAAATGTTCCAATTATCTACAAAATAAAAAACCAATTATATGTACACCACAAGGCCATGAAAATAATTATCATTTATTTCATAGGATAACTCATGGAAAAGAAAATTGGTTTCAACAAAAACATTTTACAATAATAAATAAAAATATATAGAATGAACAATAATGGTATCATAACATCATATTCATAATAATTCACAATTAATATTAAAGGATATATCCATATATAAAATTATTATAAACAGTTCAATAAAACATTTCTTGAAGAAAAACCTTTTTCATTTAGAAGTCAATAATTTAAAATCTAAAAATATCAAAATAATATGTAAAATATTTTCATTAAAAAATAACCATATAATAATATAAGGGAAACTTAAAATCAACATGTACTCATAATGGGGGTAAAAAAAATTAATGTGGTATACTTTGAATCATATATTCTGTTCACACTTTAAAAAAACATCACTGATCAGAAAATTATAAAAATATTATTTTAAATGTATTTATATTAATTAAAACATTTGTTAAAAATATTTTTATAAATAATTGTAAAATATTTAAAAAATAATCACAAACAATTTATTGAAAATATAGACATGGAGGGAAAATATTATATACCAATGAGAAAGTAATGTCTATTTTTATTGAAAATATTTTCTCAATATTTTTATGTTCCAAATAGTAGATTTGATACTATTAAATGATATTTAAAAGAATACGTAGATGACAATAACATAACTAGGGTTTTGAGGATAATATTATTTTAATTTCCCTCAACTAAAATTTATCATTGAAAGTTATAAAACTAAATGAAATTGTTAAATATAACTATTACCTCATGTCACATATTTCTTAACAGACATTTGAAAATCCTTTATGTTTACTATAAATTTATTATAAATATATTAGATATTTATTAGAATAAATATTTTAAAATATTATTTACTTATAAAAACTTATTATATTTTTATAAACAATTATTAATTAAAACAAATGTTTTGTGTGATAACTACTTTTTTTTTCAAGAATGTTTTGGTTCTCCAGTCTCGATCCCACTAAATTGATCATGGATAAGTAATATGAAATATTTTATTAATTTCATAAATATAACATTTAATGATAATATACCATTTTATAACTATTAATATAATGTTGTGATGAAAAGTCAATTGCATCACATAGCAAAGACGGTAGTCTATTCGTACGCTTTGTTGATGTTTATAATTTTTGATAGATGGAATTAATGAAAAATAAATAAAAATTAAAATTTAGAAAAAATAATAATATTATAAATATCAGATATATTTTTTTGATATATAAATTTTACCATCAATGTTAACTGGTAATGAAAAATTAAACACATTGCTTCATGGAGGTGGTGGTCCATATGTATTCACATGCGGTATTCCCTTTTTTCCATAGGATATAAAGAAAGTGGATAAGTGTTATTAAATAACTATAATAATAATTTAACATATTTAATATACAATATTAATTATAATATAATAGTTAAAATAGGTTTATATGAGTTTGATCAATATTTAAAATTGAATTTACTCGGTTAAGATTTATAACTTTTCATAGAGCATCTTCCTTTGGATAAATCCTTAATCCTTTGAAGTATAATATTTTGAAAATAATAGAATATTTAGGATATTGGGATGGAATCCAATAGGTTATTAGGTCTGTTATAGATTTATATATAAATCTAATACTTTTTGAATAAGTGAGGATATGTGGTTCCTTTGTTTAATTAAGGGAAAGGACCCATTGGGAATAATTAAACAATATATACTCCATAATCATGTAAAATAGCACCATGGCATGGAACATTAGATTATAATATATTATAGGGTTTCAATAAACTCAACAAAACACATTTATACAATCATTTTGTATATTTTAATCCTTATATCCTAGTGGAGCCACTTTGATTCCATTTTCATCTAATTCATGATAAATTAATTTTTTTACCATCATAAATTAACTATATGACCAAAAATAAAATGATAATTTTATGAAAAACATTAAATTATGAGTCAAAATTTTTAAACCATTATCTTTTTGTTCTATTTATATAGGTATTATAAGTTACATTAAATAAAATAACAGAAAAATTAAGTAAATGTTATTTAGGAAAATACCCCAGTTAAGAGTATAAATCATTTTACATGGAAATAATGTAATTTGTTGTTTTATATAAATTTTGTTGGTTAAATAAAAAAATAAATTTTGTTATACTATAGTATCTAAAAAATTGAATAGAAAATTCCAACCCTAATATTATGTGCAAAAACCAAAAAAATAGTTTCACTTTGAAAACAATATCACCATAATAACAAAATTGGTGTCTGGTTTCCAATATACAAAATATATAAAAAATACATTATTTGAAATATTTAATATTTTTTTTTTCATGAAGGTGTTTAAAAAATTATTAACTACTTAATAAATCATAATAATTTCAAAAAAGTGATGGTATTTGAACATTACAATTTCACTATTTATCAAAATATCAACTATTTTAGAAGAAAATTAAAAAATTATACAATAGATGAATTTTAAATGATGAATGAAAATTGTTTATCCGTTTTATGAAATTAAATATTTTATAATTTAAAAAATAAATTATCCAACATATGCACAAAAAGAAATAAAACCTATTTTTGAAGAAACTTTATATTTAAAGATTGAATTGACATTACTAAAAATTGATTAATTATTTATAATTAATTAAAAAATACATTTTACCTATATTAATATATTATATAAAATATTTATAAAGTTGATATTCTAATTAATTCAAATAATTTCAATGGTTTGGTTATAATTGTTACTTTTAAATTGAAATATATTAAAGTCCACTTAAAGCTTGGTGTTCCTTACTAATAAATCTGGGGAACACAAAAAAAAATTATTTAATGAGAAAAATGTCATAAAATACTATGGTTTTATAGAATATGAATCCATAAAAATAAATTGAATAGTGGAGATGCATATCATTTAAAAAGGCAAATAAACCAAATACATGATTTACTTGTCTCTTTGAAAAATGAGCAGTTTTGAAAATTTTCTCCACTTATTCTTGAATATATAATTATCCATTTAATAATTTTATTATATTAAAATTTCATTTAAATAATGGTAGTGTGACAATTTATTTATTATGTTTGTATTTCATTATTTAGGACAAGCCTGAATTCATGCATGGGGTATTTAATATCTTGATTTCAAGTATACATTTTTAACGATGAAGAAGATTTTATTATTAATTAAAATTAATTATTATTTCGAATCTTATCATTGTTTTATATATTATTTGATAGGATAAATGTGAATTAAATTTGAAGTAAAAAATAAATAAAATAATATCCTGATTCATTTCATGAAATTCATATTAATTTTATGAGATGTCTGAAGATAAGGTTTACATATTTAAGTGGATCCTAGAAATGGAAATGGAGAAAATGTAAACTAGAAGTGACATTAGAAGCATGAAATCAAAATTCATGGGTGACTATTTTTTTACACCACGTGATGAAGATACTTTAAATTATGAAAGCAAGATCAAGCATAGGCTTTCATATCATGAATGTTATCTACAATCTATGAAAATATGTGATAAATGTTTTTTTAATGTTTTGATATTATGAAGATCATGGATAAATAACACAATGAATTTATTAAGTAACACTGTCACTAAACCGAAATCATATTTTAGATGAACTGATGTAATTAAATCTACCTTGGGCTAGAGTCTTGTCCTATAAATAAATAAAAGAAGTTGATGCTCTGTTGATATAATACAATATTTCCCTTATTATGATGTTTTATTACTAATGAGTCTTCTTCTATGATAATCTATAACTTATTTACGATATAATTTCATTATTTCTTCCCAAATTACCCACTCATTACAAGAATAATAGGGTAACTATCCATTTTTGTAGGTAATTTAACAATGGGGTGGGGGTGTATGTGAATTACATTCCTATTTCAGTATTATGTTTTGGATTCTTTAATAACAATCCAATTTCAATTTCTTTCATTTTATAATATCCTAACCATTAGTATAAGAATATGAAAAATATCTCTTTCATGACTAATTACCTTAAATTACCCATGACTATTGAATAGTTTAGTGTAATTATGTATAAATAAAAAATTGAGACACTTAATTCATTAATAACCCTATGTAATTGACTATTTTGAAAGGTAGATTTCGGCATTAAAAAGGGATACAAAGAACAAGGTTCCCCTTAATCCCAACTCAAACAAAAAGAATGAAAAATAAATTTGTTCTCTATATTCTCTGGCACAAAAACCTAGAAATTTTAAAACCTATCATATTATTTCTCAATATTAAGAATACATTGCTCATGTTACTTTTTTATCCACTCTCATTATCTCATAATATTTTGTAATCAATTTTTTATTCATAAAATCTACATTCACCTTATCATGATTTGAAACATGATCTCATATATTAGTACATTTATTTTTTATGTTTTACTAGTTTGAGTTTAAATATATATTAATAAATTTGATTATCATTATAGGAAATAACAATTCCATATATGAGATGATAAAAATATGTTATTTATGATAAATTTGTCAGAAAATATTGTTTATGTAACACCCCAATCTTGCACGGCATGTTGCCCTTCTAATAATGCAGTAGCTTGCGTTGTACACAATATGGAGTTTTAACACACCACAGGCAATCAAACAAGCCGTTATTAATAGTAATACCTCCTTTTGAAATTTTATAAATTTCATTTTTTCAAATTGACTTCATTTTTGGATTCTTAAAATCAAAATTAGCTAAGGGTGAACTTTTGGTACTTTTCTAAAAACTTTCAAATTTTGATGAATAGTTAAAAATACTGAATTTTAATTAAAAACCACAATTTTAATCAAAACAATTAATAGTGTTAAAATTTACGTTTGAAATTTTTTTAAGTGTCATTAGATTATATTTTTATCATTTTATATAATTAAGGTCATTGGATTTAATTTCACATTTTAACTGAACATAAACTAGTGTCAATCTTTTGATAGTTATTATTTCTTAAAAACAAGGTTTTTGTTTTGAAAATGGGAATTAATTTTAAAATAAATTCATCCAATAATATGATTTGAATTTGGAAAAAACAGATTCCATATTAGGAATCATGAGGAACAAGTTGTGTAAATAGGTAAATTTTAATTTTAGACATTATGAATAATTATTTCGGTAAATATATTATTTACCATGGTTAAAGGGTATATCTAGTAAATAAGGGTAAAATTAATATTATAATAATATTAAATTACACTAAGATGTGTCCTATTCCTATTGGTTGATACATTTACGGCCATGGGAATCCATGGGTCGATTTTTGGACCCAATGGAGCAAGTTGGGAGTTATAATAACACTTTATAATAATTAATTTCAAGTAATGAAAAAAATGACATAAACATATATATTTTAGTAAAAATATGTCTAAATCGGGATATATAAGTTATATACTAGAATATAAATACTTATTTGAAATCTAAAAATATTTACTACATAATTTAATTTTTTTTATAATTTTTAGGCATTAAATAATTAAATTTATTTATGACATAATGGTGGGTAGTAATTACCATACTAATGAAAGAATCAAATAAATGGTATTATAAATATTAAAAAAAATATAAATTCAAGTTTTTTAGGACATAGAAAAATTTTATAGGTTAATATGACATGGTAGGCTTGATTCAATGTATTTGGTTCGAAGTAATCATGTTCTAATTACTCACACAAAAACCAAATAATAAAAAGTGTCAAAATTGAGATACATGCATTTTAAAACAAATATTATATTATTATTTTATATAATAGTCCTAAAAATTTATGGTTCATACAATGAACATATATAATGATATATATATAATTAATTAAATACATTAGGTTCTCTTGTCATTATATAGTGTGTTTATTAACCAATTATTATAATAATACCTGAATACAGGGTAAAAGTTAAACTATTTAACTAGATTCAAATTTTAAAGATAAGGTTAATATGGTGACCCAAACCTCTCTAAAACCTATTTGATGAGATTTGTTTTACCCATACCCACCTTTTAATTGAAATAATTCATTTTTGATCCATTAGAAACTGAAAATGATTTTATTATAAAATAATATTTCAATCTTTTCCTAAGGTGCCCCTCACCTCTCTTATAAAATGGAACTTCACCTTATCTCAAAATCACACCTCCAAAGCCAATTGGCTGGCCGAAACCTGAACAGATATCCTCCCAATTTCCCTCACTTCAACCTATATGCCGTATTTTGATCAGAATGCAAACCTATGGAGCCATTTTGATCAACTCAAAAGGAAACACCTGAAGAATAGGTAATAATTTCACCACCCTCTTTCAAGTTCTTTTCTTCTTCCACTTCTTCTTTCTACGTTGGTTATATTATTAAATAATAACTCTAATATCCTCTATACACTTTGATGTTATTGAAAAAATGTTACAACCATATTCATTATTATATCCATCATATGAATGACAAAGTCCCCATACATGCGTACGTATGGATTACCGTCTCCAAGTCATGTTGTAGTTTGTTATTCAAACACCTAATTTTTTTGATGGGTATAATAACTAGTATAACTGATGTAAATAATAAATATAACAAGTTAATTATTCTTTATATATCATATAACATCCAATTAAATATGATTTTACCTTCAATATAATGATATTGTCGCTCGTGCGTACGTACAGATTACTGTCTCCACCAACGCGATAAGATTCATTCCACATTGTAAACATTCAAGAATATTTGTCATTTTATGATTAAAAGAAATGTTTAGGAACTTAATATCATTTTGGATATGAATTCAATACATCATATACATAACAAACATGGCTTACGTAACTGATCATATAAAGGAAAACAGATAAGTTAACACCTAAAATGATTATACTACTGAAATTTTATTAAAAATCAATATTAGTGGATCATATATGATAGAATTTTTTTGTATATAGTTATTTTACAATTTAATAACATTGTTTTAACAATTATAAAAGAGGTTAACATGCCATAAAATAAGTAAAAGTACATGGTAAGGGTTAATTTTACAATGTCTTTATTATCTAAGGTTGTTTTTCTATAAGTATCTGCAGGGACCTATTTATCATCCACAACTGTTTTTTCATAAAAATTTAATTCACATAATTTTTAATATTTTCTATACTATCGGTTAATTTAATTTATACCCTTATTTGAACATATATTTTTTGAAAGGAATCCTTCAGTCGTTTTCCAATCAAGGTACTTTATGACCTTTTCGACAAAATTAAGTTAAGAATGTCTTTTTTATCTTATATGGTGGGTGTTTCTATTTTCCGATGGTATATCATTCTAGAATCATACCATAAAAACTTATAAGAATATTTTCAAAATAAATTTTTTCTATTATAATTATATAAATTTTAAATGATTTCAAAATATAAAGAGACATTTCTCTAAGAAAAGGTTTTGATTTCATCTTTGTCAACATCCTTTGATGGATTTTATGTTTGCTTGAAGTTGATTTATTATGATAAAAAATATCTATATTTTATTGAAGGTTTTGTGATATGTTTGACTATGGACGTGTTATTTTTTCACCGTTCATGTTTTATGGATAAAGTATTGACATTTCGTATGCTAGTTTTAATACGAATGTTTATGTTATGTTTAAACCTTTTTGTATGAGGAATGAATTGGAAATAGTAAGTGATGGGTGGTTCCTGCTATAGATTTTCAATACATCGGTAGGTCTCATGAGACAATCTAGTGTCTTAGCATAAGGCCTTGACAAAATAGTAATTGTATTCATGGAACAAGGCCTTGACTATGTGGTTATGATGTCTGGCATTATGCATTCCATAATTATGAAAGTGGCAATTGATATTGCATGTGATTATCCAACTAGATGAATATTTATGTGATTAAGTAAATGTAATTATTTTATTTTATCTTTTCCAAATTATTCTGATGTTTATGTTTAAAATGATTTTGTTTTAGTCATATACATTTCCTTAAATGTTTATGCTTATTTATGAATGTTTCATCTCTACTGTTATACTTACTGAGCATATGAGCTCACCTCTTTCGATGTTTTATTTTTCCTAGGATGTAAAGAAGTGTTTTATGGTTGACCTAGAAGGATAGGATAAAGGTATAAGTGTGTTTAAAATGGGACAAAATGTTGTTGATGTTTTTATTTCATGATGTAATGTAAACTATATGAATATATCTAGTAATTCCAAGGATACTAAATTGGTCGGTCATTCGGGACATGATTCCTTGTATCATGACAACGTTATATAACAATGCACCGTCATTGGGTAACTGGGTTCGGGGTGTTAAAATTGGTATCAGATGAAGTTTAGTAAAAACCTTGGAAGCTAGATTTAGAAAAACAATGATTAGAGAACATTACCATAAGATAGACATTGAAGATTAGTATAAAGGAATTTCGTATAATTTTGGTAATGTAGTGATTTTGTGAGTTTTTCATGAAATACATCCCCATCTAGATATGTGCATGTAGAGGTGTCTTTGGCACAGATGTACCTAGGGGTAATACCCGAAAACATGGCATTGAGCTAGACTCGAACGAGAGATAGGGCATGATAATGGGCCTTCCTGCACTCTTGGTTACAAAACTCTCAGGGGATATGCTTAGGATTATTCTTATTTTCTTTAGAAACCATTATGAATTGTTTATTAGTATATACATCCTCAAAAAAAAATTTTTATGAATATTTATTATATCCCTAAACTATTCAATTTTTGTTAGTTTTTTTACATTTTTTGAATTATGTATTGCGTTTCAAAAACCAAACTATTGTATGCCATTGTTTTGCAATGAAACCTAGTGAAAGGAATAGAAACAGTATCAACACACGTAATCCATTTTGGGACTTCCCTCCTACTGATGATAATTGTATTGGAGCTGGTGATGCACCTAGTGCTGATCAGATTATCACCATACTAGGACAACTCACTCTGCTTATAAATAATAACCATACCCATATGGAGCACCCTGATCCACAACATGGAAGACCAATGTTAGACCACTTTATTAGGAAACAACCACTAAAATTAAATGTGAGTACAAATATATTAGTAGCCGAGCAATGGATAAGTTCCTTATAGAAAATATTTCATGGTTTGTGGAGTAGTGAAAAGGAAAAAAGTTTTCAGGGAATTTTATCGCCTCACGTGAGATACAAATCAATGGTGCTCATTAATCCAAAACACAAATTATGACAAAGAAGTATCAAAAATGGAATTTATGGATTATAATGATATTTTCTTAGAAAAATACTTTACTCATGACCGTCGAGTGTATATGGAAAGACAATTTCTGAGACTGAGGAAAAAGAAGGATGAGAATGTCACAAAGGATGTGGTTAACTTTACAAGGCTAGAATGGTATGAAGAAAATTATATATGTAACCCAAGGAGTAATATTGATTGATTCATTTATGGGTTTAATCCATTTCTCTGTTGAGGATTTGTCTCACAATCCTTCTCATTATACAGATATATTATCTCCAGCATTATCAAGACTAAAAATGAATTAATTAACTGTTATGACTTCAAAGAAAATAAAGAGAAGAAGAGATTTTCTGAACACTATGAAAATGGAAATAAGGGGAATAAGGGAAATGTTGAATATCCATTATATGGTAAATGTGGGAAGAAATACCCCAGAACATAATTGAATGGAATGAGAGTCTGTAACAAGTGTGGTGAAAAATATCACCATGTCCGTGATTGCAAGGGGAAAAAGAGGTTATCAATGTTGAATGCTATAATTGTATAGAAAAGGGGCATTATAAAAATGAATGACCTATGCGCCAAGGGAACTAAGCTCTAAAATGTTAAGGGAGTAAGTCTAAGCTTATGTGATCACTACTACTGAGGTTGAAGCTCTGAAAGACGTAGTGATATGTAATTTAATGTTTTCCTTAAGTTTAGAAAATTATTTATTTGATTCTGAATAATCACATTATTTAATATCTTCCCAGTTTTCTAATAAAATTAGATATTTTCATTTTGAATTAACAAGGGTGTTTTCTATGAAACCCCCTAAGGGAAGTGTCCTCGTAAAAATGATTTGTGAATCATTTCCCACATGGGCATATAAATGTTCTTTATCTTCTGATCCCATCATCATACCCATGATTGAATTTGATATCATCCTTAGTATAGATTGATTTTCTAACCATGATGTCAAAATTTATTATAATAAAAATAGGTTACAATTTATGATAATGATAATGATTACCATATCTTTAGAGTAGAAACATCACCACCCGATTCTTTCCTAGATCCTCCCCCAGTAGCTCTAATAAATTCAATTATTGGGGATAAAGAGAATAAAATAATTATGGGCGAGGAAAAGAATGTTCATATAGGATATTAACCTATTGTTCAAGAATATGTTGATGTGTTTTCAATTGATTTACTAGGACATTCTCCAGAGTTAGAAATTGAGTTTCTCATTGATTTAATTCCTAGTTGATGGCTCATACCCAAGAACCAATATAGAAAGGCCACTATTGAATTAGTGGAACTAAAGAATCAACTAAAGTAACTGAGTAATAAAGGATTTATTCATCCATGTTTTTATCCATGGGGAGCCCATATTCTTTTTGTTAAGAAGAATGATGGATATATGAGGTTGTGCATTGAGTCTAGGGAGATCAATGCTACAATAATAAAGAATATGTATCCCCTACTTCACATTGAGGATTTATTTGACCAACTTCATGGAGCTCAATATTTCTCAAAGATTGATCTTTGATGTGGATATCATCAGTTGTGTGTCAATAAGGAAGAAATTATAAAATAAACATCTTGAACCAGGTACGGGCAGAACAAGTTTACAATAATGCCTTTTGGATTGACTAATACACCCGCTATCTTCATGGATCTAATGAATAGAGTTTTCAACGAATATCATGATGAATTTGTAGTGGTATTTATTGATGATATTTTGGTATACTCATAAAGCTATGGGGATCAAGAAAATCACCTTGACATCATCTTATGTACTCTTAGAAGAAATGAATTATATGAGAAATTAAGCAAGTGTGAATTCTGGCTTTAGGAGATTTCTTTTCGTACCCATATTCTCTCTAAGGATGGAATCTCTATTGATCATTCAAAGACCAAGGAAATCCAATAATGTCCATCACCGACAGTTATAAATAAAGTACGCAGTTTTATTGGTTTAGCATGTTATTATCAGTGTTTTGTCCAGAATTATTCCTGATTGGATAAACCGTTAACCAAGATCACTCTTAGAGGGGTTAAATTTGTTTGTAAAAAAAGTGTGAAGAATGTTTTGAATAACTCAACAGAAGATTATTTAATTTTCTTTTCATGACTCTATCATCAGGGAATTATGGGTTTACTATTTATAGTGATGCTTCAATTAATGGACTTGGTTGTGTCCTTATGCATAAAGATAGAATTATTATCTATACATCACGACAACTAAAAATTCATAAGGAAAACTATCCTACTCAAGATATTGAGTTAGCAACTATAATATTTTCTCCAAAGATATAAAGAAACTATATTTATGGTGAATAATTTGAGATTTATACTAATCACAAGAGTTTGAAATATATTTTCTCACAGAAAGAACTCAACCTGAGGCAAAGACAATGGTTTGAACTACTGAAGGATTATTATTTCACTATACACAACCACCCGGGAAAGGAAAATAAGGTGGAAGATTCTCTGAATAGAATGGATCATGGAATTTTAGAAAAGATGATAGTTGAAAGGTATCCTATTTTCATTGATCTTGTAAAGATAGATATGGTAATAACCATGTAAGGTGAAACATCAATACTTTTTCATATTTTTTCCAATCCAACTTCACTAGAAAGGATAAATAGTTCTCAAACAGATGATGAAGGGTTTCAAAAGAAGATTAAATATATGAATAAGGGGAGATTGAGTGACTTTATATTTAAAGATGTAATTTTTAAATTAGGGAAGAGACTTTGTGTTCTTAACATACCTGATCTAAAAAGGGAATTGTTCAATGATTCTCATAGATACAATTTCTTTATATACCTTGGGAGCACCAGAATGTATAAATATATGATGGAAAATTTATTATGGGACAACATGAAGAGGGGGATTGCTGATTTTATGTCAAGATGTATGGTTTTTCAATATGTGAATGTAGAAAGGCAACAACCTAGAGGAGTATTGAAACCTCTTCCCATACTTGAGTGTAAATGGGATAATATTATGATAGACATTGTAATGGGGCTACCAAAGACTCCTAGAATGAATGATGAAATATGGGTCATTTTTGATCGTCTTACCAAGTCAGCAAATTTTCATTCTATAATAGAATATTTACCACTTGAATGTATGTAATTAAAATATATTAATGAAGTTGTAAGACTTCATGGAGTACCCATATCGATTGTTTTTTATCATGATCACCATTTTACATCAATATTCTAGAAAAGTTATCAGAAAGCCCTTGATACTGAACTTTGTTTGAACACTGCCTACCATCCTCAAATTGGTGGAAAATTAGAATAGACTATTTAAACCGTATATGACATGTTGAGATCTTGATCCCTTGACTTTAAAGGTATGTGGGACCCATATTTACATCTGTTAAAAATTCCCTATAACAATAGCTTCCATTCATGTATTCAGATGGAACCATATGAAGAATTATACTGAAAGAGATGTCGCACACCATCTTGTTGGGTTGATGTTAGTGAAAGAAAACTTATAGACCCAGATCTTGTTGTGGAAACAATGGAAATGATGAAGATTATCCAAACCCTCATCAAAGCAACCAAATGTAGGAAAAAGATATCAGAGGAAGGATTTGAAATTTCAAGTATGATATTTTTTTTATTGAAGGTACCTCTATTGAAGGGTGTTATACGATTCATTAAGAAGGGTAAATTGAGTCCCTAGTACATCAGGCCTTTCTAAATTTTGAATGGATTGTAGTTGTGTTTTATCTTTTGGAAATGCCTCCATGTCTCTCCAATGTTCATGATGTGTTCCACATATCACTCTGGAGAAAATAAATTCCTAACCCAACCCCTGTACTCACCAATGATGAAATTGAATAAGAACATGATATGTCTTATATTTAAGAGCCTATGATAATTCTTGATACCAGAAAACAAGTTCTGAGAAATCAGAAGACTCGTCTGGTAAATGTTCAATGGAGAAATCATAAGATGGAAGAGGGAACTTCGGATCCTGAGGAACATATAATGATAAACCACCCAAATATATTTACGCAGTAATATTCTTGAAATTTCAAGGAAAAAATTAGTTTTAAGAGGGGAGAATGTAACACCCACAGCTTCCATAGTACATTTCCCTTAAAATAATTTAGTACCTTTCATTGTACGCAACTTGGATTTTCAACACACCATGACCAATCGAACAATCCATAATTAATAGTTGTATAAACTTTTTAATATTTTATAAGTTTCTATTTTTCAAAATTGACTTCATTTTTGGAATTGTAATATCAATATTATCTTAGGGTGAATTTTTGATACTTTTCATAAAACATTCAATATTTGATGAATTGTTAAAAATACTAAATTTTAATTAAAAACATATTTTTTAACTGACAAAATTTGTAGTGTTAAACTATACATTTTAATGGTTTTTAAGTATAAATACATTATATTTTTATCATTTAATATAATATAGGTCATTTTATATAATTTCAAATTTAACTGGAAAAAAACTATTGTCAACCTTTTGATAGTTATTATTTCTTAAAAACACTATTTTTGTATTGACAACAAGAAATAATTTTAAAATAATTTTTCCCCTTCTATGTATTGAATATTAAAAACTGGATTCCATATTTGTAATCAGGAGGTACAAATTGTGTATATAGTTTATTTTTTTTATACATTTTGAATAATTATTTCGGTAAAAATTTTATTTACCACAGTTAAAGGGTAAATCCGATAAATAAGGGTAAAAAATAATATTATAATAATATTAAATTACACTAAAATGTGTCCAATTCCTATTGGTTGATACACGCCCAACCTTGGAAATTCTATGGGTTGATTTTGGGACGCCATGGAACCACTTGAGAGTGATATTGACACTTTATATTAATTAATTTAATGTAAAGGAAAAAATGAGAAAAACATATATATTTTTGTAAATTAATTTTTAAATGGGGTTATATAAGTTATATTTTATAATATAAATAATCATTTTAAATCAAAAAATATTTCCAACATAATTTTATTTTATTTATAATTTTTAGACACTAAATAAATAAATTTATTTATGACACAATGTTGATGCAGTAATTACCTTATCAATGAATGAATCAAATAAATGGTAATATAATTATTAAAATAAATATAATTGCAATGTTTTTCTGGAATCCACTAATTTTATAGGTGAATATGACATGATATAGTTTATTAAAATTATTTTTATCGAAGTAATGAATTTGTGATGACTCTCACAAAAATATAATACTAAATTGTGTCAAAATTGAAATAAATGTATTTATAAAACAAATATTATATAATTATATTATATAACTATATTAAAATTATAAGGTTTTTCCAAAGAAATTATATAATGATAGTTATATAATTAATGAACCACTTGAGGTTCTCTTGGATTTTTATTGTATGTTTATTAACCAATTATTATAATAATACATGAATACATTGTAAATGTTAAACTATTTAAATAAGAGTTAAATCTAAGAGATAAGGTTAATATGGTGACCCAAACATATCAAAAACCAGTTGGTTGTGAGGTATTCTATCTATAACCTCTTTATACTTCAAATAAATAATTTTGGAGCCATTATTAATAGAAAATTATTTTATTATAAAATAATATTTCAATCTTTTCCTAAGGTGCCCCTCGCCTCTCTTATAAAAGGGAACTCCCCCTTCTCTCCAAATCACACCACCAAAGCCATTAGGTTCTACCATCCACTAACTATATATCCTCCTAATTTCCCTCAAATAATCTTAGAGGCCTTAGTTTGATCTGAAATCCAATATAAGGAGCCCATTTGATCAACTCAAAAGGAAACACCCGAGCAAGAGGTAATAATTTCACCACCCTCTTCATGTTCTTTTCCTCTTACACTTCCTCTTTATTTGTTGTTTACATTATTAAATAATAACTCCAATATATTCTATATACTATTTTGTTATTATAAAAATGGTAAAACCATATTAATTAATCTTTCCATCATATGAATGACAAAGTCACCATACATGAGTACGTAAATCTTACCGTCTCCACATCGTGGTGTAGTTTTTTATTGAAACACTTCATTATATAGATGGGTTTAATAATGAGTATAATTTATTTAGATAACAAATATAACATTTTAATTATTCTTTTTATATTATATACCATCCAATTACATATGATTTAACCATAAATATAATGATATTGTCGCTCGTGTGAATGTATCGATTATCGTCTCCATGAACCCGATGAGATTTGTTCTCCATCAAAATCATGCATGTATAATTTTCATTTTATGATTAAAAATAATTTTTAAAAACTTCATATCATTATATATATGAATAAAATAAATCATATCCATAACAAACATGTCTTACGTAACCAAGCATATAAAGGAAAACAGATAAGTTAACACCCGAAACAATGATACAACTGAAATATTAGTAACAATGCAATATTAGAGGATCATATATGATATCAGAATTATGTAGATGATTATGGAATAATTTAATAACAATGTATTTACTATTATACAGGAGGTTAACATACCATCGACTAAGAAAAAGTACATGTAAAGGTTAACTTCACTATCTCTTTATTATCCAAGGTAGTTTTTACAAAAGTATCTACTGGGGCCTCTTTATCATCCACATATGTGTTTTCTTTATAATTTAATTAAAATTTTTTTACCCTTTACTATACTATGGGTAAAATTAATTTATACCCTTATTGACCATATATGTTTTGAAAGGAATCCTTCTATCATTTTCCAAACAAGGTACTTTATTACCATTTCGACAAAATTGAGGTAAGAATATCTTTTTTTACTTATACAGTGGGTGTGGTTATTTTCTGTAGTTATATCATCGTCGAGGATTCCCATACATACTTATAATAATATTTTGAAAATAAATGTTTTCTTTTATAATTATATGACTTTTAAATTATTTCAATATAAAAGAGATATTACTCTAATTTTTTTTTGACTTCATATATTTCAACATCCTTTGATGGATTTTAAGCTTGAATGGATTTGATTTATTATGATACAAAACCTCTATATTTTATTGATGGTTTTCTGAAATGTTTGCCTATTGATGTGTGATTTTTACTCTATTTATGGTTTGTGGATAAAGTATTGACATTTCGTATGCTATTTTTAATGTGGATGTTTATGTTATGTTTAAAACATTTCATATGAGGAATGCATTGGACTTAGTAAGTGATAGGTGGATCCCATTATAGATCATTGATGCATGGGTATGTCTCATGAGACAAACTAGTGTCTTGGTACAAGGCCTTGACAAAATTTTATTTGTAGTTCTAGAACAAGGCCTTGACTATGCGGTTATGATGTCTGGCATTATGCATTCCATCATTATGAATGTGGCTATTGATATTTAATGTGATTATTCGACTAGTAGAATATCTATACGATTAATTTAATTGAATTATTTGATTTTATCTTGTCCATATTATGCTGATGTTTATGTTTAAAAGGCTATTTATTTAGTCTTGTACATTGCCTTAAACGTTTATACTTATTTATGAAAGTTTCCACTATATTGTTATCCTTACTGAGCGTCTGAACTCACCTCGTTTGATGTTTTATTTTTCCAGGATGTGAAGAAGTATTAAATGGTTTAACTGAAAGTATGGGATAAGGATAAAAGTGTGTTAAATAGGGGACAAAATTTTGTTGATGTTTTTATTTCATTATGTAATGTAAAACTTATGAATGTATCTAGTACTTCCAAGGCTACTAAACTGGTCGGTCTTTCAGGACATGATTCGTTGTGTCATGCCAATGTTTTATAATAATGCACTAACTCTAGGTAATTGGGGTCAAGGCATTAAAATTTATATATTTTTTCATATATGACATTATAGTAAAGTCATTTTATTTTACAACATCTGATATTGTTTTATGGATGGATTTTATATATAATTTCCTTATTATGATATACATTCATGATTGATTGTTTGTTATTAATTTTGATATTTTTTATGGTTTTTTATATATAGGGAATAGTATACCCATGTTATCAATATAATCTTGCAAAAAATCAGCTCTCTTTTTCTTGTGGGGAGATGCACTTAATGTGATTTCACAACATATTCTATCACTGTTCCTATTGAGCAAATTATGTCATTATAATGTGGTATATGATCCTTATTTCGAAAAATTTAAATATTTTGGACATGGTAGTCGATATAGGATATATTTGGAGCATCGGATAAACACTATTAGTAGGTATATCTAACCACATTATAATAAATCTGTTAATTACCACTGATGATATTTATGTTTCTTTTTTTCAAATATTAAAATATAATATTTAAAAAATATATTATATATCATTTTGGATTTATTATTTTCACTCGTGTACTATGTATGTTTGAGCGAATTAATTCATGCATTGTTAACAATACATAGTATTCTCAATAAATATTTGTGCTATTGAATGATTATGAACAAGAGTTTGATAAGGGGAACAAATTATTTAAGGATTAAATAACTAATTATACAGTGCTTATATATATAGGTGGTGGATCACTAATTATAAAATTGCTTTTCCTATTTTGTAACAGTTTTTTGTTGATGGATTAATTGAATCATATATATTTTGAACCTAGCCCTAAGAGTTGGTTAGATGGTCATAGAAATTCCATGTGTAATTAATAACCCTTGGATGATTTTTCTCATGAGCATAAGATAGGTATATTCATTTATTCTATGAAATGGTCGAGTGATAATATTAGATAATGGTCACACAAGACTGGGCGATATGAGAGTGTTGATCTATTTTCATGGGTTAATGGCTTGATTAATATACTAGTGTATATATTAATCAGGTTGGTGTGAGTTGTGTATAATAGTATTTTCATTAGGAATTAACTATTAAATTATATTTTTTCCTCTTTGTGGTATGGTGATATCACAATATGATATATTGGATCCGGATATCTTGGAGTTTATCGAGATATTTAATTTGGATTTTTGAAATATATTAAAAGCATATGAAATACTTTTTATGTTATTGCTAGTGTGTTTAAGATAGTATTTAATATTTTCTAACTAGATTAAATAAGTGTGTATGATTTGGATAAATTAAATAATACTATTCTGATATAGATTATGCTACAAGTGAGCGTGTTTCAGTGAGTACATTTTCATATATATAGTTCAAAATTCACATTATTATGGATTATACTTTTTTATATTTTATTGTTAAACACGGGCCTGAAAAACATCTATGTTGTACATGATAAATAATTATTACATAAATTTTATTTACTACTATGATATATTATTTCATGTATTGGAGTACCTTATGTATAAAAGAGTATTTAATTTTTCATGTATACGATAATAATCATTTATTTGAACAAAATTGTGTATTTTTTAGTTTTAGATATATAATGTGATTATTGGTATTATATTTATAAAAAAAATATCTTGACGAATGATCTTATACTAAGCGTATAATGGTTGGGGGTATAAATTTATTGAGTTAGGACCCAAGTTATGGATATATTCTATAGTTGTGGTAATATAGTTGATATAAAATTCATGGATAGTGTTTTGTGAGCCTTTATTTCATTTAAAAGGGTTAATAAAGGAATAATAGATGAAAAATTAGAGACATCAATGTTTTTTAAGAGTTATCATACAAAATATATATAAGTAGTTTGGGATCATAGGATGCTGAGTATGTGATAGAGAATATTTACAATTTATTTGAGGACATGAGTTATCTGAGGGAGAAATATATTCCTATGGAAGATTTTAAATTCTAAGATGATTCCTTTAAATAGTAGATGATTTTGAGTTTGGAAGACATTTCTAAAAGATTATCTTTTATAGGATTGTAAGGAATTTTCTATGACTGAATTTATTCATATGCTTTGTATCCTAAGTAGTTTTAAGGATTTATTGAGTTCCAACATATTTTTCATTTATTTACTATTTATGCAATAATATTTTATATTTTTCTCCTCATTTTATCAAGACTTAAAAAATGTGATTTTATGAAGGATTTTTTTGGGGATGGGTTTTTATCCATTGAGGGTAAAAATAACATTTCTATCCAATAGAACCTGTTATGAGGCTACCATGAAATAAATGATTGTTAAAGGTAATACATCCTTATTATTTATGTTTGAGGGATCATCTTAATAGTTATGGAAAATCAAAATTATGGTGAAAATATTATTTGTATTAGTGTTTTTTCTAATTATGCTCATCAATTAATTTTAACGCGACATTCAAGTGGATTAAATTGTTCAATTACAAGGAATAAGTTATATTAGTTTCATATAAAGTCTACAATGTTCAAGGAATATATAAAACATGGGTATCTACAATTTTTTTCCAGGAAATGAATGGTATTTCAAAACAACCACCAATGGGAATCATGCATTATCTATAGGAGACCACTAATCATTTAGTTATGTTTTGTTTGTATGATTATATATGAAAATTATGGTTTTTGGCCAAAATATTAGTAAAAATTTATGTGTTTATGTGAAAAAATGGACTATTATTAGGATAATGTTTTATCTGGGGTGAGGAATATAGAGTGGTATATTTTATTAATGCCAATCATGGATCATAGTAGGTGATAATTATGATGTGATTTGAATTAATGAGATCAATGCTCCATGAAAGTGATCTAATAAAAATCCTATATTGTGGAGTACACTATTGATTATATTTTGATGTGAGGTTTACATTAGGTTTCATTTTATCATATAATGGAATTAATGTGTATCGAATACAAAAACTGAGTCTAATTTAGATTTCAAATTGATCCTTGGATGAAATAAGACTAGTTAAATATGATGATTGGTGGAAGACTGTATTTGGGTTATGATTGGTGGAAAGTAGACTAGCTTAGTATATGTGGTAAAAAATTTGAAATTTAAAAATCACACAAGTTTAGAGTTTGGTTTTTTTAAATTCATTACCCTTGGGATCATATGATAATCATCGTAGTATAGTAGTATTTTATGTGAAGAGCATAATCTCTAGTACGCGATAATAAATTTTGATGTGAATGATCAGGATGTTCTAATGTGAATTATTATATGTTCAGTAGTCTAGATCTAACTAATGATATCAACCATAGGTGTTTGATATCAGTGTTTATGTATCTCTTCAACATCATTTTTAGTTTGGAATCATCTTGGTACTTTTGAATTTAGATGGGACCATTTTACATTAAAATTTGTGTTTTTAGAGGTAGTTAGTGTATAAGGGAATCAACTATTGAGGTTTTTAAGGATTTAATAGTTTTAATTTTCATGTTTTTGGGATTTCATGACAATACATTATGAGATATAGGAAATGAGAAAAATTATGGGGGTTTAGTTACCTATTATGCTTATATGGATGAATGTAGAGGCTTCTTGATGGTTAGAAGTGTGATGGTAGAGAGTGTAACTTACCATTACCATCATTCAGGTATTTCAATACCTTTGTTAATATTCAACTTTTTATGGGTGCAACATGTGACTCTAGAGGATGGGGAGAATTTACTGGGTAAATTGACCTACTATTCAGGGATGTATGTTTGCTTGAATTAATAAAGTATGTGTATAAACATGTAATGACATAGCGGTGTTCTTCATGAGTTCATAGAATGATCGAGGTTGTTTGGGTTTTTCTTATAATAATCTATTTTTTATTATAACTTTTGATTACATGTAATGTAACTATTTTACACACTATGTGTTGTTTTTTATAGGACCATGTCATGACTTGAGCACAAATCGTTAGCGGTTACACAATGTGTAATGATTACATGTCACGTAATAGTAAACTTTGGGTTTTATCAAAAATAAGAAGTGGTTTTCGATGTACTTGAGTGTTGTAGATTAAATTACATGTAAAATTATAACACATAGTGTAATTTTGGTGATATTTACATTTATGGTGCTGCATGAATAAATCTTATTTTATTCTCCTGCAACCCACTTCCCTGCCAACCTATAGGCACACTATGGTGATTTTTGGGTCCTCCACTCTATCTGAATAATTTAATTTATATATTTTTATCTATTTAGGGCTTCCTAAGTCTCTTTGGGTGTCTAATAATTTCTATATATTCATTTATTTATATCACGGTGGTGTTGTTCCATTGCATTATCAAATCTATTGATATAGGATGGTAATTTTTTTATTTTCATCCAGATCTATTATTTGATCTTATTATTTAGGTTTTTACATTATTTTTTTGGGTGTGGAAAATGTGCATTTTGAGGTATTTTATGATATTTCATCACTAGGAACCATTTTTTAGAATTGAATTAATTATGAGATTTTTATATTGAATGTAGGGCTTTCATTCTCACCATTGGGTCCTCTTTTTTAGTAAATCCTATTAGGGTATTATGTGACTATATGTTTGAGGAAGGATGATGTATCTCTAACCTATTTTTTATGAAATTCAGAGGGTTTTATAAAATTTATTATAAATAAAATTTCATGGATTACTAATTTGATGTGTATGTGTGCAAATGGATTATTGATAAAAGATTTTATTCCCCCCGTTTTTCTATGTGAAAATGTTTTTTCAAAGGATTGTAAAATGGATTTCAAAACATGGGTTTGATTATGGTTTTTGGAAAATAGAGTATATGAGAAGCCATGGGTACTTATGTGTGATGTTTAGTAATAGTAATCTTCTACTTCCATGGGGTTTATTCATGGGGTGTTCCAATTCTACCTATGCCTGTTTTCCAAGGGACATGATAGGCCTATTGAGTGTTCTAATTATTTTGATGTTCTCATGATCTTTAGATTCAATTAATATGTCTAGAGGAATGATACACAAACTATTTTCGATATTATGTATGAGTGTCCTAGATACCATATACCAGTGTGACCTAAGCATGATGTTACTTGTTCATTAGCATGTTCATTTTTTGTTATACTCTCAACGATTTGATATTATATATCACCCATGATTTGTTATGATATAACTACTTAATGAATATTAAATTATCTTAACCTATTTACCATCATAATAAGTACATCTAGAAAAAGTGGAATTAAAATTAAAATTATTTTGTTTTGATATAAAACTGTTAAATATTTTATCATTGCTTGTTTTCATTAATGTTGATCATGCATGTATTATTTAATAGAGATTTTTTTGGAACACCTTGGTGGAATCCTACTGATCTTTTCATCTCACACCTTTCACACCCCATTACATGTGTGTAGATAATGTTATGTATTTTGATAAGGGAAAGCCAAGGCACAACAATGAGGATGTGAGGATTTCTATTAGTAGGGTTTTGGGTAGCTAGTGGTGATATTTTATGATATTTCCATGCTATCACGTGGAGATTATTAGAGTATCTATTTTAGTTATATTGTTTATTGTATTTAGAAATGATTCATGAAGAATATCAAGTTAACTTTTTAGTTATTCTAAATCATTTTTTATCTATCTATTGTGACATATTTTTTCATGTTTTCTCTATTCATCATTATATATATTTATACATTTTATGTTGGATGCTTCAGTTAGGGTAAAATCATTCACTCTATTTGTTGATGATTCTTTGTTTCTAGACACAATCCCATGAGGATTTAGAAGTATTTTAGGGTATGGGATTGATCAGCTCAAGTTCCAGTATTGAGAGGGTATCCAGGTCAGGTACATCACAGTATGGTATAAGTGTGGGGTCTATCCTATAGAGTTATTATCATGGGATGTGTGGTATATAACAAATAGGATTGTTGGAACCTGAAAGGTAGGCTATGGTGAGTACATAACCTTCTCTTTCCATGATAATACTCATTCTTCCATGTGATTTTTTGGTGGGCAAAAATCCCTCAAGGTATCATTGAAGCATTTCTGAGGTGATTGTGTTTGTTGACAAAGTGGACATCTGAGTAGTGATTGTTGACAAAGCAAAACAATGACATAAAAATTTGTTGACAAAGAGGATTTCATGGTGGAATGTCGAGTTCAAGAGCTGAGGTCAACAATCCATGTTTGATTCAAGAACAGAAAAGGGAGATCGATGTCTTGAATAGAAAAGTGAAAGATCAATTCAAGAGCATCGAAGAACCTAATATTCCAAGTGACATTGGAAACACTGAAGAAGCCAAATCTAAAGATATCCAGATCAAGGCATTGGAGATTGAGGTCAACAAGCTAAAATGTTTAAATCAAAGGCTTATTGATATAGTTACTGACCTAACAGAGAATAATGACTCTCATGTCAAAGAACTACAAAAAATGGCTAAAATGAAAGGAAAACAAAAGGATGATGATTATGAAGAGAATCAAAATTCAGATAATTTTCAAAATCTGAAAGCTAGAAATGATGATCTAGTAGCACAATTTTCTGAAGAAGTTCATAAAAATCGAAGCCTACAACAAGAGAATGAATCCTTCTCTAAATCTGTTTCTGAGGAAAAATTGAAAGTAGTGAAACAAAGTGCAATGGTGGAAAATCTGACATGTGAATTGGAAGATGAGATGAGAAGATGGAAGCTTCTCAAGAGAGAACTTGATGTCCAACTTGAATCAAGAGAGACAGAGATTCAAAAGTTGGAAGAAGAGCTAGAATCAGTTAAGAAGGAATTAGAGAGTTCCAATGATAGAGGAAAGCCTAAAATGAAGGATGCCTTGCATTTACTATTTGATCATCCTTCGACAAGTGATGATAAAATGAAGATCAGATATGATGTTTCAGAAGAGAAACAACAGAATATTTTCTCAGCTCAAAGACCAGCAAGTTTTGGAAAAGCTGGTATTGGATTTGATGAATCACCTCCCATGCATGATAAGAAGAGAGCCGTGAACAACTCCAAAAATGGAGAAAATCATGTTGGTGCGGGAGATAGGCCTAAGAGGATAGCTACAAGAAGAAGTGATGAAATGTGCTATTTCTTCGGGATTCAGGGCCACACGTCAAGCTTCTGTCTAGAGGCACAAGAATACATCTCAGGCTGTGAAAATAGAAACAATACTAGATCTGAGAAGAAGAAGTGTCATGAGAAATCAGAGAAGAGAGTCTCTCTGAGGAAAACATTCATCAGATTCTATTTCTGTGGAAGAAAGCGACACACAATGAGTATGTTTCAGGAAGCACAAGAGCCCAATATCAGAAGAGGATCTCAAGGTGCATCAACATCTCGATAGAGAAGTGATGAAATGAGGTATGACTTTAATGGGAAATGTTTTATATGTTCTGATTATGGGCATTTGGAAAGACATTGCTACAAGAAGAAAGCAGGAAAGGGAAAGGAACATGAAATGAGATTCCTGACACCAGTGGTGTATAATGAGAAATCGTACACTAGGAGACAAAGTGGAAAGTTGGAGAACAGGTTTAGAGCCTCAGGGGAACCACATGGAGCTGAACGAAAGGTGTATCAGTCACCATATCTATCACACTAACAACCACTCTATAAGAAAGGACATGACCATATCTGGAAGAAAAAGAGAGGAAACACTATAGCTATGAGTAAGGAGAAAGTACATTTAGTGGAGGACCCACCACTAATGAAAAATAGGGTGGCGACTCATTAATATGATAAAAGTCAGATAAACAAAGAATGCATTAAAAAATTTGCATGTCATGTTTCACAGAGAAAAGTGGAGGAAGATGGAAGATCCTTGCAATGGTGGAAGAAGAAATGGAAGATGGAAAGAAAATATATTTCTACTCAGAGAAATAATCAAGGAAAATGGAATTTTGGTGGAACATCAAAGAAGGAAATGTGTACTAGTGGGTTTAAACCCCAAATGGTGAGAAATTCCAAGCCTGTAGAATCTACATATCATAAAAAGGCTCAGCATGTGGGTAATGAATGCTTAGTCTTATGGCCAGAGTAGTTAAAGATTCCTAGGCAGCTAGAAGAAGCAAGGAAAGAGTGTGATGCTCTTCAGGAAAGAATCAAAGGGTTGACCCATCAGGATCAACCACAATACTCATCTTGAAGAGTCTGGAAGAATCCCCTCGCCCTATGTATATAAATTCTATTAACTGATGATTAATATGTTTCAGGTTCTAGGGAGATACGATCCATGGGGAAGTGGCATCTAAGGATGCGAAGTGGAGAAGTGATATGCTCTACAGTTTCAATTGATTCAGATCAGGTACCAGAGTTGAAGAAGAAAGGGAGCAACAGAGCACAATAGAATATGATTGTGTTTTTAACTTTGTCTCTTGTTTCCTACACCGAGTTCCTACTCAGTAGGCTTAGAGATTTGGTTAATGGCTCGATGCTGAGTGCCATATTTGTATAAATTGTGCACGTGGAGAAGAATGGTTATGGGTCTCTACCGTTGGGCCTACCAGATAGAAGTGTTGTGTAACACAGGGGGAGCATTTAATAACAAAATCAAATGCCAGATCCGTCAAGGACATAATCGGATGACCCAGATCAGTTGTTGTCTATTGAGATAAGACGTACTGTGGGAGAAGCAGCAATGATCAAGCATTTCATGATTATTTATTTTGATCTAACATTATGGTATCAGCTGACAGTTTTCAGGATACCGAGAAGCTGCGGGAATCATTCCTTTCAACTACTTCCCGCAGCTTCTCGGTATCCTGAAAACAGTCAGTTGATACCATAATGTTAGATCAAAATAAATAATCATGAAATGCTTGATCATTGCTGCTTCTCCCACATTACGTCTTATCTCAATAGACAACAACTGATCTGGGTCATCCGATTATGTCCTTGACGGATCTGGAATTGACATGAAAAATATCATTGGTGATTTTTTTAGCTCTAGCTCAGACAAGGAGAATGGAATAACTGCATAAAACACCTTTTATATCCCAGGTTAAGCTGAAATGCTTTTCTGATGCAGCTGGAAATGAAAACAGGGTTCAAGCTATGAATGAAGAGCTTGATCAGATTGAGAAGAACTAGATGTGGGAGATTGTTTCTAGGCCATCAGACAATAATGTCATCAGGACTAAATGGGTCTATTAAGACAAGATGAATGAATATGGCACAGTGATTCAGAACAAAGCATGACTGATGTGTAAAGGAGACTCCCAGATAGAGGGAATAGATAGTGATGATACATTTGCACCGATTTCAAGGTAGGAGACAATCAGATTATTACTAGCCATTGCATGCCAAAGAAACTTCAAAGAGTTCCAGATGGATGTAAAGACTGCAATTCTAAATGGGTTTCTGGAAGAAGAGGTGTATATTGAGCAGCCAGATTCTTTTCTCATTCATGAGGATGAGAACAATGTTTGCAGGCTGAAGAAGGCGTTATATGGGCTGAAATGAGCACCAAGGGCATTGTACTGAAGGCTATATCAGTATTTGAAGAAGCTTGGTTTTTAGCGTTACACAAGGCAGGAATGACACACTCATTTCTCAATCCAAATATGCCAAGGATGCTTTGGAATGATTTAGAGTGAAAATTCCATGGAGATGAAGACTCCTATTTCTACCTGGATGAAATCATCAAAATATGACAGTGGAAGGGTAGTTAATCTCACTGAAAACAGGCAGATTATCAGTAGTTTGCTATACATGACCGCACCAAGGCCTGATATTGTTTTTGCCACATGCCAAGCAGCGAGATATCAGAGCAATCCCAAGGAAAGTCACATGCTTGCAGTGAAAAGACTACTTCGGTCTATCCAGGGCACAATGGATTTCGGCTTGACATATACTGACAAATCTCAGACAGAGTTATTGGGATATACTGATGCAGACTGGGCCAGATTAGAAGATGATAGAAAATCAACGTCAGGTGGTGCATTATATCTTGGTGGATCGTGTATTTCATGGCTAAGAAAGAAGCAATATTGCATTTCATTGAGCACCGCAGAAACTGAGTATATTGCGGCCACTCAAGCGTGCACACAATTATTGTGGATATAGAAGCAGCTTGAAGATATGGGAGTTGAAGTGAAGTCTCCGATTGGAATCCAGTGTGACAACTCAAGTGCTATAAATCTTAGCAAAAATCCTGTCCATCATTCCAGGACAAATAACATTGAGATCAAGTATCATTTCATCAAGGAGAAGGTTGAGCAGGGCATCGTGAAGTTGGAGTATGTGCCTATAGAGCTACAGGTTGCAGACATTATGACAAAGGCCTTACCCAAGGAAGCTTTTGAGAGGCATCAACTGGATCTGGGAGTTCAGTCGATTCCCCGCACTTGAAATAGTGTGGATGTGGGACCCCCCTCTCCCCGAGGTATGATGTGTTTTTCCCTAATATGCTGATATGTGTTCTCTACTATGTTACAGACTACAAAGGAGTGTCCTTTGGGTTCGTTGACAAAGGGGGAGAAAAGTGTTTGTTAAAGGAGGAGAAAATTGTGTTTGTTCAAGGGGGAGACAGTGCAGAGATTTGATAAATCATAATTGATATGGGGAGAAGCTGACAGGTGGAGCAGCCAGAAAGGGGGAGAAATGAGAAAGGGGGAGTGTATTAAATCTGACGATGCTAGAAGTGTTCGATCAAAGCATAGAAATCACGACAGCTGAGGATCATGATAAAAGCAGAACATTGGTGTTGGAATGGTGTGAGACGGTGTCCAGCTATCAAAAATTGGTATCAAATTAAGAATTCACCAATTGGTATCAGTGTGGTTCAAAAATTGGTATCAATTTAAGAATTGGTATCAGGGTGGAATCGACAATTGGGGTCTGACATGAAGTGATTCATTGATGAAATTTTCATACTACTCTTGTTTCTCACGCCGAGCATTACTCATGTGGGCTTAGAGTACGTGTTATGTGAATCCTTGAATGCTATCAGAATCACAAGAGGTGAATGGTGGTAGCGACTGGAAGAAGACTCAGTGAGGTATCAAAGTGCAGAAAATCCTTCTGAGCAGAGTTGTGAAGAGTTGTCAAAAAACCCAAAGGGGGAGATTGTTAGGGCCAATAGGGACCTATATACCCTGAGAGGGGGGGGGGGGGGGGGTGAATCAGGGTATGGATATTCTATTTCAAAGTTCTTCCTACCCCACTGGATCTTGACCTCTTTATTACAAGGGTCACTTTGTTTGCTCTTGTGTTTAAACTATGATCACTTATTTACTTCTTTATCTAATGATGATGCTTTGAATGCAATGTATGGAAGTAAACAGATAGACACAGAGATTTTTACTTGGTTCACCCTCACTGGGCTACGTCCAAGGAGCATACGCCGATAAGTTGCCGGTCATACCAATTCCACTAAACTTCACTAGCTGTGGATTACAATGTTCGGGATAGATCACTTCTATGCCCAGGCTCACTGCCTATACAAGGTTTAGGGTCAGCTCACTGCTTTCCCAAGGGTCACTCCCTGTTTCTCTCTCTCTGGCTCACTACCAGTGGAGAGGATCACCTTTCTCCTCTTCCTAAGATCACTGCTCTTGGAAGGGATTCAATCACAGTTTATAGACCTGTAGGCCTCTTCATTTCCATTAAGGAATGCATCTTTCTCTGTATGTAGATTCTCTGTTGAAGTTCAACTTTCACCCGTAGATGAATACCACTTTTCCACTGAACACTGGGCAATTCCTTTTGGAAACACCTTCGCAAAGCACCCTACTATGCGAGGTTCCCAATTTCGCGAAGCTCAAAAAGCCTTCGCGAAGCTCCTGCCTTTTCGTGAAGCTCTCTCGTGAAGCTCTCTCGCGAAGCTCAACTCGTTGCAAAGCAACTTCTCTCGCGAAGCTCACAGAGCCAACGCGGAGCACACAACTTTCGCGGAGCTAGAACAGCCACCGCGAAGCTCCCCTTTCGCGAAGCACAACTTCCTTCGTGAACCACCTTTGCGAACCGAGAGCAATGGATTTTCTCTGAAAATTCTCTCTGCTCCGCTCGATGGGGTCGGCCTCTATTTATAGGCGATTCCACCAACCCTTGAAATTTCCGCGCGAAGTCAATTCCACGTCACCTCAAATCGCGAAGCACCAAAGTTTCTGCCGGAATTCTGTCCAAATCGCGAAGCTCCACGGCAATCTTCCGTTCGCGGAGCTTGACGTAGTCGCGATGAATCACCGTCAACATATCTTCGCGACTTCGCCGCGAAGCTCCCTCATGAATCCCAACATTCCTTCGTGCCTTCGCCGCGAAGCTCTTTCGCAAAGCCCTTCACCGCCGCGATGCGCTTCAGCCTCTGCCATTCGCGAAGCTTGACGTAATCGCGAAGCATCAACGCCTCCATTCTTATGGTCTTCGCGATTTCCAAACCATGAATCCTATATTCGCGAAATTTATGCCATTTCCATATGAAATTATTCTCTTCATGGAAATCCACTTTTCGCGATGCTCACCAAACTCCAAATTTTGGACCCCAAAAATTTGGCAAACACTGGGAAACGGCGCCACCTTGTACTGCTCTTTTTGTACCTCCTCCAGATCGTCCTTTCCTTTTTCATAGTTCTTTGTCAACATGTAATGTCAACAACTTCTCGGGAACTCAACAATTCTCCATGGAAACCTGCTTTTTCAACAAACACAATCAGCCCAAAAATACTACAATGTTACCTTGAGGGATTTTTGCCCAACATTTTTTGACGTGTGCCTATAATTATTTGTTCATTACCTTGATATAATGTAATTATTATTGATTCCTGGTTTTAAATAGGGTTTTTATATGCCTGATCATTTCATATGTTTCGGTGTGCAGCAATATGCCTTTGAGAGATCATCCACTTATTTCACAAAAGGTTGAATCTGATGCTACAAATATTAATCCACCCCTTGATTAGAATTTAATCAATTATAATGTACATGTAGTTCATGATTCTAAATATAATACACAATACTTCCAAAACATAGTGGGCAAGTACGTTCAAGAGTTGGAGGCTAAAGGGATAGACTGTGAGAGTTATTACATGAGAATTCAGTGTCTGTTAAAAGTATGAATGAACCTCAAGAGAAATAGGACTCACTAGAAAATATTGGAAAGATATTTTACCTCTTTAACACACTTGATAGTTTCATGGTTATGTGTGTTATGTCCAGACCTGAGGGTCCCAAAATGTAATGGGGGATTCCATGGTTCATGAAGATAAGAACATGGGATTTGACTATATTGTTTTTAAGAAAATTTTCCTGTATTTGTTTCCTATGTCCCTAATAATAGTGAAGTATATGGGGTTTTCTCCTTGATTTATGGATATAATTAGTTGTTGGCTTAAACCAATCAGATTTGTAGAGCTGGTTTATTTGTTCACTAGAGGATGTAAAAACAACCAAATAAATGATCAGAAATACTTATAGGGTTTCTGACCATATTTCATATTCTAGATACATATATTGAATCTTTCAACCTATATTGATATTTTATCTAAGGAGGCGATAAAGGATATGAATACGGAAGGAATGGTTGGATATTTGTCTGCTTCTCTTCCATCCAGTGGAATCTCAAGTGGAATATAGGGGAAGAATAATATGTTTAAAGATCGTCGTAGGGGTTAAAGAGGTGGTCCTCGATAACTGACCTATTCGTCATATCCAATTTTAGCTAGAAGTGTTCCCATGAATTTCTATTAGTTTTTAAAGGTTTTACACACCATGTGTTATTCTACTTAACCTACCAAGTTGTGCAATAGTTTTAGTCATTAAACTCATCTACATAATTTCTATTAGGCTATGTCCATTAATCGATTTGGTAAATAAACATTGAATCCAAAAGATATAGTATTGTAGTTAGATTCATCATAGACTATAGGGATCCGGCCACAGTCCCCAAGAGTGAAGCACCATTATTCTGTAAAGTATTTTCCAATTTAGGTAGATGTGGTTCTAACAATAGTGTGTAGTACCATATTAATTTCATCCTCAGTAGTAATCTATTTATTCGATATTATTGGTTCTGACACTTTTATATCTAAACATTATTTTGATATTCTTAATCTTTTAATAGTGTTCATTTTCATTATTATGGTTTTAGTAACACCTCATGGGAAAATGATAGTATAGGGGTGTTGGTGTAATTATATTATATCAATAGTTGATGTGGAAATTGTTTTCTATTTTATTTTTCATGACATAAAATGTTTAATTTTTTCATTTGGATGAATTGTTTTATGGTAATTATGATGATGTGGATTATTATCATCAGCATGTCTCATTTCATGTGGTCATTGGAATATCATGGTTGTTTTGCGAAGAGTGGGATTGAGGTATAATCATGTATAACATTCCTTCCAAGAGCTTGTTTGTTTTTTTCTATGTAATTAGTTATTCAAAATGATATTTATTCTATTTTTTATCTTCCCACTATTGTTCAGGAATTTACTTATGTATTACCTAATGATTTCTATAGACTTCCCCCAAAGAGGGACACAGAGTTCATGATTGACCCGGTGTCAGGTACGCAATTGATTTTAATAAATTTCTATTATAAACAACCATCATAGCTGAAAGAGATTGATATTTAGTTGGATGATTGGATATTGAATGTTTTCCCCAGTGTTTCTTCTTGGGTAGCCCTTATGCTCTTACCCAAGAAGGTAGCTTGTGTACTCTGATTTAGTATTAAATATCTAAAGATGAATCAGGAAATGTTTATGAATAAGTATTTGTTTCATCATTTGGATTATTTGATTGATCAATTAAAGGGGGAAAGTTGTTTTGAAATATTTATCATTGGTTGGGTTATTATAAACTCATATTATTGGATTCTGATATACTACAGATGGATAATATGATAATTTATGGCCATTTTGAATATTTTTTGTTGTTGTTTGGTATAACTATAACTCTTTTGGATTTTATGGTTTTGATGATCAATATTTTCCTATGGTAGATCAACATTTAAATGGTAGTGTTATTGGATGATTTTTTTGTTTATTTAAGATATGCAAAGGAGCATGGTAACCATATTATTTTGGTTATTGAAATACTGAGGAATAAATTTTTGAATGAAAAGATTTCATAATTTAATTTCTATATCTAGGATGTGAATTTACTAGTATATGTGATTTATGGTCTTGGATTATATGCCGATCATGAAAATGTGAGGGAAAGGTTTTCATGGGAAGACCAGCGAATTTTTTTTGAGATCCAAATATTCATTTATGTTAAAAGATAATATCTATGGTTAATCATAAATTTCTCAAATTTGGTGTGACCATTGAATTATCTCACCATGAATGTAGTGAAATTCACATGAGATGAAAAGTTTTGGTCTTTTCTTCAATAGCTAAAAATACATCTAACATCAGTTCCTATTCCAAAATTAAATGAACTCGATAAGGGGTATTTGGTTTTTTATGATGCATTTGGTGGTGATTTGGGTTGTGTTCTCATGCTTTATGAGCATGTGGTGTTCTACGTGACTTTTCATCTTCGACCACATGATAATATTATCCCACTCAAAATTTAGAGATCTCAAATGTTATGCATATGCTTATGTGTTTGATATAATATCTAATTAAGGATAGGTTCCCTATATTTTTTTTACCACAATAATATGAGATATATATTTTAACAGAATTAATTGAATTGTTGATAGTGGTTTTGGGTCAAATAGATTCAGATGCTTATCTTTGGCATGTCCTACACCCCAAGGAAGTGTAATATTGTTACAAATTCTATTAGCATGAAATTTCTATCACATGTTATTTTTGAATTGAATATATATAATGGAATAGTATGTATATTTTCTCTATTTCAACTTGATGATCTAGAATATGGGTCTGTATGGTTCTTTTTATTTTCGAATTATCATCATCTCTCCTTGATTTTATTATGCAAAGTCATAAATAATTTGTTTAGTTTAGATGAATCATAGATATCCTATTTTGTGTGGAGACTATTTTTAGTTGTTCTCTCTCTTATAATGGTATTATCTATTTTAGGTATTGGTTTATTGTTCTAGCGTCTATGAGGATCATGGTTTTACATGATTTTCAAATTTCATAATGGGTCATTCATTCACTCACTGAGAAGATGTATAAAGAAATGAGATAAATAGTCTAGTGGATGAGTATGAATGTTGGTATTTTTATACATGTGTCCTGGTGCAACACCTATTATTAGATAATGGAATATAATGTGAAACCATATGGTTTTCTCAGGCCACTTCCATTGATGGTTTGGTAGTGGGAGGAGTTTTTCTGAGATTTTGTTTTTAGATTACCATAAACACTCTAAGGGATAAATTCTATTTGCATAGTGATTGAACTGTTAACGAAGTAATCTCATTTCATTGAAATCATAGACACCCAAAAATTAAATTATCTGGGTAAACTATAAGTTCATAATATTGTGAGGATATGTGGGGTTCCTTCAACATTTTATTCATATTGGGATCCCATGATTAATTCTTCATTCTGAATGAGTCTCTAGGAGGAAATAGAGACCCAGGTCAGGTTAGGTATAGCTTATAATCCACAGAAACATGTTCAGATGAAACACCAAATTTAAATATTGAAGGATATACTATATGACTATTTCTTGGATTTCATTGGATATTGGGATGTCCATCTCGTACTAGTTTATATTACATAGAAAAGTAATTTTTAATCATCGATTAGAATTTTTATTTTTGAGAATATATATGGTTTCCCAGGATTTTCACCTCTTTTTTGGGAAGTGGTTGGGTAATCCTCTTTGGTGGGATTGAGTTTGGTTTATGAAATGTCCTTGTGGAATCAAGATATACCTCAGATTCTGGTAACATCTCAGAGTTATTAAAAATCTTATACAGATAAACAATGTCATTCTACGATTTTTTAATAGGTGATTAGGTTTTCTTAAATGGTTCTTCATGTGTGGTTTACTATCATCATATAAAATCGGGAATGTTGGCTTAGAGGTATGTTAGACAATTTGAGGTCACTAAGAGACTTGGGCTGGATTCTTATTGGTAAACACTACAGGTTTTGCTAACTATAATTCTTAATTTCTTCCATATATTGAATCTCAAGAAATAACATTGTGTTTCGTCTCATTTTTTGAGTAGGTAAGATATTGATTTATATGTATATGTTTCTATTTTGGAGATTCCAGTTTTCTATCATTGACACTCATGTGAATTTCTTTAATGATAATTCAATTATTTTCTCCATAGTGTTATATAGTCATGCTTAAGATTCTCATAAGACTTGGGAGAATGAATCGTTAATGAGGGAGTATTTTCTTCAACTCTTTACTAAACTTCACATTTCCACATTACATTTTAATGGAAAAATTTTTTATGTGGGGATTTTGTTACATCCTGTATCAATATATTTGTTATTTACCTTATATTAATTTGTTTTTATATTTATTTGGGTGTGTATTAGGACTTCCAATAATAGAGATAAATTTTTTGGGGATATGGTATAATGAACATGCATTTTTGTTTTTCGGAATTATTATATTCTGGTTTAAATATGTAATTCCAAAGAAGGGTTCTCTATGATTACCAATAACATCCATGGGTTTTTGTGATTTTAGTGCATTAATATGGTTTCTAGTCTATTTGGAGATTATGCGCAATTTAAAAAAGTTTACACGATGCTTATTTGATCAGTAGGATCATGTCATGAGTTGAGTACAAAAGATAAATGGATACATGTCAGGTAAATATTATACACTTTGTAATGGAAAAACTAAGGTTTTAAAAAAAATTGATGGAATTTTTGTGAACTTGAGTACCACCGATTACAAGAAATTTAATGGGGTTATACATCATGTAAGTATCGTGGGTTGTGTATTTTGGGAGTATCATGAATAATTCTTACTTCATTCTTTCATAGAACTCTTCACCCTAGACCTAGAATCCATCTCTGTCAAATTTTATAACCACCACTCTATCAGAATCAATTCATTTAGTAATTTATCTACATTTTTTTGGTTAAATCTCTATAATTGAGTAATATATTTTGATTCTTCATTTCCTATGATCGTGGTAGAACCATTTCAATGCATTATCTAATCCCTTGATATATGAGGGATTCTTTTTCATGTACAAGATCTAGTGTGTGATCATGTTTTTATGGATGCTTTTTTGTTGGTTATGGGGAGGTGGGTGTGTGTTCTGGAGTTATACTGTGATATCTCCACATTTCTAATGATTTTGTTAAATTTAATCTATTTTGATATGTGTAGACTAATTCTAGGCCTTCATTTTTTTTGTTTTGTTCTCCCTATTTATGGATTCTTTTGAGAATATGGGACCCTAATATTGAGGAAGGTTGTTCTTTATGTAGAATTTTTTAGATGAACTACATTTATTTTGGTTTTATAAATTTTCTTATTTATTATAATTCATGATTAATAGTTTTCATTTGGGTGTGTTTGGAAATGGGTTTTTGATAAAATATTTTTTTAACCTGGTTTTGGTAATTGAAAATTTATTTTCAAAAAATTTTGAAATTGATTTAAGAAATGGTTTTCAAAATGTAGTTTTTATTAAATAGTTTGGAAAAAAGAGAACATGGGAATCATTTAGAGCATAGGGGTTAAGATTAGAAATAGTAATCATCCACTATTATGGATTTCATTCATGTGGTGTTGTTATGCTCTCTAGGACTTCTATTCTAGGTAATTTTCTGGATTGTTGGGGGGTCACTTATAGTGATGTTATTCTTCTCTCTATATTCTATGAGTATGTCTGGAGGTATTATGTGTGCATAAATTTTAATTTCATGTATTAGTTTCCCATATATCCTGATATAGTGTGATCTTTTTCACGATGTTACCTATAAATTTTCTTATACTATTTTGGTTTTACTAACCATAGATATGATATGATATGTTATAACTTATTTGTTTTTATTTAACTACCTTTTTGTATTTGAAGTTCTTTGAACTAGTTTTCCTTCTTTATTTTGAAATGTTTAAGGGTAAATTAATTTTTTAACACGATTTATATATGAAACTAATAATATACTTATCATATATTTTTTATTTAATATTGAGAATGCTTGTATTATTATACAATGACTTGTTATAGAACACCTTGGTTGGATCCTTTTGAAAATGTTATCTTATGCATAGTGCACTACATTAGTAGTTCAAATACAATGGCATGCATTTTGATTAAAGGAAATAAAAGGAGTGGTAATGATATAGGGAGGTTTAATGTTATCTAGGTTTTAGGTATCTGGTGGTGAGATGGTGAAAGTTTCTCACACTATCACATGGAGATTATTAGAGTAGGTATTTTAGTTCCGTCATACATCGTAGTTGAACTTATCTTTTAGACATGTTTTGGTGGAATTTTTATTTCTATCACTTCAATTATTGCATATCATTTATTACATATATATTCATGTTTTTACACACTTTTTCATTTTGTATATGTATGTAAAAATTATTTTATACATCATTTCTGTCAAAATCATTAACACTGTTTTTATTGATGCTGGCGTGTTAGTTTCTGTCCCTTGGGGATTGGTAAATTTATTTGGGCATGTGATGGCTTTGGTCGTGTACCATCATTATGAGGGAATGTAGATCAGGCGTGTCATTGGGAATGTAGATCAGGCGTGTCATTGGGATTTTTTTTATTATAGGTTAGTGGAATTAGAGAGATCTGGGAGGGTATTTGATTATTAATTAGGGAGTTTCTCAATTTGATTTTGAATTTGAATTTCAAATAAAAGGCATCTAAAATGGTATTTTATTAAAAAGGTTTTAATTTTAATTTTTAATTTTTTTATTTTATTACATACATTTATGTAATTAATTTGTATTTCTTTATTAGTGTTCTAGTGGTTATTGTGGATGCTTGTTTTTTGTATGAGGGTCTGATAGTATTACAAAAGTGAATATAGACTATACTAGGTATGTGGTTTGGGTTGACGGAATGTAATTGTTAGTTAGTAGGAGTATCAAAATTGAAAAAAAATTACAAAGAGGCCACTTATTACCTAATAGAAGCATACTCATTAATTGTGGGATATTTTTAGTAGACTATTATATTCACAATGTGGGGTCTAGGTACCCATTGGCCAAAAATTGGGTACTCTATTCCAACCTTAATTGTTTTAAAAATCATTATAAATTGTAAGTGTTTATAAAATACTATGATTCCCCCCCATTTGTCTAAAGCAAGAACCCCTCCCTCCATTTTTTATTTTTAACATGTGACATATTATCATCATATAGTATCATATTTTAGGTTTCTCAATTTTGTTGGATTAATCATGATTAATCTACCCTCATCCTCACATTAGTTTCTGTTTACTTCACAATAATATGTTATTATTCTTTAATGTCACTAAATTTAAAATTTTCATCATTGTTATTGATTTTAGGTGAAGTAGATCAAATTAGAGTGAAATATTAGATTATGAAATTTCAGTCAATGTGTTTGAGGAGAATCCTATCCATTTTAAATTTTTTATAAGAGTTTCATGAAAGTGATGATTTTCATATCATGTATAGAATGATAAAATGTCCCATGAAGAAATTTATCTTCGTATATTTATGTCTAATTCATATAATAAAAATGTTTTGGACAATGAATGGTAATTATTGTATTATATTATTATTTCATGGTCAATTTATACGATGATCCTAATGATAAAAAGTAGATAGTAATGTATATGGACCATTAATGTGGTGATACTTGTGACTTTATCAACAATTATTAACACCTTTATGTACCCCATTTATGTTGGAAACTCATGTGTACCATAGGATAAACCATGGTAATCCCATTTATTCAATATGATAACTGAAGGTTAACCTTATGATGGCTCTTAATATAGTTAATATTATATTGTAACGTTAATATTTATTTCAATATGCGGTAGGGTTGATTATCCACCTTAATTTAAATTTTCATGGTTGTTTATTAATTAGACATATAATTGAAAAAGGGGTTTTTTGTGACAATGTAAACCTAGTATTGAATGGATATTCAAATTGGATTCCATGAAAATTCTTTTTTCATATGTTATTTTTACCATATTAATAAATTTATTGATATTATTTATTACACAAGATGTGTTGTGAAAAGTGTTCTGATATGATATGACTATTCACTCTTTATTTGGTATATAGTAACATAATTCAGTATGTGGTTTCATATAATGTTAAAAAATATATAAGGTGTTATGTTTGGTGTAATATCAACAATTTTTCATTACTTATTTAGGTTACTTATAGTTCCAACCATACATCTCTTGGTATTATTCCTAGGTGTCATTCCAACTAGTGGTTTATCTGTTATTTAGGTTTGGTTTAGTGACAACCATTATTCTCTTAATATTTAGCTTGGGTGTAGTTCCAACCATTCATATCATAGTATTTAGGACAGATGTAGTTCCAAACATTCATCTATTAGTATTTTTATTTTGTGTAGAGTCAACTCACCAACTCTTGTTATTTAGGATATGTGTAGTGATAACCATTCCTTTAATGGTATTTTAGTTACATTTCATTCTTATTATTCAACAATTAGTACTTGGGTTGGGTGTAGTTATAAAAATTTTCATTTTAATATCTGGGATATGTGCATTTCCAACCATTCGATTCTTGATATTTTCCTCGGTTTTACATAATAAATGTTCATCTGATGGTGTTTAGTATTGGTGTATTGGAAACTATTTTTTCATATTATTTTTAGGATTAGTTCTATAGAGAACCTCACATTTCATACCTTTACAATACATCTCTTTTTCAGAATATCTAAAACATAATACAAATATATTCCCAAATACTAAAATATCTCAGTGCCATTAAAAACATGGAATCCAAAACACTAGTACATAAATGAGAAAAAAAATCATCTACTGGGTTCTTATTGACTAAAACAATTGATAAAAACATCAAACATAATCCATATCTTCATGAATTGTGGTAATGAATCATAAAAAGGGGTAAGATCAGATACTGAATAAAGGTTAATAATGGAGAAACATAAGCATAATCATTATAATAAGGGTTTGGGGACATGATCAACAAAATTGATGATCATACAATGCATATCAAATATCATAACCATAAATCATGGAAAAAATCATGGATGTTCATAAGAGATGAAATATGAGGAAATAAATAACCTATTCTATGAAGGTATAACAATGGAAAAAAATCTTATTTTGGTAGACACATAATAATATATAATGATTTCCATATTTGTCATGGAATTGCTACTAAGGCCCTATTTGAGGAAAAAGTCCTTTATTTAACTGGTTACACAACCCATTCTAGTTATATATTATTGAACTGAGTTGACTACTCATTCCATCCCTGTATTATTAAACCATGTTCACACCTTGTTCCGGCCATATATTACTCAACCTATTCATTTATCCTTATATCCATGTAATACTGATCTAAGTTTATTTCTTTTTCTATCCATGTATATCTCTTGAGATGTAAATATTAACCAAATAAATTGGAGGAAGATATAGGTCCCAACCAACACATAATGAAATGATAAATACATGTGAAACAAAATCAAAATAAAAAATATCATTAGACATGAAATTAAATGGGTATCCTAGAAATGTAATAAAATCATAAATTGTGGAAAAATATACAGGTTTCCTAATCATTTCATAATAAAAATAATATATAAAAAGAATCAATTTTAAAAAGAATATAACCTGTGATATATAAATGGGTTTCATAATCATCTTTACATCAAAACCCAAACCATTCATGAATGAATAAGAATGAAACAATTGACTAATTTATTATAAGGGAATAAGTAACATCAATAGATGTAATATTACATGGAAAATAAATTTGAAGGAAATTTTGAAAACATTTCTTTAGGATAATATAATTTCTAATTTTAAAAAGGGATATTTAAAAAAAATTGTAAACCATTTTCTAGAAAATAAACTAGAAATACTATAAATTAATATTTTAAAACCTTATAGAAAACATTTCGATTTAAAAAAAATTATGACAGAATGAAAAAGTTTTGAAAATTTTTCTCCTTGAAAACGTATAAAAGGAGCATCAAAAAATTATGAAAAAAATCATTAAAAATATTTCTCAAACATATAAATAAGTCATGAAATCATTTCTAAAACAATTTTCTTTGAAAATTATAAAAATAAGTATGAAATGTTTTTTTGAAAACATTTCTCAATGAAAAATAATAAAATAAGCATGAAAACATTTTGAAAATATCTTACTTCAAGACTTCTGAAAAAACCATTAAAACATTTTGAAAAAGAAACTTTTTTTGATTTTTTTTAAACATATAAATCAAGGTTTAAAATTCTCAAAATACTTTTTAAAAACTAACAATTTTTCTAAAAACATTACTATTTAAAAATTACTTTGAAATCCTTTAAAGGAAGCCATGGTAACTATAAACATTTTTTGAAAAACCATTTTAATTGAGAAAAAATTAAAAATATTAAATTACAAAAATATTAAGAAAACAATTATTTTAAGAATCAATAAAGAAGTATTATAGTAAATTTAGGTACAAGGTAATTTCACTCATAACAGAGGGAAAATATGTTTACGTCTTATAAGCAATAAAGAAAATTCCTCATTTTTACTGTAAAAGGGTAAAATAGTGCCTTGTTCGGAATGCAATAAGAAGATTCATTTGAAAAAATTCATAAAAGAAAAAAATATAAAACATTTCTTTGAAATATTATAGGATAATGGTATTATATTCTTAGAAAACCTTTTTAGAAAACATTGTTTTGAAGGAACACATATTTGTGACCGAGAGAGAGTAAAGTCAGGATTCCGTAAAAACAATTTCTTAACTATATTATGTACCATAGAGAAGATAAATTGTACCAATACATGATTATATAATAAATAATCATATTAGAACAATATTCATGAATTTTCGTGAGAGTTGGATCTTAATATATCATTAATTTAATCATAAACATAAATAATCTCGATAAACAATGATATTGTTTCAGTAAAATAGTTCCAAATTGTAACATTGAAAAATACTATCCATGTAAGGATATTAAATTAAATAAATATTATAATATAATGAAATTTCCAATATTAATTATGTATCATTTCAAATGGAAGTATATACACCTCCGAAAATATTGTAGGTGCATAATAAAACATGTGTCTCAAAGAACGAAAATTGAGACAGTACTGTCTTACCAATTTTGTATCTTTTGAAACATTAACCACATGAAATTAATATCATATAATATATACGTAAATACCCATAAAATTAAGTTTATTATCCATTGAATACATCCATGGGTAGTATACACAAAACATAAAAGGAATGGATGGTGAATAAATCATTTATCTCACAAAAATAAAAAGTGAGATGAAATCCCCATACCTTATGTCTTGAATCTTTTCATACTCATAAAATATTCCTATACAATAAATATAATTTTATTATTTGTAATTTTAATAATTATATTTTTATATATAATTCCATGTATGTTTTTATTAATAAATTATTTTTTCCACTTTTTAGCTATCATATGTTAAGGTTTCATTTTGTGTAATATTCATTTTGTTCATTGTATGTGTCTTAATTTGTTATATCATTGGTCATTATACATATATAATGAATTAAAGAATTTATAACATGATATAAATATCATTTATTTAAATTATATTGGTATTATAATAATCTATATTATATATAAAAGTATGAAATGGAATACACTATCCATGGAGATGGTAAGTAGTACATACACAAGAAAATTGATTACATTTTTATTATCATATGGAAAGGATGAAAACAATTTCTTATAAGTATATATATATATATATGTATATATTTCATTATTAAAGAAGAATTATTTTATCATATATATAATATAATTTAAATAAACCAATCTGTAATACATTCCATGTTGTGTGTGAAAGAATCGAATAGCTTTAAGGGGGTGGTAGTCCACACTTCCTGAAACAGAATTATCATATATACACTAACTATAATGTGACAAGGAATATTATTTAAAAATAAATAAAAAATATTAAATACATAATAAATATAAATTATAAAATATTTAAATATATTTTCCATCATAATGTCCCCAATGAGAGTTATTAAAGGAAAAATGAACAATCATTGTTTAGTAAGGTGGTAGTTCACTATACACATAAACAATAAGTTCATTACCCAATAGATGGATATGTGTGTAAGTGTAGGTAGAACTGTTAGAATAAAAGTATACTCTTATATTTAATAAACTTGAGGTGTTATAGAAGAACCTAATAAAAATATTTGAGGGAGTGGACAAAGATTATAAATGAAAGGAGTTTGAGGGAGGGTGCTACATCCAAATCAGGTAACTTCTTTTGGTTTGAACAAAAGGGATTCATTGTAATGATTTAATAAAAATGGATGAGTTGATGAATAATGGCGGTATTTTGAGTTGTGTATTAGAAAATTTTTGTCTGAACCTATGTAGTTTGATAGGTGTGAAGAAGAGGGAATGGTGGTGGCCATTTATAGGGAAGGGAAATGACACATGGAATTTTTGAAAACAATTACAGTGTACACACATTTTTACATAACAATAGGAATATAAAAATACCAAAATAAATAAATTAATATTAAAGGCCAAACTATCCCAGTAAAATGGGTGTTTGACATGTGTCAACATTGTTTGGCCTGTAAATATTAATTTCTAGTCACTAATTAATCTTTATTTTACTGTAATCATTGTACTTAATTTTAATTACATTCATTATTTTATTTTAAAAAACTATGTTTAACTTTTTAAAAATAATAAATTAGGGTGGTTACACATAGGAAATCCATTTCCCAATATTATTAAATTTTAATTAGCAGATATTATTTTAAATTTAATCCCATAGTCGAGTCTACAAAGCGGGTTTTATAACTGAAATTATTGAAAATATTTCTATGTTTTCATATTCAATTTCTTAGTGAAATTTAATCTAATGACCCATATTGGATTAATTTATAAAAATATAATCTAATTAAACATGAAAAAAATTGGAATATAATCTATCAGTACAATTATTTATATGAAAAGGTAGTTTGGAATTAAAATCTGATATTTCTCACTATATATCCAAAAAATGATGTTTCATTGAAAATACCAAAAATCAAATTATGATAATTTAAACATTATAAATTCCAAAATGAAGTTTTATTTGTCAAATTAAAATTCTAAATGTGTTTAATATTAATTTTATTATTTTTCACAGAAGAACATTAAAAGTAGTTCACTTGAGAAAACATTATTTTTTAACATGTAAGTACATTACAAAAAAAAATATATCATTCATTATCGATTAGTTTTTATGTAAAACCATTATAAAAATATTTTCAAATCATCTATTAATGTTTATATTAATAATTTTAACCTGTAGGTTTTAATTATCTTCATTAAATAATTATAACAACAAAATTATGATTCATAAAAACTCAGTGTTTTTTGTACTATATTCCAGGTTGGTGATGAATGTATAGCTTTCAATGTTAGTGTTTCCTATGAAATATGACATGTTTTTGTTGTGGGTAAAAGAAAAAAACCCAATCCTTTGTAAAAGGAATTTTTTAATTAGTGATCGAATATGAAAAAAACTATTTTTAGTGTTCTGTGAAATGAAAGATAACCAAAATATTTAAATAATTTGAAAAAAAATTAAATCTCATGGTGTTAAATTCTACCAACCTTAAAATTAATTTCACCCTCAGAATTCTTCTAGTTTATCAAGGGTTTAATACTTGATATTTCATTTCATAGAATTCCACATCATAATAATGAATACTAAAAATCCTTAAAAAAGGAAAATTTAGAACCATAATGATTTCCCAGTGTTACATATAACATGGTTTCCACATAGAATAAAATAGGTTGGGAGTGAAGATTACACATGGAAGAAAATTTTAAATAACTACAGGGAGTGATTTAGGGCATCAATACAAACAATTTAATGATCATATAAGAGTGGAGTTCCTCAAATTGGTAAATCATAGATCATTTTAAGGCCATTGGTTAAACAAAAATTATGTTATTAGGAAAATATTTTTTGATCATTATCCTATCATTTAGTAATTATTTTATTGGACAAGAATATGAAGAAATATAAATACATGACATATTTCAATAGAGAAATTTCTGTTCTTTGGTTATGCTATTAACTATTTATAATTCATCCATTACATCAATAACATGATGTCCAAAAATTAACATTCATTCCCAAAGGACTAAACTACACTTTTTTAAATATTATGTCCCATAAATGCTTGAATATTATAACTATTTAGTTATTAAAATTCATATTAATCAATATGGGTAATAAATTAATCTATTAAAAAAACTAAAACTTTTGTTACATCATACATAATTATTCATCAGACAATTAGACAATAATGTCATCACGACTAAATGGGTCTATTAAGAAAAGATGAATGAATATGGCACAGTGATTCGGAACAAAGCACGACTGATGTGAAAAGGAGACTCCCAGATAGAGGTAATGGATGGTGATGAGACATTTGCACCGATTTCAAGGTAGGAGACAATCATATTATTACTAGCCATTGCAGGGAAAAGAAACTTCAAAGAGTTCCAGATGGATGTAAAGACTGCAATTCTAAATGGGTTTCTGGAAGAAGAGGTGTATATTGAGCAGCCAGATGCTTTTCTCATTCATGAGGATGAGAACAATGTTTGCAGGCTGAAGAAGGCGTTATATGGGCTGAAATGAGCACCAAGGGCATTGTACTGAAGGCTATATCAGTATTTGAAGAAGCTTGGTTTTTAGCGTTACACAAGGCAGGAATGACAAATTCATTTCTCAATCCAAATATGCCAAGGATGCTTTGGAATGATTTATAGTGAAAATTCCATGGAGATGAAGACTCCGATTTCTACCTGGATGAAATCATCAAAAGATGACAGTGGAAGGGTAGTTAATCTCACTGAAAATAGGCAGATTATCAGTAGTTTGCTATACATGACCGCACCAAGGCCTGATATTGTTTTTTCCACATGCCAAGCAGCGAGATATCAGAGCAATCCCAAGGAAAGTAACATGATTGCAGTGAAAAGAATACTTCGGTCTATCCAGGGCACAGTGGATTTCGGCTTGACATATACTAACAAATCTCAGACAGAGTTATTGGGATATACTGATGCAGACTGGGCCGGATTAGAAGATGATAGAAAATCAACGTCAGGTGGTGCATTCTATCTTGGTGGATCGTGTATTTCATGGCTAAGAAAGAAGAAAGATTGCATTTCATTGAGCACCGCAGAAGCGGAGTATATTGCGGCCACTCAAGCGTGCACACAATTATTGTGGATGTAGAAGCAGCTTGAAGATATGGGAGTTGAAGTGAAGTATCCGATCGGAATCCAGTGTGACAACTCAAGTGCTATAAATCTTAGCAAAAATACTGTCCATCATTCCAGGACAAAGAACATTGAGATCAAGTATCATTTCATCAAGGAGAAGGTTGAGCAGGGCATTTTGAAGTTGGAGTATGTGCCTATAGAGCTACAGGTTGCAGACATTATGACAAAGGCCTTACCCAAGGAAGCTTTTGAGAGGCATCAACTGGATCTGGGAGTTCAGTCGATTCCCCGCACTTGAAATAGTGTGGATGTGGGACCCCCCTCTCCCCGAGGTATGATGTGTTTTTCCCTAATATGCTGATATGGGTTCTCTACTATGTTACAGACTACAAAGGAGTGTCATTTGGGTTCGTTGACAAAGGGGGAGAAAAGTGTTTGTTAAAGGAGGAGAAAATTGTGTTTGTTCAAGGGGGAGACAGTGCAGAGATTTGATAAATCATAATTGATATGGGGAGAAGCTGACCGGTGGAGCATCCAGAAAGGGGGAGCAATGAGAAAGGGGGAGTGTATTAAATCTGACGATGCTAGAAGTGTTCGATCAAAGCATAGAAATCACGACAGCTGATGATCATGATAAAAGCAGAATAGTGGTGTTGGAATGGTGTGAGACGGTGTCCAGCTATCAAAAATTGGTATCAACTTAAGAATTCACCAATTGGTATCAGTGTGGTTCAACAATTGGTATCAATTTAAGAATTGGTATCAGGGTGGAATCGACAATTGGGGTCTGACATAAAGTGATTCATTGAGGAACTATTCATACTACTCTTGTTTCTCACGCCGAGCATTACTCATGTGGGCTTAGAGTACGTGTTAAGTGAATCCTTGAATGCTATCAGAATCACAAGAGGTGAATGGTGGTAGCGACTGGAAGAAGACTCAGTGAGGTATCAAAGTGCATAAAATCCTTCTGAGCAGAGTTGTGAAGAGTTGTCAACAAACCCAAAGGGGGATATTGTTAGGGCCAATAGGGACCTATATACCCTGAGAGGGGGGGTGAATCGGGGTATGGATATTCTTTTTCAAAGTTCTTCCTACCCCACTGGATCTTGACCTCTTTATTACAAGGGTCACTTTGTTTGCTCTTGTGTTTAAACTGTGATCACTTCTTTACTTCTTTATCTAATGATGATGCTTTGAATGCAATGCAGGGAAATAAACAGATAGACACAGAGATTTTTACTTGGTTCACCCTCACTGGGCTACGTCCAAGGATCATACGCCGACAAGTTGCCGGTCGTACCAATTCCACTAAACTTCACTAGCTGTGGATTACAAAGTTCGGGCTAGATCACTTCTATGCCCAGGCTCACTGCCTATACAAGGTTTAGGGTCAGCTCACTTCTTTCCCAAGGGTCACTCCCTGTTTCTCTCTCTCTGGCTCACTACCAGTGGAGAGGATCACCTTTCTCCTCTTCCTAAGCTCACTGCTCTTGGAAGGGATTCACTCACAGTTTATAGACCTGTAGGCCTCTTCATTTCCATTAAGGAATGCATCTTTCTGTGTATGTAGATTCTCTGTTGAAGTTCAACTTTCACCCGTAGATGAATACCACTTTTCCACTGAACACTGGGAATTTCCTTTTGGAAACACCTTCGCAAAGCACCCTACTATGCGAGGTTCCCAATTTCGAGAAGCTGAAAAAAGCCTTCGCGATGCTCCTGCCTTTTCGTGAAGCTCTCTCGCGAATCTCTCTTGTGAAGCTCAACTCGTTGCAAAGCAACTTCTCACGCGAAGCTCACTGAGCCAACGCGGAGCACACAACTTTCGCGGAGCTAGAATAGCCACCGCGAAGCTCCCCTTTCGCGAAGCACAACTTCCTTCGCGAACCACCTTTGCGAACCGAGAGCAATGTATTTTCTCTGAAAATTCTCACTGCTCCGCTCTAAGGGGTCGGCCTCTATTTATAGGCGATTCCACCAACCCTCGAAATTTCCGCGCGAAGTCAATGCCACGTCACCTAAAATCGCGAAGCTCCAAAGTTTCTGCCGAAATTCTGTCCAAATCGCGAAGCTCCACGGCAATCTTCTGTTCGCGGAGCTTGACGTAGTCGCGAAGAATCACCGTCAACATATCTTTGCGACTTCGCCATGAAGCTCCCTCATGAAGCCCAACATTCCTTCGTGCCTTCGCCGCGAAGCTCTTTCGCAAATCCCTTCACCGCCGCGATGCGCTTCAGCCTCTGCCGTTTGCGAAGCTTGACGTAATCACGAAGCATCACCGCCTCCATTCTTCTGGTCTTCACGATTTCCAAACCATGCATCCTATATTCGCGAAATTTATGCCATTTCCATATGAAATTATGCTCTTCATGGAAATCCACTTTTCGCGATGCTCACCAAACTCCAAATTTTGGACCCCAAAAATTTGGCAAACACTGGGAAACAGCGCCACCTTGTACTGCTCTTTTTGTACCACCTCCAGATCGTCCTTTCCTTTGTCATAGCTCTTTGTCAACATGTAATGTCAACAACTTCTCGGGAACTCAACAATTCTCCATGGAAACCTTCTTTGTCAACAAACACAATCAGCCCAAAAATACTGCAATGTTACCTTGAGGGATTTTTGCCCAACATTTTTTGACGTGTGCCTACAATTATTTTTTCATTACCTTGATATAATGTAATTATTATTGATTCCTGGTTTTAAATAGGGTTTTTATATGACTGATCATTTCATATGTTTCGGTGTGCAGCAATATGCCTTTGAGAGATCATCCACTTATTTCACAAAAGGTTGAATCTGATGCTACAAATATTAATCCACCCCTCGATTAGAATTTAATCAATTATAATGTACATGTAGTTCATGATTCTAAATATAATACACAATACTTCCAAAACATAGTGGGCAAGTACGTTCAAGAGTTGGAGGCTAAAGGGATAGACTGTGAGAGTTATTACATGAGAATTCAGTGTCTGTTAAAAGTATGAATGAACCTCAAGAGAAATAGGACTCACTAGAAAATATTGGAAAGATATTTTACCTCTTTAACACACTTGATAGTTTCATGGTTATGTGTGTTATGTCCAGAACTGAGGGTCCCAAAATGTAATGGGGGATTCCATGGTTCATGAAGATAAGAACATGGGATTTGACTATATTGTTTTTAAGACAATTTTCTTGTATTTGTTTCCTATGTCCCTAATAATAGTGAAGTATATGGGGTTTTCTCCTTGATTTATGGATATAATTAGTTGTTGGCTTAAACCAATCAGATTTGTAGAGCTGGTTTATTTGTTCACTAGAGGATGTAAAAACAACCAAATAAATGATCAGAAATACTTATAGGGTTTCTGACCATATTTCATATTCTAGATACATATATTGAATCTTTCAACCTATATTGATATTTTATCTAAGGAGGCGATAAAGGATATGAATACGGAAGGAATGGTTGGATATTTTTCCGCTTCTATTCCATCCAGTGGAATCTCAAGTGGAATATAGGGGAAGAAGAATATGTTTAAAGATCGTTGTAGGGGTTAAAGAGGTGGTCCTCGATAACTGAACTATTCGTCATATCCAATTTTAGCTAGAAGTGTTCCCATGAATTTCTATTAGTTTTTAAAGGTTGTACACACCATGTGTTATTCTACTTAACCTACCAAGTTGTGCAATAGTTTTAGTCATTAAACTCATCTACAGAATTTCTATTAGGCTATGTCCATTAATCGATTTGGTAAATAAAAATTGAATCCAAAAGATATAGTATTGTAGTTAGATTCATCATAGACTATAGGGATCCGGCCACAGTCCCGAAGAGTGAAGCACCATTATTCTGTAAAGTACTTTCCAATTTTGGTAGATGTGGTTCTAACAATAGTGTGTAGTACCATATTAATTTCATCCTCAATAGTAATCTATTTATTCGATATTATTGGTTCCGACACTTTTATATCTAAACATTTTTTTTGATATTCGTAAACTTTTAATATTGTTCATTTTCATTATTATGGTTTTAGTAACACCTCATGGGAAAATGATAGTATAGGGGTGTTGGTGTAATTATATTATATCAATAGTTGATGTGAAAATTGTTTTCTATTTTATTTTTCATGACATAAAATGTTTAATGTTTTCATTTGGATGAATTGTTTTATGGTAATTATGATGATGTGGATTATTATCATCAGCATGTCTCATTTCATGTGGTCATTGTAATATCATGGTTGTTTTGCGAAGAGTGGGATTTAGGTCTAATCATGTATAACATTCCTTCCAAGAGCTTGTTTGTTTTTTTCAATGGAATTAGTTATTCAAAATGATATTTATTCTATTTTTTATCTTCCCACTATTGTTCAGGAATTTACTTATGTATTACCTAATGATTTCTATAGACTTCCCCCAAAGAGGGACGCAGAGTTCACGATTGACCCGGTGTCAGGTACGCAATTGATTTTAATAAATTTCTATTATAAAAAACCATCATAGGTGAAAGAGATTGATATTTAGTTGGATGATTGGATATTGAATGTATTCCCCAGTGTTTCTTCTTGGGTAGCCCTTATGCTCTTACCCAAGAAGGTAGCTTGTGTACTTTGATTTTGTATTAAATATCTAAAGATGAATCATGAAATGATTATGAATAAGTATTTGTTTCATCATTTGGATTATTTGATTGATCAATTAATGGGGGAAAGTTGTTTTCAAATATTTATCATTGGTTGGGTTATTATAAACTCATATTATTGGATTCTAATATACTACAGATGGATAATATGATAATTTATGGCCATTTTGAATATTTTTTTGTTGTCGTTTGGTATAACTATAACTCTTGTGGATTTTATGGTTTTGATGATCAATATTTTCAAATGGTAGATCAACATTTAAATGGTAGTGTTATTGGATGATGTTTTTGTTTATTTAAGATATGCAAAGGAGAATGGTAACCATATTATTTTGGTTATTGAAATACTGAGGAATAAATTTTTGAATGAAAAGATTTCATAATTAAATTTCTATATCTAGGATGTGAATTTACTATTATATGTGATTTATGGTCTTAGATTATATGCTGATCATGAAAATGTGAGGGACAGGTTTTCATGGGAAGACCCGTGAATTTTTTTTGAGATCCAAATATTCATTTATGTTAAAAGATAATATCTATGGTTAATCATAAATTTGTCAAATTTGGTGTCACCATTGAATTCTCTCACCATGAATGAAGTGAAATTCACATGAGATGAAAAGTTTTGGTCTTTTCTTCAATAGCTAAAAATACATCTAACATCAGTTCCTATTCCAAAATTAAATGAACTCGATAAGGGGCATTTGGTTTTTTATGATGCATTTGGTGGTGATTTGGGTTGTGTTCTCATGCTTTATGAGCATGTGGTGTTCTACGTGACTTTTCATCTTAGACCACATGAGAATATTATCCCACTCAAAATTTAGAGATCTCAAATGTTATGCATATGCTTATGTGTTTGATATAATATCTAATTAATGATAGGTTCCCTATATTTTTTTACCACAATAATATGAGATATATATTTTAACAGAATTAATTGAATTGTTGATAGTGGTTTTGGGTCAAATAGATTCAGATGCTTATCTTTGGCATGTCCTACACCCCAAGGAAGTGTAATATTGTTACAAATTCTATTAGCATGAAATTTCTATCACATGTTATTTTTGAATTGAATATATATAATGGAATAGTATGTATATTTTCTCTATTTCAACTTGATGATCTAGAATATGGGTATGTATGGTTCTTTTTATTTTCGAATTATCATCATCTCTCCTTGATTGTATTATGCAAAGTCATAAATAATATGTTTAGTTTAGATGAATCATAGATATCCTATTTTGTGTGGAGACTATTTTTAGTTGTTCTCTCTCTTCTACTGGTATTATCTATTTTAGGTATTGGTTTATTGTTCTAGCGTCTATGAGGATCATGGTTTTACATGATTTTCAAATTTCTTAATGGGTCATTCATTCACTCACTGAGAAGATGTATAAAGAAATGAGATAAATAGTCTAGTGGATGAGTATGAATGTTGGTATTTTTATACATGTGTCCTAGTGCAACACCTATTATTAGATAATGGAATATAATGTGAAACCATATGGTTTTCTCAGGCCACTTCCATTGATGGTTTGGTAATGGGAGGAGTTGTTCTGAGATTTTGTTTTTAGATTACCATAAACACTCTAAGGGATAAATTCTATTTGCATAGTGATTGATCTGTTAACGAAGTAATCTCATTTCATTGAAATCATAGACACCCAAAAATTAAATTATCTGGGTAAACTATAAGTTCATCATATTGTGAGGATATGTGGGGTTCCTTCAACATTTTATTCATATTGGGATCCCATGATTAATTCTTCATTCTGAATGAGTCTCTAGGAGGAAATAGAGACCCAGGTCAGGTTAGGTATAGCTTATAATCCACAGAAACATGTTCAGATGAAACAAAAAATTTAAATATTGAAGGATATACTCTATGACTATTTCTTGGATTTCATTGGATATTGGGATGTCCATCTAGGACTAGTTTATATTACATAGAAAAGTAATTTTTAATCATCGATTAGAATTTTTATTTTTGAGAATATATATGGTTTCCCAGGATTTTCACCTCTTTTTTGGGAAGTGGTTGGGTAATACTCTTTTGTGGGATTGAGTTTGGTTTATGAAATGTCCTTGTGGAATCAAGATATACCTCAGATTCTGGAAACATCTCAGAGTTATTTAAAATCTTATACAGATAAACAATGTCATTCTACGATTTTTTAATAGGTGATCAGGTTTTCTTAAATGGTTCTTCATGTGTGGTTTACTATCATCATAGAAAATCGGGAATGTTGGCTTAGAGGTATGTTAGACAATTTGAGGTCACTAAGAGACTTGGACTGGTTTCTTATTGGTAAACACTACAGGTTTTGTTGACTATAATTCTTAATTTCTTCCATATATTGAATCTCAATAAATAACATTGTGTTCCGTCTCATTTTTTGAGTAGGTAAGATATTGATTTATATGTATATGTTTCTATTTTGGAGATTCTAGTTTTCTATCATTGACACTCATGTGAATTTCTTTAATGATAATTTGATTATTTTCTCCATAGTGTTATATAGTCATGCATAAGATTCTCATAAGACTTGGGAGAATGAATCGTTAATGAGGGAGTAGTTTCTTCAACTCTTTACTAAACTTCACATTTCCACATTACATTTTAATGGAAAATTTTTTTATGTGGGGATTTTATTACATCTTGTATCAATATATTTATTATTTACCTTATATTAATTTGTTTTTATATTTATTTGGGTGTGTATTAGGACATCCAATAATAGAGATAATTTTTTTGGGGATATGGTATAATGAACATGCATGCTTGTTTTTCGGAATTATTATATTCGGGTTTAAATATGTAATTCCAAAGAAGGGTTCTCTATGATTACCAATAACATCCATGTTTTTTTGTGATTTTAGTGCATTAATATGGTTTCTAGTCTATTTGGAGATTATGCGCAATTTAAAAAAGTTTACACGATGCTTATTTGATCAGTAGGATCATGTCATGAATTGAGTACAAAAGATAAATGGATACATGTCAGGTAAATATTATACACTTTGTAATGGAAAAAATAAGGTTTTAAAAAAATTGATGGAATTTTTGTGAACTTGAGTACCACCAATTACAAGAAATTTAATAGGGTTATACATCATGTAAGTATCGTGGGTTGTGTATTTTGGGAGTATCATGAATAATTCTTACTTCATTCTTTCATAGAACTCTTCACCCTAGACCTAGAATCCATCTCTGTCAAATTTTATAACCACCACTCTATCAGAATCAATTCATTTAGTAATTTATCTACATTTTTTTTGGTTAAATCTCTATAATTGAGTAATATATTTTGATTATTCATTTCCTATGATAATGGTAGAACCATTTCAATGCATTATGTAATCCCTTGATATATGAGGGATTTTTTTTCTTGTACAAGATCTAGTGTGTGATCATGTTTTTATGGATGCTTTTTTGTTGGTTATGGGGAGGTGGGTGTGTGTTCTGGAGTTATACTGTGATATCTCCACATTTCTAATGATTTTGTTAAATTTAATCTATTTTGATCTGTGTAGACTAATTCTAGGCCTTCATTTTTTTGTTTTGTTCTCCCTATTTATGGATTCTTTTGAGAATCTGGGACCCTAAGATTGAGGAAGGTTGTTCTTTATGTAGCATTTTTTAGATGAACTACATTTATTTTGGTTTTTATAAATTTTCTTATTTATTATAATTCATGATTAATAGTTTTCATTTGGGTGTGTTTGGAAATGGGTTTTTGATAAAATATTTTTTTAACCTGGTTTTGGTAATTGAAAAATTATTTTCAAAAATTTTTGAAATTGATTTAAGAAATGGTTTTCAAAATGTGGTTTTTATTAAATAGTTTGGAAAAAAGAGAACGTTGGAATCATTTAGAGCATAGGGGTTAAGATTAGAAATAGTATTCATCCACTATTATGGATTTCATTCATGTGGTGTTGTTATGCTCTCTAGGACTTCTATTCTAGGTAATTTTCTGGATTGTTGGGGGGTCACTTATAGTGATGTTATTCTTCTCTCTATATTCGATGAGTATGTCTGGAGGTATTATGTGTGCATAAATTTTAATTTCATGTATTAGTTTCCCATATATCCTGATCTAGTGTGATCTTTTTCACGATGTTACCTATACATTTTCTTATACTATTTTGGTTTTACTAACCATAGATATGATATGATATGTTATAACTTATTTGTTTTTATTTAACTACCTTTTTGTATTTGATGTTTTTTGAACTAGTTTTCCTTCTTTATTTTGAAATGTTTAAGGGTAAATTAATTTTTTAACACGATTTATATATGAAAATAATAATATACTTATCATATATTTTTTATTTAATGTTGAGAATGCTTGTATTATTATACAATGACTTGTTATAGAACACCTTGGTTGGATCCTTTTGAAAATGTTATCTTATGCATAGTGCACTACATTAGTAGTTCAAATACAATGGCATGCATTTTGATTAAAGGAAATAAAAGTAGTGGTAATGATATAGAGAGGTTTAATGTTATCTAGGTTTTAGGTATCTGGTGGTGAGATGGTGAGAGTTTCTCACACTATCACATGGAGATTATTAGAGTAGGTATTTTAGTTCTATCATCCATCGTAGTTGAACTTATCTTTTAGACATGTTTTGGTGGAATTTTTATTTCTATCACTTCAATTATTGCATATCATTTATTACATATATATTCATGTTTTTAAAAACTTTTTCATTTTGTATATGTATGTAAAAAATATTTTATACTTCATTTCTGTCAAAATCATTCACACTGTTTTTTATTGATGTTGGCGTGTTAGTTTCTGTCCCTCGGGGATTGGTAAATTTATTTGGGCATGTGATGGCTTTGGTCGTGTACCATCATTATGTGGGAATGTAGATCAGGCGTGTCATTGGGATTTTTTATGGTTGATTTTTATTATAGGTTAGTGGAATTAGAGAGATCTGGGAGGGTATTTGATTATTAATTAGGGAGTTTCTCAATTTGATTTTGAATTTGAATTTCAAATAAAAGGCATCTAAAATGGGATGTTATTAAAAAGGTTTTAATTTTAATTTTTAATTTTTTTCTTTTATTACATACATTTATGTAATTAATTTGGATTTCTTTATTAGTGTTCTAGTGGTTATTGTGGATGCTTGTTTTTTGTATGAGGGTCTGATAGTATTACAAAAGTGAATATAGACTATACTAGGTATGTGGTTTGGGTTGACGGAATGTAATTGTTAGTTTGTAGGAGTATCAAAATTGAAAAAAAAATTACAAAGAGGAGACTTATTACCTAATAGAAGCATACTAATTAACTGTGGGATATTTTTAGTAGACTATGATATTCACAATGTGGGGTCTAGGTACCCATTGGCCAAAAATTGGGTACTCTATTCCAACCATAATTGTTTTAAAAATCATTATAAATTGTAAATGTTTATAAAATACTATGATTCCCCCCCATTTGTCTAAAGCAAGAACCCCTCCCTCCATTTTTTATTTTTAACATGTGACATATTATCATCATATAGCATCATATTTTAGGTTTCTTAATTTTGTTGGATTAATCATGATTAATCCACCCTCATCCTCACATTAGTTTCTGTTTACTTCACAATAATATGTTATTATTCTTTAATATCACTAAATTTAAAATTTTCATCATTGTTATTGATTTTAGGTGAAGTAGATCAAATTAGAGTGAAATATTAGATTATGAAATTTCAGTCAATGTGTTTGAGGATAATCCTATCCATTTTAAATTTTTTATAAGAGTTTCATGAAAGTGATGATTTTCATATCATGTATAGAATGATAAAATGTCCCATGAAGAAATTTATCTTCGTATATTTATGTCTAATTCATATAATAAAAATGTTTTGGACAATGAATGGTAAATATTGTATTATATTATTATTTCATGGTCAATTTATACGATGATCCTAATGATAAAAAGTAGATAGTAATGTATATGGGCCATTAATGTGGTGATCCTTATGACTTTATCGACCATTATTAACACCTTTATGTACCCCATTTATGTTGGAAACTCATGTGTACCATAGGATAAACCATGGTAATCCCATTTATTCAATATGATAACTGAAGGTTAACCTTATTATGGCTCTTAATATAGTTAATATTATATTGTAACGTTAATATTTATTTCAATATGTGGTAGGGTCGATTATCCACCTTAATTTAAATTTTCATGGTTGTTTATTAATTAGACATATAATAGAAAAAGGGTTTTTTTGTGACAATGTAAACCTAGTATTGAATGGATATTCAAATTGGATTCCATGAAAATTCTTTTTTCATATGTTATTTTTACCATATTAATAAATTTATTGATATTATTTATTACACAAGAGGTGTTGTGCAAAGTGTTCTGATATGATATGACTATTCACTCTTTATTTGGTATATAGTAATATAATTCAGTATGTGGTTTCATATAATGTTAAAAAATATATAAGGTGTTATGTTTGGTGTAATATCAACAATTTTTCATTACTTATTTAGGTTTCTTATAGTTCCAACCATACATCTCTTGGTATTATTCCTAGGTGTCATTCCAACTAGTGGTTTATCTGTTATTTAGGTTTGGTGTAGTGACAACCATTATTATCTTAATATTTAGCTTGGGTGTAGTTCCAACCATTCATATCTTAGTATTTAGGACAGATGTAGTTCCAAACATTCATCTATTAGTATTTTTATTTTGTGTAGAGTCAACTGATCAACTCTTGTTATTTAGGATATGTGTAGTGATAACCATTCCATTAATGGTATTTTAGTTACATTTCATTCTTATTATTCAACAATTAGAACTTGGGTTGGGTGTAGTTATAAAAATTGTCATTTTAATATCTGGGATATGTGCATTTCCAACCATTCAATTCTTGATATTTTCCTGGGTTTTACATAATAAATGTTCATCTGATGGTGTTTAGTATTGGTGTATTGGAAACTATTTTTTCATATTATTTTTAGGATTAGTTCTATAGAGAACCTCACATTTCATACCTTTACAATACATCTCTTTTTCAGAATATCTAAAACATAATACAAATAGATTCCCAAATACTAAAATATCTTAGTGCCATTAAAAACATGGAATCCCAAACACTAGTACATAAATGAGATAAAAAATCATCTACTGGGTTCTTATTGACTAAAACAATTGATAAAAACATCAAACATAATCCATATAAATGAAATATACAGTAAAAAATGTTATTTTATGTAATAAAGAATCATAAATACATAATAAATATTATATATAAATATATAAATATGTGTTTTCATAATAATGTCTACTGTGAGATTTGTTAAATGATAAATGAAGATTCATCAATTAGTGGGGAGGTATTTCACTTAACACAAAAACAATATGTTCGTTACCGATAAGATATATGTGTGTGTATGTGTAGGTAGAAAAATTAGCATAAAAACATACATGTATATTTATGATACTATTTTTTTATAAAATAAGGAATAAAATATTTTGAGGGTGTGGACAAATGAATTAAAATAAAGGAGTGTAAGGGAGGGTGTTACCCAACAATCAGGTAACTCCTATTGGTTATCACTGAAGGGCTTCCTTGTAAGTATTTATTCCAAAGTTTATGATTAATGGAGTAAGGGGTGAATTTTGAGAAGTGTATTGGGATGATATATTCTGAACCTATATGGGTTGAGACGTTTGAATAATAGGAAGAGGTGGTGGCCATTTTTAAGGGAGGGGAAGGACAAACATCTCATTTATTAAAACATGTTAGGTGAACCACATTGTTAGAAAAAAAATATAATCCAAAAAAATACCAAACTCAATAATGTAAGTTTCGTTTCCTAATAATGGGAATCCTACTTTTTTATATTTTTTTGATTTTATGGGTCCTTAAGATTAATGGTTAATCCCTTATTAAGCTTAATTTTACCTTAATCATTTTAATTAGTTTTAATTACTTTCACTAATATTATTGGTAGAAAACAATGTTGAAAATATTAGAGATTATATATTATGATGATTATATATATGTAATCTATTTTTTCCAAATTATAGTAATAGATTTTAAAAAATTAACTTAAATTTAATCTCCCTGTTGGGTAGACAATGCATGGTTTTTATGTAAAAACGTTTGAAAGTTGGCTATGGTTAAATATTAAATTTCAAATTATAATGTTTTACAATTACCCAAATTGGTTTATTTTTGTAAAATTATAATATAATTTAACGTTTAAAATAAATAAAAATTATATTTATTCCTATCAATAATTTAGATGAAAATGTTGTTTTGAAATAAAATCTGGTATTTTTCACTACTCATCCAAAAGTTATGTTTATCAGAAAAATAAAAAAATTCCATAATGTAATTTGGATATTATAAATTTAAAATTTAATTTATTTTGTAAAATTTAATTTTTCAATTGGTCAATAATTAATTTTTTTATTTTTCATGAAAGGATATTAAAAATATTCAGTCGGTAAAATACTACACTAAAACAAATAAAGGATTTACGAAAAATTATATAATTCATCATCAATAATTTTTTTATTTTAAAACATTTTAAAAAATATTAGAAATATTAATCATTACTAATAATAATTACATGTTCAATTTCTAGGTTATAATTATCTCATTTAAATAATTATAACAACAAAATGAACGTTTCAAAGAAACCCAGTGTTGTGTATAACCTACACCAAGTCGGTATTTCATGTAACATACACCAAGTTTATTTATCATGTAACAAATGAAAAGTCTACTTTGTTGTGTTACATATGCAACACCTGTTCGATAAGTATTTAATGTTTGACGAAGTGATTTAATATAAAAAAATATTATCAGTTTAGTGTGAAATGAAAAATATAAATAATTTTAAATTAATTTGAAAATATTTTACAAAATTTCATCGTGTATATGATTCTGTGGATTAATTTTCTATATTTTTATCTAGGTTTTATTTATTACCAAAAAAATAAATTACTATTTCTTGGTTTGGTGTAATTAAAACCAACCATCATATATGTTTATTTATTATATATGAGAAGAAACTATGGTGATGATTTTAATAAACGGTTAATGCATTCAAACATGATACATACATTGGTGGATGTATCTATGGTCACATACAAGTTTCCTTATAATAAAATAATGATGTGACTTGTATTTATTATATATATTATTTGTCACCATAGCACATCATAGATTCCCTTCTATATTTTATATTTCTTTAGGTACATTAATGGTGGTGTCATAGTATGTTGTACTCAGATACTCTATAGGAACAATGCTTCAAATGAGAAAATTATGACCAGTGACGCATATAATGTTAATGTCATTATGTTATATTGGATAGATATATTGATAAAAGTAGTGGATGTTGGGACTAAGGGGTTCTTTGGACAAAGATTTTTATAGTCATCTCAATTATTGTTTCCTTTTTTGGATTGAAATATATATGATCATACCCATGAGAAATCCATAATCAATATATATATATCTATATGATACTAATGTTGGATCACATTCTGTTATTGCATATGAAATTTTTGTGTGGTTTGATTTTAGATATTATATAAATATCATGAAATTCCTAAATAATTCATCACTAATTATTAATCTTCGTATTCATTCTTGGTATTTGATATAAAAAATAATTGTTACCCCATGTTACTAATAAAAACCTACTACTATTTGAAAGGCTGTAGTATTTGGGGATGTTTTCTTGTGGTGATATGGAGACTCATTCAAAATTTATTTGGTTTAACTATGATATCACATTACAACATCAATGTATGATAGGGAAAGGTACATAATGGTTCTTGTAATATGTTACAACCCAAACTATTAAAATTGAAATATCACATTCTTATATAATTAAATGTTTTATTTTCCAAAATGGATATGTAACACAAATGAATTCCATAATGTAATTATATCTAATTATATTATAATTTCTATTAAGTATCATTACCATTTATATTATATTAATTCAATTGTGATCACATGACTAGTATAAATATTGTGGTTTAACAAATACTTTCTACATAGATGAAGGAGATTGTTTCCTCAACAAGTAGGATTGTTCCCTATAAAGCCCATTTATCAGAGCATCAAAGGGAGAGATAATTTATAGTATTTTTCCTAAAAAATCCCAAGATTATATCTAATAACTTATGTATGAGAGGAACAGTTTACGTGATAAGTCCAAGCTCATTGAGATCACTACCCAAATCGTGTTCACCGAATGACTCCATGAAATCCCCAGCATCTCACACCATACTCTTTGGGTATATTCTGGTGTAATAAAGGGATATCAATCAAGGCCCTATCATTATTATTATGTAAATTTTTTATAGAATAATTAATTTTCTTTCATTATATTATTTTTACCTTTTAAATTCTTTTTAAAGAACAAATCGTATCATTGGTTGATATTAAAATTCAAATAAGATATATATTTTAGTGAATTAATGTATATTTTAAATAGATAATATTTTAATAAAATATTATCATTAAATTAAATTTATTAAATAAAAATGAACATATATTTTTTATGAAGTCAAAGGTAATATTAATAATGGTTTGAAAACTAATTTTTTGTCAAACCTGTATGTTTTCAATAAATGTATATTTTTATTTTAAATATTAAAAATAAGATATTTAGAGAATTATTTAGATAAAATAAATATTAATTTTCAAATCTGGATGTCTAAATTATCCAACAGAATATAATTCATAACATTATGTGATAGGTGAATTTTTTGGGTAAAAATCCAATACCTTAAAATATATAAGGTGTTTTATGACCTCATAATGGCTAAATAATGATTTAATAAACACAAATAAATTTATCCTAGAAACAATATAGGTTTTAACTTTAAAATAATGCGATTTAATACTTTTTTTACTTATTTTAAAAATCATTAGTGTATCCTCCAGAATAAATAATATATTTTATGATTTTAAATTCATTTCATTAATAATGTGACTCACCTCTACATAAGAAAGAATATTTCAATATATTTGGACATTCTCATTATAAAATATTTTTTTTCAATACTACATAGAAAAAAAAATTGGGCATAATGGTATGTTTTGTAGTTTTTTATATTTAATTATATAGATTCCAAAACCAACATTAGTGAAATATTGAAGAATTCCCCTCTCATTTCCTATATAATACAACCCACGATCCCATTATCTTCACTAAAAATCCTTATTGGACGTCCTCAATCTTTCTTCCCATTTATATAATCCTCCCGTGGTGCCCCAATCTCTAATGAATACCCTCTTAATGAGTTAGAAGTCACACACTCAAGTAAGGGTTACTTCTATTATCATTTTTGTAAATGATTTCTTATATAATCACACCATTTTAAAATCATTTAAAAATTATGGTGTATAAATTCACACCTCCCCATACATCCCTTATTATGTTTTAATTATGAGAGACCCCTTTATCTCTCATTAATCCCCCTATTTACACTCGTTACAAATACAAACTTTCATAATATTTATTCCATTTCTCCCCTTTCATCAAGTTTCATTATTATGTTATGCCAACCATTTTAAAATTGCTTATGTTGGGACATGTGTTTTGTCAAGAACCACCTTCACCAAGATTAGGTAAGGGACATCATATTTCTAGAGCCTTCCATACTGATGTTAAAGGTGAGATAATGACCCCCGATACCCGCCTTCAATAGGTACCAGAGTGGGGACTCGCACTAAAGGTATAGAATCACACGCAATATGGAAGGTATTATCGTTTTTATTTAGTAGGATCAGGAGATAAGATACTAAATCCCAAAAAATCCAAAACTTTTAGTAAAAGTGAAGACAAAACAATCCATTCTCAAATTCATGTACCGATAATAAGTGCTAGAAAAACTATAGAAAACTCCAAAGGAGTGTTCCAAAAGAAAAAAAAGCAGCAACATCAACGACCCCAACGTCCAAAATAGTAGTTTCCAAAGTGGCCCATGATGTACTCTTGAAAACCAGAAAGTAGTTTTATATACATAGGGTTAGAATATTGGTCTACATAGTAGGGATAACCAAAAGGCCTCGTGCACATTTGGGGAGGTATTTTAATTCACTGTGGAAAAAAGAGATAACCAAATTACCTAAAAGAAAACTATCCACCCAAACCACACCAAGGAAAAATCTCTAAATAACAAAAGACATGTAAAGTAATAGTAACAAAAAATCAATGATTTGGTACACCACATGACATTCCCATGGGTTATTTATGATATCCTATGTGTCAGACCTCCCCCGTGATTCTCACTGCAGTCCCACTACCATAGCCCACACGCACACACCTGGGCTACCAATACTACACAACCTGCCCACAAACACATGGGACACAACAACCACATGTAACCATTCCTGCATACAGCTGGGTGAGAATAACTACCACTATTTCTGATGATAAATGGTCCTAAATAACTACTACCATGCCTGAAGTCACTTGGGCCTCATCCCGAAGACACTTAGGAAACAACATCCCGCACAGACCTGGTCTAACCACCACAACGTACCTTTCATGAAGAATCATGGGCGGTAATGGACCTTAGGCCATCAGATCTTGCCCGAAGAGTCTTAGTATACTCAGGAAAGGGACCAGAAATGGAGATAAATATAGCCACTCATAAGAGTGTTGAATGAAAAACCTCCCCTATGAAATGGGGGTGTTTTCCATGAAGTTCTCAGCAAGGGTAGGGCCTGAATAAGAAACATAATAAATAAATTATACATATAGATAAACAATCAGTCATCCAAACCTAGGGGATCCAACAGCAGGCCACACACAAAAACCTGGGTTACTATTCATTCATAGAAATCACAACATCCATAACCAAGTCACAGCTCATTCCTGGAAAAAAATTTACCATTTGAGCCATTATTGTTATCACATTCAAGTTGTTTTATTTAATAAAACTCCACTACCAGACAACTAACTGGTGTAGTGACAATATACAGAAGGAATGTCAGCCAAGTTGTAATTTAATCATTCACACCCAGTTCTCTTGTAATGTCACAACAACAAAAGGGATATGTGAGATCCATTGAGGTACTAGAACCAATCCAAGATCCAATATACAACCAAACATGGCCTCAGATCCACAAACCAACAACTGCAGAACAAGGAACTCATTTCCATCCCCATCACCCCACAATAATTTAGCACAACAACCACACACATCAGCAGAATAGAGAAATGACATTTTTTGCACATTTAACTGCACAGTTCATTAAGTTCCCTCATTCATTTTTCTTAACTGCGGTTTTCACACAAGGATTATTGTTCACTGGATGTCCATTTAATCAACTGATTTTACATGATTAACCATTTTCTAGGTTATATTCATTCAATCATCATAAGAAATTGGGGTTCATTAGAGCACATTGAAGGAACACCAACGACCACAATTTTCAGTGGATATAATCCAATACAATTCACTATATATAAGAAATGATGAATGAGTATAGAAGAATCTTCAAACACACCACTTCATTCTTTAAAACATAATTATTTTCTACATTATGGTTTTTTTCATCCATCCATGAAGGAAAAATTATCATACCCACCCCTCAAGATACACATCAAAGGGATATGAATGGAGAACCCTACATGGATGATCAATGATCAATGATCAATGTTTCTCTCCATGTGCCAAAAACTGGGGATCCATGACTTATAGTAGAGGAACTCTAGGTACTATAAGTGTGAGAAGGAAAGGCTCCTGCAAAGTCACACCACTAGACATTGGATGGGGGAGTCTATATTCACCAAGGAATGGAAAAGAGACAGGCCAAGAAGAAAAGGAAAGAATTCATGTGAGATAGAAGGAGAGATCATGGAGTTAAAAGATATGAAATATTGAATAGATTTAAAGGCAGATCGTGGGTTCACCTTGAAGGTGGATGGTTGTGGGTGATGGAATTAATTGTTATTTAATAATTCTCATCAGAGAGGTGACTATAACAACTGTGGGTTAAAAGATTTCATCTAATGAGAGGAAAATTGGTCCGTTGAGGGTCGCCCCACTCTTAGGGGATTTAAAACTTTGTTCATGGGGCTAAAATCACCTTAAGAACTTTAAAAAGGTTAAATGATTTAAATTTTTTGTTATAAGAAATAGGGTAATGAAATCCCATAAAAACTCCCTTGTGGAACAAATCGGTGATACACCGATCGGTGACACACCGATTGGTGTCACACTGACCTATGACACACCGATCTGTGTCAACACTGATCCACGACAAGCCGATCTGGGTCACATGATTAGTGAATCATAGATTAGCGACACATCAATCGGTGACATGCCGATCATTGACTACCAGATCAATGACTCACAGTTCGGTATCATCGATGGGTGACACCATGGTGACATTTAGCCACTGACATGCCGACCTCCAAATCTGAACAAACTGATTGGGTCTATGGTGTCCCAAACACCATAAATTGGAAAAGTAATGGACTAGGAGGGTCCATGCTATTAAATTGGATACCTATAAAATTATTCTTGTCCAAAAGAATCAAAAATAAACCTAATGTAAAGAGAAAGGTCCGAACAACCACCTCGAATGATACCTCTCATATCCAAAACACCCTAGACATCTAAGAACACCCTTCCTCAAAGTTACCACATAATATATAAGTTTCACACTAACTAGTCTCATAGATTAGAGAGCTCTTTCTCTTATTCCAAGATATTATCCACTTTGGGTTTCACTGAATTGCACGCATGGGTTTAGTCGCATCCACTTTAATGCGCCTTGATTAGGGATCAGATCATCCCTTTTCCATAGTCAGGACTCTTCACACACATTCAAAGAACAAGTAAAACAACACATTTCATAGTTACCAAGGTCAACCAATACAACATAAACAAGTATGATAGAAAACAGATCAAAACTCAAAACAGATCTGGGTACTGGGAAAGCATTTGTGCCTCTCATTACCAGGTACTTTTCTCAAGGCCACCATGCCTCCAAAACGTAAAATCCAAGGTAATGGTTTATCCATGAAGTATCTTTCTCATTATGATCCTTTATCCTCAGTGGTTTCTCTACAAATATCATTTCGTCCTATATATCAAGATTTACCTAGTTGAGGATGTGTAAATAATCATGTAGATATTGCTTGAGATAGGACACAAGGAAGACATCATGCACCCTCAGTAGAGGTGATGGTATCTCCAGCTGATAAGACACTTCACCAACATGCCTCAACACCTTGAAGGGTCTGACAAACCTGGTAGAAATCATACTCCCCTTTCTGAACCTACATTTTCCACGCTGAGGGGAGACCATCAAGACCACGTGGTCCCCGACCTCATACTCCAAGGGTCTTCTCCTTTGTTTGGAATACTTATTCTACCAAACCCAATCTGCCTTCATCCTCTCCTGTATAAGATGAACCTTCTATGTAATGATCCGCACTACCTCAGGGATAAGAACACCTACTTCTCCATCTTCTTCCCAGTACATAGGTGAGAAACATGACCTCCGGTAAAAATATTTCAATAGATGAATGCCAATGGTAGAGTGATAGATATTGCTGTAGGAAAAACTCTACCATAGGCAAGTGTCATACCCATGATCCCCCAATGTACATTACAAATGCCCATACCATATCCTCCACATCTGGATGGTGTGTTATGTATGTTCATCTGTCTGGGGGTGGAAGGCAGTGCTAAGGCATTGCTCGATGCCAAAAGCAAGCTACAATCCCCACCATATTTTGAGGTGAATTGTGCATCAACATCCGAGGAAATTGACCTCATAACTCCATTCCACCACACCACCTCATCCAAGTACCTATGTGCTATGGAATACACAACACATGACTCCTTGATTGCGAGTATGTGTGATGATTTTGTCAGCCTGTCCACCACTACCTAGATTACATCACAACCTCCTTGAAACCTGGGTAGTCATATGATGAAATCCATCGAGATGTCTTCCCACTTCAACTCGGGTACATCTGAAGGCTGTAGTTACCCTCCTGGGATGTGGTGTTCATCCTTCACATGCTGAAACATGAGGAACTTTTCCACCAACTCTACCACTTCTTGCTTCACCACAGGCTACTAAAACTAACCCCTCATGCCCCGATACATCTTGGAAACTCTTGGTTTTACATCCAAGGGTGAGTTGTGGAACTCACCAAGAACTCTCTCTTGCATTCCCACCAGGAAAAATAATATAACATGTAACATCATCTGATTCTACCTATCTTATGACCATCCTAACAGAGTATTGACTTGGATAACATGATCATGCATCACTTTGTCCTCAAAGTCCCCCCACTTAGACTCCTCCTCCTACTAGAGTAGTGAGGACTACACTGTTTACTGGAATAGACAGCCTCTGCCATCCTCCATCCTTGAATCCACGTGTAGGGAAGCCAAATCCTTCATTTCCATCCAAGCATCCACAAATTCATGAACCGATAACATTCTTGACATCCTGCTCAAAGAATCAGCCACCATCTTCCACTTTCCTAAGGTGTAGGAAATTTCAAAGTCATAGACCCGAAGAAACTCCATCCACCTCCAATGTCGCAAGTTCAGGTCCCGCTGAGAGAAGATATACCTCACTATTTTGTGATCTATGAAGACCATAAAGCATTCCCCAACAAGGTAATGCAACAAAAACTTTATTCTTAACATGACAACCGCAATCTCCAAATCGTGGGTGGAATAGTTACGATCTTGTGAAAATTACTGCCTATACCCATAAGTGATCACTCACTTCTAGTGAATCAACACACACTAAAATCCTTTGCCAGAATAATCGCATCACACATTAAACATCGCTCCTTCTTCTAGAAACCTCATACTTGAGGAATTAACCAACTTCCCCATCAAACAACCAATGTCATTCTAGTACGACTCACTCCACAAAGAGTCATGTATTTTAGGGTAAAGGATTTCGATGGTGTCACAACACAGAAGATGTTGGGATCAAATATCTGTTAGTAACCTTTTAATCCTAGGAAACTGCAAACCACTACCACATTTATGGGTGATGACCAAGAAGCAACTGCATCAACCTTTGAGGGATCAACCACTATCCCTTTCTATGACACCACCATCCCTAGGATGTGAATTTCTAGTATCCAGAACATACACTCGGAAAAAAGTCCTATTAAGATGGTGCTATCAGAGGACCCTTAAAACCATTCTCAGATGACTGGTCTGATCCTCCTCTGATCTAGAGTAAATAAGGATTTCATCAATACACAAGACTTCGAACTGGTCTAGATATTCCCAGAAGATGGATTTCATGAGTCCCATAAACATGGATAGTGCATTCATAACGCCGAATGGCTTGACCATGAAAAAAGATCCTATATCTACATTTAACAGCAGTCTTCGAGATGTCACCCTCATTCACCCTCAACTTGTGATATCCTGACCGTAGGTCGATCTTGGAGAACCATCATGCACCCTTCAACAAATTAAAAAGGTCATCTATCCTTGAGAGAGGATAACAGTTCTTGACTGTTACCTCATTTAGACTTTTGATGTCTCTATATATCATGAGATCACCATATTCCTTCTTCATGAACAAGACCAGAGTGCCCTATGGTGACGTGCTTGGTTGAAAAAAAACCCTTCTTCAACATATCATTATTTTTAATCCATATCTCCCACTGCTTAGAATGAACCATCTGATAGGGATCCATCGAAATCGGATGGTCACCAGGTTGTATGTGTGTCCCAAACATGAAATTACCATGAGGGGGTACAGTCCCCACCTCTTCAAGGATGAACTCCAGGAACTCAGTAACAATCCCTGAGACATCCACCATCTCTAAGTCTACTTACTCCACTATCAAGCCAGCTAACAATGAATGAAGGGTCTCCACTCACATGCTACCCCCTAGGAACCCCACTCGCTGATGAATGTCACATGATGTCTGCCCATATCTGAAAAAACGACACTTCTCCAGAAGTAGTCGATAACAAAAAACACATAAAACTGCCAGTTGAGGCCTAAAATTACATCTTACAGTTGCATCTGCCTCAAAATAAGGTCCCTAGTTGGTTGATGTGGTCCCAACATCAGTTAACATTCCCGGAAAACACAAGACAAGATGGTAATACCTCTGACTCACGTACTCAAAACTATAGGAATATGAAGTCTCTCTATGTCTAGAGCCAGAGCATGGGATAGACTGGGAACATCAAATGAGTGTGAAGCTCCTAAATCAAACAGGTTGGATGAAATAGTACTAAACAAGCTGACTGTACCTCGTACGAATTCTATCCCTACTTGAACTACTTCTTCTGTGGCATGAAACTACCCACACCCATCTCCTCTCCAAATCATCTTTCAGCCATCTCCCCGACCAGGCCCCGGTTGATGTCCCTGAGGAGCACTCCAAGGTCGGCCTCCTCCTGCAATGTGTTCTCTTGCTGGGGCGGGATCACACTATTCCGGCTGCTGCTGTTGAAAAGGCATGGCTGGAAACTGCTACAGATGAGGTGGGTGTTGAAACTACAAACTCCCACTATACTACACTCGGTCCAGTCACTATTCTCGAAGGTGCCCATGATGACAAAAAATGAAGCTCCTCGGAACTGGGTCCACAAGGAAGGGGCGACGACCAGGGGTTCAAAACTGAAACTTCTAGGGCCTCCTTTCCATTAGTCGAAACCTAGATGGCCTTTATGCTGGAGGACTTTTGATGATGGTCATCCCCTTTGACAGGTCAAACTAGTTCCCTTATCAGAGCACACATCCCAGCATGTAAATTCTGTCCACCACTTCAACCTTCATCTAGACATCCAGGTATGACTGTAGAGTAAAGGGAGTAACAATATACTGAAGAGAAGGTCAGAGTGCCTCCACTAAATGTATCACCCAAGACTCCTCCTCTGGAAAGGGGTCCGGAGCACACCAATGGAGATCCTTGAGGTTGATCCCCAACACCATAACTAACATTATTTTCTAATGATGGGTGAGTATCTACTTCCTATTGTCAACCTTCATCGTTGTAGAGATGAGTTCCTCCAGGAATTCCCTCTTGATGTCAATCCAAGAAACATCATCCTCCCTCTTGTTCCCAATATATAGAGTCAACCACTGGTGCACCACACCCCAAATTTGGATTACTGCAAGAGGAACCCATTACTCTGTAATAGACAAGATCAAGATAAAATCTATTAATAGCTCCTCGAGCCATCTCTCTATCTTTATGTTCGAGACGCTGCCCTCATACTTCCGAGGGTTTTTTTGCTAAAAGGCGCAAATGATCCTCTACCACTAGTCGTCCTCCTCCTCTCGATCAACCCTATGCTGATAATCCAAATTAGTATCATGTTACATGATCTTCCACAATACCCTTAGTGTCCGTCCAAGTGCCATACCTTCAAGGTAAAAAAAGAATGCCTAAGAACGTGTAGCGTAGAAGACTGATTTTAAATTTTTCTAAAATGTTTTATTTATTTTAAATCCCCAAATTAACCTTGACAAAATAAAACATGTCATTATGTTGTGTTTACCTTTCTTAGGGTCTCTACCCTAGAATAAGTGTATCCTCACATGGTTGTTCTGGAGGTCTAGTGTTCTTGCATCGGATAACATGGGGCCGTAAAATCCCACGTCCTATCTAGTCTTCCCTATCTTATTTCACGCACCAATACTGTCTTACATAGTTTCCCTGCCATCCCTTGCAATCCTCATTGTTCATATCCTAGAAATTCGTCATATCTACCAACCATAACACCTCTAATACCATTCAATCATGACCCATCTTAACCTAGATGACGGAAGGGAGATCAGATTTCCATACCCTTCCTTCCCCATGATGAAGGAGAAATGATGACCCCCAAGACCGACCTTCAATAGGTCCCAGAGTGGTGACTTGCACCAAGGGTATAGAGTCACATAAAATATGGAAGGTATTACCATGTTTATTTAGTAGGATCAAGATATAAGATAGTAGATCCCAAAAAACACAAAAAATGGATGTAAAAGTAAATCCAAAACAATCCATTCCCAAATTCATGTACCAATAATAAGTGCTTCAAAAAATATAGAAAACTCCAATGGAATGAACCAAAAAAAAGAAATGAATAAATTCCAACAACCCCAACATCCAAACTAGTAGGGTCCATCATGGTCCTTGAAGTCCTTCGAGAGAACTGAACGAAATTTTATATAAGTAGGGTTATCATACAGGTATACTCACTAGGGAAAAGAGAAAATATCTCGTGAATAAGTGGGGATTCATTTCAATGCCATGTGAAAAAAGAGATAACCAAAGTACCTATTATGGAAAATATCCAACCAAACCTCACCAAGGCACCCTTCCCAAATAATGAAAGTCAGTTACTTAATAGTAATAACACATCGATGTTTGGGAATCCTGGACCACATTCCCACTAGTTACTGAAGTCATTATACGCATCATATCTCACTCACTATTCTCACCACATTCCTACTTCCATATCCCGCCCGCACACACCTAGGCCTCCACAACCACACACCCCAACCTCAAACACCTAGGCCAAAACAACCATACGTAACCATTCCCATAGACATCTTGTCCATAACAACAACAACTACTCCTGAATACAATTTTCCCCAAATAACTACTGCAATTCCCGAAGACACCTAAGCCTTATCCTGAAGACACTTGGGAAACAAACTGCTCGCACACACCTATGTCAACCACCAAAAAATATTCTTCCCACAAAATCATGGGTGATAATGTACCTCATGCCATCACATCCTGCCAGAAGAGTCTTGGGATATATAGAAAAGGGATAAGAAAAGGATATAATAATCAACCACTCATAGGATTGTTGGAAAAAACACCATCCCCAATAAAATGGGGGGTTTTTGGCATGAAGAGCTCAACATTGGTGGGGTGAGAATAAGAAACATATAAACTAAATTATACATATAGATAATGAATAAATCCTCCCAACCAAGGCGTTCCAACACTAGGCCACACACAAACACCCTCATTACTATTCATGCATAGAAACCACAACATCCACAACCAAGACAGAACACATTTCCGGAAAACAATTTCCCATTTAACCCATTTTTGGTATAACATTCTAGTGATTCAATTTAATAAAACACCACTACCGGGAAACTAACAGGCATAGCCACAAGCCAAGGAAATTAAAAATAGCTTAGAATCCATTTAAGCATTCACACCCAGTTCTATTGTAAAGTCACAATAACAAATAGGATCTGTGACATCCCAAAAAGTACTAGAACCAAACCAAGATCAAACATACATTCTTAGACAAACTCAGATCCACAAACCAACAACTGAACAACAAGGGATACTGTCCCCAGCCACGTCACCCCACAAGCATTTATAATAACAACCACAAACATCACCAGAATAGAGAAACGATGTTTATTCCACATTTAACCACACTTTACATTAAGTTCATTATTTAAGTTTGGTTAACCGGGGTTATCACACAAGGATTATAGTTCATTGGGCATCCATTTAGTCAACTGATTTTATGTGACTAATCATTTTCCATGTTATAGTGATTCAATCATCACAAGTGATAGGGGTTAATTAGTGTGCATTAAAGGACCACCAATGGCCTCAATTTTAAGTGGACATAATCCAATACAATTCACAACATATAATAATAGATAAAATAGTACAAAAACATCAACAAACACCCCCTTCATTTTTCAAAAACCATTTATTATCTTCATAAAAGTTTGGTTTCATCCATCACTGATGGAATCTTTATCATATCCACCCACATGATACATAGTAAATGGAGATGAAGGAATAACCCTACTTGGATGATCAACAATTGATGTTTTTCCCCACGTGCCATGAACTGGGGATGCATGACTTGTAGGGGAGGAACTCTGGGGACTCCAAGAGTGAGTAGGAAAGGATCCAAGACAGGAACACCACTAGCCTTTGGAAGGGGTAATCCAAACATACCAAAAAAGGAAAAGAGACTGTCTAAGATGAAAATGAAAAGAATTATCATCTGATAGAAGGAATGATCCTGGAGTTACATGATATGAAATCCTGAAAGACTTTAAAGGAAGATCAAGGTTTCACCATGCAGTTGGATGGTTGCACAATATGGAACTAATTGTTATTTAGTAATTCTCATCAGAGATGTGTCCATAATAGTTGTGGGTTAAAGTATTTCATTTAAAGAGAGGAAAATGGGTCAATTGAGGGTCTCCCCACTCTTAGGGTATTTAAAAAATTGTTTATGGGGGAAAACGGTCCTAAACAACAATAAAATGGATAAAAGATTTAAAAGTGGTGTTATGAGAAACGGTGGAAAGAAGTACCTAACATATTCCCCTATGGCACCAATTAGTGAGACCCCGGTCATAGACACATTGATCGGTGATACACTGATCGACGATACATCAATCTGGGATACACCGATCAGGGACACTCCGATCAGAAACTCATTAATCATACTGACACAGATCAGTGACACACCGACCAGAGTCACAACAATCAATGACACATAGATCTATGACTCATCGATCAGAGTCACCTTTTGGTGACACTACAGTGCCATCCAGCCAGAAACATGCTTCCCTCGGGATCCATACTGACTAATGGGGTCCAGGGAATCCCAAACACCAAAAATTGGAAATGTAATGGACTAGGAGGTTCTAGGCCATTACATATTTCAATGTCCTTATTACTTTCCATTTCATGTTTATATGATGATATACCTATTTCACTCTCATAAACCAATTTTATGAATTTTTATGTCATTTTGATAAGCTACCTAAATTAAGTTGTGAGTTTCCATTCCAAAAAAATTGTGTAGTGAATACCACATTAATTACCTATAAAGGGTGTTCAATTTTAAACATGTATAATTTTTTTTTCCGGAAATACATGTATTTATTACACACCCCTTTTGATGGAATAAATAATGATGATTAATGAATCCATAATTTATGATCTCTATGTCACACTTATTTATGAGAATGAAATGAAAGTTATGGGTGCACCCAAAATTAAATAGAACTCCAATACATTAGGAAATGTTTAGTATCACGATATGGCCTATTGGGACAAGGTTTTACATGATTATTTTATTTTATGTTTTCCTCAATGATGTCTGGCCATTTTAGCCTAGACGTATGATGAAATGTTTTACGTTGTTGCCTAATTTCCATGTAATGGTTACCATGATATATCATGCCTTTATATTCATGTTTCTTTTATGATAAATTGATATGTCTATTGTGTAACATGTATTTAGTTCCTCGTGTTATTCCATTATTATTTTAATATTATCATTTATTTATCACCCCTTTTATATGTATGTCCTCAGGTTATCGTAATAAATGTTATCTACAAAATAATATTGTGAACATATAAATTATGTATTGAATAAAGATTATTGTATTTCATGTATCAAAATTATATGTAATGTACCTAATTCACAAGGAAACTATACATCTCAATATTTGGGTTGTATTAAGTGAAATGATATGTAAATAAGTCATGTATGAATATAATAAAAAGAATGGGGTTTCTATATAATAGGTACTTCTAGTTCCATAATATGTTGTTCATCATAGGTAAAATTCATGAGGATTTCATCAGGTGTGTTGAGGTGATTATATAATTCAATAATATATTTCTAGTGTGATATAATTAATCTCTCACTCTCAATATTATGATCCCAGATGTCTCAATAATCAAATCTCTTTAACAGAGTGATTGGTTTCCCTTCGGATCAGGTGTGCCGAGATGATTATACTTCTATCATCATTACTTTCAATTGGTTTTATAATTTATTAAATGTAATTATTATACATGATCTTTAACTAAAATACTAGGGGATATAATATAGTAATACTAATTTATTTCCTATGATTATTTGTATATAAATTATTAGGATATTTTTTTATTTTTGTAATCCCATGTATTCAGAATTTAATGTACAAGGAACTCCTTATTTTAATGTTTCGACATCAAGTTTGTTATGTTTCTAATTAGATTACTGTTTTTAAATAGTATATTATTTTAAAATTAAAATTTGAATACAATTTAATATTTATAGAAATTATCCACCACTTGTTGAAATATTCTCCCACTTGACATACTACCATCACAGAGGATCTACAATAACTTGAAATGAGCTTCCAAAAACTTTATCATACAACCTAATGTGATACTATTAGTTCCACCTTAGAGCCAACATATTTGGTACCACAAAACATGTGAAATTATTAGTTCAATAATGCCACGATCACATGTGTTATCTCCAAATGTGTTATCGATGGCATGCACTACTACTAGACAATGTTATCTTTGGTTTATGCTACAATTAGGGATGATATTCTGTCAACTTTCTTCCATTGTTTTCCTATGTCCCATTCAAAATTAATATCTCCTAATACTTATTTATGGGATTTAATGTTCAATTATTCATATAATTTTTTTAATCATTTTTCATAAACAACTCTAAAATTTATTTAATACTATGGAAGATGTTAGAAAATTTTCTACTCAGTATTAGGATTCATTATATATTTATTATAAATATTCAATAAATAATTACTCTTATAGATCTATATATTACAGAGGACTCCCACATTAGTGAATGTTTTTTTGTTGGATACATGTAGCACATACAATGATGTATTAATTTGTGAATGTGTGGAATATTCTAAATATCAATACTCATTCGAACATTATATCTATACATCTGTGTGGAAGTTTTTCATTACATTTAACATTGAAAAAAACTCTTAGACACACTATTTTACTAAAAATATAGAGTGTCTTGTTCAATACCCTATCCAAGTCATATATGAAGACCATCGAGAATATGAAGGTACTCAGAGTAAGGGGAACTATATATTTCCATCACATTATAATTTATCTAACTAACTATCTCTCTATTTTTTCATTTACAATTGACCAGTTCATTGTAAAAGTCCCTTTATTTTTATTGATAATATATTTTTCCTTAACTGGAGTGGTCAAAAAACACTCTTTCAAACATACCATAATATGTATACCAATGAAAAAAGTTTTACATGTCCTGTATTTCCAATAGTATTTTTATTCCCATGTATAACTATAAAAGAGGATTAGATCCTATATAACCATTGTTTTGTTGTTTGTATACCCAATCCATGTTGTGGATCTGATCATTTTCATAATAATCTCATTTGCAGTAGGTTATTTCTATATAGGGGGAATTAAATATCAACATGATATTGAACCCCTTATTAAGGCCACTGTGTGATATTTTCTACCTTTTCAACGTCAAAATTTCTTTTTTATTTGCAAAAAACTTATAATTTTATAGTTATACTTATATTATGTTTATATAAAATATTTTATTATGTAAATTGGTTTTAAGAGACAATATAAATATAAATTTTATTTTAACTGATCCAAAATTCTTATTTGAGAAATATTTTCAAATATTGAACTTATATTACTATAGTATTTTTATTAACTAGTCATTTTTTATTAAACAAGAGGATTTTATTTTTAATGTTTTTAAATTAAAATAATTTCGGGAACACAATTCACCCCATATTGAGCTAGTCACTCTGAAGAGCATTTGGTATCAATGGGTTTTCAAATATCATTTCAACTATGATTTAGTTGTATTTTAAAGATTGCCAAATTCAATTATTTATAAATGTAATTACTTGTGGATAATTCAATATCGAGTTACATTACCGATAGTACTCATAATTTTAATGATCCAATCTATGATCAATTGGAAATTAATATTAAAATACATCATTAGATCATGGGTTTTGTAATATGAACTATCATTATAAACAAATATGAGTTACCCCAAACCTCTAGAGAAGAATCAGATGATTGTACTAAAGAATATTATAACAATAAATATAAATCCATGAATGATGTAAACTATTGTTTGGGTGATGATAAATTTAATAAAATTTCTTCTTGTATAATTGTTTTTTAAATTTTGGATACTTTAACTATTTCTTATAGGGAACTTATAATGTTAAATAAATGAACATAAATACATATATTGTTAAATATGGTACTTTTATTATGAAGCATGATGAACATGTTTCTTATATGTATCTCATGATTAATGAGATCATGAATATAATGGATTTATTGGATAAACAAGTTTCTGACAATGATCTTGTGATGTGCCTATTGAGATGTTTACCAGATAAATAGAGAGGAACTTCAGTGTCATTACAAGAGTCATGTGATGTTACCATGTTACCTATTAAGTAGATTCTAGGAAAAATAATCATTTATAATTATGAAATCATGTTAAATATAGTGTAATAGGATGGAACAAAACAATATATATCATTAAAAACAACTTCTTAAAATAATGAAATTTATGTTGATAGTCCATGTGATGAAGAGTCACCTGCTGAGAGCGATGAAGAAATTCCCCACTTGGCCAGAAGAATCATAAATTTTTATAAGTGTATGAATATCTATAATAAACATTGATACCAATAAAAACAAGATAAAATGGTAAACTAGAGAATGTACTAGAAGAAAGATGATGTCATGAATGAGATTGTATGATAAGAGTGTAAAATTAAAGTCCATGTCATATATCACTACTCTATGATATGATTTAATAAGATATATGATAACAATTAAAAGATATATATGAGAACAATTAATGTAGTTCATTGGAATAAATTTCTAGTGATTTGGAATCAACATAAGAGGATATGCATGATAAATCTAATATGTGTTTTATAAGAAATAGATCAGAGGAAATAAATGAATTTATTGATTCCACATTTCTTATTTAATCATATCTAAAGATGAAAAAAAATTATGAGAAGGTTTTTAATGAGGAAATTTTTGAAAACTATAATATTATAGAAGATAATTTTAATGAGATTAATTATAAGTATATTGTTTCAAGGAAGCATTATTTCGTAAGTGTGAGTTTTGAAACTAATCTTACTATTGAGAAAGATAAAATTGCTCAATTTCTAAAAGATAACAATGAGTTAAATTTATCTATTTGGATATTAAATTATAATATAGAAATATTTTCAAACGGGAGAAATAATATTACTATGATTCTTGGAAAGTAGACTAGACACAATTACACTATTGGAATAATATATCATCCTTACTTGAGAAGGATGCTTAAAATAGTTTTATTCATATTAAAATTTCTAAATTTTCATTACTATTATTTTTTCATATAGTTGGAAAAAATATTTTATCTATAAATTTTAAAATTCTTCTAATATTAAACATATTAGGGAATTAAGGATTCCTACATCTCATATTACTTTTATTTCATGACCCAAATAAATTTCATTACCAAATTCGTTTTGTTATAATTTTTTGTATTAAACCTATTTAAAAATAACCATTAATAACATATGGTACCTAGAAAATGGTTTTAACATATATAATATTTGAAAATATCCATTTCATTAGAACCTAATCATGGTGGATGATGGTTATTTCAATTTTGGTGACACTACCAATGGGAAAATAATTATACTGGGTCAAACCGGAAATTCTAACACAATTTTAATTTCAAAAGTTCTATTTATAAATGGATTATCATATAATATTCTTAGCACCTCAAATATTTTTTATGATATATTTAATGTTAAGTTAAAATTAATTCCTACAATATTTCTTATTCTACAAATTTCTTAGCCTTTTCTTATTTAAGAAATGATAATATATCTTCTATTAGTTAAGATTCACTATCTTCTCAGAAAATTTCATATTTATGTTCCTTTCACAATGAACCATTTCATTCTTATAGGAGACTAGGACATTGTAATATTTATTTTAACAGAAAACTAAAATGTAAATTATTAGACAAATATGTACATAAAAAATAATAACTAGTTAATAATGTCTATAATCCATGTTAAAAAGGGTAACATCATAAAAACATTAAATGAAAATAATTAAGTTTCAAATTTTTTATGGTTATATTTGGCTCAAATGGAATTTTTTGGACTTTCAACAGATTGTAGGTTAAAATAGAAGTATTATTTTTGGGTTCATTTAAATGAGTTGTCAAGGTATACTGTAATATTCTTTCATGAACTAAAAATTGAAACATATTCTTATTTTAACAAGTTTTCTATGTATAAAAAAATTCATTGTAGACATAGAATTACGACTTTAATATGTGACCATGGACTTGTGTTCAAAAATCAATATTTATACTAATCTTCCTTAGAATATTTCTATAATAATTACTTTTACACTATAAGGAACCCAAATTATAATAATTTAGTAAAAAGGAGAAATAAAAAACCTCCTGAAATTTCCCATAACATTTTTAATGAGTATGAATTACCTATTTACTATTGGGAAGAATGTGTGAATAAAAATTATTATGTAATCAATATAGTTTGAGTTATATATGTCTTACAAAAATCCTTAGGAATTATGGAATGGTCTAAAACAAAAGTATAATTATTTTATTATTTTTGATTATAATGTATTTATTATTAATACAATGGATAACATTGAAAAAATTTCATCCAAGGATGATGATGGAATATCCATTTTTTATTCAACTTTTATTAAATAATATATAGTGTTTCATAAGTTAAAAATATTGTCGAGGGATATTGTTATGTCAATATTGATAAAAAATTATACACCTGATACTAATACCCTTAAGAATAACCTGAAGAAGATCTTTAAAATCTGAATATCAATAATAATCCTTCTAAAAATTCTATGAAAAAGGTAGAAAAATCATCTTGGTTTAACGAGAAACATAATCCTAACCCTTTATAATACATTGAGATATCAATCCAATTAGTTCCTAGAAATTATATGACTCATATATACCATTATCTAGATGTTATAGATGTAGGCCTAGATAGAGGAACACACACTAGATAATCTCTTATAAATCAGGTCGAACATCAAGCATTATTGGCACAACTTGAAATTTATAATATAAATTATGAAATTAATCATTAATTATATGTCATGGAAATTTAATATTAAATTTTTAAATTTAAAATAACTTTAATTATAAAAATAGTAGTTAGACCTAAATACACTATCACTATTAAAACATAGTTGCGGATTAGATACAAAACTATTTATTCAGTCACAATAACAAAAAATAATCTATATTGGTTGCACAAGGATATAGTCAAGAAGAGGGTATTTATTATGTGAAAACCATCTCACCAATGGAAATATTTTAATACATGAGAATACTAATTTCCTATGTAGCTCATGTAGATTTAAAACAATATCAAAACGATGTAAAGATTGTATTTTTATATTTCTATATAGATGGTGTGGTTTTTGTTGAAAACCCCCATGGATTTCAAAATCATAATTTTGAAAAATAGTTTTTCAAAAAAAAATTGGATTAAAATAGGCTCCATGGACTTGGTTTTATTGGATTATCCCTTTTATTATATCTAAATGCTTTTCAAAATGCATTCAGAATCCTACACTTTTAATATAAAAATTATCAGAAGATGTTTTAGTGGATCAAATTTAGGCAGATGATATTATTTTTTTGTCTTTTAAAAATTAATAGTGTGCTGATATTTTAAAAATCATGAAAATTTAATTTCAAATGAGTTTAAATGGATAAAATAATTTCTATCTATGTTTTAAATGTTTTCAAAATAATGATGGAATTATTTGATATCAAATTATTTACACTTGTGAAATCACATGTTTGTTAAATATTATTAGGAATTCCATGTCTCATTCTAGGAAAAAGTATATTGATTTAAGAGATCACTTTTTGAGATATAACATCCAAAAGGATGATATAAATCGTTAATTCTTAAAAAATTAACCTCAACATGATGATATTTTTATAATGCAATTTAATTTTTAGGAACTAAAATAAATCAAAAAATAATTAGGAATGATAAATTTTTGTTAATCGTCCACTTTTCGGTGATCCACCATTGATGACTTGCTATCGGGTCACTAACCATTGATAATCCTCCAATGGTGATCGACCATTAGTGATCCACCATTGGGGATCCACCATTAGTGATCCACCATTGGATATCCAATATTGTTGATCCCTCATTGGTGATCCACCATTGGTGATCTACTATTGAGAGATCTCTTGGTTATGACACTATTTTTCCCATACTTGTTTTATATTATGTGTTAATTTTTTATATAAAATAATTTATATTTTATTATATTTTAAATCACAAATACCTAGATGAAAAAATAAAAATTAAATTTGATTTCTTGGGAACTCTCACTCATTACTACACTTCGAACCATTTCAGATTCTCTTCTCCACCGACCATTAACAATTTTCTTTCTCTTCCTTCACCATTTGATTCAGTAAAATAGTGAGAGTGAAATTTGCATCGGTTTTTTCTCCAAAAGGATAGTGAACTTCAGGTAAATATCATGGAGAATCAATCCATTCTATAGTCTAATAGATGAACCCCCAGCATGCAGTGCACAGATTTATTTTTGAAATATATATATATATATATATATATATTGAATGAATATTTTCAAGATTATCATTAGCACTCAAGGTAATTTAGGACCTTGGATGGTTAGAATGGGTTTTAAGGAATTATTCAACATTAAACCTAAGGTTGGTTAACATGTTTTACAAATATATGGAGTAAAACTTTGGTGAAAATAATGAAGTAATTTGAATTATGGTTGATGGAAAATAAATTATCTATTATTTGACAAGATTAGACTAGTGCATAAACGTACCTCACCAATGAATCTATGAAGACTGAAAATTTTCTATACCAAGTGATTGTGAGTATTTTGTCTGCGATAATGTACTACTAGAGATATCCAAGAATGGTTCTGTGAGTATACCTACTTATACAGTTCTAGAAAGTGAATTTGGATTCTTATTCAAATTCATTCATCATATGTTATATCCTAGAAAAGGGGATTTTATCACAATTAGATATCATTTTTTATTTCATTAATTCATTATGAAAAAAAGGATAAAATTAATTTGTGTTTATATCTTATGCTACATAGGATATATATTTTTATGTAATCATCTTGATAATATTATCTCATATATCTAAATTTGACATCATCCATGCTGGAATACAAGGGATTGGTCGATGAATATTAAGAACTAGGGAAATGTTTTGTTAGTTTTTAATGAAAAATAACAATAAAATAATAAAAATAAGATTTAATAACTAGATAATGAAATTTTTGGAAGATAATGACATAGTTTGTGAGGATTTTAATACTATGGAGCATGTGACAAGTCACATGAATTTAGTTGAAATTGAATTGTGTCTACATGAGATTTTGGCTTCTTCTAATGATAATGTAGAAGAATAAAAGGAATATAATGTTTAATAAGATTGAGTGGTTGTTTCTATTAATGATGAAAGTGACCAAAATGTGGATAAAAGTCCTTATGTGTCCTCTAAAACTACTATATCGTCTATTTATGTCCTCTATAGAGAGTGTCAGTTGATTGAAATAGTAGAATAAGAGACTAATGTATTAGAAAAGAATCGATTCGTAGAGCTTTTGAAGCCTCTAATGATGGAGTGGATATTTCTAATGAAAAGAGTAGATATAATGGTGATGATGAAATGGTGATGGAACTCATGAATCATAAGTTCATGATGATGATATTGATGATAATAATGGTGTTGAGAGAAATTAGTCACATCATCCTTCTAATATTGTTTCATATAGTTCACTGGATATGCCATTTCATGTTCATCTTGCTGAGGGTATTTCCTCTATTATAGGTGGGATGATGGTAACTATTATGGGGAGGAATCCACATGTTATTTTAGTAAAAAATCAGTTCGTTGATATGATCCTTCTATCACAGTTGATAATCATGTTTCATCTCAAGGGGAGCCTTCTCCTAGTTCAATGTTGCTTATAATTTATTAAACAGAGTCTGATGAATATGGAGATAGTTATGTTGGTCAAAAAATTCAACTAGGACATGGATAACAAGCTTTCTTGGTAATTTTATAAGTTGTTAAGGGATATCTAGTGGAGAAAATTGATGATTCTAATTATGTTCATGGTTTTCCTTCCGATGTTGTAGCTGCTAGATCAGAACATTTTAGAGTTTTCATGCCAAGTCATGAGATGATACCTTCACCTATACTCATAGCTATATTTATCCATTTTTATTTTTTACCAAATATGATTTAGAAGCCTTCATAAAAAGGTTGATTATTTATATTAATAGATTTTTTAGATCTCAGGCTCCTACAGTGACACAACTCAAAGAAGTTGATAAGACCCATATCTTTGAGATTTTCATTTTCTATATTCAATAAATGAATATTTTTAACATTAAAGAAGTTAAGATTGAGAATGTAACATTAAATGATGACAGGGATCTATGATGTCTATTATGTGGGAGATGAGTTTTCTAATTTTTTCTAGTTATAAATCTTTTTTGGATAGGTTGATGAAATTACCACCAATTTTTTCTTATTCATCAACTTCTCTACATACTTAATCTTTTTTATGTCAAGGTAATCAGATCTATAGCTATAGGGTATTTTCATTCTATCATGGGTGATCTGACCTTCACTGACTAGATTTCATTATGAGAATAGATAGAATATGGTAATGGGGGTTTGTAATGACGAATGATGAGATACATAAAATATCACCAATGCAATAAAGTGCTACATTTATAGAATATATACCTAATATGAGTTAAATTATCACTTTTAGAGATTAAATAATAACTTTAGAATTCTAATAATCACTAGGGACTTCAAGGAACAATTATACAAACATAGAATCTAGGACCCTACTATGAAGTTGATTATGGAAAAGAAGAAAAAATTATTTACTAAGATTGAGAGAGGTGGACATCATCATGGATTTTATGAATATGATGAATCCATTTTCTGCATACTCTATTTCTCCTCTACCTTCTTAGTTGCATTCATTTAGTATTTCACCAACCAAATCATTTTTACATCTCAAACTAGCGATGATTTTTTACCTTCCTACATCTACATCGACAACCTCAATTTCTACCTTAGTGATTTCTTCCTCTTGAAAATACGATGTACCTATTGATCATTTATCCAATAGTTTTTAGAGTGACTTTGGGTAGGATTATTATTTTATTAGGATCCTTTTTTACCGTGTATTTGGGATGTAATATTTTGACTGATATGTTAAATAAAGTTCTTGTTTTATTCCCTCCTGTCCGGGAATAAATATCCTTTTATTAACACTGTGATAATCAGAAAAGTTGGAGAACTTGTTTATGGTTTCTAAATTTTTGTATTAAAAATTTAGTTTTTTATTCTCATTCAAGTTATTGTTTTAAAAAATATAATATCAATATATCCCATAATAAAATTGAAATTTTATAAGGATATAATTATATTTCACCTCATATTATTATTCTTATATTTCTTATATATATGGTTTATAAAAATCATTGGTTTTTTATTATCAAAAGGAGGGATTTTGTTGGATCCTTATAATTTAAATTCATAGAAACCGTGTTTATTATATTTCTAATGAGATTACTTTTTTATGATATTATATTATTTTCTAATGAAGATTTGATGAAAAAGGCTATGTATATTGGGGATTCACCATTAGTTCAACTATGACACACCTTATATACTACTGCAAGAGAGGTTCTAGTGATAGTTAGAAAAATCAATCTCTCGAGTTATGCTACTACCATATATGTTTTATTATTATCACAACCATTCCATCCCCATATGTTCTACGTCAAGGAATATGTTTCCATTAATTCAATCACGCCACTACTATATGTTCTACTGCTATATGTACTATCTCTAGCTTGTTCTTCCATTTGACAATGCTATCATTGGTTTCTGCTACTACTAGTGATAATCTGCATAATGGTTTCTGAAATAATTGTTCTGAGTCTCATTTAAATTAAATGACATTAATGTCTATTTTATGATATTTAATGATCCAAATTTCATGTGGATTTATTAATGATTATTCTTAAACCACTATATGAATCTATTAAAAACTGCATCAATGAATTCCTAATCTTCTAATCAGTATGAGGATTTGAGATACCATTATATTATTCATTAATAGATAATTAAAAATTTGTACAAATATATTATTGATGAATCCCTCATTTTCTAGAAAATATTTCATTTGGATTCATGGTCTACATAAACTAACAAATAAATTATAATGTTAGAGAAGACTCATAAGATAGGGATCCTTTCATACACTGAATCAATAGACCTTTATAAAATTTTTCAGGACATCCTTAGATAGAAAAAAAACTCTATTAACCTTTATTTTACTGCTATTTTAATGATTCATGATTGAAATCTCAATGAAGTTAAATATGAGAACCATTGAGAATATGATGCAATTCTAACAATGGAAGACCACATCATTCTATATGTATTTAATTGATATCTTACTGTTTTATTCATTACATTTGAGTTGTGTGTTTTGTACCTCTATATATTTGTAAAAATAATATCATGAGCCTCACAATGAATATTAGAGACACACCCTCTTTAACATTGAATGTAATTTATACCCACCAAAACTTTAGAAGATGTCTTATTTAGACTATATTTTTTTCTTCCCATATATATCTATGGATGGACATTAAATCTTGGATAGCCTATGTGTTATTATTTTAATTCATTATCTAGGTTGTGGATTTGATTATTTTTATAATAATATTCATGAAACTGGGTGATTACTAATTGTAAGATATTAATTATTTTCAAGACAATGAATCCCTTTTCTATTCTGCTGCGTGATATTAGATTTTTTATTCTATTTTACAAAATCAAAAATTTATTTTTTTTATCTACAAAAAAACTTATACAATGATAATTATTCATAACATGTGTTTATATAAATGAATTGATTAAGTAATTTGGATTAAAAATTCAAATTAATTTCAAATTTTAGTTTAATAAATCAATAATAGCACATTGAAAAATCCATTGATAAATAAAACTTATATTATTTTACAATTTTTATTAACTGGTTATTTTTAATTAAATTAAGGGATTTTGTTTTAAAGTGTTTTTAATGAAATTTTATTAGTAACTAAGTTATCCCCCCTATCACGTTACTCACTCTGACAAAAAAAACATTATGTATTCTAGATTATATGGTATTGAAAAGAATTAATTTATGAAAAATATATGAAACCAATTTCAAAATAATTTATTTTCGAAAATATATTTATCTCTATTATTCATAAATGAATTAAATTAATTAGTCTCTACATTATTCAATGGAAATAAAATTCTTTATAATCAAATAAAATAATTATGTGTTATTTAAATAAAATTTTTTGATCGAATAAATAAACTCATCTTTATACATTTGCCATAATATTGAATTGAAAATCGATCAAAACAATTTCTTACAGTTTAATCCTCCCAAACTCTTTTGTTATCGTACATTAATAAAAAAAACTAATATATATAATAAATAATGATATAAACCTATTAATATTAAGGTGATTACTATTAAAAAAATAATATTTTTATGAATTTAAGGAAATATTTTGTAATCACCCTTCTACTCAAAATTATTTATTTGGTAATAAATTATTCACTTTTGATCAAATAATTTTTCACCAAAAGTTACATATTTATCTTTGAAACTAAATAAATGAATAATAAAATAAAAATAAATTCAATAATACTAAATAAAATAATTATATGTAATTTTGTATAACATAACATACTCCATGAAATGAACACCTAATAAAAAAGTGTTTGGAATGTAAACATTCTAAAGATAATCTCAAGTAAATTATGAGAATCCATCGAAACTCCGTAAGCTATGTGGGTCAGACACCAAATATTTATGAATTAATTGGATCATGATGTGGTTTATATATAAATTTTATATTTTTATCATATTTAATATAAATCAACTATAGTTTTTCCTGCATATAATATAAATGGTTAATCTATCATATCTTCAACTAAACAAAAACATCATACATGTCATTATGTACTTGTATATCCCAATTGTACTTGGATTTATAAAAAATATGAAGATATAAATAATAATATATTAAACAATATTTGTATTTAAAATCCATCACATGTCCTTATGATAAAAAAACATGTCCTATATAACTATTTTATAATGGTCATTATAGAGCATTAGTTTAAAAAATTAGTCATCCCAGACATGTAATTTTTTTTATTCTCATGATATTCTTGTAATGAAAAAAAATGTTCTGATGCATGGAATCATCATCTTCACCGATGGAATGTAAAATCCTAGAATTAAATGGAATATATCCTCAAGGATAATATAGGCTCTATATTCCTTATTGTATTTTCATATAATCACTACTATGTGTTCTAGAGAGCACTCTGACATTGTTTGTTAAATTTTTTTTTTCTTCTTCTCCAATTTTTGCAACTCAAAATTAATTATCAAGTTTCCATAATAATAAAAAAATACCTTTCATCATGAATAATATTAAAATGTTTTAACAAAAAATCAATGGAAATGTGAATTTAAAAATGATGTGTCATTGGTTGACCACCTATTTTATATATTTTATTTATTTTAGTGGAATATATATAAGATACATATGATAATTTTGTAAATAATACTATTACTAAATAGAAAATATTTAAAATAGTTTTGATTATATCATATTACATTTAATTTTTTTATCACATAGAGGCAGTTCTCCTCATGTAGCCTAAACTATTAAGACATAAAAGTTTCCATATAATCACTATATATCAATAAAAAAACTATCCCTATACCCAAGGAATCATATTTTTCAAAATATTTTTTACTTATCAATGTTAATATTATGATCAGTGATTCAGTTAACCTTATCAGCTGATATTTAAATAAGGAATTACGTTATGAATTCTAGTGAAACATCACATCTTTCATGGAAATGTAAATCATGGTCACTAATTTATGAGAGATATCACGATAAATTTCAAAGATTTCCATAATTACTGAATCTATGTATGTGTGAAAGATTGAGTACAAGAGATATATAAAACTTGTAGATGTGTTTCATTACCTGAATTAAAATCCATTAAAACACAGAAATACCCATACATTTTCTTAAATCATTTATATAGAAAATCCTAAGCTTGTAATAGTTGATAAGGATACACATATTAAATATCGAACATAAACAATCATTAAGAACCTCTAAAATGATCAATGATATCATACATAATTGAAATAAACTCTATTATTAATGATAACCTAATTATGACTTTGTTAATCCATTCATAATAACAGGATATTGTTAACCTTTTGGAAAAAATGATAGTTTATCTTAAATGGGTATACTTCTTTATAAAAATCTCTATACTATTTTGGTCATAAATATCGATATTAAATTATATCAACTCTACTAAAGGAATAATATATTGATAAATTTATATGGGATATACACATAGTGATAAAAACTCATAAACATCCCATTCCTCTATGAAGGTATCCCATAAAAGTAATTTGGAAACATGTCTAGATATTTTTTGATGGAAGGTAGAGTGACATTCTACTTATCCCCTCTACTAATCATAACACCATAACAACCACCTATGTCATGATAATTGTCAACATGGTTATTTTGGGTCCCAACAATCCTACATGTATATTCTACTCTCAAATGAATGTAAAATATATTAACATAGATAAATAAAAAATATAAGTGATTCCGCAGACCCACACTATGGGATTTGATTATCATAAAAACATACTTTACATACATGGCTTATTAACAACTACAAATTCATATAATTATTTATCAAATATTGAATGGACTTGTAAAAAATACCGAATGACATACATTATTTATACCTTTTATGTTTAAAAAAATAGATAATTAACACAAAACACAAACTAGATAAACCATGTATTCATTAACAAATGGATACCTTTTTGCAATATATAAATAACTACTTAATCTATAAGGTGTCTTCAATATCTCAAAAATATACACCCCAACGTGTTATCTTTCTAAACATATCATGTTTACTACATTTCTTCAAATCATGGTGAATGGAATGAAATAATTCGGTCATTTGAAACTCTCAGTAGGGAAAAAATATAATAGAATCAACCAAAATAATATCATGGTGTGAATAATATAGAAAGAATATTTAAGTTGAATAATTCCATAATTAAAAAAAATTGAGAGAATCATACATCCATGATAATAAGTAAAAACATGGATATACATAATATTGATCTCATGCTAATGGAATTTGTTATGACATACACAAAAAAAATAGGCTATCAAGGCTAGGCTACAAGACATTTACCTATCATTGAGACCAAAATCATTTCATATTACTAAATTGGACAGACATAAACCAAATGTCCAAGAATTTCTATCTAATCTGACCCGTCGATGCATCATGGGGATACTTTATTCTATAAACCACCTATCACTTTATTACATCTAGAGAATTAACTATAAGATTCAACAAAACCTTACATATTATTCCCTAAATAACCTATAGCTAAATAAAAAATGATTTCATAATAAAAAACTATACAGAATATCAATGCATGATAAAACTATTAATTCAATAATCATCAATAATTCCAATATATGTCCTCAATATTGTAAAAGGGATAATAAAATTATAACTCATCCTGAGAAAGAATGTGGATGATCAAACAATATATATTGAATGTTCTAATAATCATCCATATGGGTATAACAATATATGATATGACAATACTATTCCACATGATATTAAAATGGATAGAATAATCATAACACATCCTAATAAATAAAGTGGATAGTCAAAAATTAAATAGTAAACTTCCCAAAATTTATCCATATATTAATAAAAATATATGTAACTCCAATAATTTTCCCTTTGATAATAAATAAACATTATTTCTAGGTGAACATCCTATAATGTAAATTTAAAAAATAATATTGTCACACCATTTAGTGTAATGAGTTTTTTGTTAATTCTGTGTTAGAATAACTTGATCATAATCCATATTTTGAAAGGAGATTTAATGGTTAAAAAGGAAAATACCCCTACTACAATAAGGAAAAATGGGGGGAGATGACATAAATTAAATATCGAATACCCAAAATACTACTTTAAATGGTTTCCCAAAAGAATAGATCAAGAATAAAAGTGTTTGATATCACAAGTTCAATCCGCCAAATAATATATATATATATATATATGAGCGTAAATCATGATACATAACCCCCTTTAGGGTATATACTTTTGAAAAAGACAAGGGAAATTGAAATAAAATATTCTAATATATTTTAGATTACACATTTACATTCATTTAAAATACTAAGTTATAAGTCATTATCAAAGGTAAATTTTTTTAAAGGAGACATGAATGGAATTTAAAATATATAATTCTATAAATAACCACTAATAATGGACCCTTTAAAGGAAATAATTCTAATATTAGAGAAATGCGGAGTGGGATAACAATCATGAACACCCCTTTTTATTATTTATAACTCATGAATCCTTTCAAAAAGTTTTTCTGATTTAAAAATTTAAACAAATAGGGAATACCACATGATATAATCAAAGGGTATAATGTCACAACTTATATGACATAAATCCGAGAGAATAACTATAAAACAAAGAATTAATTTTGAGTTATCAATAATCCTTACCATTTTGGAAACAACTAAGTCAGTAGAAATTAAAATAATGGATCATTATTTTGATAGAAATTATAAATAAATCCAAAAATTATGATTAAAATATATCTAAATAAATTTAATATACCATTCAATGTAAATAATGGTGAATAACAGAAGAATGCCTAAAGGAAATAATGTTTATATAACAAAATCATTCAACATGAGTGACTATTTGTTAAAATCCACTTAAAAGACTGGGTTTTACATTGAAAATATAATACCAAGGAAAAAAAATAATTCATGATTTTATAAATCAAATTTTCATTGTATATACCAAACAAATAAATTTGGGTCATAGTACCAAAAATTTCTCAAATAGATGAGTTTTGAGACAAAAACCCTTACCCTGGTCTTTATTCATTCCAAACATGCACACAATGTCATAAATAATACAATTACATTCCATAAATATGTACCTAATGATATTATTCATAACTATAACTATTTTTACTCATCATTTAAATTCACTATGTGTATATATATATTATTTAGTTTTTACATATTTTTTCACAAAGTGTATGTAATCAATATTGCACTGAACTAGTTTCATTAAAGATGTGTTGATATCATTTTAATTTAATATTATATCACTATTATATCACATAATGGAATTTAATATATGTTCTAATAATTTTTATAAATATATGATCTCATTTCATGGTAATTTTTTTTGGATATATGCGGTTTAATTTGATGATAGTTATGTTTTAATCGTTATTAATGAATCAAGGGAGACTTATTAAATAACGAGTTAACTATTAGTAAAATAATATGAAAACAAAAAACCCATTATTTAGATATTTACATCCTATTATAATATTAAATATATTCTTACAATAAATCAAGATATAAATGCATAATATCGCTCAAATATGTGGTTATACCGATTGAAACATGAACCCAACCTGGTTAATGAAGGGTTATGATGTGGTTTAGTTATAATATCATTATAATAGATAAATAAGGATATTTTTTGTTTATAAGTGTGATATATATTAAATTTAATTTATTATAAATATAATATTATTCATATAAAGTCAATATATAAAAAACATCATTTTCCTTTTACTTTTGTTGTTTATAATGATTGAATTAATGGTAACTGTTTGTTTATATTATCATTACAATGTTATCTAATTTTTTATTTAATAAGAATAATAATATCATAAAAATATCATTATCCTTTAATATCAGAATCATAACCAATTACGTAAGTACAAGATGAAATGAAAAATGAAAATAAATTGTACATTGGATGTAGTACTCCCCATGTATACATGGTTGTATATTTCATTTTCCATAAAAATAGGGAATGAAATAATATGGTTTAATATTTAAGAATCATAAAAATGAAAAAAAAATATCATTATTATTTACTAAATTTCTATTTTATACCAACCATTTATTGTGGTGAGGTAAAATTAAACATGATTCATCGTCAAGGTTGTACTTTTCAAAACACACGGATTGTGATTTAATTTTTATTGTTGGAATTGGGATAATATGATTGATGATTATTAACGTTGAATAATAAAATTAATTATATAAATAATACAGATTTTATTACACATGTATTTTAAAATTATAAATGGAAATGAAAAATTAAATATAACTGTGTTATGTATAAAGGATTACTCGAGTTGGGAACATTGAGATTCCCTTGGATGTTATGTTAAAAATTGATGGAATACAATAATATCTAATGACAAAAATCTCAATAGTTTTTAATATTTATCTACAGGAAGTATAAAAGGGGACATTTTCATGAGTAAACATAGTTTTTAGGAGTTCCCTGAATGGGCGTTGAGAATCACCTTCTATATGTGGAGAGAATGATTTTTTGTACATAATTCAACAATCATATAATGGGAGAACTTGTTAAACATGTCATGTTTCTCTAAAATTTGTAAATAATGTATTAATGATGATATAATGATGATAAAAACTCAAATACTCAATAATTGACATGTTTTTATCAAGTTTCACAACCCTTACCCCTTGAACTAATTCTTTTATCATTTTATATTTATCAAGGTAAATATTTGTTTTACTAATGTAAACTTAATATTAATGAATAAAAATTGTTAATTAATTGATAATTTTGATCCAATGATTATAAACATTATATATACATTATTTTAATAAATTTATAAATGTGATAAAATTAAAATTTAAAATGAAAATGTTTAATGTCTTAAAAACATTTTTTGATTAAATATTACTTATGCTTTAAAATATCAAATATGGGTTCTTAATTTAAAAACAAAATTGTTAAAATCATTTATTCACTTATAAAATACAAATAAACTCTTATAAAATTTTTAGCTGTTTTAAAATTAATCCATATTTTCTAACAATTTCATAAGAGCACTTTTATTTATAAAAATGTTATTTTTTATTATACACATAAAAATAAATTTTATAAAAAATACCAAAAAAAAATTGTTAAGATTATATTATTATTCAATCTCTATAAATTATTTTAACTTTTTCTAATTAATTTTTTCTAATTTTATAATTCAATATTTATATAAAATCACATAATATATTGGAAAAATGCTCTTATTGGAAAATATGTTTTTTAAAATGTAATCTTCTCTATATTATTATTTCCTATAAATTAAAAATTATTTTCTTGGTAATATATTAAACATATAATAAATATATATTATTATTATCTTATAATAACATATTGAGTTTCTTACATGAAATCAATAATTTTGGAAATATATACTTTTATGAAAAAAATGATTTACGATGTGGTTTCAGCTACTCTAATTTAATTTAATTAATATTAGAAATAGTCATTATTATCATTATATAATTATTTCATAAATTTGTTAGATATATTAATTCTTTATAATTAAATATCTATTTTTAATGTTCATAATTAATGTTAATATTTTTATTAAAATAGATCACAGTTTCATTTTAGTTTAGTTGTACATATGGAGAAAGTTATAAAAAATATATGCCTTATTTAGAGAAAGAGAAATATTAAAATATCATGGCTTTAGATAATACCTTAAATTAATATTATCTCCCCTATTTGACTCATAATATTAGATTAATTTCTATGGGGAACTCGTAATAATATATACACTACTAGATGATCAGGTATTTATTTAGCATTTAGTGGAATATTTATCAATATAAAAAAATTACTATAAGATCTTTATAAAGAGAGATAAAACCTTCCTAATTTCATATAGAAATTTAATAAGGGAAAAAATATATTTACATTAGGAATAGATTTCTAAAAAAATTAATTTTTATTATTTGATTATATTACTACTATTTTTTTCATTTATAACCCAATATCTAGTAGTTAGGGAGGAAAAACTTACATAGAAGACAATAATATCTAGAGTGAAAACTCAATTTATGATACATTAATTACACTGTCATAGGCTATTAATTTTTTATATACATTTTGGTGACCATTTAACTCATTTTTTCATATATGTGAAACTTGATTGAAAAGAAATTTTTTATTTAAGATGGAAAAGTATAACAAAGTTGCATATAAGAAAGAAAACCAAAAATCGTCGGGGGGTTGAAATTATGTGACCCAAGTGAATCCCCACATATAACGTGATTTAATTCAATAATGAAGAATCAGAACCCATCATAAATAATGATATTCTCATCTTTTATACCTTCAAGAGCCCGAACATCTGCCGCAATGTTCTGTTCTCTCTATTCATGTCCAACAAAACCGCACTGGTTAGTTTTTTACCCAACATATCCAAACATAATAAGACATCTCCTAAGAGGGTTTTCTTTACCTTGATGTATTCAAATTCTAACATTACAATCAGATACAATTTTATTATATAAAATATTAAATCCATCGCACAAAATAAATATAGAATCCATGGCTCTTACCTCTGTACCCGTAGAGTGTCTCGATCTATAGAAAGAACTAAAACCAAATATGACCAAACCATTTCTTTCCCTCACTAGTCCACCTACTATAATCTCCCTAGCCATATACAAGAAATCCACATATAACATTGGAACACTAATTAGAGGTATCCACCAGATCTATCAATGTTGGTTTTTGTGGAATGAGGTTAAACTCAAAGACATCCTTGGTAGAAACTTATACAGTATAGTTTAATTTACTCTTATCATGGATAATCAAGCCCAACTCCACCACCATCAACTTCTATCTCATATGTAGTAATGATTAAGACCATCCTAAACCTCCATTCTCATGATTTAATTCATCACACATATATAGTTACTATATTTTATTGTGAATTTAGTTTTAAAAATTATTTAGGAAAATAATGAGACATGGCGATTAGACAACGTGTGATTCTGAGGACAGTTGTTCCCGAAATAGTTCATTGAAATATATTATGTTTTAAAATCACATACATCAATATTTTCAAAGATAGTTGAATAACTCCTAAATAGTTTCATGGATTTGAAATACAGGGGTATTGTTGTCTTTATAAAAATGAATTTATCCTAGATGAGGCCTAACATCAGAATGTGCTGGTCAGCTATGAATGACAGTTTTGGGATGTAACAATAAATAAAATTATTAAATAAAAATTATTTTTATTTAAAAATCCTAATAACTAATAAATGGATACTAGGATCTGAAATCTGAGAGGATCATTGATTTTATAATATTTTTTTCCATTGGTGTGACTTAACATTAGTTGGAATGGGTCTTCTGTAGAAAACCTCAAAGGGACGTAATTTTCATTAAATAAATTTAAGAATATTAATTTTGTTTATGCAATGAATATTTATTTTAAAATAATCATCATGCTGGAATCCTAGGTTTAGATGTATTACCCTAGTAAGGAGAGAGAATCTCTGGGGATAAATTGTTGGATTTTACCTTCGAAAATGATGTATGGATCATAGATTGACAATCAACGCATGACAAAATCAATGTATGTTTCCAACAAACATATCACAAATTCATTCTTCATTGGTGTTTGAACCCAATTAGTAGGACATTTTTTTCATTGTGGTATTTCCTAATTTCTGAATTGAATGATAAATGTAGACCAATTCAAAAACAGGTTGATCCATGGTTTTATGTTTTGTGAGATGTGTTTTATGTTTTCAGGGAATTGTTTAGATATATATGTGTTATTATTTTATTCTTTTTTCTCCCTTATAAAAAGAACAATTCTAGGTAGACAAAAATAAAGGCCCTGATTCGTTCTTCTGAATTTCATGTGCATTTATTCTCTCCCCTCAATCCTTCATGTTTTTCATCTATTCTTGGTCTTCTCCCACCAGTTTGAAACCCCATATGTGAATCATCAATCATTGTTCCCCCGATTCTAGGTGGAATAATCCAACATTGAGGATTCGTCCCTGTAAAGGAACAAAATAGGCGTGAAGGGAATTATGAAACTCAATTTCATCGGGATAATGGATCACAATAGAACAAGGTGGCAGTGCACGGTCGTGGCTCTAACTGGTCTAGGTGGGCATCATCATAAATCTAGGGGACTAGTCTATGAGGACAGATAGATGAATAGGCAAGGTCACTGGTGGCATATCCGAAAGAGTTGGAAAGTTTTATGGGGCCATGCTAGAGCCACGATGTACAAATAATACACCGAAGGTGGTCGCGACGTTGATTTGGGGATGTGGTGGAATGATGATTCCAGCATAGCAGAAGGCCATGGGGGGCTAGAATGTGGCTTGGTGCCACATTGTAGGAGTGCCTGACGATGGTTCATCCATGTGGTAGATGGGAATTACACTGTCTGAATGGATGACATGTGGCGCAGCAAGCCAACCTACTGCATAGTCCGAACCATGGGTTCTTAGGCTGCTCGAGTATCCCTAAGAGCTAGACCCAACGGCCCTGCAGGCTACAGTCTATCAGGCCCATTAGTCTAAGCCTAGCCGACTGAGCCAGTTCATATCACATTGGGATGAGTCCAGCGGGTCGAGTCAGACACAAGTCAGACCTTTTTATAAAAACTGTCATAACATTCAAATTGTGTGTCAATTTGGTGATATGATTGATGTTTTTGTACCCATGTGATGAGTCGTTCCATTTAATATACTCTAAGTTAGTTTTTTCTGGAATTTATCATCAAAAATTTTTAGATCGAGCATTGTATTCTCCTAGAATGAGAATGATACGAGCACAATCATGTTGCTGGCTGTAACCTAGATATTGTGTGACCTAGAAGATGTGTGTCCTAGGAGCTATGTGTATTACATTGAAAGTATGTTTCATACTGAAACTATAAGTCTTACCAATACTATGTTTCTTACTGAGGTTGTGTTTCTTACTATGACACTATGTCTTATATTGATTGTGTGACTCATGGATATGGTTTTCCTCACTAGATTGAGCATATCAAGACTTTCATAGAATGTATGGTGTAGAGATATATATGTGTGAGATTACTGTAGTATTTTTATTTTGTATAATTTGTGTATTTTTGTGTGGTATATTTCTTGTATTTCTATGTGGAATACTTCATATATTTTGGCATCATATTATTTTTGTATTTCTATGCGGTATACTTCATGTATTTCTATGTGGTATACTTCTTGTATTTTTATGTGGTATACATCATGCATTTGTATGTGTTGTTTCTTTATGGTGTTTCTTCCTGGTGTTCTTTGATGGTGTTCTTTTTTTCTGTTCTTTCACGGTGTTTCTTCAGGGTGTTCCTTCATGGTGTTCCTTCGTGGCTGTCCATAGTGGTGTTCCTTTATGGCATTCCTTAGCGGTGTTCCTTTATGGTGTTCTTTTATGGTGTTCCTTAGTTGTGTTCTATCATGATGTTCTGTGATGGTGTTCCCTCATGGTTTTCCTTAGTGGTGTTCCTTCACGATGTTCCTTCGTGGTGTTCCTTATCAGTATTCTGCCATGGTGTTCCTTTGTAGTGTTCCTTAGTGGTGTTCCTTCATGGTGTTCCTTCATGGTGTTCATTAGTGGTGTTCCTTCATTGTGTTCCTTCATGGTGTTTTTTTGGTTTTCCCTTGTGTTATTCCTCAGTAGTGTTCTTTCTTAATATTCCTTAGTGGTGTCCATTCATGGAGTTCCTTAGTGGTGTCCCTATGTGGTGTTCCATAGTGGTATTACTTTGTTTTTTTACCTCATAGTATTCATTTGTGTTGTTCCTAAGTGGTGTTACTTCATGGTTTTCCTTCATCGCATTCCTTTGTGGAATTTCATCTTGTTTTCCATTAGCGATCTTCCTTTGTGGTTTTCCATTGCAATTTTGTATGAAGTATATTTTATTTTCGGTTTTGGGGAGTCCTACTGAGTATTATTTTACTCCCCCCTACATGGGATTTTTCCGCACATGCCGTGTCTTCTGTAGATGAAAGAGGATCGGTCCGATTCCTCTATGGACCAGGAATAGATTGTGTGAGACCACTCAGTCATGGTGTGTTCCTACAGCATCACATAGCTGTCAAGTAACTTTCCTTATAGGTAGGGTTTTCTGAAAATGAGATTTGGGAGGAAATTTTCATGAAATTTCACATGTCCCCTTTAGCAGTAAATCTAGGTTAGAAGATAATGTACTAGGACATCCAATGTCAGTTTTGGTGGCCTTGAATGAATAATGGAGTTTTAGAGTTTGTCTCTCGATGCCTAACTTTTCATTAAGTGAAGGCTGAGCATGTGGTTCCTATGGGTTTGAATCAATACCTAGAGGTGATAGAATGGTAGTGGGGTAAAATATAAATATACTTCATGATAAGATGACCATGTACATACAAGGGACATGATACCATCTGAGTGATCATTGATGGACTCACCATGTTGGACCACATCCTAGAATTTTAGTAGCAGAGTTTAGTAGAGAGCTTGGGACACCCTTACGTGCAGGTGATTGTTTGACTCCATCAAGTCTCTTCGATGATTATTTTTGATTGTGATGCTTTCCTTAAATCACAGTTGATGAAGGTATTCAATGAGGCATTTGGGACTTAGTTTCAATTTGGGAGAACATTTCACCCATAAACAGATGACTAGACTGAGTTGAATATTTAGGTTTAGGATGGAATGATATACTCTTTCGAGTCAAAATTTTAGCCATAGTTGGGAGATTTTTTTTGGTGATTGATTACATGATTTCTCATAATTGGTTGTATTAAAATATCAATGAGGGCACATGGTATTAGAATGCTAATATTCATGATCACTACCCTCATCTGTTTGGGTATCCCTTGGTTTGGATTTTATGGCAAAAAATACCTAAGGTGGGTGGAATTTATTGACACATATTATTCATGAATTAATTTTTGAAATTTGTTGGGAAAATTCTATAACCAATTCTTGAGGTGGCATGTGATTCTGAGGCCCAGTTCTTCCAAAAAATTTTGTTGAAAAATGCAATGTTTTTAATAAAATGAGTGTGTGGTTTTTCTAAGAATGAGGAATAAATTGTAAATGGTATATCAGATTTGATATCTTAGGTAACCTTTGTATTCAATGAATAAATTGACATTAGAATAGGCCTAACAACATTTGGTGAAGGTCAGATGTGAAAGATATTTTTTGAATGGAATAATAGATAAAATAATAAAATAAAAACAATTTTATTTTCAAATCATTGTGACTCATGAATAGAGAGTAACATTAGTAATCTGAGACCACTATTGTGTTCATAATGTGGTGTTTTACCTATGTGTTACTTGTCTTTAGTCGGTATGGTTCTTCTATGAAAAAACCCAAAAAGGATGGAATCACCATTAAAATATTTAAAGTGAAATTATTTGTCAACCACTTCGATGATTTCCTTTAAAATAATCCTTATGCTGAAATATTAGTGTTATCTACATATCCCTGGGAATTCTAGAGAATCTATAGGGAGAACATAGAGGATTCTATTTTGGTGAGTGATGAATGGATTGTGGATCACTGATCTATGCGTGAAAAAAACAAAGGATCTTTTCGAAGATCACAATTCCACATTTTCATCATTGGTGTTTGATCCCAATGAAATAAGACATTGTTTTGATTGTGATATTTCCTCGTTTCCAAATTCAGCGATGAATGCAGACTTACCCACGTAGATATCGATCCACAGTTTGATCGTTTATAGGACGACTGTTAGGTTTGTGGGGATTTAATGGGAGTTGGATTTATGTGATTTTTTTATTCTTCATCCTTCCATCTAAAAATAATTAATCATGGCCAACAAGACTAAAGGAAAAGATCCATTCTTTAAGCATTCTTGTTCATTTATTATTTCCCATAAATCCCTCAAGTACTTTAGGTGTTCTTTATCTTCTCCTCGCACTTCGAAACACATATGTGGAAGATCAATCGTTGGACCCCTGATTCATGGAGAAATGACCCAAGATTAGAGATATGACCCCATAAAGTAACAGAAGAGGTGAAAGAGTTAATGAGTAATGCTATTTTACTGGGACAACGGTGATTGATGGTGGTGTAAGGAATAAATGAAAGTTGGTATTTTATGGAAGCTTCTCTGGCCGGTCCCATAAAGTGGTAGAGTGGGTCTATGGTATCAGTCTAGGAGGACGGTGATCCGAATGGTTGAGGATGCTAGGAGAGATTCCAGAAGAGACATAAAGTGGTAGAGGTGGAGTTAGAGACACAACATCAGAACGCACCATAGCAAACAGTCATGGTGTTGACCAGGGGATGCAGCATTGAGGACACCATTTGAGAGATGTAAAGTGTATTGGTTCTGAAATAGAGTATCCCATGGTAGCAGCTCAGCTATATAGAAGATGGGGGGTACATGGATGGGGAAGACAGTGTGATTCGCAAAAAAGATTCCCTACAACACGGGCTGGACTTGGGGGGATACGGGCCACTTCAGTAGCCCAGCAGGATGAACCCAATAGAACAATGGTCCTAGATGGTTTTGGCGGGTCAGTTCGGACCTAGATGGACTTGAGTAAATCCTTTTTTTAAAAACGTACTTAACATTAAAGATGTGTATTGATTTTATAAGGCATTTTCAGCATTGGGACCTTTGTGTTGAGACAGTCCTTTAGTGACACTCTACGTGATTTTTTTTGTGGAAGTTTATTGTGACCTAATGGATTTGGGAGTAGGTTATCCAAGAACGAGTGTGGTACAAGTATAATAATATACCTATATGTGACCTAAAAGTTAATTTGACATAGAATATATTTGTATTGCATGGAGATGATGTGTATTACAAATTTTTTTTGTCTTACTAAGACTATGTGTCTTACTGAGACTGTGTGTCTTAAAGAGACGTTGTGTCTTATATAGACTCATAGTCTCATTGAGATGGAGTTCATAAATTGATGAGAATATCAGGAATTTAGTAGAATGTATGTTGTAGATATAGACCATTGTGAGCTGAATGTACTATTTATATGTGGTATACATTGTGTATTTATGGGCGGTATAGTTTGTGTATTTATATGTTGTACGTAGTCATGTATATATATGTAATATACTTCCTATATTTCTATGTAGACTACTTTATATATTTCTATGTGTTGTACTTCAGGTATTTATGTGTGACATTATTCATGTATTTATAAATGGTGTTTCGTTATGATTTTTCATTATGGTCTACCTTCATTGTGTCATTATTTGGGGCTCCATCATGGTTTTCTTTAATGGTGTTCCTTTGTGGTATTAATTAGTGATTTTCCATCATGGTATTACATAGTGGTGGTCTTTCATGGTCTTCCTTAGTGGTGTATCTTCAGGTTGATACTTTGCGGTGTTCCTTCGTGATGTTCCTTAGAAGTGTTCCTTCATGGTGTTTTTATGTTTTCATCTTTCATGGTGTTCCTTATTGGTGTTCCTTCATGGTGTTTAGTACTAGAGTTCCATAGTGGTGTTCCTTAATGGTGTATATTCATGGAGTTCTTTTGATTTATTCCATAGTGGTGTTCCATTGTTTTATTCCTTAGTGGTGTTCCTTCATGGTGTTTCTTAGTGGTTTTCCTTAGTGGTGTTCCATCAAGTTGTTCATTCATGGTGTACCTTCGTGGCGTTTCTCAGTGGTGTTCCTTTATGGTGTTTTCCCATGGTGTTCCCTTTTTAGTGTCCTTTAGTGGTCTTATTTTGTTTTATTCCTTCATAGTACTCCTTTGGAATATTTTATATAGAATATTTCCATTATGGATTTGGGGTTTCAAGATTAGTATAGTTTTACTCACCCCTACTAGGGATTTTCCCTCACATGTCATGTCTTATAAATATTATCCATAATTTTTTAGAGTCCACGGTGGACCAGGACAGGGTGGTTCTTATTGAGAATAGACAATCAAGGGGTGGTAATACGGCTTCAGGCAGTTATGTAGTATGTTTACCTTCGGGGAGGGTTTTCTATGAATGAGTTTTAGGAACATGCACAATCACTTTTCCAGACATCTTTTTGGGTATGCTGGTATTTTGACCCTGTTTACATTCTGTATTTCTACTATCATGATTTTGTGTTGGTATCTTAGTGGCATGCATGCTTCTTTTTCTTAGTGTTTTTACATTTCAACATGTTGGGCTTGGAGATGTGTTAATGTGTACATGTACATGAGAAAATGCCTCCCATTTTTGTATATTACTACTAGGTGCTAACCGCTTTCCCCAGTAATATTGGAGGTTGTCTTAGGGTAGTCACAAAACATGACCTTCTTGGATATTTCATGGAAACATATTTTAAAAAATAGTCATTAATATGAGACATTGTGCCTTATTTTCTTCTTTTTGGTTCCCCTCTCCCAAGAACCAACCATTGAGTTGTTCCTACAATGAGTAATACTCACCCACGATAGTACTATGTTTCTCTAAAACTGACCATAACCATATTGAAGATTATATTTGAAAAAATAAATGCAATTTGGTTTCATATTAATGTTTTCCACTATAGAAGCACCGAGAATCCATATTCACCCCTTTGTGTTTCACATTATCATCCATCCAGATCACCTGGTTCCAAATTCTTAATATGAGGAAATTTATTTCATCATGTATTTCCTTACACCTATGAATTCAGTTAAACTAATCTATCTCACTATGTTCATGGATTATAGCCATGTAGTCATGGACATTTAATCTCCATGAAGTCGAACATGTAATGAAGTAGTGTCCAAGTTTATCTACTATAGAAATAATATTGAAACTCATCCTTTAATCTTAATTATTAATAGAATTTTTAGAGATGTGTTCCTTCCAACCTATATGAATGAGATGTTCGGAGCTGTGAACCCCAGAAAATATTTTCTCTCACCCACCCAATTATACATCTATATGTTGATATTTCTTCTTGTAACCAGACATTATTTATGATCATGCATTTTTTCTATACATTTCAACATGTATTTGGAAAGGCTAGATAATATAAAGTTTATTTAGGTCCATTCCCCTCATATTTAATTATTTATGTCTTAGATTAAATCTTCCCAAATTAAATTACCCTTAATAACATACCATGAAAGTTGAGTTTAATAGTGTGCATAGTTTCGGAAACACTCTAATGTCTAACAACTCCTTCCCTGATCTGTGAATCCAAGAACTTCTACAAGGACTAGTGACACCACCCCAATTAGTTATCATCCCAAATAAGGGATGACATTATATATTCCTTCATAGATATTTATCCTTTCATTGGACATATTATGGATAAAATATGCATTTTTATATAATGATCTTCATCTCCATACTAATATTATTTATGTACCACATTAAAGAAACTTCTCCTGGGATTCTTCCCATATTTTTGACACAAAGAAAATTGAATATTCATATCATTATCTTCTTCTTAGAATGATCTATCACGAGGATCTATATGTATCATAAAAATTTTGTTTGGGACATTGAGTACATTCACATTTTTACTCATATTTCTCTACATCTAGATTGTTATAATATCATGTTTACAAGACACCATCTCCCATTTAGATGGGGTTTTCATTTAGATAATATCTACAATATCCCTTGTACACATTGTTCATTCTAGTTCCATCCATTAATAAGAACAATTTTGATTACATGATTTGAGTAATGTTAAAAATATGGGGAATTATCATAACCAATATCATAAAAAGAAATCATACCATAAAAAAGTTTACCCTTATCATCACATTTTATTTTAATTCCATTATTTAATCTAACATCAATATTAGTGCAACCTCAGTTTCATTATATTTGGTTGACTTATACTTCTCTACAAAATCCTGAAAATAGAGATCCCAAATTACCATGTACTTTCTTAAAATATTATAATCCCAAAAATCATTGAAATCCATGCCCTAAATATCCACATTATCCCTTATCTATGAAAGTAGAAAACAATTAATTTTTACCATCACCTATAATTATCTACATTCAATCAATGTTATCCAATCTAAAATTTCTATTAGGTTCACTCACACAATATTTTTCAAATCCATCATATTATTCATAATGTGAATGAAAATTAACCAAAGAATATCCCCTATGAGTGTCAAAGAAAGGGTATAGTTAGGACACTTTTTCATACACTAGGTGACAATAATTTTAATAACCAATCTACCCTTTTTAGAATTACTACCCCAAGGTACATCTATATAAGATCCTATATCCACTTTTAGTATCCAGATAGATTTATAATTTATAGGAGAGTCACACAAGATCTACATTATAAAAATATTACTATTTTATCATATACATGGATTTGTCTCTTAGAATTATCTATATTGTTTTCACTAATGTTATTTTATAAAAATTTCCAAATAAAAATAGCATAATTTCCATATAATTTAATTATATACAATCCCAAAAGATTATATACGACTTTTAAAAACTGAATAAACTTAACTCATCAACAATAATAATATGCTCAAAAAACACCATAATCTATATAGCTATTAAAAGACCTCTCTAATACCCACAATGATGCCCCAAACCACCACTCCAACATCTGGTTCCCATAAATTCATACTTTACAAATTTTCATTAATACCAAGAATAGATTCTAGGACATAACTATATAATAGATACAAAAATTTAAGAAAAAATTTAATTACAAACATTCCCATGACATTTTAAGACTACATAAATATGGAATTTGGATAAAACATACTATATATGGATCCATGTCATTCTAAAATAAATGATACTTTTTACCAACATATATGAATCTACATAATCAATTATGATTATTCAACATATCAAACAAATACTTCCACACATTATATCAATATAAAGATATCACAAGTTCTAAATTTATTCACTCCCTTGGAAATTGAATCATAATAATTGGTTGATCTTAAACAGTTATTAATGGGAAAATAAAACAAAATAATCCAAAATATATACTTGAAATCCAAAATAATGTAGAAATAAATAATATAAAATATTATATAATCATTTAAATCTAATAGAGTACTATATGAATGATAATTAAGTAAAACAAAGATATTAATAACATTGTTCTCATTTTGTAGGAATTCATACTTCTAGACATCAAAAACATGTTGTTAGGGTCTTATTCCAACACATTTACTTGTCATGGATGAGAAAGTTGATTTATACTAGGGAATTAGAAAATAATACTCCAATCACCCAATAATCCTTGTCACATAGGACCTATAAATTCATGGATGGGATATATTAATCTATCCCACACCCATCACCCGGTTAATTCTATTTCATTCACAATAATTTTTAACCTCATCTTTTATAACATTGCCTAGGGAATGTTTGGCTTAATAAAAATGTGTCTATACATTAATGAATAATATGGAATATCAATACACGATCAAACCTCATTATCAGTGAAGAATCATTATGAATATCAATATTTTTTTTCCATATGTAAATAAAATAGATAACATGATAATACCTAATCATGAGAGATAAGGTGGATGGTCAAAAAATACAAATTCAACTGGCCAACAATCACTCATATGAGAATATAAATATATGGCATGCCAATAATTTTCCCCATGTCAACAAAATGTATATCATGGTTATAAACCATCTTAATAAAGAAGGTGGATGGCCAAAAAATCACATAGTAAACATTCCAATAATCAACTATATTGGAATAAAAATATAAATAATTCCAATATTTTCCTCATATCGATAAATAATAATCTATTACATGTGAACAACCTAAAAAAAGAATTTTTAAAATGGGATGATACTACCATATAGGGTAATGAGTATACAGTGAATTCAATTCATCAATAACATGATCATAATCAATCAATATTTTTAAATTTGATGGATAAAAAAGAACCTATCCCCAATTCATCATGGAAATATCAGAGGGTGTTGAAAAAAAAACGTAAAAAGGATATCTTAAAATGGTATCACAAAATATAGGACCATGAAGTTTTTTATTACGATGAGTTCAATATCTGAAATGATAATATATAAATTCATACATTTAAATTAGAGTATTAATAATGTAATATAATACCCAATAGGTTAATTCATTTTTAAATGATAAGGTAAATGGAAGAAGAAAATTAAAATAACATTAAATAACATTGTTTACATTAATGTATAATACAATTTTAGATGTTAGTTTCGAAGATAAATTTTGAAACGGTGAGATGAAATCATTTAATAAAACATTAATCATTAAAAATAATATTCTGTATTAGACCCTCTAAATAAAATATAATTTAATTTTGATAAATTAAGATATGAAGACAAAACAAGTGAATGTGAAAGTAAAAATAGTTTTTTTATTTCCAAAATAACATTCTTTAAAATTAAAATTGTATTGAGAGTAAAAAGCATTTATTTGTGAAAAAACACTATTCTCCATAATAGAATTATATAATACCTTATAATAAAATATTAGTGTTAGAGAAAAAAACAATGTAATAAATATGTTCCTGGAAACAAAATATAACTCCAGGAAAAAAGACAGGAGTAATGAATACTGCTAATGGGGAACATGCTCTAACAAACATGAAAAATTTGAAAATGGGTTTATGTAGTTAAAATTTAATGAATTAGTGAATAAAACATAAAACAAGAAAATGAATAATTTTCCCAACTGCAATTAAATAGGTAAATATATTGATCATAACACAACGAATGAAAGTTGAGTAATCAATAATGCTTAAAACTGGAAAAAATATTAGTCAATAACAACTTGAATTAGGGAAAATTATTGAGGTGGTATATCCATTTAAATGAAACAGTATCATAAAAATATATACATGGGGAATTAAAACATAATTAAAAGTAAAACATGGTTCATAATGAAAATATGTCATAGGGAAATAAATTTTGCGACATAGAACTCTTGAGACATGAGTAACATTTCAAGAAAAACACCTTGTATGAGAGAAATTTTAATTGAACATAAATTCTATTAATAGAATATAGTTCATGATATTATATATATAATATGTAGAATATAAACCATATAATTTAAATTAAGTTATTATATACATTTATCAAAGAGAGGAATTTTTGAAAAAAACTTAACCTTGGTTATAATTATTTCGGCACTTTCACTAAACATACAAAATAATTAAATTAAAATTATTAAATAAGTAATAAAGAAACATATTCATAACAGTAAAAAAATATCTTCTCCTTTACTTTAATTCAATAAAAATTAATATTATTTTTTCACCTATTTTCATCACTAGGTGTAAGTAATCGGTATCATTTTGAACATGTTTTGAAAAATTTGTATTGGTATTTATTATTTTTAAATGATGCATCACCATTAGATCATATATAAAGTTATAATATAATTATATTATTTTTATAAATATATATTCTAATTTCATTTAATTTTTGTTTATGATGCATGAGGTTGAAGTTAGTAAATAGTATGTTTCTATGTTTATTAATAAATATAAGGTGATTTTTGAATATAAGAGTTAAATATTGGCATATAATTACTAGAAAGAAAATATTTTAATTTTCATAGAACATTATTATAGTAAATAATTTCTCATAGTCATCAATAATATAAAATCATAGCATCATTCATGTAGGGGCTTCAACCGACCCAAACATGAACCTACCATGATTAATGAGTGATTATGAGGTGGTTCAGATGTAAAAATATTATTCCAAAGACATAATGATCTTATTTATTATTCATTATTGTGATAAATCATAATTTAAAATTATTATAAATTGAATATACTTGATTTAAATTCATTAAATAAAATAAATAGATTAGTTTACTCTTAGTCCACACATTTTACATTATTGAATTAATGTTAATTTCTTATTGAACATATTACTAATAAGTGGTCAAATTTATCATAAAATAACATTATGGATATAATAAAAATTATCTTTTCATTTCAATCCTATACTCGTGACCTTTAATATAATGTGGTGATGAAAATAAAAATAAATATCAATAGTTCCATAGAGGTGGTAGTCCACACTTACGCACAATGAACAATTTAATTTTCTATATAATGGGAGTTTAATAAGGTTTAATGTTTAAAATTCATAAAATTATATAAATATAATAATTATTTACCAAATTATATCTTTATATTAGCCTTGTATGGTGCTGAAGGAAAAAACACATTAATCACTATTGTAATAGTCCTCACAACACACTTATTACAGTATCATAATTCTTAATGGAAAATATAAAATATCATTAATTATTGTTCAAATAGAATAATATTATTAATTATTAAATAAATATCAATTTAATTAAATAGGTATCTTAAAAATAAAAAATAAATAATTATTTTTAAAATTATTACTAATTTTGAAAAGATGGGGATTTCCATGGAAGATCCAATAAAAATAGACAGAATAAGAGAATATATATTGACCAGAATATTAAGGGAGTGAATGTGTATTTTATTGGAAGGAAAAGGTCTAGTTTTGAGCTTGAGGGTTAATTTTTAGTAGTTCCTTTCTGAGGAGGTAAGAGTCCCCTTTTATGAGTGGTGAGAATGGAATTCTCTATAATTATTTCAACATCGTATAATAAAAAAACATATAAAACATGTCATACAGATCCAAAATAAATATATCATTTATGGGGATGAAATAAGATTAATTAAAACCTCATCCAATCAATTATTGCCACTTGTTTATGTGTAAATCCCTTTACCCCTTGAATTATTTCATTTTCAATTTTTTGTTTTACCGCAAAAACATGTTTTTAATTAAAGTAACATAATATTTCTTCCAAAAAATGAATTTATCCTTATTAGATAACTTGGACAAAATAATTATAAATATTTAATCTAATTCAGTTTAATCAATTTATAAAATTAATAAAAAGTAATTTTTATATAAATTTTATAATAAATTTCAAACAATTTATGAATAAATATTACTGATATTATAAAATATATATTATTGGTCAGAAAATTAATACAATTAATATTAAAATATAAATACACTTTTAAAATTCATATTTTTTATTATAAAATTGAATAATGAATTTAAAATTCAAACCTAAATACTCTTATTGTCATTTATGTCAAGATATTTGAAAAAAAATGGTATTTTTCACTATTAAAATAAAAAATTATTATTTGTAGAGAAAAAAAATCATCTTAGAAATATATTCTTATGATTTATAAAAAATATATTTATATTTTTTAAAATTGATTTTTAATATTTTAAATTTATTATTTAAATAAAATCAAAAAAAAATATAGTGGAAACTATTCTAAATGGAAAATTTCTTTTCTAAAGTGTTTTTTAATCTTGATTATTATTTCATATTAATTAATAATTAAATTATTAGTAATATTTTAATCATATTTTCAATATATTGTATTATTAAAATATCATAATATTCATTGTTTCTTTAAATATAATATCATCTTTAGATAAATATATTTTCAAATTGAAAATAATTTTCTTTTTTTATTGATATTTTTATTTAATTTCATTAATATTAAAATTGGACATTTTTTATTTAAATAAATTTTTCATATTGTGGTTAATAATATTCATTACCTCTAATTTAATGTACATGATTTAATTATCATACATAATATTATTTCTTCTAAAAATATATCTTGGTTTTTTTGTGTTCTGTGTGGCATGTTGATCCAAGATATCAAATACATTTTTATCTTTTAAGGAAAATTAGTATGAACTTAAAAATATAAAACAAAATACATCCCAATGAAAAGATAAAAACTGTTTTGATGAATGGTTATTAAATTCGAAGGATTTCTATAATAAATCAAAATGATATCACACAACATACATATCCAAATATTATCTTACTCTTTCACTATAGAATTATTTATTGATATGAATCCTAAATAATAAAAATTTTGAAGAAACAAATAATCTATAATGAAATAATAAATAAACATGTTTGGTCCACCCATATCATACAATACACTAATTGAACTCATCATCACCAATATTGTACCATATATTGTCAACATCCTTAATCATCAATTTTTTAAAATCTTCTCACTAATGTATATCTACCATAAATATACTATATGGAGGTGAATACCCTAAAAACTTATAAATATTACAATAATGTTTGGATTCTCTTGAAACCACCATCCTAAAATATCTAGATCACTTGTATAATCTTACTATAATGTTCCCTAAGGTTTCACTTAGTACGAAATAATAGTTATTCCCTATATTATCATGGAGATAAAAGTATCATAACTCACATGGATAATGCTAATAAATTATTCTTTGATATACCATTGATAAAACATATTAGTGGATATATTCAGATAATATATGTAAATAATAATCCACTTGAATCATTCCCTTCTGCACCACTCCAAAAAAATTCCTTGCATAAGCTCATCTGGAATTTCGATGATCCACCACCTGAACCTCAATATAAAGAGGTACCAATATCAATATATCGGTCACACAAAGTTATGTCACATAGCCTCACCATCCAATCATTGTAATCTCCAATATATCATATATTCAATAAATTCACTCTTTTAGTATATAATCCTTTATTTACCTTATAAATGGGATGATTATGTTGCTAAATTTCATGGGAAATCAGTTCAGGAATACTCACTCCAAGGCAAAAACTTATATATAGATGATAGCAACAAAAAAATTACTTTCATTATTTGATCATATTTTGATGGTTTCTGAGCTTCAGCAGGAAGCACACTCATATTTTATTCCTCTATTCTCACTTTTGAGTGGAATTTATGTGAAATACATCAAAAATATATTTTTATTATTCAATAAAAATACTCATAAATATATCAAGAATCATGATTATCACATATTCATGCACTCTCTATATCATCCTACTGAATCACATATATTTCCCATCACTTGAATACTTAGGAATTTCTAAGCATAAAATTTATTACCAAATTAAATTCGTTATCCCAAAAGCTTCTACACATTCTCATAAACAAGGTTATACAACCCCACCAAATCCTTTTAAATTATATCACTATTAATTATTTATATAAAAACTATAAGATTTATTATTGATTATTAAATTAACACGATTACATAAATTTATCATATGATTTACTAGTTTCATACAAGAATACCCATGTCATGTTAATCTTATTGTAATCCATGATACATGAAGTCATGTATTATTTACTCATTCAGTAAGTAAAAATTCTTAATCATCAAAATTTTATCCCATAAATAACGAAATCATGTCACATATCATTCTAGTAACTAAAATGATATCTATATAGATTTTGGTTAAACATATCTAGAAATTCATCCCAATCCAAATAACTAATACCAATAATAAATATAAAGTAAACAAAATAGATCTCTCATTTTATTTTTAGCTTCCTCAGACCACATCCAAATTATGACAGAACATAAAAACATTATGTAAACCAATCTGTATACCATAGACTATTGAATCATGTAAAAGGCCTTATTTTTATCATCGGGTGACTATAACCTCACTATCAGAATGGTTAAATTATAAAAAAGAGTGTAACTATCAACAATATAATATAGGAAGAAATAATAAATGAGTGGATATATAATAACAAAACCAAGTCAATCCAATTTTGTCTATCCACCACAAGAATCATAATATTAAATTCCTATACTAAAATTGTATTCAAATCATATATATAGGGTTATAAAATAAAAATTAACATAAAAAACCTAATCACATGCAATCTAATTTACTGAAAATTATATGTATCCATATATTTGTAGATTAAAAATACCATGGATGATTAATAACTGAATCTAATATGAAAGAAATGATTTATTATTGGACTCCATGTTTCATAGGTACATGGTACAATTACTATCCGAACCATTCACATGTCAATTGAAAATCACTAGATAGAAACCTATCTATGGTGGCTATCCAAATGAATCATCCATTGAGAGTATCGATGCATCGATGGGATAACTATAACCTGACCCCACCCTTTTTGTACCAGTCCAACACATTACTCATATTGAATTATTTAAATAAATAATATTCTTTTCCAAATACACGTATGGAATAAAGAATACAACATTATAAATATTTCCCCAATAATCAAATAACTATTAATGTAGACACCATAATTATAATGGTATATGGGTTTAAAAATAGTAATTTCCATGATTGATGATATAGATAATTGTGGTAAATTAATTTATTATATAAGAATTAATTTTCAAGGATATTTTAAGAGCAAATCAAGGTTGTGAATATAAATACCATCCTAGGAAAAATTAACCATAAACCATACAGATACATATTTAGGATGGTATCAATATAGCATACCCCAAGTTTAGTAAAATGAAGGTTTGTTGGCTTTGATAAATAGATATATGATTACAAGATCTATTAAAAATATTCATGAAGAATATAAAATTTTAAAAAAAAACATTGAAAGTAAATTTTAAATACATTTTCATGAAAAATTATCATTTTAAACATGGAGAGGAATATTTTAAGGAATGGTGATGTTACATTTTTACATACTATATATGGTAAAAGATATCATTCCTATACCGTAGTAAAAGGTTATAAAAATACATTTTCATAAAGAGACAAGAACATTCCATTAAAAACACCAGTACAAGAAAAAAAATTGTAAAAATTTCATTTTGAAATAATTTTATTGAAAATTTGTAAATCATTTTAATAAAACATGGTTTCTAGAAGAAAAAATGTTCTACAACTAAAGAGGGATACCATTTGGGTTTTTTGAAGAACATTTTCTAAAAACATTTGAGTACCAAATAGTGGGAAATGGAAGTAATACTTGAAAATGGTTTTTGAAAACCATAAGAACTAAAATAAAATTGTTTATTGAATAATGAACATACATTTTTTTCTTTTTAAAAACCATTAAACGATTATTATAGTAATTATAGAGGAAAATAGTCTTTAAACATTGTATAGTGTTCCATTACACTTTGAAACATTTAAAATCTTAAACCTCATGTGGGAATAATATAAAATGGAAGTATTAAATACCATTAAAATAATAAAATTCATGATATAATATATAAAAATTGAATGTAGTTACACTACAAACGTTTTATGTTGTGAACATGAAATTTATCTCCTGGATGTATAAAAGTGAGATGAGGATCCATTACCTTGAGTTTCCTTTTGAGTGAATGTATTTTAACCTCATGTATAAAAAAATGTTAAATTTTATACATTATTTGGAAACTTTTTAATGATTATCATTAATTTTATTTCACTTATTACAATTATTTACCCATCTACTTAAATGTTTTTGTTTATATCAGGTGTTTTGACAAATTCGGTTTATCTGTCAAAAATTGCTTTGGTATGTTAAATATTATCAACATGCGCATAATAGAATATCTCAAGAATAATAATAATAAAATTATTATCATTTTTAAACATAAAATATAAATTTAAAACAAATAATTTAATTCAGTTGTGAAAAATGAATCTATATTACAATCATGGAGATAGTAGACTGTATGTATGCATGAGTAAGACTATTATTTTTATATCATTGTTATGTAATGAAGGTAAGTAATACCATATCATTCCAGAAAGATAATTATATCATAAATAACATATTATATAGTCATATATACTTATAAATATAATTCATTTGATGAAAAAAAATCACACCATGTTAAGGAGGTAGTATTCTACACGTTCATGAATAACAGTATCACTTTTTATGTGTGTTAAATGGTAATATTGAAATTGAAATACATTGTATATTCCAAGAAAGCTAATTATTTCGTGAATATAATATAATTTTTTTAATGTAAAATATTTTTAATTTAAATTATCCTTTATACATTCTATATATCATGTGAACAAATCACGTTGCTTTGAGGGGTGGTAGTTCATACATCCTCAAACGATGTTATCATATTAACACAAACTAGATATTATTAATATTATGAGTTATAAATAAATTAATGAAGTAAAAATACATAAATAAAATCATATATATCATATATTAACATAGTTTACATCAAAAATGCTACCATGTCAGTTTTTAATGAAAAAATGAAAAATCATCATGTCTTGCGGCAGTAGTTCTCCACCCACAGAAACACTATTTTCATAACCCATTAGATAGAATTGTGTGTATGTGAAGGTCCACCAATTTAAATTCTAAGAATATTGAATATTTTTTATACTATTGTTGTTACATAATAATTTAATAGTAATATATAATGAGTTGGATAATGGAAATAAAATTGAAGAACTTAAGTGAAGACGTTTCCCATTAATTGAGTAACTACATTTTTTTTATACCAAAAGGCTTCCTTAAAATGGTATCTTCCCAACGAGGGGATTCATGGTAATGGAATGGAATTTTTTTTATCTATATTGGATTATATATCCAAACCTATTTGGTTTTATATTTTTTAGGAATGTGTAGATATGGTGTGCTTTTTAAGGGAATGAAAAGGTCTCACTTGGAATTTTTGGAAACAAGTTAGGTATACACATCTTATTACCCAAAGAATCCATATAAACAAACAAAACTCCAAAATAAAATTTTCCTCAATGATATATTACTATAAAAAGGGTTTTGGACAAGTGGATAGGTTATTTGGGCACCTAAGATAATGGTTTAGTTTTTAATGATGTCTAATTTTGTCAGAATAAATGCAGTTAATTTTTATTACATTCACTAATATTTTTGGTCAAAAATAATTTTTGATTATTATAATTAAAAAATTATGATGATTCCATGAATGAAATAATTTTTTTAAAAATTTAATCATATAAGTGTCATAAATTAATTTAAAATTTATCCTTCAAGCGAGATGACATGGTGGGTTTTTAAAGTAAACATATCTGAAGGTTTGAAAGGTTTTTATAATCACTTTCAAAGTGAAATTTCTTCCAATGGTATAATTTGAAATAATTGATAAAAATATTATATAATTAATCTAAGAAACCAATTAAAATTATGATTTAACGTTATAAAAAAATTATTTTATTAATCATTTTTGAAGTACATATATGTATTTTTACCTATTCATTAAATAATGAATTGATTCCAAAAAAAATCAAACATTGACACTAAAATAATTAATATCATTCTCCATAAAATAATAATTTTATTTTTCAATATTATATCAATTAACGTGTTAAAATACAGAATTAAAATGGGTTCACCATTATGAGATGGTAAATATTCCTTTATTGATATATATATTTGTAGGTGTGAAATAGGTTTTTGTTATTATATTATTAATATAAAACATAATTAATAAATATAAAAAATATTTTATGTAATATAAAACATATATATTTAATTAAAATAATTATATAATTGAAATTTATATTTTATTAAGAAAAAAATCTTTTAAAAGTATATAAATAATTATATTTCTTTTTATATCCAATTTTGTTATAATTTCAATTTCTCATTAGTCGACACCAATGAATTCATTTTATATTTATATAATCCATAAATTTTCATAAAATATTCAATACTATTCATATCCAATAACATAATGACTAGGTTATATCACAGTATATTATATAATACTCTTTTTATACTATGTTGTTTTTTTGGTGAAACACATTCTTGTGTGTAATTCAAGATAACAAGGAAGGTCACTATTGTGTGTTACAAAAGATATCGAACAAGGTTACTCTTGCATGTAACACATACTAAATAATTGATACAAGAATTACAAGCTATATTATATATTGAATATATTTAAAATATTAAATATATTATGGAATTTCAGGATATTATATTCTCTTATGTGCTTGGTGATGTGTATCATACACACTATCGAGTAAAAATTTGTAATTTAGAATTTCATGGTGTTACATTTTCACCACCTTAGTTAAATTATGCCCTCACAATTTAAATTCTATAATGGTGATAGATTTTTTGATATGTTCAATGATTAAAATCCAATATCGTGGGAGGGTTTCAAAAGTCATCCTCTATAAAAATAAAATGGAATGTAAAAAATGTCAAATAGAATTCCATATAAATAGGTTTCTATGTGTGATAACATTATTGTAATTTTGATATATTTATTTGGTGGAAAATTTTATATATTTATTAGGAGTGATTAATGTAATCAATCACAAACAAGTTAATGATCAATAGAATGTTGAGGGCCTCTAATCTATAAATCATTGATGATTTAGATGACTATAGGGTTCACATAAATTATGGTATTAGGACAAAATATTGTTTCTACGTCATTTTCCTAATGATGATAAATTAATTTAATGACCAATAATATAACAAAATATTCTTACATGATAGCTCGAATGTCCGAAAGTCCTTTTTTTTTATTTTATTATGGACAATACCCCTTTTAAGGGTTGAAGGAGAACCCATACATGACCCGTAGGCCCAAGGCACAGGGCCCGACATGACTTGCAATACATGAACCAAAGGCTTAGAGGCATACCACGACTAATACATGACCCGTAGAAACAAATCACCAGAACATACCATCCCAATATTAGGCATCATTGATCACCTAGCTCCCAACCATGCATTGATGATCTGCAATCATTTCCCCGTACAAAGCTGCACGGTGCCTGGTCTCGATGGCTATTTCCATACCTTTTCATTTATCCAATCTGGTTAGCTTTGCTTCTGGTGACTATTATTCTTATTGATCTGATCCTCTTCTAGGGCCTTCTCTGTGTGAATTGTGGTACTCAACGGTCTCAATGGATTGAAGGCCATGTGGCCCAAAGGCCTTTGATAGCCTGAAGGCCCTTGATACCCATAGGACTGAACTGGTAGCCTGAAGGCCCAAATCAGATGAATAGTTCTTGATGCTACAGTACCAAATAGTAACTGCTACAGTACTACTACAATACTGCAATAGTATCGGGAAATTCGCCTCCACCCAGTTTTGAACTTGGGTCTCTTGGATTCCAAGAAAGAGCCCTTACCACTCAGGTACGAGCTCATTGGAAAAATATTCTTACTTGATAGGTTTCAATTTTATGTGAACAATTTGTAACATTCAGATGTGATTTAAAAGAATTTTAATCCATCCTTTTTCTCCCAGAAATTAATTAAAAATAGTTAATTAATTTTTTCTATAAGCAATAAATTGTTTTAAAGGATTGTAAGGCCCCTACAAGAGTGATAAGTATACCTATTTTTGACTAAATATTTTACAAAATTAATATAGTAAATATAATAATCCATAATCCTCTAAATTAAAACTATTGTTTCATCATTATCATTTATTCACCAAATTGTTTTACTGGAAATAATTAAAAATTAACCGAAGTATTGTGTAGGTCAGTGGTTTGCGTGAAACCCTTATTGTCCTTTTGTCATGGGTTCAAGTCCTCGGACCTTTATTGATTGGATTGGTTGTCCCCCGAAATATAGTTTTTCATTTTCTAGAACCATATAAATATAATTTCCTAAATATGTCTAAGGGACATCCATGAAATTATGTTTATAATAAAATAGGCATTTAACTATAATTTTCAATAAAACATGAGTACATAAATAATTAATAAATTATATTTTATCATAGATCCTTCCTTGGAAATGGGTTTATCAATAACATCATTGTTTGTATTTCTAATCCGTGAGATTGCATCTTAAATCTAAAATACCATTGATTTGAACTATGATTATTATTATGTATAAAAATATTTCTTAATTTTTGGTAAATAAAATGAAAATTATCCTAAGAAAATAGCCCAAGAGTGTCAAATAAAATGCGTATTAAAGACCATTTTCATGTACTGGGTTACCATTAGTTATACTCAAAAAACCATGTAAGAGATATTACATCAAGGTACTTCTGTGCTAGAACCAAATTAACTTGTAGTATCCATATGTGGATTTTTATCTACAAATACCCACATAATTACTACCTTACCAAAAATTATATAATTTTTTTTGATATATATCAAAAAATCTTACCTTATGTTTAGGTTATCTAACCTATATTTTTATAAATCTATTTCTCAATGTTTTTATTAATGTTCCTTTGATAAAAACTTATGTGACCTCACCCCAAAAATCCCAATGTCAATGCCTACAATTATTGCATTGGAATGGTTAAATGGAATCAAATATCTGAAGAATAATAGTTTAGTAGAATTGGTAAAATAGATACATAAATGAGTATTTAATTATAGATAAATTCACTAATTACAATATACATTGTTTACCTTTCTAAAAAAGTAAAATTGATGATAACTATAATCCATCTAGTAAATCCATGTATATCATTTATAGTACACTTCATGGAATCCTTGGGAAAGAAACCTAATAAGGGTAATGTATAATTATCAGTAAGGGTAAAAAATAGTCGAATAATAATGAATCAATGCAAATAGTAAATATATCATTGTAAATAATTGAACAAACATGCCACATAATCAATAAACTAATAGAATTTGAATAAACAATATTGAAAGGTAATAAATGGAAACCAATTCCATTAAAGAAATAGAAAAGGAAAAATGAATATATAATGGTAATAAACTGAATCACATTCAACCTAAATAACTAAGAAAGAAATTTATCCATAGTAATGTCAATAAAAAACCTAACAGATGATGAATAACTAAACAAATATGAGTGCAATTTTTTATTATTGGGTTACAGTTTCCAAGGAACACAGTACATTTACCATCAAATCATTTCAAAATATGATTTACATATTAATTTTTAGAAACCCATCTATGGGGGCTATCCACATGAAACATCCCATGAGACTATCAATGCATCATGTGGCTATCTATAACCAGGCCTCACCCATGTCGAACCAATCCAAAACATTCCTCATATTGAACAGTAGAAATAAGTAATATGACTTATCAACTAACATTATAGAATGAATAATATAAAATTATAAATATTTCTTAATGATTCATATAACTGTTAAACTAGAAAATGTATGTAAAATTGTATATGGTTTAAGCAGTAGTAATATCCACAATAAATGATATGATTAATTAAATTAAATTCAAAGATAATGGGATATTGAATATATCTAGGGGATTTAAAAAAACTAATAAAGGTTTTGAATATAAATACAATACTTGACCAAATAAATAAAAATCCTTCCAGAGAAATATTAATTATAGAATCAATAAAACATATCCAAAGTAGAGTAAAATACTGGGTTGTTTTAATTGATGAATGGAAATATTATAAAAAATTATTTTAAGAACAATCATGGGGAAAATATCTTTTTTTATTGAAAAAACATTTGAAAAACCTTTTCGTTGAAAATAAAATTTAAATAAATTTTAATTAAAAATAAACATTTTAAACATGCCAAGTAATATTCTAAGGAATGAAAACTGTAACTCAATAATTGTCGTTCAAGTTAAAAATACCATTCCTTTTGCATGGGAAAATGTTACAAAGAATCCATGTTTAGAAAGAGAGAAGAGTATTACATTAAAATTTTGATAAAAAAATTATAAACATTTCATTTTCAAAACATTAAAAAATTGAAAATATTTTAATAAGACATAGTTTTTAGTAAAAACAGGTTCTTCGACTAATGATATATACCATGTTGGGTTTTTTTGAAAAAAAAATTAAAAAACATATTGAGTACCAAAGAGTCGGAAAATGATATGATTAATATAATATGGTCATTAATAACCAGAGGATAAAACATTTATGTTTTTATAGATCAATGTTCATATAATTTCCTCTAATAGAAATTCCATTGAAATATCATTAACGATAATGATGAGGAAAATAATCATTAATCATTCCAATGTTTCCCATACCACATTAAAACATTTTAAATCACTAACCTAACAAGGGAAAAATATATAATGATATTCATAAATAAATTTATGAAAAATTAATTCATAATATAATATAATAATTTTTTTTTAAATTCACCACACAAAAGATATATGTGTTGAACATGATATTTATCTCATGGATGTAAAAAGTGAGATGAGTATCCCTTACCTTGGATTTCCCTTCGGGTGAATGTCCATTAAACTTGGTTATAACAAAAATTTTGTTAATTTTCTAAAATACTAGGAACATTTATTCATTTATATCATTTCTTTTATGTCACATATTACAATTTTTTATAAAACTACTTAAAAAATTAAATTTACATCGGGTGTTTGAACCAATTTTGGTATATGTGTCAAAAAGAACATTTGTAGGTAAACTATTGACAATGAGGTCATTATATAATATATTAAGATTAATAATAATTATATAATTATCATATTTAAATATCAATTAATATTGTTAATCAGATCATTAAATATGGAAATGAAAGATGAGTTAATATTACAATCATAGAGACTGTATGACATACATACTCATGAGTAACATTCCTATTTTTAAAAGTCCTCTTTGGAAAGATGATGAGTAACATTGTGTCATTCCAACAAGTTAATTAATCATTAAATTTATTTTTATTAAGTAATATATACTTATGCATATAAATATTGGGATAAAAAAGAATCACATCTTGTCGAGGAGGTGGTATTCAACACATAAACGAATAATGATATCACTTTTTAAGTGTGTCAAAGGGTAATAATAAAATTGATATATATATATATATATATTTTTTATAGAAGGGTAACTATGACAATAATAACAAATATATGTTTTTTGTAACATATTTTTAATTGAAACCAGAATTTATACATTCTATGAATCGTGATAACAAATCACATCACTTCGAGAGGGTGGTTGTCCACACTTCCACGAACTATGTTATCGTATTAAAGAAAATTGGATTGTTTTAATGGTATGTGTTAAAAAAGGATTGAACAATTAAAAATAAAAAAGAAATATCATATATATCATATATAAATTTTGGTTTCCATCATATTGTCCACCATTAGAGGTTGTAAGGAAAAAATGAATGATAATAATTTCTTGATGTAGTATTTCTCTATACACAGAAAGAATATATTCCTTACCCATTATTTTGACGTGTTTGTAAGTGTAGGTAGATAACTTTAAATTAAAAAAACATATTATATATAGGATAATGTTTTTTTACATAATAATGTAATAATCATAGATGAGCAGTTGGAGAATAGAAATAAAATTAAAAATTTTGAGATAAGACATTACCTCTTAATCAGGTAACAACTTTTAGATTTCATCAAAAGGATTTTGTGGAAGGATTTATACCTAAATGGTGGATTAAAGGGATTTGGTAGGGCTTTTGGGGATATGTATGGTAGATATTAGCCTAAACTAATTGGTTTTAGATGTTTGGGGAATGGGGAGAGGTGGTGACCTTTTATAGAGAATGAAAATGACTCTCTTAGAATATTTGGAAACAAGTTATGTGTACACAAGTTCTTATAGAGAAAAAGTAAGAACAAACCCAAAAAACACAATAATTGATGCTTAAAGAAAGATATATATCCATTAAATGGTTCTTGGAAAAGTATCTATCATTTGGTCCCCTATGTTAAAGTATTAGTCATTTATTAATATTAATTTTTCCATAATTATTATAATTAATTTTAATTACTTTAACTATTCATTTATGTCAACAAAAATAATTTCTTGTTATAAATTATATATTATTTAGATTCAAAATATAGAATCCATTTTTCTATATTCCTATCACATAAGTGGTAGAACATAATTTTAAAATCATCCAATAACGAAGAAGACATTGGTTGTTGTTTTATAAAAACTTCTATAAGTTTTCTATGTTTTTTAATAAATTCCAAAGTGAAATTGATTCCAATAATATAATTTGAATTAATTGATAAATGTATTATATAATTAATCCTTAAAACTAGTTAAAATTATATTTTAAATATATAATTAAATTATATGAAAAATCATTTTTGATCTACAATTCAGTATGTTTAACTCTTTATTAAAAATTTTATGTTTCCAAAAAATATCAATAATTTACACTAACCTAATTATGTTTTTTATATTAAAATTATAATGACTATTTCTTCCTATTAAAAAAATTAATTTTTCAAAATTTAAATTTAAAATGGATTCTCAATTATATGGTGTTAAAATTTAATTTATGAAAATATAGGTTTGTCTGTGTCAAATAGGGTTTATTCTTATTTTATTAATATCAATTATAGAGGATAAATATAAAAAAAATTATAGAATATATAACATATATAGTTCATTAAATTCATTCAATAATTTTAATTAACTATGTTTATTGAAGAAAAACGTCTTTGGAAGTGAATAAATAATAATATTTCTTATAATATCCAATTGTTCTTATTTTTAATTATCATTAGTTGGTAAACAATTAATTAATTTTATATTTATATAGACCAAATATTATGATAATTTATCAAATATTATTAATAAACACTAGCATAATGGATTGATTATATCATACTTTATAAAATAATAATTTATTTAATAATTAGTTGTAAAATTTTTAAACTTATTTTTTGCAAGTAACACAAACTACCGAGGAAGATTTACCTTGCATGTGACAAAATCTATTGAGGAAGGTCACACATGAGTGTAATTCAAGACAACATGGTGTTTAACGAACTAAAATCTATATGATGTAATAACTATATTTTAAATATTAAATATATAGTATAGTCTCAAGATATTATATTCCCCTACGATCATGGTGATGTGTGTCATACACGCTATCGAATACAAATTTATATTTTATAATTTGGGGTGGTACACCTTGTCGGCAATTAATAGATTCCCATAAACCCAATGGGTTTTCATGTCCTCATCCCCAATAATATATCAAACTATTTCCTATAAAAAATTATATTAACCATGGACCTAGTGGAATTCCACACAACATCCATATAGATCATTTCTTAATTACCATAATGGGATATAACCAACAATCAGAATGAGATTTTTATAAATAAATATTTTGGATCAAATTAATTCATTATAGATAAAAAACATTAATATGAAGTAAAATAATCATACATACCCATGTTGAACAATTATAACTCTATTAGTCTATTTTATATTATACTTAACTTCCATAAGAATGGAAATATTTAATCATCCCGTTTTACTATTATCAATTGACACCAATTGTAAATTACATATAAATTCATGATTTATATAAATAGGCCTTCGAATTAATATATCTTTAGTCCCTAATATAGGTGTCCTAACAATGTAAGAGTGATGTCCACTGCCCCAATAGATTACACAAAACTAATCATTAATTTAGAATCACCTAAACTAATTTTACATGGTTCAAAAATCATGTTTTGAAGTATTTATCATGTGTAATAACGTGAATTAAAATATATTTCACTAGATACAACATATTATACTTTTTTATGTACTAATGGAAGTGGTTATATAAAAAAAATACTTGAGACCTCTCTAATGTTATAATCGAAATAAATCATTATAAAATGAAAAAAATAAATATCAAGATCATCTACCAAATTGTGAAATAAAGTGATTATGGTTCGCTGAAATGTTTTATTATTATAATACAAGTCCCATACTGAGAAGAAATTGAAATATAACAATTCGATATAAGAAAATATCACTTAAAATATTTAATAGGATTATAATATTCAAAACAAAATAAACATACAATCACATACCATGGGAATGAGATGGGATACAACCCACCAAGAACCCACTTGAGTCAGTGGTATATTGAGTGTTCCTCTCAGTGTTCACTTAAAATACCCCATTGGTTTGTGATAAATACTAAGAATGATTTAAAAATTTTGGGTGGCCTTGATATCAGCATTTAAAACAATAGACCTCTATTAGATAATATATTTTATAAAACCACCATAAATATATATAAATATTGAAATTATTAATAATCTCATACTAGAGATTAATGTTATCAAATGTAATTCTATAAGGGGTAACTAATCAAGAAACATATAAAAAAGATATCAACATCAAGTATTACTAAAACCAAGTTAGGGATGAAACATCCTAAATATGGGGACTATTATGAAAAACTTATTTAGCCACCATTTCAATTGTATAAAATAAAACTCTACCATAAACTATCTCTACCAGATCTACTAGCTTTACCAGCTCCATGCACACTGAATTCATAACCATGTTAGGTTATGACGACATAAACACAGTAGGTGTGGGTATAAGAACTATTTGGGGTGATTTTGAAAATCCAAGTATCATATGTTATAAGAATAAAGTAAACATAATCATTTAAGTTAGATAAAACACTTAAATAATAATGTGACTGGAAATTAGGAAACATAGAAATGATATAATTGTAGGGAACTAAGTAACTAAGGGATGTCCTAACCATTTTAGTTCAATTTCATGATGTTTTATATAAAACAATATTCACATAATATTAGAAGATATATATATATTTAATTAAATATCCAATATAATGTTTGTGGTGTGGGGTTCGTAGTGGTGTATGGGCATATAGATGATCTGGTTTGGGAGATTATTTTCTTTAAATTATTCTTGGTGGTGATTTCATATTTTGGAAAGGGTGATCCTTGATGGTGTTTCATTTCTCTTTAGGTTAGTATATCTAATATCGCATGGATTTTTTGGCTTCCTCGTAGGATGATCCTATAAATATGTGATGTTTTTAAAGGGTATTTTCAATTAAATTATCTATATGGAATAAATTAAAAAAAATTCAATAATTAAAGGTATAAGAGGAATCCCTTATTAAAAGTCCATCTCTACAATATTCACTTGCTAAAATGATCATATGAATATGATAAAACCTATGTTTTATAAAAAAATAGTTTCTCATAATTCCCAAATCACTACTCCATAACCATATAGTGGATCTATACATTTTGATAATAAAGGTATAAAAACTATGGGAATACATTCTTATTTAAGAATAGTACCATTGTAAAAAGGTTAGAAATAAATCATTGGATGGAGGAATGAACCCTAAAAGTTGAAAGAATATATGAACACCATTTAATGAACTCCAAACCATCTATATAAACTCTATAACTATAGTGGGGGACATATATCTCACAGAGAATTTAAATACAGTTAATGGGGTGTTGAACCCTTTGAAGGATTAGCACTCGGCCCTATGGAATGTGTATTATCTAAAGCTATAACCTAGTTTGTAAGTGTATTACAAATTCTTTATTATAAATGATGTATAACTACTCAGGTATGCGTATAATGGACCCACACACGGGTATACATTTTTCACATTGTAGTTAACAACGTTGTTTTTTCTACAAGTATCTTGTTACTCCCTATCTCAATGTCCCTGAAGCGATAAATTATGATCTACAAAACATTAATTATGAATGGTCATCAATGATGAATAATATCATACAATATTGATCTATATGTAAAAATAAATTGGATATATTACCCTATCATTTGATTCTAGATCCTTGTTTAGAAGATATGAAAAGACAAAAAAAAGGAAAATAGTTTATGTAATAAACTTGTGTAAGTGTCATGTAATCCATTTGGGAATGTTCTTACACCATCATGCCATGTGGTTTCAGAATAAAAACCATTTACTTTTATTGAAATGTTCCTATGTGTCATGGATTAAATGGTTATGTATCCTTACACACATAATTTCATTTTATACAGATCAACATGAAAAGTAGTTCTTCACTAATGATCAAATATTATATAAGGCTATAAATTAATCCTGTATTTCTATTGGTGACCATACATGGAATATAAGAGAAGCTTACATATAATGAGAAATTTTACCACAGGAAAACCCCAATCGTATACATGGGAAAAAATAAACCTTGTATTTATAGACTATACACTATAAATATGGGGAATTTCTAGATTCCCCTCTTATTCACATTTACAGTTATCCACCCATAGTTTACCACAATTCATTTAATTTGTCCTCCATATTTATACTAAAACACACATGATGATTTTGATAATTAATCCTCTAAACATACTATCATATTACTTTATCCAAATCACATATTCAGTGTTTGATCATCACTAAATGCATGAATCCTAGTTTCCATTTGTTTTTCCCCAATGCCTATATCATAACCTTCTTTAAAAGTCCTCTATAGACACTACTACCACCATCTACATAAATCTTTTTAAGACTCCATGAATAATTTCTAACTACCCTTTTCCTCAACAGGAATCCATGATTTCCCTAGTTATTACTAATTTCCATAACCTCATTGATTACTGGTATTTAATTAATATAAATTAAAAAATAAGTGGTGAATACGTGTCACGAGAAGGAAAATGGAGTGGTTCTCAAATAAAAAAACACCACAAACTATTATTGAATATTCTTCATTATTAATTTTCTTTCTTCACATAATGAGAATTTTGTTTAAGTAATATTTAATAAAAAATAATTAAATAAATGAATTATTGAAGAGTAAATCATTTACATTCAACTAAAAGATTTTTCTAATCAAAATAATCATATTTTTCTTAAAAAACGAATTATAAAAAAATATTTTCAATTATTATTATATACCAATAAAAATAATTAAATAAAATAAAACGAAAGTTAATAAAAGACAATTAAAAGAAAAAATAATTCAACACCCATAATTATAGCCTCAAATAATGTGTTCTCATTCTATATTGAATAAATAATGAGTTGGAATAATTGAATTATTTTCATTAAGAAAAATTATAATGGAATAGAAATAAGAACTACCTTATTGGAGAATTACTTAAAGCATCGAAGGTTCATCATTATTTTCCTAGGAATTAATTCATTATCTATTCATATATTTTATCTTCTAAGATTAAGAGGTAAAAAAAATTAAAAACCTCTAATTTATTATATAGAGTCATGTTATTAATGGTGGTGGATAACCCTAGATAGTGGTATACAATATGCATGTATTAGTACATAATAGGTTAACCATATAAATTAATGAAATAATCAAGAATGATTATTATAAGGCATAATACCCAAGTATATAAATTATAATTTTAATATATAAAACACATCATTCCATACAAATTCATTGTGTCGAAAATTTGATTAGGTATTTTTTAGAAGTTAAAAATGTTCACATTCATAGAATAAATATTAAAAGATCCATAATATATAGTTGGATTTTAACATAACAAAAATTAAACCAAAGGATAAATTCCATATTAAAAAAATAATAGTACCGTTAGAAAATTTTTTTAAGTTCATTAACAAGGTTATAATTAATATTTTACCCCTATAATGGGCCCCTGAATTTTGAAATCATGACTCGATTAAAAAATTATTGAATAAAAATACAATTCACTACATCATTTATAAAATTTAATTATTTTATATCAGAAAAGGATAGGAATATATCTTTCAATCCAAAAATATCATGAAAATAACTATGTGGAACACAACCTATCCTCATATTCAAATAATTAATTTAAGGAGGTGTATGATCTAGGAATATCCAAAACACAACCTTCCAGGATAACATCAATAATTATCCAACACTTTTATTTTGATTAATTCACATGAATTTTCCACTTCATTACTATAATGATCAGTATTTGATTGTTTTAAATATATTCTAGAATATATGATCTTTTTGCATGAAAATTTGAAAGACTCCCTACCAATCCCATTTACATATATTGGAGGCCAATCTATATATAATTAATCCAATACAAAAAATCCATTGATTTCAACATGAAAATGGATCAATTTTATCCACATCTCTTACAGTGGTGTTTTTCATAATATATTTAATGATAAATCCATAGAACCACCTTTCCATAACAATTAATTTATTTCAAAACTTAAAACTATGTGAATTAACCATAGATCCTATGATGAACCCATAAAATATTTAGGGAGAATATTCATGAAGCCTACTCTAATTCCTCACTAACAATGGATAATGCACATGATCCAACATTACTAGATCTATGTGTAAGGACTTGACCAACCCAACACTATCACTTATCTTCCATCAATAAAATATTTTTAATCACTCATTCTGCACTAAATAACCCCACATCCATAATTAATTATAACTCAGTTGGGTTATCATCACTCTTCATGAAGGAAAATGATGAAAATATCAATAGAAAACACAAACTTCTTAAATTCTATATGGAACTATATTTTGAAACATTGATACCCATATTTGCACATTTTGATGTGGATGGACTTGAAATATTTAGAAGCATGTATTCTTTCGTCTCCAAACCCCATATATAACACCTTCCAACTCAAGAATATAATACCAAAACATTAAGAGAAATAATATTTTCCATATAACAAGATATATTTTATGATAAATATCAATGATTCCTTAAAAAACCCCAACAAATTCTTATAGACAACTTGGTTTCCTTTGATCACATCCTGCTTACAGAAACACCGCAGGTGATTTTATAAGTAAACCACAACCCAAATCAAGAATAATATAACCAACTAACCACGAGGAATATAATCCCTTAGGTGAACTCTATTCCATAATAAAATTATAAATCATCCAATAACCAACAATTTCGTTTTAGGACTTTCTACCTCATTGAAATACATAACCCATAAAAACTAATGAAAGAAATAAAATGTATTCTTATTTGCTGAATAATAACCATACCGATGCATGATAAATAGATATACCTTAAAAATATTAGTCCTAAAATCCATTCAATGGGCTTGAGAGACCATACTATCACTATTCCAATCTTATCACACAAACCTCTATGATTCCAAAATCCATGGGGACCAATTCTTACACATTAATTCTAATTAAAAATAACAAAAATTGTAGGAAATATTGAATTATTCTGACACAATGATTTCTAATACACTATTAATGATCTCAATATAATCTTGGAAAACCTCCCATTATTCAAAAAAATTTCCCTTGGATTTATCCCATTTAAGGGTGTCCGTAATGGATACTATAACCCATGATCCACTAGTTTAAAATATAATATGGAATTTCACAACTACCAATATTAACACTATGATTGTAAAAAATCTATGGATTTGTATGAGCATATATCATGAAATAAAATTCTATGAATACAAATGATAAATTTAATTACACCCAAATTTGACTATGATATACCTACTATGTTTCACTAGCTATAGTGGTCCCATATAGTATAATGAATCTATTTTTTTAAACAATCAAACCAATCCATCCAATCAATGATATTGAATAATTTATATACTAAACTATAGTATATATTGTTAAAATTCCTTAGGTAAGATGATACTAAAGCCAATAACTCGATGAGGGAAACCTAGAATGTCCTTCATAAAATGTTCATGTATTACTTCACCACCGTGGGAACTACTCCATCATTACATCCATAATAACCTAGGATTATTTCCCAATATTTTATAATGAGAGAAAATAATTATCGGGTTAGCATACTAATCATTTATATGTGTATGACTCACTACTACATGTAGACCATGGTCTATCCTCATTACTATAGCACTATGAAACAACCATAACCCTCCCAACCATAACTGATAATGACTAATCCACTCTAAGTATAATTTCATAAGATATTATCTTGATATGATAGAATCCCATATAAGACCTCCCACAATTGAAAAGAATGTCACACTATCATCCATTATCGTCATGGGGATAATCATCTCAAGTGAGAGTCTTCAACATAAAATTTCCATCTAGGAACATCGATAGAATCCCTATTTTAGAAATAATAACACAGAGAAATGGTAAGCTATAATTCAGACATATTTAAGTAAAATATCCATATAGAATATATAAATCATGCATTGAACTATATATGAAACCAATGATTATTTTCTATACGTTAAAGAAAAATAATAATGGTATGATAGTAATATCTCTATACCTAATTATGGTCACGTAGATTTCGTAGTGTTGAATGTGAATTAAATCATTATCCACCCCTATAAGCTCCCACGCCACAAGAATCGTTATAAAAAAATTCCCTGTTGGAAATCCACTATGACTCTAGCATGTAGGCCTTTATCTCACAATTACATCCTATATAAAATTCCTTATATGGAAACACATTGTCCATCCTAAGGGGAGTTATTTACTATTCCAAAAAGAAGATGCAGAAGTACCATGAAATTTCTAAACATGAATTATTACTGAAATACATCATGGTATTTGGTGAATACCATAATAAATAACCCAACAATAAATCTCAATTTATAATCCTTAATCCATAAAGTAAAATTGAATTAATCATATTTAATGTTTAGAAAAGGATGACCTTATTATAAACCACACCATGAACAAATCACAATCATGTTTCCCTATAATTCACTATAGAATTTCAGACATAAATATTTTGATATGTGTTATTGGAACTTAATTTTTTTAAATATGTTACTGACTTAATGGTTTACATATTTCATTTAGGACATTGAAGGTAAATCATGCATTTGGTTGGTGAAAATTGGCCATGAAGTCGAAGATGGGATTGACTCACCAGAATGGACAAGGGTTCTATATTTGGGTCATAAAATCTTCATCTATGCTTGGATTAAGACTCAATTTGATATAGAGATATCATTTTATCACAAATCATTGTTCTAGAAGGAGAGATGATTCATGTGTTTTGGTTGTTATATGGGCAGTGTATGTTGGCTTAAAATATTTTTATGAATTTCCCCATTCACACTTGAAATAACTTGTAACGTATCCTCCCCTAATCTCTATATATTGGTATTTTTCACAGTAGGAGTGGTTTGGACGTGCCTTAGAATATTGGGTATAAAAGTGATGTGTTCCTTTTCAATTTAAATTTTCCTTTGTGGGAGGGAATCTTTCAAGCTAGGATCTCTTCCAAAATTCTCTTCACTTCCTCTTCTTGGTTGTAATATTTTTGTTCATCCAATAAACTTCTTATTTTATATTCCATTTCATTAATTTTTCTCAAATTTTTTCTGATTTCATATTCCTCTTTGTGCTGATATTCTTGAGTAGAATCATGATTGGGTTATACCCATTATAAACCGTTGCACATGCAATTCGATTCAATGATGATTACATAACCCATGTAAGAGTAGTATTTTTAGTAATAGATCTATCTCTTACCTTATTCATTAATTTTTTTTAAATAAATGATCTACATTAATACACCTAATATGATCTATAATTTTATTTTTCATGATAAATGATACTAAGAAAGCAATTGAACAATTGATGCAAAATGACATGAGGTCAAGGTTGTGTAAATTGTGACAGTGCGATATTATCAGTAATACAGGGCCATAGAGGATATATTTGTAGAGTTAAAATATATTCCATAAACACAATTAATATTAATTTATAAAGTTTATATATTCTCAAATTAACCAATGATCATAATATAACCTAAGAACATCAATCAATGAAGGGTGCTACAATTTCATGTCCTAATGCTAGTCTAGGGTTTAAGTAAATTAATATTTTTGGTTGAGTTAACTCATTTAGGGTTCGAGGGTTAATGAATTAGGGGATTATTATTAATTGGATTTTAATTTAAATGATAATGATAAGTAATTGAATTAAGAGGTAGACATAGATAAATTACTCCATTTATAATATTTTATAAAAAAATATCTTTTTGTTCTATCTTTTTAATCAGAATTCATTTCCAAAATAAAGACAAAATAATTTTACAATCTTCATCTATAAAACAACATATAGTTATATGAATGGTAAAAACCCCCACAACCTTTCAATTATTTTTATTAATCCACTTTATTGTATAAACCCCCCCACTAATAATTTGAGGGAAACCATGATAGAGCCATTCAACTTGGCGTCGTTTCTAGGGAGGCAAGGAATTATTTCAACCAATAAGAGGTATTTATTTTATTTTACATTTTGTTCACTTCTTCTCTTCTTTTTTTTCATTCTTTAGCCAATCTAAATTTTTTTTTCTTCTATTATTTTCTTCTTCTTCTTCTTTTACCATCAACTCAAAATTCAAAATTTTATTTTACTATAGTCCAATTTTATTCATTTCCTTTTTATTTGATTTATGATATGAACTAATCGTGATGATATTTTAGATCTTGACACTGAGATTGAACGCAACCTTAGAGCTCAAATCATACATTCTCATTATACTGGAAGTTTCAACATTCAGCCAGATGAAGAATTCCTAAAATATCAGAACATTTAAATTGGAATCAACTCAAATTCAACAATTAAACAAGAACTAATGGATGGATATAATGGAAATTAACAAAATATGACCTATAAGGATTTGGGTACACCTGATATTTACTATCAACCAAATTTTATTGCATACCAAAATATCAAATCACACTTTGAACTTGAATCTAGGTTAATTCACATGCTTCAAAAATTTCATGGCCTCTCTGGTGATGATCCCAATATACACCTTAAATAATTTAATGATCCTTGATCAACCATAAGATGAAGAAAGTTTTCTAAAGACCAAATCAAACTAAGAGCATTCCCATGCTCACTTGATGCAATTATGAGAGATGGATGTATTATTTACAAACCAAATAATTAACCTCTTGGAATGATTTGAAACATATTTTCTTGTAGATTTTTTTTATCCAGCATTAAGGGCCACTTCAATTCATACGGAGATCACTGGGATAAAGAAGGCCTAAGTGGAGTCAATGTATGACTACTGGGAGTGATTCAAGAAGTTCTGCTCAAGCTGCCCACACCACCAAATTACTGAGAAAATCGTCATCCACTGATTCTATAAGGAAATCACACCTATGAAGATAATAATGGTGGATTTTGTGGATACAAGAGAATTGGTTACAATACACCAGTATATGCATGTTCATTGATTGACAAGATGGTAAAAATCACAACAATTTGGCAATTGAGGTACACAACATGTTTGATGAGTATATCAGGTAAGTCCTTATTCTATTTAAAGACATTTTATTGATACTAATTTATATGATTTGACCAATATTGTGAGGAAGATTTCATTGGTTCAAAAGATATCCAAACCCCCTTCATCAAGGCATTGTGGTATTTTCTCTAAGACAAGCCACCCAAATGACTGTTTCCACCAACTAGAAGATATGGAGGATTGGGCAGCAGTATTCCTAGAGAGACCATATCAGCAGCAACAATGGACATATCCCCAAAATAAGTTTGATTCATTTGATCCAAAATAATACCAAGGGGTTAAGGATCAATTGGACATGAGGTATGGCTCTGGAAAACAACAAATTCCCCTTTTCAACAAAACATCCACCAGCCTCCACCTTACAAATAGTGTTTCCAAAAAACCCAAAGGAGATATGAAGCCCATGCATGAACAAGAAAAAAACAAAGAATCTCCCACCTAAGGTAGATTCTAACACTAATGACATTTTGAATAAAATTGTTCATAATCAACAAAATGAGTTGAAGATTCAATGTTCAGAGATGAGGGAGATGGAGACCCAAATAAGCCAGATTTCTAATGCCCTCCATCAAATGGTAAGTATGAACTCCAGAAATCTTCCTTCCTAACCTACTCCAAATCACAGGGCGAATGTCAGTGCTATCACATTGAGAATTAGGAAGAAAAAATGATATATCATTACCTATTGTTCCACTGGGATTCACCTCAACACCAGAAAAGTCTCATTCCACAATAACTATTCAGAAACCCAAGGAGAAATATAAAGGTAAGAAAAATAATGATGATGTTATCCTATACACCTTATATTTCCAAATATATTTCTACAAACCATGAAGATAGCTGAAGAGGTGATGAAAAATGATGTTTTCGACAAATTCAGGTGTGTGGAGATCAAAATACCTTTATTTGAATCCATTAATAAAATCCCAATGTATGAATTTTTTTTAAAAGAAAATTGTACCAATTAAGGAGGGATCATAGGAAATGATAGGATCAACATTTGAAGGAATGTGTCAGCACTCATTACACCAACTCCAGTAATTCCATCAATGTGAAAGGATCTAGGGATATTCACTATACCATGCACTATAGGTGAGTTGAAATTTTCAAATTCTCTTTGGGATTTGAGAGCTTCCATAAATGTGATCCCTCACTCTATATTCTATTCTTTATAAGTATGTGAGTTGAAGCCCACAAGAGTGGTGGTACAACTAGAAAATTGAGCTACATCATATCTAATGGGAGTCCTTAAAGATGTACTTGTCCGGGTACGATACATGATAATACTAGAAGATTTCAATGTGCTTATAATGGAGGACGATCAGGTAATTTCACTTTCTCCCATTATATGAGGTAGTCCAATACTCCAAACTGCAAAAACTATCATAGATGTTAATGACTGTTCACATTCCATGGAATTTGGAGACGATGTTGTGATATTTAAAGTCCAGGAATCCATGATGTATAACACATAGGACCATTCGTCTTTTGTTTTCTCCCATTTTGAACCACCAAGTAAAAACCCCATGGATTTTGAATTTCCTATGCTTAGGTATACTATGAGTATCAGTTCTAGTTTGATGACTAAGAGTACTTTCACACCTATTTATAATGCACAAAACTCTCTTAGATTTGATTTTGAAATGTATTCATATTTTGATTTTCATTATGTTCAATCTAATTATGACATTTCTGTGGAGTATGCTAATGGATTTGATTCATTATTCCCGTATTTTGATGGTCTATATTCTAATATTTATGTTCATTGTGCAAAAATTTTAGTTCCATCAATTTCTCCATCCATACATCACCCCCTTCATTGGAACTCAATCCATTTCCACCAAATCTAAAATATTCATACTTGTTAAGTGGTGATAAATTACCTGTTAACATTGCTATCAATCTACCTTTGAACCATGAGATAAAACATTTGAATCATTTGAAGGAGAACATTATTGAAATCAAGTGGACCTTGGATGACATATCAGGTATTAGTCCCTCTATTTGAATGCATAAGATTCTTTTGGAGGATGGGGAAAACCAGTCAGGAATCCACAAAAGGAGACTCAATCCAACACTTTTGGAGGTTGTTAAAAAAGAGGTTGAAAATTTCTAGATGCAGGTATAATCTATCCCATTTTATATTTCAAATGGGTGAGTCCTATTCAAGTTGTGCCTAAGATAAGTGGGGTTATTTTTGTTAAAAATGAGACAGATGAGTTAGTTCAATTGAGGGTGAAAAATAGTTGGCATGTGTGTATTGGTTATAGGATACTAAATCATTCCACTCACAAGGAACACTTCCCACTCTCATTTAATGATCAAATTCTCGAGAGACTAGCTGGGAAGACACATTATTGTTTCATGGATCGATTTTGTCAATAATTTCAGGTTTCTATAGCTCTATAAGATCAGGAGGAGACTACATTAACCTTTCCCTTTGCCACATTTTCCTACCAGAGGATGACATTTTGACTTTTCAACTCCCTAGGTACCTTCCAGAGATGCATGGTGATTATTTTTCTAATTTTATTAAGCTTTCATGGATGTATTTATGGATGGTTTTGTAGTGTATGGATCCTAACAGAAATCCAGAATTTTTATTGATTAAGAAAACCATCATACAAATGAAACCACAAAAAAATCATGGTGTTCTAATGTAATGCGAACCCATAGCATCGCAGAAAAAAATTTCAGCCCCTCCTTAGGAATGAAACCTAAGGAAAATAAAGAACACATACTCTGATTTGTTGATTCCATAGATGCAAAAAATTCCACTACCATGTTCCCCTCCCTCCATGTATGAGAAACCTCCATATTATTACCACTGAGAAAATTTCATTTTTAGATAGTTTAAGAGATGTGACAAGGAATACTACCCTTACCAAACAATGAATTAAATAATAGAATAGAATTTTTCTCCACTATTTGGATGTTTATCTTCCTTTGACTACATAAATCTTGCCCAGTTACGATGGCCAAATCCTCCGCATGTAGAACATATCCTCTCCTAAAAAAGGCATCAAATACTGCAACAACAGAACATCTTTGGTCCCTTATCAACCACCACCATGCATCTACCCCTAATTAAGGATCCATCTATATTTAGTTTTAGACCCTGGCTTGGAGGATTCCATCGTACCCATCACCCCTACCTAGAAATCCCCAACTGATTGTTGATTGATATATTTGGGACTAAATAACACACTGATGGAGAAGAATTGTAATTGAGGAACAACCACAGCAGGTCAAGACATATATTCTACATTTTAAAAAGGATACTTACCCAGGATCCCGAGTTTTTTTTGTGATGAGCGTCATTCCTAGACTACCTGATGGTCCAGCATCTTGCAATCAGGATTATAGTCCTGGACTCCCTCTCAGTACCATGATAACCCGCTCCTCCAAACCATGAACACGGGATGTTTTCATGTTCTTCTTCAGACACATCCCAGCCAATGAAGGCCCCAAATGTCTACCGAATCCTTTTATCACATTCACTATTATAAAATATATGAACCAATTATTCTTGGTTCGGTGACCCGCAACACCATCACCTGGAATCCATATGAAAACCCATACATTTCAAATTCTCCTCAGTAGGAAGATCTTTGTTCCTCAAACTCCACAACTATAAATTATATTTGGAATTTATCTCCTTATTCCCCAAAGTGTCCTCCATTAATCATTAATTGAAATTTCCTTCATAATATAAGCAAACAATTTGATGGAAAAGATACCTAACACCAAACCAGTTAATAGAAGTCTATTTGGAACATCACTAGCAGCAATGTTATTAAAAACAACACGCTTATCCTCATTAAGAATGGCCTGGAAGGACATAGGATGAATGATGGACTCACTAAAAGATATGTCCGGGGAGGGGCAGCCCGGGAAATACAGCATACCCCCCACCCAGTGTTGGTGCCAAAAATTAATGTTCCATGTACCCACTAGCCACTGAGAATGTTGTTGAAAAATTTCCATGTAAGGGTGAATCAAATTCAATATCCTAGATGGCCTCGAGCTATGTTCACACATATTTTGACCGTAAATGTCCTGCATAGTCCTCCCCAATGATAATGACCTTCCATAGACTCCCACAAAATCTTTGCAGGAAAACCCCTAATGGTTGAGAAAACACACCTCAGGTTGATACCCACATCTGATAGTGTTCTAAAAAGTCATTTAACCTATTCCCAAAGAGTTCTAAATTCCTTTTGACCGTACTAACTGAATGACATCATAATCTTATCCAGATTTGATGTTACAGTCTTGGGAACCTTTATAATGGAAGAAATGTGACTGGTAATGGAAATCAGGATGTTGTTAACTAAAGTAAAGAAACCTCCAATAGATTAGAATCTGTTTTTCTAGTTGAAAATGCGACTAGAGATCTTATTTATTATTTTTTAAAAATGATGAACCCTGAGGGAGGAAGGACTAACTGGAGCCCCAGGGTACTCTATAGGAAAAACACCTCTCTCCATACTCAAGATATCCCCCACAACCCTCAACCTTCTTTCGGAGACATTCCTAGTAATGTAAAATGTTCTTTTCTCCTTATTAACCACCTACCCCCTCAACTTTCAATATTCCCCAAGAATCCCATTAAAACCCTACACATACCGAAAACTTCCCTTAATAAAAATAATTGTGTCATCTGCGAACATCAAGTGTGATATCCCTCTTGTGGAAGGCCCATTATGATAAGGGAGAACTTTCCCCATGATAAGACCTTGGTAAATAAAACCACTAAAAGAATTTTGGAAGATAATGAAAAGAGTGGGAGACAACATATCCCCATACTAAAGACTACAAAAACCTTTTAAAAAACAAAATTTCTTGCCCATAAATGAAGGATCAATCAATGCCGAGCTGAAGCAATAGAAAAGCAAGTGATTAGTCCATGTTGAGAAACCCATGCAGGCCATGACTCTGAGAAAAAAACCCCATTCCACTTGATCATATTATTTTCTCATGTCTAACATAACCACCAAATTGCCCCAAATGACCTGTTATTAATTCCGCTCAACATTTCATGGGATACACCTATAGCGCCTTGAATTTTCCTCCCTTTAATGAAACCATGTTGTTCTATGGCTATCCAATAATCCTGATGAAAGGAAAATCTATTAATGAAAATGATGGCCAAAGTCATTTATGGTATGTTACACATACTAATATCCCAGTACTGATCAATGGACTAAGGATTACCCACCTTGAGAATAAGAACCATCTTTGTTTCACATGAAATTTGTGTCAAATACACACCCTGAAAGAAGTCCGGAATAGCTCTCAGAAGATCCCCTTTGACACATTCCCACGAAACCCTGTATGAAGAACCCGGAAATCCAATGGTTTCTGGATAACAATCCATGTTCAAAGACCAAATCACCTCACTAATTTCATCCTCCACTAATGTCCTCAAGAACTAATCATTTTTCAAAAAGTCACATCTTAGAATTCTCTCAAAATGCTCAGAATTACAATGCGGATACCCCCTTCCAGATTTGGGTTGGGGTCATCTGGTAAAGATTTGATAGCCCCATTATTCATGGCCCCAACCTCATCCCAACCGCTGTAGTAGGATTAATCTTCTATAAAAAAATATTAGGCCACTGAACCCAATGGCGTTCTCTAATGCAATCATGAATGTAACCTGAATTTTGATCCCCCTCACGAAGCCCTTTGATTCTTACTCCCTCTCTGTCCAGCCTCTCCTACCTCAAAAGACTATCAGTAAGATGATTCTTTTTAACTATAAGATCATTGAACAAAGACTCATCCCACTCTAGTTCTAGACACTCCTCTATGTCTTCCACCCCTTTACGAATTTCAACCAAGTCATGATCACAAGCAGGTATCTTCTTTTTCTAGGATCGAAGCCAAATCATTAACTTCCAGATCTTATTGTAAAGAGTAATCCATGGATTCCCCCAGTGATGTATAGCCCACACTTCCCTAAAAACATTTAGGAAGTCTGGTTCCTCAATCCAAATTTTATATAAAAAAACATATTCCTCCCTTGACGACCCCATTATCAGAGAATTACGAAGTAATGAATGGTCAGAAAGACATCAGACCAAGTGAGCAGCTTTGGAGTTTGGTAACATAGTTATTGTTTCCTTCTTTATCTGGCACCAATCAAGGTAAAAATAGGTTCACCTCCCTCCCTATATATTATTTCACCATGTGAAGCTACTACCCTCATAGCTCGCATCCAGTAGGTTGTTCCTGGACAAGAACAAAACAAAGTCATGACTAGCATTTTTGGGGAAAACACCTCCCCATTTCTTCTCCTCGGGACTTATGATAATGTTAAAATCACCCCCTACAATCCAAGGGGAATATTGGAGTTTAAAACCTTCTAACTCACTCCCCAAAGCCTCTATTTGCGGGGCATTTCATTTGTCGTAGATAAAGGAAAAAATGCTTGATTTCCTACTGTAATTTTAGTAGGGTATGGATATTCATTTGATGAATGTCTAAGTAGTTTGGAAAAGGTGTTGAATCATTATTTTAAGGGGATTCTGGTATTAATATTTTAAAAAATTAATTTCATTGTAGATCATGGAATTGTCTTAGGGGATGTAGTGTCAAAACATGGGATATTGTTCGATAGATCTACGATAGATATTATTTCATCCTTACCCTATTATACATGTGTGTGTGATATTAGATAATTCCTTGGTAATGCATTCTTTTATCAGTGCTGCATCATATATTTTTGTATGATTTCTATTCCTTTTTCATCGTTACTTCAAAACGATTCTGATTTTTTATTTGATGATTCATGTAGGATATCATTTAATGAGATGAAGAAGAGTCTGACCACTCAACTGATCATACAGCCCCCACAATGGGACATTATTTTTGAGCATATGTGTGTCACCTCCAAATTCGTGGTTAGAGTTTTATAAACTTAGAGGGTGGAGGGAATTTTACATGTGATTGCATATGCATCAAGGTCACTTGATTCAACCCAATAAAAAAACACAACCATGGAATAGGAGTTTCCTTCTGTCATATTCACGTTAGATAAATTCTTTTCATATTTATTGGGCTCTAATATAGTTGTTTACCCTACAGCTCTGTGATACCACTTGAAAAAATCCAGATGCAAAGCCTAGATTTATCTTAAGGACGCTTATTCATTAGGAATTTGAAATAAATATAAAGGACAAGAAGGGTTCAGAGAACTTAGTGGCGGACCACATGAGTAGGCTTACTCACACGCTAGAGGATGGAACCATGGACCATGCACCACTTCAGGATACTTTCCCTAATGATAATCATTATTTCATCTCAGGTATGTATCCATGGTATGCTGATTTAGTGAACTACCTTTCCTCATATGAAATTCTGGCAAATTTAAAGAAACATCAATTCCAAAAGTTATAGAGTGAATCTAGATTTTATGTGTGGGATGATCCCTACTTAAGGTTCATGTGTAGTGACCATGTTATTAGGAGGTGTGATCCTGGTCATGAGTTTGTTTCTATTATGAAATTCTTTCATACACTTTCTTCTTGAGGACATAAATGATCCCAACCGACAGATAGGAAGGTCTTAGACTCTAGATTATATTGTCCTAGCTTATTCCATGATGTCCATCTGTTTTGTAACTCATTATATCATTTCCACCACACATGGAACATTTAATGGAGACATGAGATACCCCAAAACCCCATACTAATTTTTTAGATTTTTGATGTATGAGGCATCGTATTTATGGGTCCTTTTCCTAGGATATTTGTTTATTTTTGTATATTTTGGTTTTTGTTGACTATGTGAGAAAATGGGTGGAGGATAAGGCCACAAGGATAGATAATTATCATGTTGTTGTGGAATTTGTCAAAGCCCAATTTTTTACAGGTTTGGAGTACCAAAAGCTATCATCAGTGAGAAAGGGAATCACTTTTTCAATTGGAATTTAGCTTCCTTTCTTTGGAGGTATTGGGTGACACACAAAACATCAACACCATACCTCCCCCAAACAAATGGTCAGGCTGAGGTTTCAAATAGGGTGTTGAAACAAATTTTCGAGAAAATTGTGAAGACAAATAATAAGTATTAGAGAATACAATTGGATGATGCATTGTGGTCTTATAGGACAACATACAATACACCCATTATTGTGTCCCCATTTCAGATGTTTTTTGGGAAATTATGTCATCTCCTCACAGAAGATGAGCATCGGGCTTATTGGGATATAAAGAAATGCAACATGGATTTGGCCGAAAATAAAATCCAAAGGAAGCTAAAAATTATTGAGCTTGAGGACATTTTGTAGTCTCAATACGAAAACTCATGTATCTATAAAGAATGATCAAAATAACCTCTTGACATAATGATCCAATAAATGTAAATTCAAGTTTGATAGAAAGTCTTTCAGTATAGTTCAATATTGAAGATGATTCCTGGTAAGTTGCTTTCTAGGTGGTTAGGTCCTCATGTTGTGATTATTGATTTTCCTTTTGGTTAAATGGAGATAACCCAAGAGTACATATGAAGGAACATTTTAGTCAATGATAAAATTTTGAAGAAATACATTGAGGAACTTTCTGATGGTGTAGTGAATTTCATCACTATGCATTACCCCATCATCTCTATAGTATATCAGGCTATTCTAAACCCTTTAAATTTTATTTTATTTGTATTATTTAAAATTATACATTTCATATATATATATTATCTCATAGGTTCACATTGAGAAAAATTAAATATTATAAGTGTGGGGGAGGGGGAAAAATTTTGGGGTAGATATTTAAGATTTTCATTTGTGTGTTTTGTGTGTATTTTATATTATGTTTTTTATAATCTTCCAAAAAATCAATAAAATAGAAACAAATATATCATACAAAATTATCATGTGGAAAATATGGAAAATTAAAGTTTTCAAAGTTCATTACTATAAATATAATCATGAGAAAGATTTCATCATTAATGGTTGACTTTTAAAAAAATTGAAGTCATCTATGATATGAATGGTTGTATTATTATTAAACCATCATGATTTTTACATCATTATTTGTGATATTTGTTAATATTAAATTATTTCATTTATTTTTCGACAAATTTTTTTACACAATCATGGATTGTGAGTTTATCATTCCAAATTGAATTTATATTCGTGGTAAATAATCCTTTTCAGATTATAGCATGGTATTTCCATAAGATTGTTTTTCATCTGATCGTTCCCATCACTGTACCAGATTGACCAATGCGTGTTCAACTAATACTGAACAATTTTACACCCTCTAAAACAAATTCAAAATAAATATAGAAATAAAAAACAATCAATAAAGAGGGGAGTGAAGAAATGTACAACATGTGGTGATATTTAGGTCGGGAGCTCGTGGTTTGACAAATAAGAATTCTTAAATGAGTGTGGTTTGGAGTTTTATTAGAAAATATGTAAAACATATTGGGTGGATCAAATCGAGTAATATGAAATGTTTTTATTGACCTGAATATACTAGATAAAGGGTGAAGAGACAAGTTTGGAATGGTTGGAACACACACACATGGAGAATTAGTGGCATGTTAAACCCAGGACTTGTTTCGTTATGATTTGTGTTATGGATCTCAATAGATTTTATTTTGATACAATTTATGAGACAATGTATTTAATATTTATTGATATTGACTCATTATGGGATTTTTACATTGCCTATTTTTCACTATGGATTGAGAAAATTGAATATGCATATCTGGTCACTATTTTTTTTGAATACATGATATGATGTTTTTCCCTGGTGTGCAATGGGGAAACTATGGGGGAGTTGATAAAACAAATTTTTATTGAATATTTTATTGATAATAAATTATATAATTTCCCCACATTGTGGTAAATGTGTTCATTTAATAAATAATTGGTATTAGATCATTCATTTGGAAACATGATTAAAATTCCAATATTACCCTTTAAAATTTAATGTATAATTTCAGACATAAATATTTTGATATTTATTATAATCAATTAATTTTTTATATGTTTTACTAATTTAATAAAATATAATTTTTATTTAGGAAATTGGAGTTAAATCATGCATTTGTCTATTGAAAATGGGTCATGAAGTCAATGTGGGGATAGACTTACTAGAATGGACATAGGTTCTATATTATTATCATAACATCTTCATTTATGCTTGGATTTAGCCTAATTTTGAGAAGAGATCGAGATTTCATATTCTCACAAATTATCCTTCTGTAAGTAGAGCCGATTAACTCATTTTGGTTGTCAAATTGGTGGTTCAAGTTGGCTTAATATATTTGGCTGAATTTCCCCATTCACACTTGAAACCACTTGTAACCTAGCCTCCAATCCTCTTTATTAATTGATATTTTTATCATTTTTGGGGGTTGGACGTGCCATAGATAATTTGGAGCAGATTTGAAGTGGATATTTTCCATTTAAATTAACCATTGGGGGAGTGAAGCTTTCAAGTTAGGATCTCCTCCAAAATGCTCTTATCTTAATCTAAATTGTTGTAATGTTTTTGGTCATTTAATAAACTTGTTATTTTATCTTCCATTTCATTTAGTCTTCTCAATTTTATTCTTATTTTATCTTCCTATTTGTGCTGTAATTCTTGAGTAGAAGCGTGATTGGGTTATACCCATTATAAACCGTTGCAAATACAAATCGCTTCTATGATGATTAGATCACCCATGGAAGAGTAGTCTTTTTAGGAACATATCTATCTCTTAACATATTAAATCAATTATTTTGAATCAATGAGTTAGTTTAAATCAAATAATATGATATATTAATTTATTTTTCAAGATAAGTTAAACTAATCAATAAATTTAACAATTGATACAAAAACACATGAGGTCGAGGTTTCTGTAAATTGTGAGACTGTGATCTGAATCGGTTATACAAGACCTCACAGGTTAAATTTGTAGTGTTCATATATAATCCCAATACTGAATTTATCCTTATTTAAATAGTTCATATATTCTCTAATTTACCACAAACAATAATATACCCTAATAACATCAATTCAAGTAGTGTTCTACAATTGTTTGTTTTGAAGCTAGCCTAGGGTTTAAGTAATTTCAGCTTTGTGGTTATGTTAACTTATATAGGGTATGATGGTTAAAAAACATTGGGAATATAATTATGTGTATGATAATTTAAATGGTAATGATAAATAATTTAGTGAATAGTTCGAGTTATATCTATTACAGCTTTTAAAATATTTTCTAAAAAAGATCTTCTTGTTTTTAATTTTTAATCAGACTTCATTTCAAAAATGAAAACAAAACTAATTAAACAATATTTTTCCAGCAAAAATCTTATAGTTTTTTGAATGGTAAAAACCCCCCTATAGACTTCAAATTAGTTTTATTAATACATTTTATTTTATTTTTAAAATACATTTAATATGTTGTTAAATTCACTTCCTTCATTGAGAGACGATCTTGGTAATCCACTTTGATGAACCTATGTACCCAAAAACCACTAATCATTTGAGGGCGCCCACGACAAAGGCTTTCAATACAACCCCATAATAAATCTCAATATATAATACTTAATCAAGAACCTTAAATTTAATTAATTATCTTTAAGTTTCACACAAGGATGGCCTTATTATAAACCAAAACATACAACACTCACAATCATGATTCCCTAATGATGAACTAACATATTTTAAACTAAAACCACAATGAACTCATATATAAAGAACTCTAACATGAGATCTCAAAATCGAACCACGGAAGAAATAACCATTGGGATTCATTGTAAACAACAATCAATAGATGATTGCATTTTAGAGAAAATTCAGTGACCGTGCTATAGTAAAGTAAAATTTATCTAAACTACATTAAAATTGTGAGTTAATAACTCTAATTCAACATTTATCTATCAATGATATTATTTACCTCAAAACTAAGGAGTAAAAACTTTCTATCATTCATGAAACATTGTCATACTATAGGTTTTTTCATTATTTGGAAATAAAATTATCTATATAATAATGAATAAACAAGGGAAAATAATTTGGAATCAGCACTCAAAATCTGGGATTCTATTGTTATTTGATCAGATATCTAAATAAACTCCCCATTACTACACACATTAGTGGATATAATATCTTGAACATGAATGGGGACATCATATTCCTACCTCTAAATCTGAGCGAGTTGTTAATGGAAATATCTTTTTGATAATATAAACCCACAATGATTAAAGTATATTTTGGTGAGTTAATATAGGAAGGACATGATAAAAAAGAACTGAATAATTTATGATTCAGGTACCATCATGGTTTTACCCCTTTACTAGTACCTCAAATTTTCATTCAAACCAGTATATTGTTATATTTTTTAGGAGTATATATTCTGGTCATCACACCAACATTGGGTTCCCTAGTCCAATGAAAATATTTGAATTTACCTTGACACTATTTCCCTGTGTTTCCCTAACCAATACTCACTATATTTATAATTCCAAATGTGGTCCCTAAGACTATAAAAAAATCTAAAATAATTATAACATAACTCCACACACAATCCTTTCACCTCAACCAATTGTATGTTGAGTGCACCATCCCATAGCTACCTTCAATGGTCTAGGGGATGGATTCTAGAATGATGAAAGCGTAACAATTCAATAGAGGATGTAACCTAAATCAACCTATAATATAAATTAAACTCAAAAAAAAAACATATATTCCAAAAAAATATATTTCAATAGAAAAATATATAAAAAAATCATGTGTGATATTATAACTATCCAATCCAATGGAAAATGTGATGGGAAACATATACAGAAGATAACATTATCTTGTATAATTAACACCCTGTAAGGTATGACTTTTCCCAGTACAGGTACATTTAGAGTGAGCTTCATCATACACCATCTCTTCTTTATACCAATTTATTATAATATACACCAACTTTACTAACCCATAAAATTTCATTTTTATTGATGTCACCCCCAAACTAGGATATTTCTACACTAACACAACATGTGTGGAAACATGGACCATACAAGGGTGCATATAGACATACCCATTATGAATATTAAAAAACTAAAATAAAAGATTAAATTTTAATTTATATTACTCTATAATATAATACCGGATCCAAAAATAGTGAAATTATGAGTTAATTGAAAAGTATTAAAATTTATAAAAAAAGATATGTCCGGATCATCTCTACTCAGCTCCATGAAATATTATATCATTTTAACAACCAGTGGGACTCAAATTACTATAATATCTATAAATTGTAATGTCCATATACTAAATATAGGTTATATATTAATAAAAATTATTATTATACATAGAATCTTGAAACCACAAATACATATCCAAAAATTTCACATGCCAATAGGATCCTGAATAATATAATATGTTATGTGATTTTTGACAAAAAAATACACTATAAACATAAAGGAAAAACTCTAAAACATTAAAATAGATCTACACCTCAATTATGAATGGTCTTATGACTCTGTTAATATTATCTCTTATGGTGATTCTTCCACATTACATGGGAAATAAATAACTCCAATCATGAGGGATTACACCCTAACAACATAGGGAGCACCTAGAACGCATATACTCAGCTAATAGATTTATATTCTAAATTTATAACTATATAGGGGAACATGGGATTTATTTATTAGTGTATGTTGGTTAATATGTTACCAGTCCCTATGGAGTAATCACCCCTCATCATTTGTGATTTTTATTAGTTGAGGTGGTCAAATATTCCAAGTGGAGGACCCACTCATAATCATAACCCCAAGTTACTAACACCAAAAAGTGCATGGAAGACATTTTCTGTTGTATCAATGTTCCTCTAAGTTATTAATAACTATATTTATATTGCATGTATCACATCTGGTCCCCATATCCATCTCTCCAATTCTATGGACCATGAAATTAAAAAGACACATCATAAATGGTCTCTAATAGATAATAAGATAAAACAATAATTAACTTCATGGAAAATCATAAAATTAAAATATTTGATGTCTAATTTTATATCTCAAATAATAATATTTTTATATAAATGATGGAATCATAGTATATGACATGTATTATAATATACACATTAGGTTTTCCATTTGGAAATTTACTTACACAATAATTCCACATGGTGTCAAACTAAATGTCATGTAATTTAATACACAAGTAATATATGTTTATAAAAGAAATATTATGTGTAATATAATAAAAAAATTCATGTTACCTATAAATACATGAAATATACTTCTTCAATAATAATTGTGTACTAATTAATGATATAAATTAATCATAAGATAACCGTAGTGGACAAATATGGAATACAGCCTAGGATTACACACTATGTGAAATTGAAATATAGTGTAAACACTAGTCACCACATAGATAAAATTAAACACAATATATTTATGGATTACACATAATGTGGTTTTGAAAATTTTAAATTCATTAATATTTAATAGTTCTAGATGCGTGACTAATTTTTTTGATGTTTTCTTTTCTGTTCCCAAACATTTTTAACTTGAACAACCCTTTCATTTTACCTGATTCAAGTGTTACTCTAGATGCTACCATACTCATGGGAATCACCCATTTGCTATTTTATCCCATCTTAATTTGCACCAATCAACTCATGATGATCCCCCCATATTTCTACCATAAAAATACACTAGAAATACCCTCCAGATACCACTACCACTATCCTTATGGAAATGGGAATGGAACGATTCCCGATTACCTATTATATATTGTCTTTCCGAGATTCCACTATCGCCTCAATTATTTTCTCTTTCCATGCGCTCCATGAATATTTTTGTCGACCCACAAGCCATTACAAATGCAGATGGTGCACAAAATTCTCAAGAAAGAAATATTAATGGGTTTTCATGATAATATTTTGAAAATTTATGATTGAACATTCTTTATTGTACTCTTTTATTCTTGGAATAATGAAACCAATGTCATAAAATCTAAAAAATATATTATTGAAATTAATTTTTTTAAATATTATCTTTATCCTTCAACAAAAAAGATATTATTTAACTCAAATAATATTACATTTCATTGAGAAATATTGTTTCCAAAAATATTATTCTCAAATGTTATAATATGCCACTGAATATTTAGAATAAATTTTGTATGAAGAATTATTCATGGTTGTTTAAAACATGAATAATTTATGACACATAATTGTAACCAAGAATAAAGTATTAAAATTTCATTTCGAATAAAAAAAGAGTGATATTCCTTAACATATTTACATAAAGAAATATAAACATGGAATAAAACTCATCTTCCTTAATAAAAGATTACTAAATCAGGTATTTTTCATTATCATTAGCTTAAGAATATGTTCCCTCACCAAAAAACATTAGATTAGTTGGGGTTATGCACAACCCCCTCTAAATACATTTTCTATATAATTAAAGGGGGTTCTACAAAACCTCCTCTAATCCTCAAATGTAGTGGGGGTTATGAACCCCATCTAATTTTTTATATAAAAATTAGGGTGGGATTATATAAAACCCTTTCCAATCATCGAATTTAGAGGAATTTATGGAGCCCCTTAATTTCATATGTTAGAGAGGGTTTTGAACCCCCTCAAAAAAATTAACATTTTTTTAATATATAGCTAGATTTTAGAGGGGGTTAAACCCCCCTCTAATATCTTAAATTAAAGGTGGTTGAATACCCCCTCTAATGTCGTAAATTAAATGTGGTTCAACGCCCCTATAATTTTGTTAAATTACAGGGGGTTTAAAACTCCCTATAATGTATTTAATTTAGAGGCGGTTCAACCCCCCCCCCCCACCCCCATTATGAAACTACATCAATAATACACACACAGACACACACACTGATATATATATATCATTAAAAAATGATATATAAATATTTAAATACATTATATGACAATATTATATAAAATACCTTCATTATTGTATTTAATTGTATTCATATTTATAAGTCAATATACTTATATAATATCTTGTATGTTAATATATAATTATTTGTATAAATTTTATTTAATATATTATTAGTAATTTATAATATAAAATCCTAATCATGTTATAAAAATATATACATAAAAATAATTTATTTAAAAAATATATTATCTAAAAACAATTTTTTTTTGTTTTTATACATTATATTATAATAACTAAAAAATATTTCTACATAATATGTTTATGATTTTATATTATGTATAATTAATATTATATTAAATATAATTTATAAAAATAAATATATATTAACAATGAAAATATTATACAATTATATCTGTTGAAATAAATATATGTACTGATGTGTATTATATAAATATTTGTATAAATTGAATTTTATATAATATTAATTATATATAATATAAAATTTTATTTCATACAATATATAGTATATATTATTTTAAATTGTATTACATATAATATTGATTACATATAATTTACATATCTATTATATATAATATAAAATTTTACCTCATAAAACATTATAAAAAATATTCTGTATAAATCATATTTCATATAATATTAATTAAATATTATCATATGTAATACTATAATTCATATAAAAATAAACATATATATTAATGTAAATAATGATAAATATATGTAATTAAATACATTATATAAATTTATTTTTAAATAACTAAAATAATTTAATATGAAAATACTTATATATATATAATTTAAATAAACATGAATTTAGTATATAAATATGTATTTAATTATATAAATAATTAACAGAAATATATAATATAAATGTATTTTATATAATATATGTATGATATAAATCAAAAAATAAATGTATAATATTTATAAAACCAACATGTTATTTTCATAGTTTATAAAACACATGTAGTAAAAATAATCATAATTAGTAATATTATTATTCTCATAAACTCACACACACACATATAAGTATATAAAGAAAATTAAATAAATATATATTATAATTATATTTTATCTATAAATATTATATAAATACATAAATATACACACACAAATATAAATGTATTTTTAAATATACATCTATATATGTAAATATATTTATTTAAATATATTATATGAATAAACTTGTATATAATATATAAATATGTATTTTAAGTATATAAATAATTTATATGAATATATTTATAAATATTTAAACTTATGTGTATATGCATATAATCATATAGTTTACAAGACTTTATATATAGTTTATATATTTAAATGAATATAAATATATTTTCTAAATAATATTTAATAGAATATATTTGATCAAATATAAATATACACACATATATATAAATTATTTTTTAATTAAATATCAAAAATTGAAATGGTATAGTGGTCTCCCGAGGATGGCCGTTGTTGTGATTGGGATGGTGGTCGAGGGTTCGAATTTCTCTAGCAAAAAAATTTACAATATTCTGGTTTATATACAGTGGAGATAAGGTGTGCAGGGAACCAGATAGAGGGATGTGGGGGTGGTGGAACTTGATGGGCGTAGGGGGAACTGGATAGAGATTTTTGGCACTCACTGGGGAACCATTGGGGGTATGGAGAGGGTTTGGGAGCATACTATTCAGAACCAGAAGTGGTAGGGAGGGCACAAGGCACATGGTGGAACCAGAGTGGGTAGAGAGGGGCTGGGGGAACAAGGGTGGGGTAGAGAGGGTTCCTGGACACACACATACATGAGATCTGGAAGGTCACATGAGGGACTAGAGGGGGGGGGGGGGAGAAAGCTGCACACGATGGATATTTGGAAATAAAATAAAAAATATAGATTATAAATTAGGTGTAGTTCTAAACCGAACCACACTAAATAATTTATTTATTTGGGGAAGTTTTAAAAATGGACCAAAAATTTGCACCTTCAAATTGATTATGGGAGGTTGAGAACCACCCCTAATATGATACATTATTTAAAAGGGGTTTAAACCCTTTATAATTATTGTGATTTTAGTGCATTTACGATGACATTATAAGGGGTTTAAACACCATCGAATGCAACCACCTCTAATTTGAATCCACATATACCTGCAGTTTACAAAAAATGATGCAAACAACACATTTCATCCACCTTAGTAGTGGTTTCCCCTATCATATTCTAAATCACTTTTAGGGGGTCATAACCCACTCTAAATGAAAACAATAACCCCTTCTAATGACATATTTTTTTAGTCCCTCTCATTGAATATGATCTCTTCTATAAGAATGTGAGCTCATATAATTCCAAACATCTCATTTAATCTCCATGTTTATTTTTTTATGGTGGTGGATAACCCTAGATAGAGGTATTGTCTATTAACACATAGTCCTAAAATACGTTAACAAAATTAAATAATGAAAATGTCAAGAAGGCTCAGTCGGTGACCTGATAACCAAGAACATGAATTATTCATCACCTAGGTAAAACCACTCAATTTTTACACAAACATGATAACTAGTTTTCTATCAATGATTCTATTTACATGTTATCAAAATTCATGATATTAAAAAAATATTTATTTATAAAATAATTATTAAATAATACATACAATTAAACTAATATGGACCTTTATAAAAATTCTCCCCATGAAAAAACTATGTTTTCTAGTCAACGGAACTATAATATTTCTTAAGAGGTTATGGAAAAAAGAAAATTAAAACTTTTACACTGATGTAGGATTAGGAACTCAAGAACTCAAGATAGTGTTAGGTCACTCTTTATCAAGAACAAACTTGTTCCACCCCAGAATAAGGCCCCCGAGTAGGCCCACGACATAGCCCAAGGTTCGTTCCTAATTTTCAAGGGATGGAAACAAGCACCTATGTATAAAGAACATACATAGGGAATGATTTCACCTAATATGTAAATTAATTTAGAATAATTATACATTTAATCAAACATAACCCATCTATATTTTCACCTACCATGCAATACAAGATAAATATATTTGAATATAATATAAAGTAATCAAGGAATAACCTTCAATTAAAACCCATTAGAAAATGAAAATGAACTAAAATTAATAAAACATGCAACAAATAACACCAAAAAAGATAATATATCCACGATAAAATAAAAAATACTAAAACAAAATTGAATAGAAATGTTCTTACAATCCACGATCATTGGCCAATACAACTTCTTTAAGAGATACCAGAACTAAAATTTTTACAAGTGGGACTTTGCATTTATTTAAAACTAAAACCTAAAATGTTTACACATGCATCAGAAAAGATCATAGTAGGTATCCTTCCCACACACCATGCATAATCTTTAAATGTAAATTCATTTCATTTTAGTGTGAAAATATATTCATAATAAATATTAACATGTAGATTTCAAAACAAATCACATATATCATACATAGAAACTCATTTTAAATTATACAAATTGTTTCACATTAAAAAAAAATAAAACAATCAGTTTTTTTAAGAATGAAATACACTAACAAAAAATTGTTAAAAAAAAACCTTTTCACCTAACAAAAATTTTGAACAAATTATTGAAAATAAATAACATTAAAATGGTTGTATATAAGATGGAAAAATAAATAGTAATAATATTGTAATAAGAAACTAGAATAAATAACATTAAATAAAAAATAAATGAATCCAACAATAATATGTTTTTCCAAATTTAAAAATAACATAATAATTTGACGTAAAAAAACCAAATATAAACCAATATCATTGGATTAGCCTTATGAACTATGGTCAAGGTAGAATCAGATACTTTGATCTACAATGATAATGATAATAAAAATCTAATTTCATGGGTGATCTAGTAATAAGTACATGACTTAGCATGGTGGTGTGGTGACAACCCATAAAATGACTCTCAATAAAGACAAAACCCACTAATGAGTGCATTCCCTTTTCTTAGTAAAATGGTGAAACCCCAAACAATGATCCAACATGTATAATAATTTATTTAGTGTTTCATTTTAGTCCAATGCTAGGGGAGGTGTACCATGAAATGGGACTATTGTCCTAACATATCTGGTTTAAGCCCCAAGGATCTCATGATTAGTTATTATATATTTTATTGAAAGAAATATAAAACCACCAAAAGAACTAATAAAATATAAAACACCCCTCACCGAATATTTAGGAATACCACCCCCCCACTTACAGTCATCATTCTTGAAATACTAAAAGACAAGGGCTAATCACATGTCATATTTTTTGTATTTTTACTATGACTAGATACTTAATCCATAAATATATCATCAAATTATTTAGAAACATCAAAATTGTATTATAAGCATAAAAATACGCATTGAAAAAATAATGATCCCTTTTTTAAAATGAAATACTATAAAACAATTAAAGAACAGTTTTAAACCAATTTTGGACTTCATTCTATAACAAACAAAATTTACAAACCCATTTAGTAACTCTTTACACCCATTAAAACAGCACTACACAACTTAACAATCAACCCATATAGGTGTAGAAATGAAATCATAACCCTGGAACAAAAATATAAAACTCCTTAAACCCCCCATAAAACACAACTAAATTTCTAAACCAAAAGGAATAAATCTATATTTTCCTATAAAAAACATTTCAAATAATGATTCATCTTAATTTTCCTTTTTATATAAAAAATTGACCTAAATATATTATTATGGAATTTTTTAAAATTTTATGGGGGACTAGAAATTTATTTCAGACATTATATGGAATAAAAACCATTTAATTACATTTTCAATCATTGAAAAACATTAAAAAGGATTTTTTAATATATATATATATATATTATAATTTTAATAAAATATAATCCATAAATTGTAGATCAGTAGAAAAAAATTATGTATTTTAAATTTATTGCATTATTCATAGAGCCACCATCCTCAAACCCAATGATACTAATCACCTTCATTGAATAATGCTGGGGGAGTACATACAACAAGCTTCATAAGAATTGGACACCAATTAGAACATATTTACACCGATCCCATACCATAGGGTTTTGTCACTGTGGACTCTAGTTAAAAAGAAAATGAAAGAAATAAAAAAGGAATAGTAACTTACTAATGGAGGTGTAGGAAGGAAATTCCATGTAATTTGGTGAATATCATATTAAATAACCATCTTAAACTTGAGACAAGGAAAATGGAAGGGGAGGGTGTCATGTGTTGGGGGTCTTGGGGTTGAGTGGGAGAGAAAAGTTAGGTGTTGTGGATTAAATTCATGAAAGTGTTTTTTTTATTTTAATGATATTAAAATTTTGGGAGATCATACAGTTTTAGATATAGTTTTCCAAACTACATGCCAATAATGTGAAGATCAATAGACTCACCAAAAATGTTAAACAATTTGGCTACATACATAGTAAAACCATGTAATTATCCTTAAAAATGATGTTACTAAATGGAGGTCACTCGCATGATTTTTTGTATAGATTATTCTAAAGGTTCACAAGTCATGTTCTAGTACCCTTTAGAAAACAAAGGATTAAAAAATCTAATATATTTATAACAATTTCAATTAAAAAATTCACAAATCATTCTAAAAAGTTGTGACTGAATAACAGTGAATTGGAAAATACCCTATGTAAGGATCATCAAACAGTTCCAAATTAACCACACACCTTAACTATGAGACATCAACAAGAACTACAAAAAAAATTGGAAAAAAATTTAAAACACATGACCAAGTATCAGGATAATTTAATTAATTAAATAGCATAAAAACCTGAGAATAATAGTGTGAAAATTCACACCAAAATAAAGACTTTTCCCTTGAATTTCATAAGGAATATAAGGATGAGAGTATTAAATGAATACAATAGAGAAAAAGGATCACTAAAATATATCACTCACAAATCATCTAAGACTTGGAGATTCTAATCTAGACACCTCTCCAAAACAAAAAATATACCCAACAATATTGGGAGAAAATAAATCTAATAAACAAATATTGACAGTTGAATGATACACTTGAATGTTAAGATTTTCATGAGGTCTCCTCACAATAAGATTCCCACTATAATGATGGAAATAAAGGAGATGAAATAAGGAATTACCTAATCCCCATAACCAATGTATCTAATCTAGTTGTTTCTCAAGTGAATTATCATAAATCACACGAAGAAAATATAGATCTGCCCAAAAAATGGAATCCTAAACATGATTAAGGGTAAGATCGCATGAAAATGTTAAATAAGTGATGGAAAGTGATGGGAGAGGAGTAATGAAAATACCGAGATCAACATAACATGACTACTACCCAATCTAAATAAAAATTAGAATCTTCTTCATCAACCATCACATATATTCAAATGATTCAAGGAAAACCTTAGTCAATTAATACTATGATATGTTATCATCTCTACAATCCCTTTTACATTTAAATTTATGTTTAGAAGATGAATAATTTTTACAGAACTAAAGAGACTCAATTAATGGAAACACTACTAAAACATAACCATGTGACCCACCAAGATTCTTCTAGGTGTCATAAGTCAACCAGTGAACCAATAATAAAAATAAAAACACAAGCAAAATATGTCAAAAACTGCCTTCTCTAATATGAAGGAAGGGAAAAAAATGGACATACCCTTCCTTCTTCAAGTTGAAGGAATGATAATGACCGATGAGACCTACCTTCAATAGGCACCAGAGTGTCGACTAACCCCAAGTGTATGGAATCTCACGTGATATGGAAGGAATTACCCTTTTTATTGGACAAGATCGGGAGATAAGATGGAAAATCCCAAACAACCCCAAAGACTAAAAGTAAAATTAAATCCAAAAAACAATTCTCATATGAATTATTGAAATAAAGAGATACAAAGTACATGAAAACAATGAATGAAAGAAATAAATGAAACGAAATGTAGCAGTGACAATTGTCCCAACATCCGAGCTAGTAATGTCCAGCATGGTCCTTAAAGACCTCATGGAAACCTGAATGCACTTTTATATACATAGGGTGAGTATACATGTATAGTCAGTAAGGAATACCAAAATATCTCATGCACAAGTGGGGAGGTATTCTAATTCCCCGTGTGAATGTAAAGGTATCCAAAACACCTAACAAGGAAAACTACCCCTCTGGCCTCACCATGGTTTGCTCCCCAAATAACGCAAATAAGGTAAAATAATAGAAATAGAAAATGAATATTTGGTTACCATATACAACTTTACCACTGGTTATTTATAACATCCTATGTGTTATACCTCACCCAATAATCCCATTGTAGTCCCACGACCGCCCCCAACAACAACCATATGGGCCATCCCAAACATATGTTCATCCCGCTCGTGAACACCCAGGCCTCCACACACACAATTAACCAATCCTACATACACCTAAGCCTCAACAACCACCATCAATCCTAATGAAACCTGGTCTAGAATGACCACTTCCATGCCTAGAGACACCTATGCCTCATCCCGAGGAAATTTGGGAAAACAACCTTCCCACACACACCTTGGCCAACCACCACAACACCACCCTGCCCAAAGAATTTTGGTCCATAATAATACCTAGGTCATCACAACATGACCAATGAATCATGGGATACCAAGGAGGGGGATCATAAAGGAGCTAATAACCTACCACTCATAATAATGTTGGGAAAAACACGCTCTACCTTGAAATGGGGGTGTTCAGCCTGAAGTGCTCAATATGGATGAGGTGCATATAAGAAACAAAATAACTAAATATTATACAAATAGGTAATCTAGAACACATACCAACGTTAGGGTTCTGAAATAGACAACAAACATGTACACCACCACTCTCACTGCTATTTCAACATGCAAAAATATGCAATAGCCATAACTATGACACACCCCATTTATGGAATCCAAATCCCCCATTGGACCCATTCTCATTATCAGGTTAAAGTCATTCCTTTTAAAACTATCCTCCACTACCAGGATATTAATAGGTATACACCCATGCCAAAAGAAAACTAAAGGGAAAAAAACCAAGCATGATTTTAAGCATTCACACATAGTTCTCTTGTAAAGTCACAACAATAATAGGGATCTATGATATCCCCTTAAGTACTAGAACCAAACCAAGCCAAAAAATACCAGCTTCACATGGAATCTGACTCACAAAAAAAAACCACATAGCTAGATGTGACATCCCCATTCATGTAACCCCAAAAATCTTATTACATAGAAATAATACATATCACAAGAATGAAGAAATATTTTTCCATAATTATCCAACACAATTCATTAAGTACCTTATTTACACTGGGATAACTAGGGTGATCCCATAGGCTCTCTTATCCATTCAGAATTAGTTTAATCCATCATGTTTACATTATTAACCAGTTTCCATGTTACATACCTTTATAAATGAGACTATCTATAAAACAGATCATCATTAGTGTGCAATAATGGTCTACCAATGAAAACTATTTTTAGTGGGAAAAATCCCATACACATCACAATATAAAAATAAAGGTTACACAACAACATAAACATCATCATTCCCATCCCTTTATTCATTAAAAAGGACTGTTCATTATCATTGTTAAATTTGGTTTCATCTACAACCTGAAGGATCATCATCATACCCACCAGGAATGATGCAAAGTTAAATAGAGGCGAAGGAAACCCATGTCTTTGTTTGATCAAGGATTGATGTTTCCTCCTCGCACCAGGAACTGTGGTCCCATGAGTAGTAGGAAAACACAACAAAGGATGAGTAGGAAGGGATCCATCATGGGCGTGTGACTTGTCTCCTATATAAGGACTTCATTCACATCAAGAGGTATAAAAATAGAATGAGGAATAAGATCTTGGTGATAAATTATCGTTCCAAGAGTTACGAGGAATTTTGTTTCAAAATGATTGAAAACATGTCATAGAATGACCACATGGGTGGTCAGTTTCATAGGTTTCATTTATTAAACTTTTCCTGATTATTAGGAATTTGAAGGCATGGTTGGTGGGATTTGAAATGGAATAAAACTGCACAAAACATGTTTTTTAATATTTTTTAAGGTCAAAGGAGGTGTTAGAGGTAGGAAACTGGAAAGAAACCAGACACCCCATGGTGGCTGATCGGTGGAACCTATTGGTGAGACTGATCAGTGAGATTGATCGGTTGAATGGGTCGGTGGATCTGATTGGTGAATCCGATCAGTGAAGCGGGTCAGTGGAGCTGGTCACTGAAGACGATCGGTGGAGCCAATCGGTGTAGCCGATCTGTGAAGCGGATCAGCGGAGCCGATCAGTATAGCAGATCGGTGTAGCCGATGGGTGAATCTGAGTAGTGGAGAAGATCGGTTGAGTGGATCTGTGAATGGGATCTGTGGAGCTGATCGGTCATGAATATCGGTGGAGCTAACTAGTGAACCCCCTTGGTGAGACTGATCGATGGCATCGATATGTGACACCACGGGGACATGTTTCCACCAATACTGACGCACTGGAACACTAGAATTTGACATATTAATGGACCAGTATTGACTGTGCCATTACATCAGATACCTCTCAGACTATTATCGTCCTTGATAATTAAGAGTAAACCCAAAGAAAAGAGAGGGGTCCGAACCACCAACTCGTAACATACCTCTCTAGGAAAAACCACACAAATTTGTTCCAAGGAAGGAAAAAACATCAAAATCCAGGAACACCTCCCCATAGGTACTACCCCAAACAACCATACGATCCCAAAGGATAACATTTTCCTGAAACATAAATTAGGGGTTCATTCCTCTATGTCATGATACTATCTTCTTTGGCCAGAACTGACTCAGGTGAATGGGTTTAATCACATTTTCATTAATGAATCATGATTGGGAATCATGTTCTCCATTCACCACATATTGGGGATTTTCATGCACATTTACAATGTAAAGGAAAAAAAGAATCTCATAACAAAAAAAGAACATAATTATATAACTATAAGTCACAAAAACAAGAATATCCTGGAAGGATCAGAACAACAACTCAAAAGAGCTCAGGGGACTGGGCACACATCTATTCTTCATGCTCCCATGTACTCTCCTCGAGGCCACTATGCCTCTGAAAAAAACGAACCAAAGAGATGGCCTATCCATGAAGCACCTTCTTCTTTTGATCCTCAGTCCTTACTGGTCACTCCATGAATGTAGTGACATCTGCTATATCCATCTCCCCCTAGTCACTGACATGGGTGTCACTGTATAGATATCGACGATGTTTGGAGATGTGAAAAATGTTATGGATCTTTTCCAACTGAGGTGGAAATGCCATATGATATTCCACCTCATAGAATCACGCTGAAACTTCCAAATTCCTAATGAACCTATGAGAGATATTACTCCCTTTTCCCGGCCTTCATTTCCCACATCGAGGGGAAACCTTCAATAACCCATGGTCTCTAATCATGAATTACAAGGTCTCCTCCTAGGATCGACATAAAACATCTGTCAGAACTGGGCTTCCTTCATCCTCTGACGCACAAGCTAACCCTTCTCTATTGGGATCTGTACTACCTTTGGGCCAAGAACACCTGCCTCCCCAACCTTGGTCCAGCACATAGGTGAATGACATGGCCTCTCTTACAATGTTTCAAATGGTTCAATTCCAATATTAGAGTGATAAATATTATTTTAAGATAACTCAACTATGGTAAAATGGCATACCCATGATCCCCTGATGTCCAAAACACATGCCCATATCATATCCTCAAATGTCTCGATGGTCCGATCTGTCTTCTAATCCGTCAGTTGGTGGAAAGTAGGGATAACTCATTACTAGGTTCCAAATGCATACTGCAATCCCCTCCAGACTCGTGATGTAAACTGTGCATCCTGATCCATGACTATGGACCTCGGAAATCCATGTGACTTCCCCACCTCGTCTGTTTATATCTATGTTAAGGTATCCACCGCACTTTACTCCTTGAGCTCTAAGAAGTGAGATGATTTCATCATCTGGTCTGCCACTTCCTAGATGACATAATTGACTCCTTGAACCATGGGTATTCACGAGAAAACATACATGGAGATGTCATCCCACTTCTACTTTGGGACATCTAAATGTCACAAAATCCCTCCTGAGACATTGTGTTCACCCTTCACCTACTGACACACTAGGAACCCCGACAGAAACTCTTCCATTCTCCAATTCACCCCTAGAAACCAAAAAAGATCCCTCCAGCCTCAGTACTTCATAAAAACTCTTGGGTTTACCTCTAGAGGTGAGTTATGAAACTTAGAGAGAACTACCTAATGCATCCTATCTCGGACAAACAACTTCTCATGGAAAAGAATCTAATATTTACCTTTCTTTGACCACCCTCCCAGATTATTTACCTTATCAACCTAATCGCTCATCACTTCAATCTCTGAGTCTCCCCACTAAGGCTGCTCCACCTGCTGGAATAGAGAGGACTTCACTGTGATCTAAATCATATAACCTCTACAATCATCCACCCTTGTATCTAGGTGTAAGGCATCCAACTTTTCCGTCTCCATCCATGAATCCACATATTCATGAAATTCTTCCCTATGCAACTTCCTACTCAAGGAATCAACCACAATGTTCCCCATACCATAAATATAATATATCCCATGGTCATAGTCTAAAAGAAACTCCACCCACCTTCGCTGTCTCTAGTTCAAGTCCTACTAGGGTAAAGATATTCCTAAAACTCATGTCATCTATGACGATCACAAAGTGCTCCCCGATGAGGTAATTCCACCAAAAAATCAATGAAAACACTACTATTACATGATCTAGGTCATGTATGGTATAATTATGATCATGAGGACATAAATTCCTAGACCCATAAGAGATCACTTCTCACTAATTCATTATCACACACCCCAATCCAAGACCAAAATAATCAATAAACACCTCAAAAAACACCCCTTCCTCTGGAAACCTATGCGTGGGAGCACTGAACAACCTTTATTTTATATAGCTGACAGCTACTCTACACTTCTCACTCCACACGAAGTCCTGATCCTTTCTAGTAAATGCTATCAATGGTTATAAAACTTGAGAGAAGTTGGGTAAAAACCTCTGATAATAGCCTTCCCGTCCCAGGAAACTGTAAACCTCTATCACATTCTTGAGTTCCTCACAAGAAAAAACTACTTCACCATTGGTGGATCCACAACTACCCCTTGATGAGACACCATATGTCCATGAAAGTTCACTTATCATGTCAATAACTTTCGCATGGACACATTCTAATATTGCTGGTGGTGTCGAAATATTTCCAAGACCATCATGAGGTTCTCAGTATGCTTCTTGTATGAACTTGAGTAGATCAAGATGTTGTAGAGGTACAAAATGATGAAATAGCATAGAAACTCATAGAAAACGGAGTTCATGAGCCCTAGGAACAAAATAGGTGTGTTAGTAACACCGAACAACATCACTAGAAACTCAAAGTGCCTATACCTGCACCTGAATGATGTATTTGGGATATCACCATCTTTCACCCTTAACTGTTGATACCCAGACTATAGATTGATCTTATAGAACCAACATGATCGTCGTAGCTGTTCAATATGATTGTATATCCCCAATATAGGGTAACATTTTATGACTATTACCTAATTCTGTGTCTGGTACTTTGTACAAAACCTGAGACCACCATTTGTATTCTTTGAGAGCAAGACAGAATCACCCAATAGTGACATGATGTGTCTAACAAAACCCTTCTTTATCAGAGCTTCAATATGGATCCACAACTCCTGCCACTCATAAAGCGCCAACCAATAAGGTTCTATTGATATTGGATTTGAACCAGGATGTACGTATTTCCCAAACATAACATCACGTCGAAGGGGTAGAGTAACAATCACCCTAGATAAAATATCTAGGAACTCTTTGATAACTCCTATAACATCCATCATCTTAGCATCCCCTGATTCAACTGACATCTTAGCCAACATAAAAAGAAGAGGCTCCACACACTAGCTCCCCACCTAATAACTCCATTCACAAACAAAATCCCCACGAAGACCATCCTCGTCAGAGAACATAACTACTCTCCAGAAGTATTCGATAACATCATTCACATAATATATCCAGTCGGTGCATAGGATGACATTATATGGATGCATTTGCAGCAAAAAGAGATCCCCACTAGACTGATACAACACCAATATCCACCATAATCCTTGAAAAACATCAAACAACCTGTTTTGACCCCAAACAGGCGTAATAAGAACTAGGGTAATGAAGGGTATCTCTAAGTCTAGGCCCCAATCATGGGGTAGTCCAGGTGTAACAATGGAGTTTGAATCCCATGAATCCACAACAGAACATTATGGAGTACTGAAAAAGCTCATCGTACCTTGAACGACCTTTAGCCCTACTGGAATTTCTATATCAATAGCATGAAACTTCCCACACCCAGATCCTCTTCTCCTCGGAAGTCAGATACCTCCCCAACCATGCCATAGTCAAGGTCCCTGAGAAGTTCCAAATGTTTGTCCACATCTGACACTATCCATCCTTGGTGGAGCGAGAGATCGTTGTCCCTACTACTGCTAAAATGGTCTTGGTAGAAACTGCTACTGTTGAGGTGGGCACTGAACCTACCCATACCCAATTTACTAAGCTCAAATTGGGCACCAACATTGGATGTTCCCAAAATATCTACAAGAAAATCACCTCGATCCCAGGCCCATGGAGAAAGGGTGAGGACTGGGAGACTTAATCTAGAACTGCTGGGCCATTATCCCCACCATTATAAACCTATAAGGCCCTGATACTAGAGGTCTGCTGCTATAGGCCTTCCCCATTGATGAGATCAATAGGTTTCCCTCTCATGGAATGACATCCAGCATCTTCATCCTCTCTACTGCCTCACCCATCATCTGAAATTCCATGTACGTCAGTAGACTGAATGGAGTAACAATATACTAAAGGGAAGGTCAGAGTGCCTCCACTAAGCTTCATGCCTTCGAATCCTCATTTCGGAAGAGGTATGGAGGGAAATGAAAGATATCCTTGAAAATTATCCCCCACTCCCTTACTGACATATTCCCTTGCTGTATGAATAGTATATATTTCCTATTTTCATCCTTAATCGTTGAGGAATGGAATTCTTACCAAAACTCATTCTCGATGTCAGTCCACAAAACCTCATTCTCCATCATGTCTCCAAGGTAAAGTGTACACCACTGATGGGCTGCTCCCCCATCTGACTATCTACCAACAGAACCCAATAATCTCTCGAATCATGGATCAAGGTAAATGTAATCACTATCCCCTAAATCCAAACCTTTTTCTCCAAATCGGAATCACTTCCCTCATAAATATCAAGGGTCTTCCACTATAATGAACAAAGAGACATCTCCTAGTTGAAATCCTCTTCCTCCCACTCAATACTCTGCTCATCTACCTAATCCAACTCATGGGCCTCAATCTCCTAGACTGTCGTGTACTTATTTTATGTTCCACGAATGCATGGTAATCAAAGAATTCTTTCTCCTGAGAAGTATAAAAGATTATTTTTTATTTTTTCTTAATCTTTTTATTTATTTTAAATTCCCAAAACACCAAAGATACACAAGAAAACAAGTCATTATGATGCATGTGCCTTTCTTACGGTCTCTACCTTGAATTTAGTGTAGCCTCACCTTGTCATTCGATAGGCCTAGAGCCCTTTCATTGGATCACAAAGGGCCCTAAAATATCATGTCCTAGCCGGTCTTCCCTTTTCTACATAACACACCAAGATTTATTATCATTGTTTCCATATGATCCCATGAAATACTATTTTTGACTAATCATGAAATCCATATTATCTTTCAACAATCACCTTTGATACCATTCTTTCATGACCCACCTTCACAAAGTTGAGGGAAGGGACAAAAAAAATTTAGACCCTTCCATATTCATTTTGAAGGAGAGATAATGATCCACAACCCCCACCTTAAATAGGCCCCAGAGTGGTGATTAACCCCAAGGGTATGGAATCTCACTTAATGTAGAAAGAATTACATTTTTATAGAACAAGATCAGGACATAAGATGGAAAATTCCAGACAACCTCAATGATTAAAAGTAAATTTAATGAAAAAAACAATTCTCATACGCATGTTCTAAATAATGTGAAACAAAGAATAAGAAAACTATGAAAGGATGGACCAAAATAAATTATATGAAGAAACAACAATTTTCTCGATGTAAAATCATGTATGGTCCAGCACAGTCCTCAATGTCCTCTTGGAAACCTAAAAAACGTTTTATATATGCATGGTGAGTATACAAGTATACTGAGTAGGGAAAACCAAATGCTCTCATGCACAAGTGGGGATGAATTCTAATTCCTTGTGAGAAAGACATGGTAACCAAAACACCTAACAAGGAAAACTACCCACCTAACCTCACCATGGAATGCTTCCCAAATAATGAAAACCAATAGAATAATATAAATAGCACATCAATATTTGTGTACTATGCACCTCTTGAAAACTAGTTATATAGAACATCCTATGCATCAGTCCTTCCCCATAGATCCCACTGCAGTCCCACACAACCCACAACAACAACCATATGGGCCTTCCCAATAGTACGTTCATCCATCCCACAAAAACCTAGGCCACAAAAATCACACATAACCACACCTACAGACCCATGGTCCATAACAACCACCACCACGCCAGAAGTCACCTAGGCTAGAATGACCACTGCCATCCCCAAAGACACATGGGCCTCACCCTGAAGACACTTGGGAAAACAACTAACCCGCACACACATGGGAAAACCCCCAGAACACCACCATGCCAAAAGAGTCATGGGAAATAGTAATATTTAGGATTTCATATCCTTCCCGATAAATCTTGGGATACCTGAGAGAGGGAGAAGAAAGGAGAAAATAACCGACCACTCATAAGAATTTTTGGAAAAACACACTCCCCATGAGATGGGGGTGTTTGATATAAATTTTTAAGAATGTTTGGGTGAGTATAAGAAACATAAGAACTAAATATTATACATATAGGTAATCTATCACTCATCCCAACCTAAGGGTTTTGAAACAGACAATCGACTTGTACACCACCACTCTCACTATTATCCCTACATTCAAAAATACACAACAGGCATAACGAAATCACAACCCATTTCATGAAAACCAATCCCTTATTGTACCCATTCTAATTTTCATGTTAATTTGGTTCCATTTAATATTTTACTCCCCTACCAGTCTACTAAAAGGAATATCCACAATCCAAAACAAAAACGGATGGAAAAATGGCCAAGCATGATTTTAAGTTTTCACATCTAGTTCTCCTATAATGTAACAACAACAAAAGGGATCCATTATATACCTCTAAGTATTGGAACCGTTTCATGTCCCAACATATTGGCTCTATATGGCCTCCGATTCACAATCCTTCAACTAGAAATCTAGAGGTCCAACCCCATTCACGTTAACCCGCAAAGCATCAGACAACGAAACCATACATTTTATTAGAACGAAGCAAGATGTTTCCAAAATTAATCGACACTATTTATTAATTACCTTCTTTACATTTTCTTCACTAGGGTTATCACACTGGTACTTTTTCCCATTAGTTATCCATTTAATTAACCGTATTTATGTGATTAACCAATTTCCATGTTACATCCATTTGTACCCAAGATCATCCAGAAAACAGAGCATCATTAGTGCCCAAGAAAGTACCCCAAATAGGCAAGATTTTTATAGAACATAATACCATATAGTTTCCAACATAAAAAAGGTAACACAACAATGTCAACATCACCGTTCACACCCCATTATTCTTTAAAAAGGTTCCTTCAATATCTTTGTTAATGTTGGTTTCATCTACGTCCTAAAGGATCAACATCATACCCACCCCACATTATGCACAATAAAAGTGATACTAAGGAAAAACACCTACTTAGATATTCAAGGATCGAAATTTCATCTTAGAGCCAAGAACTGTGGTCACATGAGTAGCAAGAAAGACTCCACAAAGGCTGAGCGAAAAGGGCACCGACATGGGCTTATGACTTGTCTCCTGAGGAAGGAATTCAAACACATCCAAAAAGAAAAAAAATAGACCAAGTAAGAATATATTGGTGATAAACACCTGATCCAACAGTCAAGAGATATGTTGTTTGAAAGCGATTGAAAAACATGTCTTAGATTGACCAGCTTGGTGGGTTGTTTCTCATGTTTCGTTTATCAAACCGCTCATGATGGTTTTGAATTTAATGGCATGACTGATGGGATTTAAACAAGATTAAAATTTCCCGAAACATGGATTTTAATAGGTTTTACTGTAAAATGAGGTCTTATGAGATAGAAACTGGAATGAAACCCAATACTCCACGGTGGCTGATCGGTGGAGCTGATCGATGAGATCGATTGGTGGAATGGATCAGTGAAGCTGATAGGTGGAGATGATCGGTGAATATGATCAGTGGAGTTGATCAGTGAAGATGATTAGTGCAATGGATTGGTGGAGCTGATTGGTGAAGTTGAAAGGTGAAGTGAATCAGTGAAGATGGTTGGTGGATCAGATTGGTGAAGCTGATCGGTGGAACGGATCAGTGAAGTAGATTGGTAAAGGTGATTGTTGAAGTAGATTGGTGGATCTGATCGGTGTGGCTGATTGGTGGAGTGGATTAGTGAATCATGTTGGTGGAGATGATCAGTGAAGCTGATCAGCGGAGTATATTAGTGAAGCAGATCAGTGGAGTGGATTGGTGAGACCGATAGGTGCCACCATGGTGACACATTTCCACAAACACTGAGGCCCTAGAATACTAGAATTTGACAAAATAATGGACCCATAATGTCTGTTCCACTAAAAAAATCCCTACCATTATCAAAAAATAAAATCTCAAATAAAAAATAGAAGTTTTATTTTAATTTCATTAAAAACATTGAACTTTAATATTAAAACTTTGATTCCCTTTTGTTCATAAAATAATTGTCACACACTCAAAAACACCAAATTTGTTTCAATTTTATTTTAATTTCCAATTTAAATTTAAAAAAAAAATCTATATTATTAAAAATTAAAACTTCACCATAAATCCTATACCAAACGAACTCCTGTTTGTAATTATTTCAAAAGAAAGAATGAAAAACACACACCTATTTCAAAGATAGAAAACCCCATCACTGTGAGTTCTCAATTATTTTATCAATCCACAATAAATATATTATTACACACCTAAAACCCAAAATCAATTTTTTGTACTCAATTATTAATTTTCAAAAAATCACTTAAGAACCAATTTTAAAATTTCACAAATTTGTTTATTAAAACAAGCCTAAAAATCCATTAGTAATGGTTTTATTTAAATAAAAATGATTTGAAAAATATTTTTGTAAATTTAAAATATAATATATTATCCATGAAATACATTTCTCAAACACAAAATACTTACATTATCCATAAAAATAAAATCAACATATAAAAAAGAATCCTAAATTTACGACATGAAATAAGTAATCACATCTATATGTGATCCAAAAATAAAAGGGACGAACACAAAATTTATGTTTTTTAGAATCTATGCATGGTTTAACAATTCAATTTGGTTTATTGGCCCCTAACTCTTCAACATTCATTGGGATACCAATACAAAACTATGAACATAGGATCTATATGGTGTACCAGACCATGATTTCTAACCATGTACCTTTAGTAACTCTCCCATTATCACTCTATAACACATAAATTATCAATAAAACCCACATAATATAAATAAAATACATAAAATAAAATTTAAATGAAAAAAAAATCAAAAGAAAACAAATCCAAATTAAAAACATAAAATTAAAAATTCAACCTTGCCATCCGTAGTAACTAGAGGATTGTAATGAGAATGAGAAAGCTAGAATCTCCCAAAACCTTCTTTATCACGTCTCAATGGTTGTAACTCCAAAATTATGACAATTATAAAATAATATATGGTTCAACACACAAAATTGTCCATTTAATAAACTATGTTATGATTCCATTTTTTTAATGAACCAACCAAGGAATCCCTTAAACCTGGTAGCTTAGTTGGCCCACAAAATAACCCATGGTTTCTTCCCAATCACCTAGTTCTAGATACAAGAACTTGGGAATATATAACATATAAAGGAAATAATTTATCCAAAAAAATATAAAATCAAAAAAATAAAATTATCTATAGAATCTTAGATGACCCGCCCATAGGATTATAGACATGAAAGAAAAAAAAAGGTACTCTCTGAAAAACATAAACCAAACATGTTATAAATGTAAATTATGTTACATTATATAAAAGAACACAAAAAACCTGATAAAGAAACCCAAGAATCTAATTATGTTTGTATAGGGAAATACATCCATGATACAATATAGATAAACAACTTAACGATACGATAAGAACCACATCCTCATAACCCATAGACACATACCAATACATATTCACCAAGTGTTTGAAAAAAATATAAATTCTTCACAAGGGGATTTCAAATGATCCTGAACATGAACCTATAGTGCATATATATAGTATTGCAAGGTTCCCACTATGTTTCCTCCTAATACCCCATGAATATTCTTAAAATGTAATGGACTTTTAAGGTAGTTTTAAAATATAAAAAAAGTGATCTTTTAACATAGAATTATAAAATAGTATATAACCAAAATGTAATATCATTTCATTTTAAAACCTTAGTTTCCTATTTACAACAAAAATAAAATTTAAAAACATTTTTACATGAATAGAATACTAAAATAGTGAAAATATTTTTAAAACCAAAATAATTTTTTGTATAACAAAATATCTCTAAAATTAGGTGAAAAGAACACAATTTGAAATTTATTTATATATGAGGAAAGAAAACAAACAAAATTTTTAGTCAAAAAATCTATAAGAAAAATTTGAATTATATAAGCAATAAATTAATCCAATAAAAATTGAAGGAAAAAAATGTAAAAAACATCATTAGAGAAAAATTAAATGAAATTGATGGTAAACAATTATCATGGTACTAACCCTATTAACTATGCTCAAGATAGACTCTTATTTTCATATTCTCTATTATTTAATCAAACCATAATCAATATCAAATACTAACCAACAAGGAATACATACCATGAACTATTGGTATTGTGAAACCCTGTATAATGACTATTAATCAAACCTAGAGCCAAAAAGAAGTGAATTCCCTCTTCATAGTGGTGTGGTGACACCCTAAATAGTGTCCCAATAGGTATTATATTTTAGTAAGAGTTGTATCATAGTCCATATATAGAGAGGGAATGTCATTCCTAATGGTATTTTTCATAGTGTCCCCCATCCAGGTCTCTAGTTTCCCTTGATAAGTAAAAAGTGATGTGATTTCACGATATATTAAACCACATAAAGAAAAAAAATATTAAATATTCTAAACCTCATTTTTAATAATACCAACGAAAACCCCAGGTTTAATTAAAACCTATCATTCTTGGAAAAGTAAAATCCAAGTGATAATCACAAGTCTCTATAATTATGTTGCAGTTGGGTCTTGATACCACATTAATTACCAAATTACGAAATTCAATAAGAAGTTTCCAAATGGATCTTGAGGTATTAAAACGTTATTTAAACATCATTTATCTGTTTTTAAAACCAAATAACACTTAATACTTTGAAAAATATTTTAAATTATAAATGAACTCCATTACATGACACACAAAATAAAAGAAGGCAATGAGAAACTCATAAAACCATTTTTAATGTCACTACACTCATAAGAATCAAACCATATAATGAAAAACATAAATCCATAATCATAGAAAAAATATAAATCATGATTAAAACCCCATTTAAAACCACAATTTAATTATGTAACCAACTTTAATACCAAAGTTTTTTGTTTTATAGAACATTTAAAATTGTAATTCCTATGAGTCAATAATTTAAAATATAAATTTACTTTATGAATCATTTTTTCATTTTATCAAACGATTATGGGGATCTAGAAATCACTTTTTGAATTAAATGAAAAAATTCAATTGAAATCCCATTTAAATACATGAAAACCCGAGAAAAAGGATAATTTATTATGAATTTTATCATTTATATAAGACCAAATCCATAAAATGAATACAAATAGATATTTAGTCAAGTATTTCAAATTTAGGTCATTTCATGTAGATCCACCTACCACAAACCAAAGAAAACTCATCACCTTCGATGAACAATTCTACAGGAGGGATACAAATAATATTTTCAATCCCTAGACACAAAAAAATGATAGAAAAATCACACACCATATAATTTGAAAACCATTTCCCATAAGTTCTAATAAGAATGAAATTATTCAAATTAAAGAGTTAAGGAACAATGTATTGGAGATGAGGTATTTATGATGTGATTTCATGAAGAACAAGAGAAATATATACCACTAAATCTATAGAAAGAGAGGGGAAGAGGAGGTTGTATAGTGTAATGGGACTAGGGATTTTTTGAGATAGAATATAGAGTGGTAAAGGAATAAATTACAGAAAATATTCTTTAGTAATTTCAAGGATTTTAAAATCGGGTGAGATCTGATGGTTTACTAAATCATTCCCCAAACATGTGAGGATTACAATAATCACCAAGAAACTAGAAAGACCAGCTAAATAGTTAGTAAAACTATGTTTCAAATTTGGGATGAAATATTATTAAAAACTATTTGGTGACTTAAATTCCCATAAAATTATTTATACCAATAGTGAGAAAGTCATGCATTGGTAACCTTACACACAAAATGAGTGACAGGGCTTATAATAAATTTTTGATGTTTTGGATCCAACAATGTGAAAACTGTGAACAAAATTTATGTGTGACGATTAATAAGTTGTAAAATCCCCTTTGTGAGGGTCCTAATATGCTTCTTTGGGTGAGTCTTCTCAGATTTTTAAGGAACCTGGTTTTCTACCTCATCGATGTTACCATTGTTTGCATACCTCAGTAGGTCACACCACTGCTCCACCCTCACATTATACTACTTTTCTAATGGAAAGATCTAGAGTAGTAGTAATAATTATGTTTTTGGATGTGTTTTTTTGTGACAGTATGTGCTTTAAGAATTATACCTTAGATGAAGGTTTTGGTTTTTTTATTTTTATATCTTATTATCAATGGAGATTTGTTTACATCTTCTCAAGGGTCGATCTATTTGATTCATGTCTGGTGGTGTTCTAATTTGTTGATTTATTGGTTTTATTCTTGTTTGGTTTTTGTTTCTACCATAAGTATTTATATCAACATTATACTATCAAAGTTTCATTCTTTCTAATGAGATTATATCACTCTATATGGGTGGTTTAGTTGTTTTTTTTTTGTTTTTTGGGGGTTGTTGACAACATGGTGGGATATTTTATAGAGGCTTCCTCAGAATTTGATAGTTGTCTAGTGTGGTAGTTGGATGGCGATGAAGTAAATTTTGAGGGATATATAAAATAATATTAGTGAGTTATGATGATGATGGCTGACAACTTGACTTTGGATGATATAGTGAGTCCTGATCATTTTGTTCTCATTTATAGTGAAATATTTTAATTTTGAACATTTAATTTAGGTTCTATTTTTTTTTGTTTCCCTCCTCATGTCTATGTCACCTCTTAAACATAAAAAATATCTTAAAAATCAAGCCAAAAAAAATTTCATCCATTAATATATTCATTACACATGGGTTTAATTATAGGAAAAACTATATTAAGGATAAATAAAACTATAACAATAATAATAATTCACAACAATAAAACTAAAAAAACAATAAATATTATATTGAAAATAATAATTAATGACCTATTTATAATTTATTATGAAAAATAATTAATGTATAGTGAAATACATGTAATTAAGTAAATAATTAATGATTTTATGTTTTATATCAATTAGTTTCCCTGTAAATAATTTTGATTGAGAAACAGTAATGAAAATACGATTTTATTTAATTTTTTTAATTTTAAAATCTATATTTTTGTGGAAATTTTTTGACCATGATATTTTCTTAATAATATTAATAGTATCACATATTTATTCAAAATTCTACATTTCAAAATTTTTATTTATTGAACATTTATATTAAATTTTTAATATTATTTTGACGTTGTTTAAAATATTTCTATACAATATTAATAGATTTTATCTATTTTATATTAAATGATGAATTATTATATACTCATGTTTTATTTCATATTTAATGCGAGTGCATAAAACCCATAATAACATACTATTTAAAGGATATATAAAAGTGTCTAGTAGGTTTCATACTTGTTCACATGGATTAATTTTTTTGATATTTTAATCATGAATAGGTGAATTAAGATTACATTATTTATTATTATAATACAAATCATGAATATCTTATATTATAGGACAAATAAATCATAAAACGGATTAAAAATTTGGAAATTTTTCCTTTAAATTTTTATTAAAATATATATTCTTGATGTATTTCTAATTTTTTACAGTATTTTTAACAATAACAGTTATAATGATTAATGTTAAGTGAAACTAAACATAATTATTTTAACAATTTTCTTATTATGGATTATTATTATTAAAATATAATTTATAATTAAAGAGATTTAAATTTATAATATATAAATAATTCTACAAAATAATTTTACTCTTTTATTATTTCCTAGATATTGAATTTTTATTTTAGATTTTTTTATATCCAAGAACCAAAATATGGTGCTTAAAATTAATGATTAGTCAATCAATGTAATGTATCAAATTTTATATACCAATGGCACAAGCTAAATTTTTTTATTTTATCATTATATATTAAATATAGATATAATGGGGTTTTATTTTTATAATTTGTATGTCATATGATACTATGTTATCGGGACACATGGATTACATTAGAGAAAAAATAGGAACCATACTATTACAAAACATACCTAAATTGTTATTTATGTGATGGCATAATGCTTTTAGTTATTTGTATATATTCCCAAATTTATATTTAAAGAGACTTATAAATAAAAAACAAAATCTCAGACATATATTATAATTTTTTTAATAATTAACTATAATGAACCCATAAATCTATAAGTTTAGTTAATTTGAGAGATTAGTTACATACCAAATAAACATTAACATAAACAAAATAAAATTTATTCTGATATGCATAATGTTATACTAAATACAGAAGTTCATTTATAATTACAAGGGATACCCTGGGACATACATATAAAATAATAAGGAGTTGTAAATCATCGTAAGTGAATAATCTGGGTAAAACATGATGATGAAGTGATACATATGGTTCATGAGATATATCATGATATTGTAAAATATTATGACAAAATTTATATTTATATGTTATTTTAAATATAATAAAATAAATTAAAACATGATTTCACAACCTTAAGATAATCCACATTGAAATGATATCATAACAACATGATAGGTTAATTATTTGTGTACCATATCGTATAACCTGAGATAAATACACCACCCAATGTATTATAAGATGTGTAATTACAATCCCAACTATAGTATCATAATTGTTACAAGGATATGTGTTCCACATGTGAAAAATAAATCATATATAAATCATAAGTATGAGAAAACCTATTATTAGAGAATGAGTTACATAATTTTTTCTCAAAGAATAACCAATATGTATATAATAAAGATTCCAAAAAAAATAAGAATAATGATTTTTAGAAGTTTATATTTTTATTAAGAATCATAGTTACCTAAAATTTATTTCATGTGATGAAAGAATTCATAATAAAAGAGTAGAGAATTAGGTATTGAAATTAACCACTAAAATGAGGTTTTTAAATTAATACCATTACTAAATGAATGAACAACATGTTTTACTCATAACCATGAATAAAAAATAATTTTTTACCTCAAATTTTTAATTTTTTAAATATAATAGGAGGTGAATAATTGATGTTATAGACACATTAAAAGGAATAAGAAATATAAAAGTTAATTTTAATCAGATCTAATTTAAAGAATATATTTGGAATGGAACATGAAAACTTTTATATCCCCTTAGAATAAAGAGAAAATGAGTTATTTATATAAATAAGGAACTTATTTAATGAATCAATAAAAATTAAATGTTAATATAAAAAATAAAAATTGAGGTATGGATAATGAAAGTTTCACAAATAATAAAAAGATGGTGCTTTGAGAGTTATCTTACATTAGATCATTATATTCACGGTACACGCATCTAAAGTATTACATAATCAAATTAAAATTGTTAAATAGATCATTTTTAACCATTTTATTGAATATTTTATCTTTTATATTCATTTTTAATCATTTCATTAAGGCATTTTTTTCATGTTCACCATTATGAAGATATTTATTTCATAGTTTTGAGGTTGTTTTGGATTAAAAATAATAATCAATGATCTTGTAAAATTAGTCTTTAAATTTATAAGTGCATCGGTATAGAATATTTATCATTATAGTAAAAAAACTCATATATTTCAATAGATTTTCAAAAATTATTTCCAATTATAAAATGTGTCTTAATACTCTTATTTGGGTAGGTTAAAATTATTATGTTAATTTATTGTTAATATAATTAATATTATACCCATTTTCTATTTTTATAATTGTATTGAAGTCGTAAATAATATATTTATTTATTAAATTAATTTTTAAAAGTATCCATTGGAGGCGGTGATGGATGATTTATAACATTATCCATGTAGGTGGGTGAAACCGGCCAGGTTGGAATAAATTCAATAAAAACCATAAAATGAATTTTATTAGTTATATGATTATATAATTCCCATAACAGTATATATATATTTATAATTTCATGAATCTTTATTTTTTTTAAATTTTTTGAAATATGTGGAAATAAATAACGAATGAAGAAATTATATGAGCATAGAATCATTAATCATTCTTCTTGACGTAAAATCCTTAGGGTTAAACCTTATGGCATCTACGGATGGTATTTTGATAAGATCATTCCCTTCAAAAAAATTAATGAGGGACATAGAAATTGTCTTTTTGTATATATTATTCAAGGGAATATGATGACCTCTTAGACACTAATTTGATCAACATTGAGCATAGAATATATATTTTTCGGTTTAATATCTTTTCACTTGTCATAGGTTTAAAATTTAATGATATAGGGAAAATAGACTTGGAGCCCTTTTTAGACACATAGTGAGACCAAATATTTATTATATATTTTTGGTTTTTAGTAACATTTCCATGTCTTGATAATTTTTTTTCCAACCATTCGAGTTCTAGGATAAACCATATTGATGTTTTTAATTTTGGACCTTATAATGTTTCATGACATGAGCATGGTATCTCAAGCATTTTATAATTTCTATAGGAAACCATGTAACTTTGATTTTCAGGGGCAGTGGAAATTTCACGTTTATCACGTGGTTTTACAAACCATGTATCGAAGATATGTGACCTCATCAAAACATTTAAAAATAGAAATTTTCCGATTTTCACTTGAAATTTTTTATTTCTAACTCTTGTAATTCTTTATTATCCCAAACTAACCTCTCCATGGATATATAGTATATTATCCCTTTGGATCCTTGATATTTACCCTTTATTATCAATGGATCTATTCATAATACGTGTCATTGTTTTTACAATATCCTCCCTCATATCAAGAAATCACATATATCTATTTTCACCATGTTTCATTTAAACGTGTTTGGGGTTTTATTTCCATATCTATAGAGTTTAATGGGGGAGATGTTTATTCTTTTATATCATGGAATATATCATTATTTTTCAAACCTTTATTCGTGAGGATGGATATTTTTCCTCCTTAATTAATGAATATTCATATAAAAATGGTTATAATTTATAAATTACATGATCCTCTCTTGTATTTATTTAATTATTTTTTGGAAATTGAATTATTGTTTATATCATAGAACATAAAATGGATTTTCAAATTGATTGTTCTTTTAAAAGAACATTTTTTAACCCTATGTTCATGATAAAATACCTCATATGTGATTTTGAATCAGAAATTTATTTCCAAGCATGGGAGTGATAATCCTTCACTGTATGAATGTTTTATAATTTTCGATCATGAAATTGAAATTGTTTTAGGAAAACATGACACATTGGTAGCCTTGGCAGCATCAATTTATAATAATATAAAACCTTATTGAGTGTCACTATCTATGGTAATTAATTTTTTATATTGATAAACTTTCGTAGAAATAAATATTGGTAGGATTCACATTATGCATATCTTATTGTAACTTCACATGTCCGATTATGTATTCTCATAGGGTAGATTCCACTTTTTTGTGGGTTTATACATGAAAATATTGTTTAACTTTAAATTTATCACGTCTTTATAATTTATTGTATCCATATATAACATTATATATTCTTTCATGTAGTTCACCATGTACTTGTAATATACATAGTTTATGTGAATTTTAGATTCTTTTATGAAGCCCAACGGCTTTTTTACAAACTGAATCTATATTTTAGATTATTTATAAACTATATTTGGTTTAATGTTATAACTATTTATTGCAAGATATTTGAATTTGAATAGATTATTTTCTGGTATCCTATTCAACATAGTTCCCACACCCTTATTTCTTCTATTGACAATTTATAGCCCTGTTTTTAGAGGGTCTTGGTAAAGGGATTAGTATCACGTGATATGATATCATATTTTAGTTATTCTTGTTCTAATAGTGGTTTGGGATTATGATGACAGATAGTCACATGGAAGATTAATCTTTCCCATGTTTGATTTTATTTCAGGTTCACCCTTTATGGATTTTCCTTTTATGTATCATAAAAGTGTATCATTATTCATCATTATACCATGGTTACAATATTTTTTTAATAAATGATACAATTTATGATATATTTTTGGGTGAAATCATTCCCACTATTTTATATGATTGTACCTTTGTTCATGTCCCCATACCATGGAAATTTGGAATGTGCTTCAGGAATTTTGTCACACCATATCATGTGACATGGGAATTTGAACAAGTTTTATTTAGTTAAAAATGATATAAATTTAACATATCTAGAAGAAATTATGTTTATTCTTCTTAGGGTCAGTTAAAATATTGGTTAGATTAGATATAGTACAACCTAGTTCTAAATGAGTATGTTACTAGTTGGATCTTGATAATAAGCTTTCATGATTCTACTTCAGTTACCAAGGGTGGTTTGAATTTATTTTCTATTTCAAGTTTTCCAAGAGTTATAGTTTTATTTGATGACTTATGATCCTCATTAGATTTTTTCCATGGGTTTTATCCTAGATTTTTGTATATAATAGGCGTCGAATCATGTTGTCATGTAAATTTGGATTGTTTGAAAACCATTTATTTACAAGGATCTCTGTTTTGAAAGCATTAACACGGTTGTGGAATTCATAGAACACATCCTTCATCCATGTATCTAGGTCAAAAATGAATCAAAATTAATTATTTTTTATTAAAACTTAGTATTCCTATATTATTTTAGTGACACTCAATGACGTGGAAAATAATCAAGGTAGCTCATGGCTTATGAAGATATTAAGATTCAGTTTGAGTAAATTTTATTGCACAATTTCATTCTAAAGGGGTGGAATAAAATGTTTATTCTGTGAAAATATATTTCATGAAAATAAATTTTGATTGAAAATAGAATCATTATTTATTTCATCTGAAGTTGTAAAGGGTGGGTTGTCACATTTCTAGAAAAAATCATTGTTTATTTACCTTATACTCAAGAAGAGTAATTGTTTTTTGAAAGGGGATTGATAAATTAAAATAGGATCCCTAATTTTATGGAAAATAAACCCTATAATTAGGATAATGGATTATATTTAAATTATTTCATGTTGAGATAATGTAATTGTAGATGAAAATGAATTGGATTTAATGTGATTCCTTAAAATGTTATATGGTTTCCTCTTTTAATTTTGGAGTTTTTAAAGTTTATCTCTTTGAATCATTCTCTAATTTTATAAAAGTCATAATCCAGGAATATTTAAAAACCCTTTTTAGAAATGTTTTCGGAGTTTTCGAAATGAAATATATTTTGAAATATTTTTCTACCCAATTAGTGAGCTTGTTTTTATACCTCACCAAAATTTAATTTCTTTATTTTTAATGTTTATGTTTATCCTAGAACTTTATTACCTTTAGGGGTATATGATGTTCTATAATGAACATAACCGGATTGATTTATCATCCTGTGTGATATAAGTGTGTCTTCAAAATAGGAATTGAGTTTGGGTTTGATGATTTCCTTGATATAGGTCTTTTTTTATCTATTTGGTATTTTTTAGAAATTTAATGGAGTGTCATGTATTTTATTTTCTTGTGATGTTCTAGTAGTTGATGTTCTTGAGGTAAATCAAGAATATTCTCTTTTGTGGATCGATAAGGGAACCTTTAATGTTTGGTTAGATATATGGGTCATTAACCCCTTTCATTCCTATTTTTCCAATATTAATATGGAAGAGTGGAATCATGGTTGTATCATGTGAATGGTTAATGGATTCATTTGGGACAACATTCTATATTCATAGGGTGGTTGAATTTCTGGTATATCCTTGTTTCATTGTGATCTTCGATATCATTCATATAATACTTCCTTTAGAGTATTAGTCATCTTGATTTTCTTTATTCCTTGTTAAATATTTTCACTTTGGAATTATTATTAAATGTTATAGAATTATGGATAATGTTTTTCCATGGTTTTAGGATTTTTTCCCTAGACTTGTTGAGTCTTGTTTATGTTCATGGGTATTAGGAATTAGTTTCATGAAAACATTGGATGAGAGGTCCATTGGTCAAGTAGGATTATCAGTTTGATAGTAAGGACCACAAGGTTGTGATTTCTAAACCCAGATAAATATAGATTTAGTTTCATTACCCAAGACTATATCATTTCCTGTATTATTGATTCATGTTTTCATTTAACTCATTTATTTATTATGTGGGACTTGGTGGGTCTCGTGATATTTAATTTGAGCTTACAAAGATCATTGGGGTGGTTTTACCAAATGATCTATTGAATGATTCATTTGGATAATGTATTTTTATAGGATTGACTTAGTTTTCAGTTAGGTTTTTTCAACTTTTCTGAGAAGGTATGCTTCCTCTGGTTATGGGTGGAGAACTTTGGGGGTTTTTTAGTTCTTAATCTAAATCCATATACTTATAATTTATTTTCTCTTCAGGTTTTTTAGTCTCTAATGGTCTCACCATTTGAGATTGAATTTCAATTGGGGTGACACATATGTTATGTCGATATTTTAGTTTGATTCTCTTGTTGGATAATCTATAACCTATGAAACATTTAAAAGGTTTTAATTGGTGTCACATTTATCTTTCAGGTTGGATCCTGATAGTCTTTTTTGTGTCTTATCATTGTCTTGGTGAGGCCTTGGAAATAGTGTTGGGATAAGTATTAATGATTGAAAATGGGTGATGGGTTCGGTATTTCACTAATTACTCCTTTATTAAGGAATCTATCTCAAAAATACCTTGAGTTGATAATAGTTGTACAATCCCCTCGAACATAGTGATACTACAACCTTATGATTGAGATTAGGATATAATTAGATCATGGGTACATGAAGTGTACTATTACCTAGTTGAAATTTATCTAATGATAGAAAACCCAAGTTATGTGATTTTTAGATCATTGATTTTGATACTATAAAAACTATTATATTTGGATTTATGATCACATTAACATTTAAAAATTCTATATCAATATATGTAATAATTAATCAAAAGAGTAGGGATCATTAGCAATCCTTTTGAAATAATTTTTTCTATGTGTGTATGGATCATGATTGATCATGTTCCTAGATTCTAATCACGATACTTTCTTTAGTAAATCTATTTTGGCTCAAGAAATAAGTTGATTCTAGTTGGAAGTGTTTTAATGAGACATCTTTTGGGGGGGGGAGACATCAGGTTTTTGGTTTCATTCTATTGATAGTTCCTTGATTCATTGATAGTGGTTTGTTCTTTTGATTTTCATTATTTTGGGGTTAAAATATCAAGAATATATGACCATTTAGTACATGAACATAGGCTTATCAGGATTTGATGGGGTTCTAGATATCTATTTTACCAGCATGGATTGATCTAGATGGTTGTAGACATTATTTCATGAAGTCCTTCTATTTATAAAATTATATAAAAGAACCACTTAACAACTAGTTTCATATTATTTTACAATTCATTATAGAATTTCGATAAATAATATTGCTAAATGATAATTATTTCACTATAGAGTCTTAGTGGGGAAGCATATAACATTTTGGAAATTATTTTTTTTTTCATGAGACTGTAACTTTTATTTCCTACCAAGGTGGACTTTAAGGTAGAAAATATTGAATGTTAGGTTTCACGGGATGGGAGTCCCCATGTTGTGATTTAATTTTCAATTTCCCATAGATAACCATAATTTTCATATCATATTTTATGGGAATTATTGATGTCAAATGGAACTCGTCGGAGGTTATCATTTCATTTTATATTCAGATAGATGGATCAACTAGATGAATCATCCAATCCTAGAGGATATGTATTAGGGGTCAACGATAGACTTCATTTGATGTTGGGTTTTTTATCCACCCTAATTTATTATGATTTAGATACACTATGAAGTTTCATATGATATATATTTTGAGTTTATTGACATCATGTATGGGTTTTTGAACATTCTTTAGAAGGGCCAAGTCTTGTTTAGAGAAGATAGGGACAATATGGTTAGTAGGGTAAAATATGGTTGTAGTTTTAAGCCACCAATGTTGTTATGTACTACTACAATTTGTTTCCTTTTTTAAATGAGGTGAGTGATCGATTCTTGCCAAAAAACGAGTTTTTGGGATATATTAATTTAGATACATGTTGTATCTACAACTGGGGTTATGTGGACCTTTCTAGATCATCTAATAACTTAGAGACGTGGCATATTGGTTAGACATACCATTTCATGATAAATTGTTTTACAATGTGTATTATGGTTTCTAATTTAGGAGGTATCATCAAGACCCTTAAGACGATATTAAATGGGAGAATGTTGATAATGTTCCCACGAAATATTTGGTGGTGTAGACAATTTCTTTTACAGATCTCTTATTTATGGAGTTTCACGGTAATTTCTTTTCCTTTGATCCATGAATAATGGAATTGAAGATGATATGGACATGACATGTGGGATGAGGAACCATTAATTACACTATAATGGACTTACCTCAATATGTGTTTGGAATCACGAGTTATTTTTTGGGGATATAATGTTTCATGATGTGGATAATTTTGATGCCCTCCTGGTCACTTATATGATCGATTTTCACATAATTCTCTCTGTTTGGAGGGTTGATGGGATTTTTTGAGTTCAAGGTTAAAAATTTGGGGATTTTCGTTTAACATGATATGAACATGATTTTTACAATCATGTAGTATAACATTGTGGTTTCCAGTGAATGATTCATGGTTTTAGAAAGGATTATATAATAGTACGAGTCCCAAAGAAATTTTTAAATTGTTTGAAATTTTAGATTAGTATATATATCATTTATTAAGAAATTTTTTTCAAATAGGGTGACCATATTCCAAAAACTATTAAACATGGATTTATTATGATAGATTCCACTAAATAGTTGTAGCATGTTCTTGTCCTTATTTAGGAATCTTTGTAACTTTAATTTCATGCGATATTGTCCACCACATGGTTAGTGCTTAAATTTTAAATCTCTTTTTCCAAATGATGTGACTGATATAAAATTTTTATAATGGAAATTTACCTCTTTTTTCTTAATAAATTTTATATCTCAAAACCTCTTAATTTCTCATTAGATGATACAATCATCATTATGGCTTTCTTGGATGTTCTTTTTTTTTCTCCCTAGTGTTTCCTCTTCATTATAGGTAGATCTCTGCAAGGTATGTCTCATATTTTATAACATCTTCTACCTCAAGTAACGAACTATCCTTAATACATTTTACAATTATTCTATTATAACACAACTAGGCTACTATCAGTGGAGATATGTGTTTTTTATAAGGAATTGATGTTTATTCTTATGGATCTTTCCCTTAAGGAATGCATCTCTATGTTTCCAAAATATTTTCTCAATAGTGACTATTTTTACTACATTCATGAGGTATGTGTATCTCTACAAAGGAATTTTCTATTGAATTAATTAATAATATTGGAAATTAATTTGGTTTGTTTTATGATTTTGGTTAATTGATTGTATCATGTCCTAAAATGGAGCTTTTAATTGGGGGTTTCATTAAAAATGTATTTTAGCACACTATAAGATTGATGAAATACCTCAAAGGTGATTTTGACCATAAAATGGTATCTCAAGCATTATAGTGATGATAATTCTCCATGAAAATATTTTTTATATAAAGATCATTATTTTTGATTATTTTTTGAAAACTATCACATTGGGAACCACGAGTGAATAGACTTCTGGACATTACAATCTTCAGTTACTGTGGAACTACTATGGTTTTTTATTTATACCGATACACTGTGGAAGGATTACATATTAGTAGGATTCAAATTTTTCATGTCTTAGTGTTCCTTCTCTTTTCCATGTTTGTATTCTCATAGACTAGATCCCACTTGTGACGGGTATTATACATGATGATAGTATTACTTTTTTACACTCACAAGTTTATCTTATTGTGAATCAATAAATATTTGTAATGGTTTTATGGTGTTCTATATGTACATTTAATATTCCATAATAATATGAATATGGCATTATTTTAGAAGACCAAAAGTATGGTTTAAAAAATTATTCTCTTTCAAATAATCATTATATGAGGGATTATATTTAAATTTATAACTAATGGTTTCATTGTATTAGCCTTTGTATAGATTCTTTTGTGGTATAAACTTGGGCATAGTTGTCACACCCTAATTTTTTCCCTTTGTGTTTTGTAGCCTTATTGTTTTGGTTCCATGTAAAAGTATGGGATACATAAAATATTATGGATTCTCTTGGATTTTCATGTTCTTGTAGTGTTTCAGAATGATGTTGATATATAGTTACATAGAGGTGTAGTTGCAACACCCTGCTATTTTAAAAGAGAAATATTTTATTCGATAAAATATATGAATCAAATAACCAAGATTATAATATATTGTAACACCAATATAATTTTCAATAGTTTTAATTTTAAATAAATTCAATATCATCATTATCTTGTAATGCATAAAACACCGGGTTTTAACAAAACAAAATACTCTCTTAATATATCATTATTTATACATGACCATTAAAACCTATCCATTAAGATGGTGAGTATGAATTATAATGAATAAATTATAAATATAATATGGTTTATAGTTTTATAAAATAAATTAAATGGTATGCTATCGATTATAAATAAAATAATAACCATTTAAGGAGAGAGAATTGTTTTTTAAAAAATTGTATTTTTCTAAAAGGTGGTATATTCTTTCTTTGTGAATATTATTTAATATTAATTTTCAGAACTTTTAGTGATTTTATTTGAATATATAAATTTAAAATATTAATAACTCAATTCAATGTTATCATTGGGCTGTCTTTTGGGATTTTTTTGAAAATATTAATTGTTTGATGAATAGTGAAACATACTAATGTTTATTTATAACTGTCTTTTATTTTAAATAATTTCGACAGTTAAATTATATTTTACAATGGTTTTAAGGTAAAATTAGTTCAATTAAATTACAATTTAACAGATTTAGCTCACTGTAATGAATTTAATGTTGATTTTTTATATTAAAACATTGTATAAATTGGAGAATTTTCACTTTGGGAAACCACTCTTTGTAGTTGGGGTTAGGCTTAGTGGTAAGCACCCCGTAATACTACATGAAAAATGAGGGTTCAAAACGCATTGGGCGCAGGGTACTGTAGCAGCACTGTATCAGGTACTGTAGCAGCGGCAGTACTATTGATCGGTGGGTACTGTAGCAGCGGCAGGGCACTGTAGCGGCAACGGTACTGTGCGGGTACTGTAGCAGCTGGGTTACTATTCACAGAATATGAATTTGGCCAAAAATTTAGGCCTATGGGTTATGTAATGGGTTCAACCCCACTGGGCCTTCGGGCTATGTAATGGGTCTCCCTCTACCTAGTTAAAAGTTGTCTTTTATTTGCTTTATTAATAAAAAATGAGGCTTCGGCTGCAACATTTAATGAAAAATTTGGGACACCACTCTTTCATTGTGTATGTAGTTAAATTTATAGTGAATTAGGCCACTTATATGAATTTAATATGAAAAAATTTATTTAATATTTTTAATCATAATAATTTAAAATATATAATATGGTTAATTAAATTTCTGATTATAATTAATAATGAAAACAAAAAAAATTAATTACTGGCGTTAAGGTAAAATGGGGTTACCTAGTGTTAAAATAAATATATAAGGCTTAATAATGTCCTCAAAAATGATCCATACATATTTTATTGGTATTTTTGTACCCCAAAACATATATTGTTGGTTTATAAGCTATTATATAGGGATTGGCATGATAAAAACATATGTATCACTTTATCATTTAAAAATTCCATTGTGTAAACTCCCCCACATATAAAAGGTCATCGCCTCTCCTCACCTATTCACACTCAAAAAAGCCATTAGTTAATAAAATACTTGTAATGTCCTGGATTTTTCCAGAATTTCTTTTTAGAAATTATTTTGGAACATTTTGAGATGAGGTGCCGAGACGTTACTTGAATCTGAGGCCCGGTGTGTCTAGAATAAATCATTGAATAAAGATCAGTTTTTAGTGAAAAAGATTGTGGGAATGACTATGAAAATTAAAATTATTTAAATGGATACACATGTGAGAAATATGAGGGATACATTGCATTCATAACAACGAATTTATCTTAGGGAAGTCCTAACATCTTTTGGAATGGGCCAGAGGAAGAACTTAGTTTTTCGATGTGAGCGTCATTAAAATATTATTAAATAAAAAAAATTATAATGCAGTGAATTTTTTATTTTAAACCACCCTCTATTATAAATCTAAAGTTATTTCCATAACACTACACATTCCATAAAGAGGTGGAGGAGATTCTCCCACCGGTGAAAACGAATTGACGAATGTCGATGGTACAAGGATAGACGTGGCGATGCAACTTCAATCTACATCTTCAAGCGATCCAACCTCCATGTAAGGGATGTAATTTAATTCCATTAATTTCCCATTTTTTGGTTTTTATTGACAATCCTGGATCAACCCACGAATAGGTTAGCCTAATGATCAATCTATCTTGCTAAAGGTATTTATAATGGGTTTATCATTAGGGAATTAATCCATTAATTATTTAATTATATTTTATTTTCTACATTTAATGTTTATAATGCGAGTGGATCAACACCATGATGAATGATGTCATAGGTTCATTCCTCAATTTGGTTGATGTGGATTTCTTATACTCTTTTAACTGATTTTATTCTCGTTCTTGGTGGGTTGACGAACGAGTGGTAATTTCACAATTTTAATGGCCCAATGATATGACATCTTGGATCGAGAATGGAAACGACATAATAGAGGTGCGACGATGATGAAAAAGGATAGATTGAGGTAGTACCAGGGACACCGTCCATCGAATTCTTTCTAGTATAAGGGATCGTAATAGAGATTTGAACCCCAAGAGATGAGGAACATATACTGAGGACTTTGGAACACCCTGTAGATCAATGTACTAACCATCAGTGTGCGTCTGGTGGTCCATGGAGGAACCTTCTAGTGCGCCGGATACATGGAGTATGGTGGGGCTGCGTTCTACAGTTTTGGTGGTGGCGGCCACCATGCTACATGGATGTCCTCATGGAGGAGCCACAGCTTCAATTGTAGTGTGACCTAGACACATGAAAAACTACAGGTCACAACAAAAAACATAGTCGGAGTGTGGGGATCAGTTGACATGAGCGGGGAAGCTGGTGCTACATGGTGTGATATAGATGCAACATAGCCATGCCCATGCAGGAGAACCAGCATGCCTTAGCGGGTAAGGAGAGTGCAGGAAAGCCGAGCCCGTGGCCCTGTGGGCCAGGCTAGGCCCCTCTGGTCCAAGCCGGGTTAGGCCCAGGTTGGGTCATTTCAGACCGAACCTCGACCCTAGCGGCCTATGTTTTTCTAAATGCCCGTAACATTCAAATAGACCATATGTTTGATGAGCCATTTGTGTCATTGTGAACCTTGCATTGGGAATTTATTTATGAGACATGTTACGTGATTTTTAAGAATTTGGAGGATGGACTATTGATTTGAATATTAATCTCTCCTGGTATAAGAAGTCATTGGTTTGAACCAGGGTGGTTCTTAGAGATAAATGTTAGGATGGTAACTCCCTTGACGACAAAGGGATCATGTAATCCAGATCCATATGCTTAGGTAGAGATGTTATTGCCCCTATCATGGTTGTGGATTCATTTTAACTAAGTGGTTTCCTACGGGGGGTTACTCACCTAATGGATTAGGGTGAGGGTTCATAGAGATTTTTTTGAAGGAAGATTATGTACTATCATATGGGACTATGGAGTAGGTTCTCTAACCTTAAAGTGAGTACTCCTATGAAGGAATAAGGGTTGGTTCCTCCATACGTAACATGCATATATTTGGTAACCCTCCTAGTGGGTAGGGTGAGGGTGCTCTATTTTAGGATTCGATACTCTCGTACAATTTTAGGGTGCGATTCCTCCTTGTGCATTGTTCCGGTAGAGTTGGTACTCCCCTATCATGCTAGGGAGTAGGTCTTGTAGCCTAGGGCTGGTCCTCCCCTAATGTAATAGGGTTTGGGTCCCCCATATTGAATATACTAATATATTTGGTAATCCCACAAAATACCAGGGTGCGAGTCCTCTAGTCACTGATTTTTACTTCCATGCCGAGTAGGGTGAGGGTTCTTCATGGGTAGTACTCCCCTATTGGAACTAGGGCGTGGGTCCTCACTTATGAAGTCATACTTCCCCATCTCCTGGGTGCTGGTCCTCCATAATAGTGGAACCTCCCTCAACTGTAGGAAACATCTATTAGGAGAGATCCCCACAACATGATGTAAATGATAAATAGGTAGGAGAAACTGATCCCTAGATTGACTATGGAATGGGAAATTATTTACAAGATTTACTGAGGTATAAAATGATACTTTGGAGATGGGATCCGTCCACTATATGTAGTGGCAAGGGGCGGGCCGCTTTACATGAGTTTCCTTAGTCTTTAATTGGGCAGAAGATGGTGATGACAAGACCACTAGAGCCAAACACTGGAGACAAAGCATGTAGAATTTTCCTGATAGAACAAGTTTTCTTGGATGTACCATTATAAAATGTAGAGTTTTACCTGATAGAGTATAAGGCCCAAGCCTTAAACCTTACTTAATCTTGAGTTATTACAAGATTACACATTGAGGATATTTTCAGGTTTAGAGTTTTAGAGAATAAGATCCTGAAACATGCATTACACTCCACATTTAAACAAAGTGGTTATATAAAAGACAATATTCATTCTTCCCATCAACGGAAACATATTGAAAATAAAACATGGATTCTTTCTTGACACATCCTTGACATTATCACCACATCATGTACCTTTCCCTTGACCTGTGAAAAACATTTCAAAAAAACTTGGGATGAGCATAAAATGCTCAGTAAGGGTTATAAAAATATGGAAAGGAAACATGAGTTCATATATACATAAGAATTAAATCATCCTTTACCCATAAAACATAGGTACTTTAACATACCTCATCAAACCATGAATAAATCATTGATAACATAAGACATAAAGGTAACTTGAGGCATTTATAACATTCTTATGTAGGGAGTAACCCTCTTGGTTACGTTTGGAATACCCATCACAGTATATTCCCTAAATCTCTTCGGAGAAACCTCAATGTTTCACTCCTTCATGTTACCCAATGCATTGGAGAGCTATAACGGGCTCACCCGCCCTTAGTTTATCACGGAACCACCCGTCTTCATAATAATGCCCAAGAACCATAACATAATCATATCACATAAAACATGCATAAAGGAAACATAACATTTCTACATTTCAATCACGAGATATCAATACAAAACATTGATATAATAAAAAAATTATGAAAACCATTTTCAATACCAAAGTAGAACATGGTATTTATTTTTCGTTTTAAAAAAAAGGTATGGCTTGTAGAGGAAGCCAAAACTCAAATAACGATCACGACGGCGGAAAAGTCATTGTCGCCGCATACGTACGACAAAAACATTCCCTTTTGTCGTTTAGTAAACGCTTCGTATAAAAAAGATTCCTTTTGAATAAACATAAAAGTCAAAGGGGTTTATACACCGTATAAAAGAAAGTTGTGTATAAAATTAAATATGCCTCAATGAAAGGAGATTGAGACGAAGTCCCATACCACCTTGAAGCTTAAAATTTTAAACCATTAATATCCATATAAACAAATCCTTAAAACCATTTTGAAAACTTGGATATTAATAAGAACAAATAATTAAAACATTTAAAACGATATTTTGGTTAAAGGGATTTTACCAAAATTAGAGACACTTGAATACAATAATTGAAGAATAACATTTAGTCAGAACTTTATAACATCATGAGAATAAATGGATTCATGATATAATACTTCAAAGGACAGTATATATACCATATAAGAGTGAATTGGTGCATAACAACAATGAACCCTCAATAGAAATGTCAAATGTGATGAAATCCCTTATAGAAAAGGTATCCTTAAATTAAGGACAAATCAATCTCAAAAATATGTGTGAAAAATATAAGTACACCCAATATAAGTGGACATTAAGTGTAAAACAATATAAGGTCATTCACACATATTCAATGGATGACATATTCAATGACTACATGTTGAACCCAAAGAAATCGAAATTGGGTTAAAAAGTTCCCTTGACAGCCTAACGACATCACATCAAAATGAGTTGATGAGAGATAAAAAGTGTATCTCATCACTTGGACATAAAATTTACATCAATAAGGATATATGAGAACATATCCCAACATAACAATATGTAAATTAAAATACCCAACAAAAGAAGTCTTTTAAAAAAGAGGAGGGTGAAAGGTTCCCTTACCGACTTGGGTATCTTTCAAAACATACACCCCATGAAAGAAGGACAATAGATCATTGATGTAAATACTCATAAATGAAATTATGTTACACAAAGAGTAGAATAATGGGCAGTACATACACCACTCAATGGAATTTAGGGCAAATGTAGCATAAATATCACGGGAATAAAAGTGAGATGAAAAATCCCTTACGAAAACTCGGTAGCCTAACAGCGCCACATAAACCTTCCGAATATGAATTGATGAGATAAAATAGGGTTTCTCATCACATTACAATAAAATTTACAGCAATAGGAATATAAAAGAACATCCCCCAACATTACAAAGAGGAACTTAAAAGAAGTGACATAAAGGAGAGTACTTAAAAAGAAAGAGAGAGGTTAGATCTCTTACGAAAATTCGGCAGCCTAACGGCGCCACTCAAAACTTCCAAAATGGATTGATGAGAGAGAATATGGTCTCTCATCACATAACATAAAAATTAAAGTAAGTGTAATATAAAAGATCATACCAATAACAAGAAATATGAGCTTTAAAAGGAATGACATAAAAGTGTGTACTTAAAAAGAAAGAGAGGAGTAGGATCCCTTACCTCGGGTCCGACTTGACTCGATCGTTCTTTAATCTCCTGAATAATAAACTTGAGTTAATTTATAATTCCTTAAGAACCTTTTTCAAGTTCATTATTCCTTTTATATCACTTATTACCATGTCATAAACATTATGTAATCATTTAAGTTAATAATATTTGTTTTGCCGATATTTGGTTCTTAAGTCGAAAGTGGACTTCTTACAATTACATGTTGTTTGCGTGGCCAAAAGTTTATTATATCAAAAATTGTATTCATGATGTAGATATCATATATGTCATATATATCCAGTACATTCATGCATTTATAACATTACATAATCATTTAGAGGTAATAAATGAAATGCACCGTTCATGGAGACGGTAAGCCGTACGTACGCATGAACGCTACTTTCATTTCTATTTCGTATTTTATAGAATGGAATAATAATTATATAAAGGTATATTATAATTCCAGTATAATATCATATATAATATCATATTTCCATCCTTTATACGTCCCACATATGGTATTTAACGAATCAAATCACTTTGAGGGGGCGGTAGTCCGCACTTCCATAAATGAAGATATCGCGTTTACCCATAATGGAAACCATAAAGGTATGCCCAAAATGAAAAAAAAGAAGCTTAAGTTAAACAAAAAAATATTATATATCATATATAAAAATAGTGACATCATAATGGCCACCTTTGAAGGTGTTAAATGAGTATTTAACAATCATCGTTTCGGGAGGTAGAATTTCACCATTCACGGAAACCGTATGATCTTTAACCATTTGATGTAGTTGTGTGAGATTTTAGCTCTAATAAATCTTATAAAAACATCCTAGTATATTGAAGATACTGGTTTTGTTACAAAATAATTAAATAAAAAGAGTTTATTGGGTTGGAGAAGCAAAATAATACAAATGAACATGAGAGAATGAATTACCTTTAAAAGTTTAACTCCTTTTGATTTGAGCCTAAAGGCTTCCTTTGAAAGGATTATGCCCAAAGGTAATCCTCTAGGATGAGGAGAGGGATGTGGAGAGAGTAAATGTTCAGGGATTGGCCGAGCCAAAGGCTTGAGGAGTGTGTGAAATGAGGTAGATGTGGGGGCCTTTTATAAGAGGAGAGGAGGGGCACTTTTGGAAAGTAAGAAATATTACTTTATTTGAAAATGATTTTCGGTTTTAAAAGGTCCCACATTGATAGAATTCGTGGATAAGGTGATAAGGATTCGAAATCCACACATACAATTGGTTTCTGACATGTGTAGGTCTTAGATTTTACATTATCATTCCATTTTATTTAAATAGTTAAATAATGATGTCATTGCTGCATCATCATGATGTCATAAATAATTTATTTTATTTAAAGTCTAAAAATTATAAAAAAACTACTATGATGTAGGAAATATTTTTATCTTTCCAATGACTATTTATAATCAAAAATCTTATCTTTATAACCCCATGTAAAAAATGTTTTTGTAAAACATATGATGTTTGTGTCATTTTTACATTTACATTAAATAAAAAGTTATTTATGTCATTTCCCAACCAAAGTGGCTCCATGGGGTCCCCAAGTTGACCCATGGCTTGTCTTGGTCGGCCATGACACAACCAATGAATGTAGGACATGTGTCATGTTCATTTCATGTTATTAATATATTATTTTTACCTTAAACTACACTAATTACCTCTAATCGCGATTAAAAACTTAATAAGTTTCTATTCACCAAAAAATTATTTTTATCCCATTGAACCACATTTTACTTCTTAATGACAACCATTTATGTCGGATTTTTGAATTTCAAAACACAAATATGTCAAAATTTCATTTAAACGGAAAAATCTGTTTTTATAAGTACCAGTTAGTGGTTTCACAATTCATCAAAAATTGAAGTTTTTCAGAAAAATCCCAAAAATTCACCCTAAGCTATATTTGATATTATGAATTCAAAAATGAAGTCTATTTTACAAAATTCAAAACATGTAAGTCACATTAATTAATTTAATAATTAATTCCCGCTGTCAGAGGAAATATCGTGTTTTTATGAAACAATAAGTATCAAAAGATTGACACTAGTTTAAGTCTGATTTCAAAGTGAAATTAATTCCAACGACCACTATTGGATTTAATGGTAAAAATATATTCTAATTTCACTTTAAAACCAATTAAAAAGATAATCTAATCATATAAATAAATTAGATTAAAAAGAGGTTTTGAAATAAAATACAACATTTTACACTATTCATTAGAAAAAAATGAACATTATCAAAAAGATACCAAAAATTTACACAAAGTAAATTTTGATGTCCCGATTCTTAAGAAGAGTTTTATTTGGTCCAATATAATGTATAAGAGTGAACAAAACTATATTTAATGACGGTTCGCCATCAAAAGGTGATAAGTGAACCTTTAGTGAAAACTAGGGCAAATACGCCTAAAATCGAATTCTTTACGTATTTTAAGCCTTTATCTTTTATTGGATAAATGTAAAAACATTTAAAAACATATATAATCATATTTTAGTTATTTCTATCCATTCCCGCCATTAAAACGGCTACATGTTAACTACTAGTGAAAATAATATTATTTTATTATTAGAGCGCAACGTAAGATTCCCAAGAAACTCGTTGTTGCGTGTTGGGTACGCCATCGAGCATAGCGTCCCATTTAAAGTCATATTAATATTTTATTCACAAATATGGATAAATATGAAAATTTCATATTCTTTATTTACCTGGGGTGTTACATCCTTCCCCCCTCTTGGTAATTGCGTCCTCGCAATTTTAAAATTGCGCTTGGAAACATCCTTGAAAGTCCCACATCGGAACAAGAGTCGGTAAAACAATCACTTTAAAATAATGAAATATAAATACAGAGGTCACCCGAGTTAACCCATACTAGGACCCCATGTAGGAAAACATGGACATGGAGGAGAAAACATAGGGTCATGTTCTGATGGAGAGTGATAGAAAACATGTTTAGGAGAAAGTTAACAATAAGAAAATCACAAACTTGTGATGGGGTAAACGGTGTTGGGTTCCCCAGTAGGAAAAGTTAATAGACAACATTTTTGTTTTATGTTACTTAATATTGAGGAATTTATTCATAAGGAAGCAGAATCACTTATCATGTTGACTTTCAACTTTTATTAGATTCCTTACAAAAACTCATATTTTCTCCAAAAGACGAGTATTTAGGAAGACTTGTTCGCATTAATAGTACTATAATCAGCTTTTAAAGAATCACCTAATCCACCAAAGAGAACTATATACTTCCCATGTCTTTAAGCTCTAACCAAAACCAAAACCAAAAAGGTTAGTACATGATCAGATAATCTAGAAAAGTATAACCCTTTACAAAAAGAAAATCTATTCTTAATCTCCAAAATTTGTCCAACAAAACCCAAATTTCAAAGAGGACCATTCGATAAACAAATTTTCCATAAAATTCTTCAAAGTAAACCAAACTAAGGTTGAAACCCAAATATTTGAAGGATTTAGTCACATAGTCTTCCATGTTAAATCGTAACATTTATCTCTAAACAACATTTGTTGCTCCTAAAGTCTCGTATTGAAAAGTAATTAACCTAATCACATATCCTCCATGATAGGTTAATCATTTTCATAAATAACCCAAAATCAACTTACTCTTAATTGATAAAATCATATAACTAGAAAGAATCAGTCAAACTAACCAGGGACTTCACGTAGTCTAGTGGTAGGTGATAAACACCAATCACACTTTGGTTGTGGGTTCGATTCCCGCAGCATTGTCCGACGCGATGGGTTGTCACACGGTCCACGTGTTGTCCTTTTTCCAAAACTATATAATTCTTAAAACATCCCCCAAAACGAGATAAAATCTTCAAAAATGATCATAACATATTTTAACCTCAAGTTTATCTCACTCCTTTTATTTTCCATCATATCATAGAGTAACCCATAATTACCTAAAAAGTAAGGATCATATAAACCCTAATGGTTACCTTAATAATTATTACCTGAATTTCCACATCGAGTTGGCCATCTCGTATATGATGCATTAGAGAACTCACCAAGGTTGAAGTGGTTGATCATGACTCCTTGATAGTTGGTTTAGAACAACTATGAGATTCCTCATTGAATCCCCCATCTCATCTAGTATCTTAATCAGAGAACCACCACAGTTTCCTTCAAACCCATTGTCACTGTGGTGCCTGCTAGATCCATCCATTTCATAAAACCAAAAAGGTCAGTGTGAGTATATCAACAAAACCATCATGTACTAATGAGGAAGGTAAACACTAAGATATACTTACTCATTCACTTTACCTAAAACTAGGACTCTTTCTGAAATCCTAACCATTATGGTAATGTCACTTATGCTTAAAGAATACCCTAACCTCTAAAGTTATCTAAACCGTCCTTTGATACCAACTATAAGGCCCCAGCCTTAAACCTTACTTAATCTTGAGTTATTACAAGATTACACATTGAAGATCTTTTCAGGTTTAGAGTTTTAGAGAATTAGATCATGAAACTTGCATTACACTCCACATTTAAACAAAGTGGTTACATAAAAGACAATATTCATTCTTCCCATCAACGGAAACATATTGAAAATAAAACATGGATACTTTCTTGACACATCCTTGACATTATCACCACATCATGTACCTTTCCCTTGACCTGTGAAAGAAATTTCAAAAAAACTTAGGATGAGCATAAAAATCTCAGTAAGGGTTATAAAAATATGGAAAGGAAACATGAGTTCATATATACATAAGAATGAAATCATACTTTACCCATAAAACATAGGTACTTTAACATACCTCATCAAACCATGAATAAATCATAGAAAACATAAGACATAAAGGTAACATGAGGCATTCATAACATTCTTACGTAGGGAGTAACCCTCTTGGTTACGTTTGGAATACCCATCATAGTATATTCCCTAAATCTCTTCAGAGAAACCTCAATGTTTCACTCCTTCATGTTACCCAATGCATTGGAGAGCTATAACGGGCTCACCCGCCCTTAGTTTATCACGGAACCACCCGTCTTCATAATAATTCCCAAGAACCATAACATAATCATATAACATAAAACATGCATAAAGGAAACATAACATTTCCACATTTCAATCACGAGATATCAATACAACACATTGATATAATAAAAACATTATGAAACCCATTTTCAATACCAAAGTAAAACATGGTATTTATTTTTCGTTTAAAAAAAAGATATGGCTTGTAGAGGAAGACGAAACTCAAATAACGATCATGACGGCGGAGAAGTCGTTGTCGTCGCATATGTATGACAAAAACATTCCCTTTTGTCGTTTAGTAAATGCTTCGTATAAAAAAGATTTCTTTTTAATAAACGTAAAAGTTAAAGGGGTTTATACACCGTATAAAAGAAAGTTGTGTATAAAATAAAATATGCCTCAATGAAAGGATATTGAGACGATGTCCCATACCACCTTGAAGCTTAAAATTTTAAACCATTAATATCCATATAAATAAATCCTTAAAACCATTTTGAAAACTTGGATATTAATAAGAACAAATAATTAAAACATTTAAAATGATATTTTGGTTAAAGGGGTTTTACCAAAATTAGAGACACTTGAATACAATAATTGAAGAATAACATTTAGTAAGAACTTTATAACATCATGAGAATAAATGGATTCATGATATAATACTCCAAAAGACATTATATACACTATATAAGAGTGAATTGGTGCATAACAACAATGAACCCTCAATAGAAATGTCAAATGTGATGAAATCCCTTATAGAAAAGGTATCCTTAAATTAAGGACAAATCAATCTCAAAAATATGTGTGAAAAATATAAGTACACCCAATATAAGTGGAAATTAAGTGTAAAACAATAAAAGGTCATTCACACATATTCAATGGATGACATATTCATTGACTACATGTTGAACCCAAAGAAATCGAAATTGGGTTAAAAAGTTCCCTTGACAGCCTAACGGCATCACATCAAAATGTGTTGATGAGAGATAAAAAGTGTATCTCATCACTTGGACATAAATTTACATCAATACAGATATATTAGAACATATCCCAACATAACAATATGTAAATTAAAAGACCCAACAAAAGAAGTCTTTTAAAAAAGAGGAGGGTGAAAGGTTCCCTTACCAACTTGGGTGTCTTTCAAAACATACACCCCATGAAAGAAGGACAATAGATCATTGATGTAAATACCCATAAGCGAAAGTATATTACACAAAGAGTAGAATAATGGGCAGTACATACACCACTCAATGGAATTTGTGGCAAATGTAGCATAAATATCATGGGAATAAAAGTGAGATGAAAAATCCCTTACGAAAACTCGGTAGCCTAACGGTGCCACATAAAACTTCCGAATATGAATTGATGAGATCAAATAGGGTATCTCATCACATTACAATAAAATGTACAGCAATAGGAATATAAAAGAACATCCCCCAAAATTACAAAGAGGAACTTAAAAGAAGTGACATAAAGGAGAGTACTTAAAAAGAAAGAGAGAGGTTAGATCTCTTACGAAAATTCGGCAGCCTAACGGCGCCACACAAAACATCCAAAATGGATTGATGAGAGATAATAGGGTCTATCATCACATAACATAAAAATTACAGTAAGTGTAATATAAAATATCATCCCAATAACAAGAAAGATGATCTTTAAAAGGAATGACATAAAAGTGTGTACTTAAAAAGAAAGAGAGGAGTAGGATCCCTTACCTCGGGTCCGACTTGACTCGATCGTTCTTTAATCTCCTGAATAATAAACTTGAGTTAATTTCTACTTCCTTAAGAACCTTTTTCAAGTTCATTAATCCTTTTATATCACTTATTACCATGTCATAAACATTATGTAATCATTTATGTTAATAATATTTGTTTTGCCGATATTTGGTTCTTAAGTCGAAAGTGGACTTCTTACAATTACATGTTGTTTGCGTGGCCAAATGTTTATTATATCAAAAAATTTATTCATGATGTAGATATCATATATGTCATATATATCCAGTACATGCCTGCATTAATAGAATTACATAATCATTTAGAGGTAAGAAATGAAATGCACCGTTCATGGAGACGGTAAGCCGTACGTACGCATGAACACTACTTTCATTTCTATTTCGTATTTTATAGAATGGAATAATAATTATATAAAGGTATATTATAATTCCAGTATAATATCATATATAATATCATATTTCCATCCTTTATACGTCCCACATATGGTATTTAACGAATCAAATCACTTTGAGGGGGCGGTAGTCCGCACTTCCTTAAATGAAGACATCGTGTTTACCCATAATGGAAACCATAAAGGTATGCCCAAAATGAAAAAAATAGAAGCTTAAGTAAAACATAAACATATTATAAATCATATATAAAAATAGTGACATCATAATGGCCACCTTTGAATGTGTTAAATGAGTATTGAACAGTCATCGTTTCGGGAGGCAGAATTTCACCAACCACGGAAACCGTATATTCTTTAACCATTTGATGTAGCTGTGTGAGAGTGTAGCTCTAATAAATCTTATAAAAACATCCTAGTATATTGAAGATAATGGTGTTGTTACAAAAGAAGTAAATAAAAAGAGTTTAGGGGGTTGGAGAATCAAAATAAAACAAATGAACATGAGAGAATGAATTACCATTAAAAGTTTAACTCCTTTTGATTTGAGCCTAAAAGATTCCTTTGAAAGGATTCTGCCCAAAGGTAATCCTCTAGGATGAGGAGAGGGATGTGGAGAGAGTAAATGGTCAGGGGTTGGCCGATCCAAAGGCTTGAGGAGTGTGTGAAATGAGGTAGAGGTGGGATCCTTTTATAAGAGGAGAGGAGGGGCACTTTTGGAAAGTAATAAATATTACTTTATTTGAAAATGTGTTTCGGTTTTAAAAGGTCCCACATTGATATAATTCGTGGATAAGGTGATAAGGCTTCTAAATACACTCATCCAAGTGGTTTTGGATATGTGTAGGTCTTAGATTTTACATTATCTTTCCATTTTATTTAAATAGTTAAATAATGATGTCATCGATGCATCATCATGATGTCATAAATAATTTATTTTATTTAAATTCTAAAAATTATAAAAAAAATACTATGACGTAGGAAAGCTTTTTATATTTCCAATGACTATTTATAATCAAAAATCTGATCTTTATATCCCCATGTAAAAATTGTTTTCGTAAAACATATGATGTTTCTTTCATTTTTACATTTACATTAAATAAAAAGTTATTTATGTCATTTCCCAACCAAAGTGGCTCCATGGGGTCCCCAAGTTTACCCATGGCTTTTCTTGGTCGGACATGACACAACCAATGTGTTTAGGACATGTGTAAAGTTCATTTCATAATATTAAAACATTATTTTTACCTTAAACTACACTAATTACCTCTAATCGCGATTAAAAACTTAATAAGTTACTAATCACCAAAAAATTATTTTTATCCCATTGAACCACATTTTACTTCTTAATGACAACCATGTATGTCGGATTTTTGATATTCAAAACAAAAAGATGTCAAAATTTCATTTAAACTGAAAAATCAGTTTTTATAAGTACCACTTAGTGGTTTCACTATTCATCAAAAATTGATGTTTTTCAGAAAAATCCCAAAAATTCACCCTAAGCTATATTTGATATTATGAATTCAAAAATGAAGTCTTTTTTACAAAATTCAAAACATGTAAGTCACATTAATTAATTTAATAATTTATTCCCGCTGTCAGAGCAAATAGCGTGTTTTTATGAAACAATAAGTATCAAAAGATTGACACTAGTTTAAGTCTGATTTCAAATTGAAATTAATTCCAACGACCACTATTGGATTTAATGGTAAAAATATATTTTAATTTCACTTTATAAACAATTCAAAAGATAATCTAATCATATAAATAAATTAGATTAAAAATAAGTTTTGAATTAAAATACAACATTTTACACTATTCATTAGAAACAAATGAACATTATCGGAAAGATACCAAAAATTTACACAAAGTAAATTTTGATGTCCCGATTCTTAAGAAGAGTTTTATTTGGTCCAATATAATGTATAAGAGAGAACAAAACTATATTTAATGATGGTTCGCCATCAAAAGGCGATAAGTGAACCTTTAGTGAAAACTAGGGCATATACGCCTAAAATTCAATTCTTTACGTATTTTAAGCCTTTATGTTTTATTGGATAAATGTAAAAACATTTAAAAACAAATATAATCATATTTTAGTTATTTATTTCCATTCGCGCCATTACAATGGCTACATGTTAACTACTATTTAAAATAATATTATTTTATTATTAGAGTGCAACGTAAGATTCCCAAGAAACTCGTTGTTGCGTGTTGGGTACGCCATCGAGCATAGCGTCCCCTTTAAAGTCATATTAATATTTTACTCAAAAATATGGATAAATATGAAAATTTCATATTCTTTATTTACCTGGGGTGTTACATCCTTCCCCCCTTTTGGTAATTGCGTCCTCGCAATTTTAAAATTGCGCTTGGAAACATCCTTGAAAGTCCCACATCGGAACAAGAGTCGGTAAAACAATCACTTTAAAATAAAGAAAGATAAATACAGAGGTCACCCGAGTTAACCCATACTTGGACCCCATGTAGGAAAACATAGACATGGAGGAGAAAACATAGGGTCATGTTCTGATGGAGAGTGATAGAAAACATGTTTAGGAGAAAGTTAACAATAAGAAAATCACAAACTTGTGATGGGTTAAACGGTGTTGGGTTCCCCAGTAGGAAAATTTAATAGACAACATTTTTGTTTTAAGTTACTTAATATTGAGGAATTTATTCATAAGGTAGCATAATCACTTATCATGTTGACTTTCAACTTTTATTAGATTCCTTACACAAACTCATATTTTCTCCAAAAGACGAGTATTTAGGAAGACTTGTTCGCATTAATAGTACTATAATCAACTTTTAAAGAATCACCTAATCCACCAAAGAGAACTATATACTTCCCATGTCTTTAAGATCTAACCAAAACCAAAACCAAAAAGGTTAGTACATGATCAGATAATCCAGAAAAGGATAACCCTTTACAAAAAGAAAATCTATTCTTAATCTACAAAATTTGTCCAACAAAACCCAAATTTCAAAGAGGACCATTCGATAAACAAATTGTCCATAAAATTCTTCAAAGTAAACCAAACTAAGGTTGAAACCCAAATATTTGAAGGATTTAGTCACATAGTCTTCCATGTTAAATCGTAACATTTATCTCCAAACAACATATGTTGCTCCTAAAGTCCCGTATTGAAAAGTAATTAACCTAATCACATATCCTCCATGATAGGTTAATCATTTTCATAAATAACCCAAAATCAACTTACTCTTAATTGATAAAATCATATAACTAGAAATAATCAGTCAAACTAACCAGGGACTTCACGTAGTCCAGTGGTAGGCGATAAATACCAGTCGCACTTTGGTTGTGGGTTCGATTCCCGCAGCATTGTCCGACGCGACGGGTTGTCACACGGTCTGCGTGTTGTCCTTTTTCCAAAACTATATAATTCTTAAAACATCCCCCAAAACGAGATAAAATCTTCAAAAATGATCATAACATATTTTAACCTCAAGTTTATCTCATTCCTTTCATTTTCCATCATATCATAGAGTAACCCACAATTACCTAAAAAGTAAGGATCACATAAACCCTAATGGTTACCTTAATAATTATTACCTGAATTTCCACAGCGAGTTGGCCATCTCGTATATGATGCATTAGAGAACTCACCAAGGTTGAAGTGGTTGATCATGACTCCTTGATAGTTGGTTTAGAACAACTATGAGATTCCTCATTGAATCCACCATCTCATCCAGTATCTTAATCAGAGAACCACCACAGTTTCCTTCAAACCCATTGTCACTTTGGTGCCTGCTAGATCCATCCATTTACTAAAACCAAAAAGGTCAGTGTGAGTATATCAAAAAAACCATCATGTACTAATGAGGAAGGTAAACACTAAGATATACTTACTCATTCACTTTACCTAAAACTAGGACTCTTTCTGAAATCCTAACCATTATGGTAATGTCACTTATGCTTAAAGAATACCCTAACCTCTAAAGTTATCTAAACCGACCTTTGATACCAACTATAAGGCCCCAGCCTTAAACCTTACTTAATCTTGAGTTATTACAAGATTACACATTGAGGATCTTTTCAGGTTTAGAGTTTTAGAGAATTAGATCATGAAACTTGCATTACACTCCACATTTAAACAATGTGGTTACATAAAAGACAATATTCATTCTTCCCATCAACGAAAACACATTGAAAATAAAACATGGATTCTTTCTTGACACATCCTTGACATTATCACCACATCATGTACCTTTCCCTTGACCTGTGAAAAACATTTCAAAAAAACTTGGGATGGGAATAAAAAGCTCAGTAAGGGTTATAAAAATATGGAAAGGAAACATGAGTTCATATATACATAAGAATGAAATCATACTTTACCCATAAAACATAGGTACTTTAACATACCTCATCAAACCATGAATAAATCATAGAAAACATTAGACATAAAGGTAACTTGAGGCATTCATAACATTCATACGTAGGGAGTAACCCTCTTGGTTACGTTTGGAATACCCATCACAGTATATTCCCTAAATCTTTTCGGAGAAACCTCAATGTTTCACTCCTTCACGTTACCCAATGCATTGGAGAGCTATAACGGGCTCACCCGCCCTTAGTTTATCACGGAACCACCCATCTTCATAATAATGCCCAAGAACCATAACATAATCATATCACATAAAAACATGCTTAAAGGAAACATAACATTTCCACATTTCAATCACGAGATATCAATACAACACATTGATATAATAAAAACATTATGAAAACCATTTTCAATACCAAAGTAAAAAATGGTATTTATTTTTAGTTTTAAAAAAAAGCTATGGCTTGTAGAGGAAGCCAAAACTCAAATAACGATCACGACGGCGGAGAATTCGTTGTCGCCGCATACGTACGATAAAAACATTCCCTTTTGTCGTTTAGTAAATGCTTTGTATAAAAAAGATTCCTTTTGAAATAAGGTAAAAGTCAAAGGGGTTTATACACCGTATAAAAGAAAGTTGTGTATAAAATAAAATATGCCTCAATGAAAGGTGATTGAGACGAAGTCCCATACCTCCTTGAAGCTTAAAATTTTAAACCATTAATATCCATATAAATAAATCCTTAAAACCATTTTGAAAACATGGATATTAATAAGAACAAATAATTAAAACATTTAAAACGATATTTTGGTTAAAGTGGTTTTACCAAAATTAGAGACACTTGAGTACAATAATTGAAGAATAACATTTAGTCAGAACTTTATAACATCATGTGAATAAATGTATTCATGATATAATACTCCAAAGAAAAGTATATACACCATATAAGAGTGAATTGGTGCATAACAACAATGAACCCTCAATAGAAATGTCAAATGTGATGAAATCCCCTATAGAAAAGGTATCCTTAAATTAAGGACAAATCAATCTCTAATATATGTGTGAAAAATATAAGTACACCCAATATAAGTGGATATTAAGTGTAAAACAATAAAAGGTCATTCACACATATTCAATGGATGACATATTCAATGACTACATGTTGAACCCAAAGAAATCGAAATTGGGTTAAAAAGTTCCCTTGATAGCCTAACAGCATCACATCAAAATGAGTTGATGAGAGATAAAAAGTGTATCTCATCACTTGGAAATAAAATTTACATCAATAAGGATATATGAGAACATATCCCAACATAACAATATGTAAATTAAAAGACCCAGCAGAATAAGTCTTTTAAAAAATAGGAGGGTGAAAGGTTCCCTTACCGACTTGGGTATCTTTCAAAACATACACCCCATGAAAGAAGGAAAATAGATCATTGATGTAAATAATCATAAATGAAATTATATTACACAAAGAGTAGAATAATGGGAAGTAAATACACCAATCAATGGAATTTGTGGCAAATGTAGCATAAATATCAGGGGAATAAAAGTGAGATGAAAAATCCCTTACGAAAACTCGGTAGCCTAACGGCGCCACATAAAACTTACGAATATGAATTGATGAGATAAAATAGGGTATCTCATCACATTAAAATAAAATTTAGAGCAAGAGGAATATAAAATAACATCCCCCAACATTACAAAGAGGAACATAAAAGAAGTGACATAAAGGAGAGTACTTAAAAAGAAAGAGAGAGGTTAGATCTCTTACGAAAATTCGGCAGCCTAACGGCGCCACTCAAAACTTCCAAAATGGATTAATGAGAGAGAATAGGGTCTCTCATCACATAAAATAAAAATTACAGTATGTTTAATATAAAATATCATCCCAATAACAAGAAAGATGAGCTTTAAAAGGAATGACATAAAATTGTGTACTTAAAAATAAAGAGAGGAGTATGATCCCTTACCTCGGGTCCGACTTGACTCGATCGTTCTTTAATCTCCTGAATACTAAACTTGAGTTAATTTCTACTTCCTTAAAAACCTTTTAAAGTTCATTATTCCTTTTATATCACTTATTACCATGTCATAAACATTATGTAATCATTTAAGTTAATAATATTTGTTTTGCTGATATTTGGTTCTTAAGTCGAAAGTGGACTTCTTACAATTCCATGTTGTTTGCGTGGACAAATTTTTATTATATCAAAAATTGTATTCATGATTTAGATATCATATATTTCATATATATCCAGTACATTCATTCATTTATAACATTACATAATCATTTAGAGGTAAGAAATGCAATGCACCGTTCATGGAGACGGTAAGCCGTACGTACGCATGAACGCTACTTTCATTTCTATTTCGTATTTTATAGAATGGAATAATAATTATATAAAGGTATATTATAATTCCAGTATAATATCATATATAATATCATAGTTCCATCCTTTATACGTCCCACATATGGTATTTAACGAATCAAATCACTTTGAGGGGGCGGTTGTCCGCACTTCCTTAAATGAAGATATCGCGTTTACCCATAATGGAAACCATAAAGGTATGACAAAAATGAAAAAAACAGAAGCTTATGTTAAACATAAACATATTATATATCATATATAAAAATAGTGACATCATAATGGCCACCTTTGAAGGTGTTAAATGAGTATTGAACAATCATCGTTTCGGGAGGCAGAATTTCGCCATCCACGGAAACCGTATGTTCTTTAACCATTTGATGTAGTTGTGTGAGAGTTTAGCTCTAATAAATCTTATAAAAACATCCTAGTATATTTAAAATACTTGTGGTGTTACAAAATAAGTAAATAAAAAGATTTTAGGGGGTTGGAGAAGCAAAATAAAACAAATGAACATGAGAGAATGAATTACCTTTAAAAGTTTAACTCCTTTTGATTTGAGCCTAAAGGCTTCTTTTGAAAGGCTTCTGCACAACATAAATCCTCTAGGATGAGGGGAGGGATGTGGAGAGAGTAAATGGTCAGGGGTTGTCCGAGCCAAAGGCTTGAGGAGTGTGTGAAATGAGGTAGAGGTGGGGGCCTTTTATAAGAGGAGAGGAGGGGCACTTTTGGAAAGTAAGAAATATTACTTTATTTGAAAATGTGTTTAGGTTTTAAAAGGTCCCACATTGATATAATTCGTGGATAAGGTGATAAGTCTTAGAAATACACTCATCCAATTGGTTTTTGACATGTTTAGGTCTTAGATTTTACATTATCTTTCCATTTTATTTAAATCGTTAAATAATGATGTCATCGCTGCATCATCATGATGTCATAAATAATTTATTTTATATAAAGTATAAAAATTATAAAAAAAATACTATGATGTAGTAAATCTTTTTATCTTTCCAATGACTATTTATAATCAAAAATCCTATCTTTATAACCCCATGTAAAAATTGTTTTCGTAAAACATATGATGTTTGTGTCATTTTTACATTTACATTAAATAAAAAGTTATTTATGTCATTTCCCAACCAAATTGGCTATATGGGGTCCCCAAGTTGACCCATGGCTTGTCTTGGTCGGCCATGACACAACCAATGAGTGTAGGACATGTGTCAAGTTCATTTCATATTATTAAAACATTATTTTTACCTTAAAATACACTAATTACCTCTAATCGCGATTAAAAACTTAATAAGTTACTATTCACCAAAAAAGTATTTTTATCCCATTGAACCACATTTTACTTCTTAATGGCAACCATGTATGTCGGATTTTTTAAATTCAAAACACAAAGATGTCAAAATTTCATTTAAACGGAAAAATCAGTTTTTATAAGTACTACTTAGTTGTTTCACTATTCATCAAAAATTGAAGTTTTTCATAAAAATCCCAAAAATTCACCCTAAGCTATATTTGATATTATGAATTCAAAAATGAAGTCTATTTTACAAAATTCAAAACATGTAAGTCACATTAATTAATTTAATAATTAATTCCCGCTGTCAGAGCAAATAGCGTGTTTTTATGAAACAATAAGTATCAAAAGATTGACACGAGTTTAAGTCTGATTTCAAAGTGAAATTAATTCCAACGACCACTATCGGATTTAATGGTAAAAATATATTCTAATTTCACTTTAAAACCAATTAAAAAGATAATCTAATCATATAAATAAATTATATTAAAAATAGGTTTTGAATAAAAATACAACATTTTACACTATTCATTAGAAAAAAAATGAACATTATCGGAAAGATACCAAAAATTTACACAAAGTAAATTTTGATGTCCCGATTCTTAAGAAGAGTTTTATTTGGTCCAATATAATGTATAAGAGTGAAAAAAACTATATTTAATGATGGTTCGCCATCAAAAGGCGATAAGTGAACCTTTAGTGAAAACTAGGGCATATACGCCTAAAATTGAATTCTTTACGTATTTTAGGCCTTTATCTTTTATTGGATAAATGTAAAAACATTTAAAAACATAGATAATCATATTTTAGTTATTTCTATCCATTCCCTCCATTACAACGGCTACATGTTAACTACTATTTAAAATAATATTATTTTATTATTAGAGTGCAACGTAAGATTCCCAAGAAACTCGTTGTTGTGTGTTGGGTACGCCATCGAGCATAGCGTCCCCTTTAAAGTCATATTAATATTTTACTCACAGATATGGATAAATATGAAAATTTCGTATTCTTTATTTACATGGGGTGTTACATAGAGTGTATCTCTTAGACAATTCCATCAGGAAAGGCTAAGATTGTAGAGCGTGTTCTTCTGGTTTATGTGTTACCTTTCAAATTTTCAGTGAGAATCTGGATGCCGGTTATAAGGCTGTGACCTTTTGATTCTTAGAGGCTGAGATGAGTATATCTAGATGACCTTGGTAAATTTATGGTAATATACCTCAGTAGAGTTGAATTTTCAGTTACTTGTGGTTTTTCTCTCATTTTTTAATGTTGTGGTTTCAGGGTCCCCTACTGAGTATTTTTTTAATCACCCTTATACAGTATTTTCAGGCACATGACATTTCTTGTGTAAATGGCCAACACGTTGACAGAGTCCATGGAGGACCCAGACTAGGTGGTTTATAGTGATATTAGAAAAACGAGGCTTACTCCTACGACTTCTAGTAGCTACCCTCCACCTACCTTCAGGTTGGGTTCTCGGAGGACGTGTTTCACAGTCTTGGGGTCTTACTTATGTTCTTTTGTATATTTGGTGAGCTTGTATACCGGACCAGTTTTCCTCCCTGTACATTAATTTTTTTTCTTAGGTTGTGGTTTTCTTAGTAATTTCTTACAATGTTTACTTAGAGTTTACTTTTCATCTTTGTGGGATGGGGTTGTGAGTGTGATTTTGTATAGGTAATTGGATAATGAATCCCAATTGGAGGATAATGCCTTCATTTCTAGTCGCAACCCACTAGGTTTTGTGTGGTGGGCTTGGGGTATTCGTGGAACAACCCTTGAGGGACGTGTTGTGAAAAATTGGTATCAAAGGGGGCTAGGTTCCAAATTTGGACTAAAATTAGGGAGCTTTGGTAGAGTTTTATAGCGATAGTGTTAAGATGTTTTGAGTTTGAATATCAAGCCAGAGGTTCTAGTGCTCATGCGGTAGCTGGCTTATCCATTCACTAGGACTATAATAACCTACCTACTTGAATTGTTATATTAGGACATTTGTCACTGGGAAATTAATGATCCATGCATTATATAGGAATAGTTTTCTTATTACATATCCTTCCTGAGTTAGATCTCCAGATATTATCTTTTAACCGCAGTTTATCTTGATCCATTTTTGGATGCCACAATGCAGATTTCCAGTCAGGATTCTAGGACGAGACCACAAGGATGGTCCACAAAGTGGCAAGGCATTGGTACTGGTTCTAGTACTAGATATAGCCTTACTGGGTGGTTCACCATTGAAACAACCACTCATCAAAATTTAGTTTCTACCAGCACTACAAGTAGAGGATCCGCAAAAGATGAGTGCAATACAAATGCTTTAGGGAAAATACATCCTTGGTTCTAGGGTTATAAAAATCCTCAAGTAGGCGAGGATTGGCTTGAGGTGTTTACGCTATTATTATGTCTAGCGAGGATGCCTCTCGACCTTATAGAGGTATTATCCAAGAGCCATCTTAAAGGATCTGCGGGGAGATGGTGCGGATTGAAAAATCTAGACGCACAACGAGGAGACCCTTAGCTGGTATGACATTGATCACCTCTTTAGGGAGGAGTTATTTCCGGCGAGTTTACAGTCATTGTGTATATAGGAGTTGTTTCTCCTATTTCAGGGTAGCATGATGGAAGAAAAGTACTAGGAATGATTCACATATCTTTATCACTACTCTATGGAGATGGTTTGAGTCACTTAATTCAGGGCCCGAACCTTCATGATGGGACTACGCAGGAGGATCAGGGCATTGGGGATACCCCTTGGCATTCCTAAATATGCCGGGGTGATAGAGATAGCCCTAGTGGTTGAAGTCTTTTAGAAGGATAGGATATGGATGTGACCTCCAATATATATCATGATGTAGTGGAGTCTACTAGATCTAGAAGATGATAGGTGAAAGGATCATGAAGTAGTAGGCATACCCATTCCAGAATATAGACATGTGGGTATATGGAACAGGTGGAGTGACAAAGAGAAAATCAACCATTGGAGAGGCGGTGTTATGATTGCAACAGCTGAGGGAATCACCATAGAGATTTTCCGAGATATCATGCCATTGATATGGAGCTGACTGACAAGTCACCTTTGTAGAGACAGTGCTTGGGGAAAGGAGTTCTGCAAGATGGTGAGTGGGGTAGAGGATCTGGATGAGCAGTAGGTGGTGGAAAATAGTTTGAAGCATTGAAACCACTACCCCCATGTGGTCCATGCCAAGATTATTGAGCCATAGGATGTGGGAGATGATATCTTCATGTAGTCATACCTTATGACCAAGATGCTCTAGGAGAGATTTGTGGTATGATCTGTGACTCTTTTTGTTTCTATTTTAATAGATAATGGTTCTAGTCATTCTCCTTGTTCGATGAGTTTTTTTGATACTTCAAGGTTACGGTTGGATCGTGGACATGACCCTCAGGCTTAGAGACTCTGGCTGGAGGGGACTCGTAGATCACCCATGGGACTGATAGTGTAACATGACACTTAGAGGTGAATGTTGTGGTTGAGATATCTTAGTCATGATGTTGAGGCCTTAAAATTCCATGCATGGTACAGACTACTACTATTCATACCCATATTCACTGTATTAGGAAATTTATTTGGTGTGTATGTGCTGTTAAAAAAGGTTTTTCCAATACGGTGAAATGGAATCCCTGGCAGCACAATGTAGACTCTAACAAAGATCCATTCGCGTGATTGTTTTGTGGTGGAAGAGTTAAATAACAAGCTATTTCATTAGATTGGAATGGTTTTTTACAATCAATACATTGTTGGGATTCAACTTGTGAGTGTGGAACTGTTCTAGTTTTGACTTTTTTGCCATTGGAGGTTATAGAAAAATGGCCCTGTAATACTCATAATTCACTCCTGGGAAACCCTGTTTTGTTCGTAAATACCCCTACGTGTTCATCATCAGCCATGAATGTGTAACTCATATGGATACTTTAGAATAGTTCATCCATGCGTGGATGTGAAATACGGTGTTCTTTCTATATCAGTGTCAGGTTGTCATGGATCTGAGTCGCCAAACCCTATCACTACAAATGGACTATAGTGCTTAGTAATTTCCCAAATTTCAAAGTTAAATAGAAAAGTGCTTGTTATTTCCTTATTTTGACATAGTAGAAGCTGGACATGAGAGTGGTTGACCTCGATGATTCCTCAAAGTGTGTGTTGTGAGTAGTGTAAGGACCCTTGGTTAACTCATTTTTCATCCATTGAGTGTAGTATTTTTCTTGTCATGGATGAAATTTCTAAAGCTGGGGACATTATAGTGGCAATTATTTTGATAAATTCTAAGATCGATATCTGAGACGAAACATGATTACAAATCCCAATGTTCCTATAATAAATCTTTGAAGAACATTTATATTTTAATAAAAAACACTCAGGAAGATAACATTAAACATTAAAATATTTTAAATGTATCATTGGATGAAAAATCCAGGGGCACCATTGCATTCAGAATAGTGAATACCCTAATAAATTACAAACATCATCCAATGAAGTCCAAAAGAATAATTATGTTTTAGGATGTTACCCTCATAAATGTTTTCTTAAATAAAAATATTTAATGAAACATAAATGTTTTTCTTTTAAACTAACCTCCATCTTAAATCAAGGGTTATCGTCATAACGTTGGAGTTTCCCTAAGGTGTAGGAGGTTCTCTTTTCAGCAATGACGAATCAATATAGGCCAACAGAACAAGGATCGACGTGGTGATGTGACATCAATATACGTCTTTAAGGGATAGAAAATATAGGTAGGTGTTGTTATTTAATATGAATCATTACCCATTCTTGGATTCCAATGACGAACGTGCATCAACCCACGAATAGAATGACCCGTGGATCATTCATTCTTATGGGAGGGATTTCTATCAGGTTTAACTTTGTGGAATTATTTCATTTATGCTTTAAATATATTTAATTTTTTATCTTTATTCCTTATAATGGGAGTGGATCAATTTCTTGGTGAATGAGGGAAGAGGTTTGCACCTCACTTTGGTTGATGTGGATTTCTTCCCATCTTTTACCCGGTGTCATTCAAATTCATCGTGGGTTGACAAATGAGTCATTATTGTTAAACTGTTCTTGGAGAAATGATCTGATATTTCACATCTAGAAGGGATATGAAATGACAGAGATGTGACAACGACGATGATGGATCTACTAAGGTGGTGTGAGAGATACTATTGATCCAATGTGTTTCATCGAAAGGGATTGCAATAGAGATTTTAACCCCAGGAGATGAAGAATGCATACTTTGTACTCCAAAACACCCTCTAGATAAAATAATGGACCACTGGAGCACGTCTAATGGTCCATAGAGGAATCTTTAGCTGTGGAGTCCACATGTCGAATGGCATACCTGGTGGTGTTCCACAATGGTGGGTTTGACGGCAGCCACACTACGCGGCTTCCCACTTGGAGGAGTCGCGACTCTGGCCGCGTCGTGACCTATACCCTTGGAAAACCGAGGGTCATGCTGGAAAACCCGGTCCACGTGAGTAGACCGGTTGACACGGAGGGGCAGTGCTGGCTGGTACCACAAGGTGCGAGATAGACTCTACAGATCCACATTCGGGCTGGAGAAATCAGACGGCCCTAGCAGGTTGGGTGGGTGCTAGCAGGTTATGCCCAGCAAGGTGGGTCCAGCCTAGGAAGTCCAAACCAGGTGCAATGGGTCGTGTTGGGATAGTTTGACTGGGTCCGGGAAATCCGATGTGGTCGGGTCGGTCGAACCAGATCGCGTCAGTCTAAGTAGGTCGGGTTGGGTTGGGTCGTTCCAACTGGGTCAGACCAATCTCTGACCCAACCAGCCCTTGTTTCGCTAAAAAACCTATTTCGTTCAAATGGAGCATCTTTTTGAAGACCCGTCTATGTAATTAGGACCCTAGGGATGAGAAGGTCCTTTCGAGATACACAATATTTTTTTTCAAGAATTTGTATGAATTATTTTTATTTGAATTGTTGTCTCTCCTAATAAATGTAATCACTAGACAGAACTAGGGTGGTTCATAGAAAGAAATGTTAGGATAGTTATTCCCATGATGACTCAGGGCATGGGTAGTCATTATCCATCTTCATAGGTAGATTCCTGACGCCGCATCATGTGTGCAAGTTCATTTCTATTTATTAGTTTCCTCTGGATGTGTTACTCCCTTATAAGATTATGGCACGACTCCTTGATGATGTTTATGAAGGAAGAGTAAGTACACCCCTATGGGACAAGGGAACATGTTCTCTAACCTTAGAGTCGGTACTCCCTTAATGTACTATGGCATGAGTCCAATATTCCAAATGAACATAGAGTTGGTAACTCCCCTACATGGTATGGTGAGGTCCTCTATTATAGGAGTCGGTACTCCCCTACCTTTTCATGGTGAGGTCCCTCTTTACGCATTTTTTCAGCAGAGTCGGTACTCGCCTATCATGCTAGGAAGTGGGTCCTCTAGTATAGGGTAGGTACTCCGCTAACATACTAGGGATTGTGTCTTCCATAGAGAATAAACTGACAGATTTGATACTCCCATATATCACAAGGGTGTGGACTAAGGAGTACTCCCCTAACGGGTATGGTGCATTTCTTTCATGAGTCCTACTACCCTGTTGGAACCAAGGCACATGTACTCACTCACATAGTCATACTCCCATGTCTCACGGTAGAAGCGCGGAGTAGGTCCTCCATTTTTTAATCTCCCTCAACAGTATGACATTTCTATGAGGAGCGAGCCCCTCTAGTAGTTGTGAACGATTAAAGGTAAGAGCCAGTGCTCCATCGACAGACTGAGGAGTGGGCCACTTCTTATTGAAAATAATGAGCTATCATGGATTAGTATAGAGTCGGCCTCCCTCATCTATGCATAATGATGAAGGAGAGCCTCTTCACAATGGTTTCTTTAGTCTTAAATTGGATACAAGACATTGATGATTAGTCCTTTAGTGAGAGACATTGGATGAGAACCTATAAGATTATTCCAAAAGGATCATGTTCTCTCAGACATGACATTATGAATAGAGAAGTCGTGATTGATGGAGAGTATCTCTTAGGAGGTTCCATTATGTATGGATATTCTCATAGAGCATGTTCTCCAATTTTATGTGTTACCTTTCAAGTGTTTGGTGAGAATCCTTATGCTAGTTATAAGGCTGGGACCATATGTTTCTTAGCGGATGAAAGAAGTATATCTGGATGACCATGGTATATGTGTGGGAATATACTTGGGTATAGGTGACTATGCATTTCATTGTTGGGTTTTCTTGTGTTTTACCATTGTGGTTTTAGGGTCCCCTCAGAATTATTGTTTTACACACCTCTGCATGGGATTTGATAGAATGTGTAATGTCTTGTGTAGATGAATGATGCTTTGACGAAGTCTAGGGAGGACCAGAACCAAGTTTTGATTCATGAGAGTAGACATGTGAGGTTTACTCTTATGGCTTCGGGCATCTAACCTCCACATACCCTTTAGATGGGGTTTTTTGCAGATGAGTTTCAGAGACTTGGGGTCTTACTAGTAATATGTCTTTCTTTTTGTGGGCTTATATACTCATATGGTTTTCTACCTTGTACTTTACATTCTGTTGTACTCTGAATGTGGTTTTCATAGTGATTGAATGAACTGTTTACTTAGTGTTTATTGTTAATCTTTGTGGGATGGGGTTGTGAGTGTGAGTGTGTACAAGTACATGGTAAATCCTTCCCATTTGTAGGGTAATGCCTTTGGCGCATGTCACATGTCCTTGTCCTTGGGGATGCAGGCTTAGGGTAGTCACATAACGGTCCCTAGGGGATGTGTCATGACAATACCAAAATAATCCCTTCTATAATTCCCAACCCACATCCTAGAGTCTTTTTTTATTATCAATCCCTCCTAAAAATTCTTTTGGTATAAACCTAAATATTCTCATTAAAAAATAACAAAAATTATTAAACAAGTGTATTTGATTTATTTCTTCTTCGACATCCATAAAACCTTATTCAACTATGATAATATATTAACACCCTTATATAATATATAATAATAATTTATTTTGTTATTTTCATAACCCATATTGATCACTGATGCAATCAAATGGGAAATGAAACCATCAATCAGTTGCATGGTAGTCAACCGATTCACCAACCGATGTAATTCGTTATCCATAAACACCATTAAAGGCTGTATATAATGATTTATTTTACATATTTATATTAAATTTGTTAAATTATTATGATAATGTATTTGTTATATCTCATATTCCTTCTTATATTCCATTTCATTGGGGATATTGTATGGTGAAGTACTACATCTTGAAATGTCATGATTTGTTCTTGACAAACGATTTAAGTGAATGGTGGGGAGTTTAGTTTTATTAAATATTTTTTATATTCATGATATAATTTTTTTTGATATATATTATAAAATCTAACCTCTAACCTTCTAATCTATTGGAAAACAGAAATTTCGCTCTTGCGTACATGTAGACCACCACCCCCACATATATATGTCTAATGTTTATCATCTTTTTACACGGATGGTAAAAATGATGGATTTTATTAATAGAAATTATATATTTGAAAAAATATCTAATCTTGAAATATGAATTATTTTTTCATTTTGATTCGTCTGTCATGAGAAATGGAAACAACATTCATACATTCGGGCTGTGTAATGTCTCCACGAACATTGTAATAAATTTAATACCTATAACATTAATATATTGATATAAATAGATATTTAATTAATATGAAATATATTTAATTACTTAATGAAAGTATATATTTGACATTAACATGATCTAATGAGAAATAACGAAATTACCAAACTAAAACACATATGAAAAAATTAATCAATTATCTCCTAAAATAATGATGTTATCAAAGAATTATTAATACATGGATGATCCAAAAATATAACTAAATTATATATGGTATGATATATCTGATAATTACTTTATAAAATATTTATATTAAACCTATATTTATTATACATGAGGTTTATACACTTACATAAGAAGTTGAACATGAGGTAAGTTATTATTTTCTCACTTTTTCTATCGTGGTACAAATGCCATATTCACCACAGATTCATTTTCTTGGGGTATATACTACCACATTGAAATTTTATACCATGATTAAGTTTATATTCATGGTATTCGATGTATCATTTTATAATTATTTCTTTTTGGGTTCTTACGACTACGATGTTAACTAAATTGTTGGGGTTTATTTCACAGTCTCATCATTATTGAGGATAATTTTTGTTTTAGTCTCCATTAATGGTATTATTAAATATTTCTCTATTAAAATAATATTTTCTTACCCTCCCCTTATTCATTAAACATTTCAACTAGTACTAACATTCTCTCAAATATTCGGTACATAAAATGACAGAGATTTTGTTTAAAACAATTAGCTTTATTTTACTCATTTGGTTTAAATTCATTTTTCATCAAAATCCATTTTCAATAAATATGTATCAAAAAAATATTTTTATCATTTTCCAAATTAGGTGTTAAAATAATTTTTTTCCATTTTAAATTTTTTTAAAAAAGTTAATGGAAAAATCATGCAATTTTCATAACAAGTCATGATTGGATTTTTCTGAAAATAGGAAAGTTGAATTTGTCTTAACTATTAGGGTTTGAAACAAATTTTACACCACCATTAACAATAAATTATTTAATAAATACTTAAAAAAATTAAAAGTTTCTTTTAAAGGAACTAAATTTTAATAATATTTTGTGAACTTTTTGTTTTAAAAATATTTTGATGTTATTTTCTCCAAAAATGTTTATAATGATATTTTTATGGTTCTTCAATTCATCAATGATGTAAACCATTTATTATAATTATGATATACTATGGATATATTGTTTCAATTTCGTAATTACATTTTATTTGGATGTTTATAATTATTTTAAATTAGGAAGTAAATTTTATTACCATTCAACATATTATAATGGATAGTTTATGATTATATTTATTTTATTAGTTTGTGTATAAACATTTCATATGTTAGTTTCCCAATTCCAATGTTTATGTTTATTATTATTAACACCATTTATATGAGAAATGGAATAAACATAATATGTGACACATAGGGTTTTATTATAGGTATCCCCTCAATGCATCGATGGGTCTCAAGAGACAAATCATTTTACCAAATCAGATGGGTTTCAAAATAATTATTTTACCTATCGTGAGAAAGTTCTTGATAGCTTCAAATGTATATAATTATTTATTCACTAATTATGATATCAATTATTTATATGTTATTAGTTAATTAGATGCAGTATTAATGTATAATTTACAAGTTAATGTGACTTCTTATTTGTAATTATTTGATCATTATTTATTTATACCCTATTATGATAAATTGTTTAGTTTAAATGAAATGTGTTTTAGTTTTTTACCCTTTCATATTGATTATTATTATTTATCCATGATATCTTATGCTATATTCCCATAATTAGTGAGCATCTAGGCTCACCACTTTCTTACAATTTATTCTCCATTGGATAGAAGTTTGAATTTTGTACCTAATATATAGAGATGTTCTAAAGGGAATAATGTCATTCACAAAGACTACAATTCATGTATTATATTTTAAAAATATAATTATGATTTCAAGTATGAATCTAGTTTACCAATACTATGAAATTATTTGGTACATCCAGACCAGTTAGATTTTCTATAGTTCTAGTGTAATAATGTATACACTGGAACGAGTTTGCTGGAGTCGAGGATGTTACTGTTGGTATCAAGGTGAGGTATAGTAAATACCATGTGAACTAGATTTAGGATATCATATATTATGTAACATAACCATGCGATATAAATTAAGGATAAATATTGAATAAAATTATAAATCATTGGTAAGACAGATGTCATGGAAATTTTCCAAGAAATGTATCCTTTTCTGGATACATAAGTGGACATGGTTTTGGACCAGATATACCTAGGGGTAATAACTCCAAAAAACGTGTGTGGATATTTACTTTGGTATTACCTAGTATAAATAAATGTACCTTAATAAAAACTTAGTTTCACACTCTCATAAGATATGCTCTGTATAATTCACATTTTATATACAATCCATTATGATGTATTTGAAAATATTATTATGATTCAGAAAAATTCCCAAATAAACCATGTTTTTTATTAAGAGATTATCCATGATTAATTTTTCACATTAACGTTAATTGAATCACTAGTTCTGTAATTATATATTATGATACATAATTTAATATTCTAATCTACCGTAAATAATTTTTTACAAGTGTCACATTGTAGAATAAAATTGAACTGTATCAATTCATGTATTCTAATGAGTAATAGTGGTCATTTCATTGTTGGGATTAAGACAATATTTTGAAGGGAACTTGTCTCCCAAAAATTATCATCATATGGTGACCAAATTTCATTTTCTAATGAAAATTGAGAAATAATTATCTATGTATTATGGATTTTTAAAGAGGAAATAGAAGTAGTGGATGAAATAGAATAAATGGTTAAGGGTTAGAAGGGAAAGAAGGGGTTTCCCAAATGTAATAAACATGGATAAAATAACCTAGTACTTTCTTAAATTGAATTGTATTATTCTATATGTACCGATATAAAATCCATTATTCAAATTATTTTGAGGGTATTAATGAAATTTTAAATTTTATATTATTAAACAATAAGGGTATATGGATATGAGAAAATTAATACCCTAGGGGTCAATATAATATACCTCACACGAAGCTAAGGTGTCAGGGTATATCTTATACTATTACCATATATGAAGTGTAATGATAATTTTTCCATGTTTATATTCTATAATTACATTGTATGATTATTTTATCAATGATATTCTAGTTATAAAAATCATGAATTGTATATTTATTGTGTTGTAGTAATATTTAATAAAGTATATCAAAGAGTAAGTTGAATGATGGTGATTAAAAAGGAATGTGATTCATTGAAATGTTTAACCTCTTGAAAAACACGTGATTAATGGATGATAACCCTTAACATGTTTATAATGTCAATATAATAATAAAAATTTGATAAGATGACCATTACATCTATTAAATTTTTGATGTTTTATGTCATTTTTTTAGACATTAGAGAATGTATTTATTTTTGGAATATATTATACATCCTAATGTTTTATTTTTGTAAGAATATATATTTTTAGTAATTTTTTATGCTGATCATGGTATTAACAAATTTTTAATGTGAAATTATGATTCACATTATAATTTTTGTGGAATATAATTTTGTTTTAGTGGCCTTCCGTCCCAATTTAAGGACATTGAATTTAGAAAAACGTATCTTGGATGATTATTAAGGCAACCTATATATGGAAATTATTAGAATAAACTTTTTCTGTTATTGGATAACTTTTTCTTAGAATTTTGGTTTTAAAAATATCTAGATATATGAGGAATGACTTTTCATTTTAATGATATGTTAAATAGGCTAAAATCATAATGATTTTTACAAAATTGTTTTTGTGAGAAGTGATGTGGGATTAGATCTAATCATAGCCCAAGGATAAATTTTTTTCTATGAAATAGAAATATACCAAGTAAGTATATTTTAATATGCACTCATACTAGATTGTAAAGGAATACCTCAATTAAGAATATGGATCTTGAAACAAAACATTTATCATTCTTCTTTCAATTTTGATGAATCATATGGTCCCTTAACACATCATAGATTTGTGGTTTTTGGGTTGATTACGTTTTTATGAACCTTAGTTTTCTTTATGATCAATGACCTCTATCGCCCTCCATCATAATTTGGGTATTAGTATTTTCTTCCATGTTGTTATCTTCACTTCCTTTTTATTTTATCATACTAGGAAACCTAGTTATGCGATTATTCCAGATCACCGTAATTATTTCCTTTCACACTTATCAATATAATTTTTTATTTACCCTATTCATGAAGTGGTTTTTAAATAGAGGTATTTTCAAATGTATAACCCTTGGATTATTTAAATAAATATTAAATTGGGAGGGAATAATTTTATATACGGGTGGGTAGAATGTAGTACCCCAAATATTTAAAAAAATATATCTTATATGACAGTTTATTTGACATGTTACACCACTATTAAAAATGTATGTAACACCAATTTAATTTAAAAATATATATATATTTAAATAAATTAAATCACTTTGATAGCTTGTAATGCATGTAACCCCTTGTTTTAACGACACATGATACTCTATTAAAATATTATTATTTAGACATGATTATTATAACATAGTCATTATGATGGAATATAAGAATATTAATAACTAAATTATGAAAATTATTTGGATTATAGAGGTATAAAAAAATTAAAATGAAATATATTTATGAGTTATAATAAAATAAAATATTTAAAGAGAAATAAATGTATTCTAAAAATTGTATCATTCTAAAAGGTTATTTATTCATAATTAAAATAAATAATTTAAAATATTTTCTTTCCAGTTTTAAAAAATAATTTTATAAAATAAAAATCATGTATGAAATCAAAATTTTGAATTTATATTTGGTTGATATTTCCCGTTTTTTAATATTAATATTTTTTATGAATAGTGGGAAAAAATATTTTTTATTAAAAACTATATATTCATTTAAATTTATTAAAAATTAAATTTATTTTTTAATTTATTTTTAATGTAACATGAGATAAATAATTTTAAAATTTAAATAATCTATGTTATTTTAATATATTTCATGTTTAATTTCGATATTAAAGCATTATATTTATATGGTTAATTTCTTGATGGAAAACCACACTTTCGTCATGTCTGTGATTTAATTATAATTTGAATTCAACCATTGAGGTTAATTTAATTTTTTAAGAAATTATTCAATATATTTAATAATAGTTATTTATATTATATAATAATAAAAATTTATTTTTTTCTATAATTACTAATAAAAATTTTAAAAATTAATTATCACAGTCAAGGTAAAAATGAGTTTACAATGGGTTAAACTAAAACTATAATGGTTAAAAATTACATAATACTTGCCAAAAACCAATTTTATATACATATAATGACCCTATAATCTCTAGTATTTTATAATTACCCATTTAAGCGTATTTTGTATTTATTAAAATTTAGGTATAACTATATCTTTTAAACAATCCCATGTGTGTTCCCCCCCACTTATAATAGGCCACACCAATCCTATCATATAATTAATTAATAAACTTGTTCATCCTTTCCTTAATGAAATAAATTCATTAATTCCATTACATCATTATATAGGACATATTTTTGTTTTTAACCCCTCTTGTGAAGGTTTTTAGTATGAACCTAAAGTGTCTCTCTAAAGAGGAGGTAAAATTTATAAATGAGTGTATTTGGTTTATTTGTTCTTAAAAATGATTCAAAACTTCTTAAATTAATAAAAAAGAATAATTTTTTTATCCTATATACTAATATCTTATTATAATAATGTAATATCTCATATCTTTTTCCACTTCCATCAAATAGGAAATGAAATCCTCACTCATGTGTATGATGAAGTAATACCAAACAAACTGATTTAATTTTTTTTCCTGCACCACCACTATAAGATGGATATAATGATAGATTTATGATATGTCTATGATATATATGAAATTATTATACCTATTTAATTGTTATATCAAATATACCTTCTTACATTACATTTGTTGGGGGATATGATAACATCACTTGTTTATATAATAGACTATCGCTTCGTGAAGCGATGCGATTTGTTTTTTCCTACACATCATAAGAATGTGAGTGAGGTAAATGTTAATTAATTTATGTGATATTTATTATCAAAACATGTAGAAATATAATATCACATAAAACTTCTTACCTTTCAATCTATTGGAAAATAATATTGTCTCTAGTGTGTATTTGAAGACTACCACCTCCATGTAGCGATGTGAAATATTATTCATTTTATTTTGACAGATATGGTAATAGAGATTTATTGGTTAATATAAAATAAATTTATCACATAATAATAATTTTTTAATTATTAATTAATATTTATTTTCCTTTCATTCCATCCATTGAAATAAAACGGAAATATCATTTATGCGTACGTACGACCTACCGTCTTAATAAACGTTGTAATCTATTTTATTCACATAACATTAATAAATTATTATAAATAAATATATATGGAATATATATCATGGTTACATAATGTCTAAACTTTCAGTAGTAAATTCACCATCTTCAAATTAAAAGGACCAAAATTACCAAATATAAACATATATAACAAATAATTTAATAACCACATGAGATAATGATTTTAAGAAAAAAAATTAATAAATATGTGATACATGAATATTATTAAATTATGTTTTATGGTATGTATTAGTATAGTTCTTTAATGGATTTATAATACGCTTATATTTATTTTATAAGAGGTTCATACACATATGAATAAATTCAAACCTCTTGTAGGGGCCTCTCCTCTCACATTTGCTTCAGGGAGACATATGCCATAATCACCATTTATTCCTTTGAATATTGCCTATATTTACTATTTTGTATGTTATATTGGGAATCTCTTCAGCTTCACGGTATTTGATGTTTCATTTTATGATTATTTATTTTATGTGACTAATGACTCAGATGTTATCAAACATGCCATTGTTTATTTAATAGTTTCATCATTAATCATTATTGTTTTTGTTTAAGCCTACCATAATAGATTTATTATATATTTATATCTTAAAAATTGACTACTTTCCTATCCTATGGTTATTCATGAAATTTTTCATTTAATTGCACAGTGTTCCAAATCGTTTCATATTAAAATTATTGAATTATTTTTAACAAAATCCCACTTTAGTTATCTCTTTTGTGTAAAATACTTTTCCTTGAAAATAAATTTTAAAAAAAAATGATTTAATTTTTAAAAAAATCTAAAATTTATTTATTAAAATAAATATTTCAAAATATTTTATTGTTTTAATTGAATGTAATATTTCTGTATTTTTTAATATAATTCCCGTTATGAATTTACAGACAACGTGTAGGGAATATTTATTTTAACAAGTGATGAATGGAAATTTTTTTACCATTATGACAACTGAATGTTTAAAATATTATTTTACATTTTTTAGAAGAATATTTTTGATGAAAATTATTTTTAAAATATTTTTCAAATGTTTAAAAAAATCAAATTTAAATGCTTAATTTCCTCCAAAATCATTTTAATGATATTTTTATTATCCTTTTATTTATCAAATATATAAATCCATTATTTTACTTATGATCCACTTGGAATATATAGTATTGATAAAATTATTATTCATTATTTGAATGTTTATGAATAGTTTTATTGAGGATGTATAAATTTATTTCCATTAACTATATTACAATAGATGGTTTATGATTATGATAATTTTATTGGGGAATGTATCAACATTTTAATGTTTTTTTCAATATAAAATCTATAAACATTCTGATTTAGGCCATTAATATGAGGTATGAATTGTAAATATATTGTTATTGGTGAGGATCAGTTATATATTTCCCTAACAAACATCAATAAGTCTTATGAGAAAAATCAGTTTTCCAAATTAGATGAGTTTTTACCCGGATATTTAAATATCCCTTTGAAAGGTCTTGAAAATTTTGTATGTCCATAAAAATGGATCCCCCGATTATGATATCAGTTATTTCAATGAGATTACATGATTATTTAAGATATCTTTTGATATTTTTTAGGATTTTATGATTATTTATATGTATTTATTTTACCATTGTTTAGTTCTTCCATATTATGCTCTATTTATTGATTAAATGGATTATTTTCAGTTATTTACCTTCTCTTATTGATCATGATTATTTATTCAAAATAGATATTGTTTTATTCATACACTTACTAATAATCTGAGATAACTCCAGTCTTATGTTCTATTTTCCCCATGATGCTAGTACGTGTTTTAGTATTTTTATATATGGATATTCTAAGGGGAATAGTAGAATTTAAAAATAATATAATAATTATTTTATATTGGGTTTAACAAGTATTTTAAATTTATTATATTTATCTATTTTACCATATATAATAAACTATTAAATCCGTTGGGATGTGATAACTTATATGTAGTAACGATGTAATAATGTAGACAATAGATTCAGTTTATTGGGGTCAAGGACATTACATTTGTCATGCGCTGTTTTTATTTTTATTTTAGGGTCAACATTTTTGTCATTTCCTTGTATATCTAGTTGTATTGTATCTTTATTATTCATTAAACTCAAGATATTATAATATATGATTTATCCATGAGATAGGTTCAAATATCATTATATGAGATATATTTCTCACTATTATATACATTAGCACCCAGGTGCTTGTAACCATCCCATGGTGACACAGAACATCCTTCTGCCCTTATTCTATTCCATATTATGTGACATGTGAAGTTTACCAGGGTTAGTTTATTATAGGAAATATGTTTCATGTGTGGATAAATTGAGTAGAGTAGGGTAGTATTTATAAGCGGAGGATATGTGTGTTTTTTTGAAAGAAATGTTGTATCATTAAATAGTTATCAAACATTATATTTAATAGCATGGGTCCTGTTCTTAAATAGTAAATGGGAAATTAAAATGTTAATCTAATTTATAGGTACCTAAAAATTTATTCTTGTACACTATTAAAAAATATGATAATTATTTGTTATTTTTCTATTAACCACCATATTTTTTTTATTTCATAAAAAAATCACCCTAATCAAATTTCAATGTGTTGATTCCAAAAACTACCTCTATTTTATCAAAATGAATTTTTAAATATTAAATTAATAAATTTTAAATGGGGTCCTTATTCATTAAAAAATAATAATAATTATGAAATGACCAAATTTCCTACCAAATGAAAAATTACAAATGATTTCTTATATTTATATTATTATTTATATACAAATATAACATTTTATATAACACTATTTTATTAACGTTATATTTTATTGTAATTTTTTTATTTATCATAAAAATTATATTTAAATAAAAATAAAACTTATATTCTTTCCCCAAAAAAATTAATTTATTTTTTTGAAAATATATTTTTAAAAATTTAACACATTTATTTAATTATTTTATGATATAAATTTATTTTGTCTCCAGTAGACTATTGTCTAAGATAAAAGGAATATCCATATGTAAATAACATAAAACCGATATTGGTGTTCAATACAGCCTCAATACTTCTCTCAAATAAATATACATTAAATTTGATCAATTTATAAGTCCTCTAGAATGGAAATGAAGTAAATGGAATTTGTTAGACACTATAATAAAACACATATTGAATTTTTTTAATGTATTTATTAGGAAGACCTTTAAAAAAATGCATGGTGATGTTATCCAATGTTCAAATAATTATTGTTAATGGTTTTATCATCCTGAAGGATATTTTAATTTATTCCATCCATTATGGAACTACTAAGACCTTTAATGTATATTAAATAATATAATTCATCATATTATTTCACAAAGATTGATATTAAATATATATATACATATTTTTTCCCTCTCGGTGGGTAAATAATATTGAGGTATGATAATTTTTTAGTATTTATTTTTTTATCATCATGTTGTGATGGTAAATTTATTCATTTCCCAAATCATATAACTTTTTCCTTGAAAATGTGATCTATTAGGATTACCTCTTTATTACATTATTGACATTATTTTAATCATTATATCATCCTTTTAACATTTGTTATTATTTTACAAAATGTACAGTTGTGTAGTTGTATTTGTCATTAAGGATATTATTCTGTATTTTATGATTACTATGTATATCCATTAAATGTTTAATAACATCATACCCCTCTCCATCATCATTATAGATGAGGTTATCAGATCTTTTCAACAAAGTCCTTCCTACACTTTATTCACGTTCTTGATATCCTAATGGTTTGAGAAATCATTTTCCCCTATTTTCCTTATACATCATCATTGGACGATATCAATAATCTTATTTTTGAATGTATACTTTAGACTCTTATGACATGTATATATTTCACACTTCACTATATAGTTATAATTTTTATAAATATTCAATTAAAAGATTAAAAAAATAAAATCAAAATCATTTTTTGGGTCATATTTTTCATGAACCTTTAATCATTATAAATCCATGGCTACTAATTTTCCATTTTATAGGAGTATACGACCCAATACCTTCTTAAATTTTTCATTTTAAATAACAAATAATTCCTCTCTTTGTGGTAGTGAGAGTTCAGGAGGAAGTGTTCTCCATTTTAGAACTTCTTGAAGCTCTCTTCACATTCCTTGACCATGTAATACTTTACTCCCATTAATGTTATCTTTTTCATTTCATTTTACAATCATGATATCTTCCTAAAAATTATAATCAATAAGAAACTTCTTTTTTTCAGACCATTTATCAAAATTATTAATTGATCCTTTTCTTCCTCTTTTCTCTACATGTATATATAAATAACATCCATAAACACCAAAAAAATCATTGTATTATCTACGAAAATTATTCATTATCTCCATGTATATATTCAAATAACATGTGAGTCAAAATGGTATCACTCTGATCTCAAAATATCTATAACTTATATAAAATGCATTCATGGAAACATCCTCCTTCCTCATTTTAGATTGACAATATCATGATCGATGGTTCTCCATATAAAAGTACTAGTCACTATATAGTCTATTGATCTAGTCATAAATATATGAAATAGGAAACATAATCTTTATCATGGCCTGTTTCGATTCAAAATAGTTAGTATAGAGTTGTATTGTCCCATCATTCTTTATGAAAACATTGACCAGCGAAACTCATGGTAAATAACATGGTCATAAGAAATCCTTATCCCGATTCTCCAATAATTTCTTCTTTAGAACATTAATTAAAATAATACTAATTATTTGTGGAGTCGTGGATATGACAGATATTTAGCTATAAGTGCAATTTAGAGCTCAACTTCTAGGTCAAAATGAATAATAGGTAATTCATTTAGGAATTCATTAACATATTTCTTTATAAAGTTCATGTATTCATTGATGATACACTACTTCATCTATATCATTTGAGCTAATTAGGTTTTCTGTAATGAAATATTATTAATTCTTATGAAATTATATCAAGACAGATATCCATCCTTCTTTTTTAAATTATATAGAAACGTGGGATTATTTAGGACATGAAAATACGCCGCCTTATCCAAATAGTTGATGTTTGATCGATATAATGACTGTCAATCAATTCCTTATACAGAATAAATTTCTACTAAATGAAATATATAATAATTTTTTTCAATTATTATTACGACAAATTAAATTTGAAGAAGACTAATATACACGAGTCACAAAATTTTTCCCACTTATAGGTTTCACTGATAACTCCACCTCCATTCACTGAGGTAGTGTTTAGATATTGTTAAAAAACATTCATGATATGAATTAATCTTGTATAATAGTAATCAAATAGGAAAGTTTCTATTCATAAATTATTAAAAAGTGTAAATATTTCTACATCATTTTTATGACCCCCCTCACAGGTAGTGATAATATATTCATTTCTTTGCACTATTTGGCTTGGAGGTTGTTGTCTTCAGTTATCTTGGAGGGCCCTTGACATAGTTCCATGACTATCATAGTTTCCATGTTCCATATAACTGAAACATTGAACCATAGATAGAGGATTTAAGATAACTATCCTTTCTTCCTTTATATTAGTCTACATTTTCACCTCTCATTCAGGTTCCTTAGCTTGATTCCCCTCCATTCTATACTTAAAACATATTTGTATTCCCATCAGTATGTTTACCATAAGTTTATTCCAACACATACGACATGTATGATGCTATATGTTTTTACCCTAAATAATATTTATTTGTTAGTCCCAAATAATTAAACTCTTTTATCTTATATTAATCTATTTCCCAATGGTATTATTGGGAATCAATAATTTCTATCACAAACTTAAGGGAACATAGTTCAATTTTATCACAACTATGAATGTCTTGAATCATTATTTTTTTCAATGAATCAATTTAAATAAATTAAATTAGTGGTAAATCATACATTTGGGGTTAATTAATAATTCATAGGTGAACCTTGAAATCCAGGACATGTTTTCCTCCAAATAACCAATTGATTTTTCTTCCAATTTCTTGAGTCAAAGAAATTATCTATGTATTTCTATAGACTGTGATTGAAAAATGTGTATTGAAATATATATTCTTTTAATTTTTACCAAACCATTGATTTAATACATTTATTTTTATTTTTTTCTTGGTCAATGTACACCACTGACTAACTTGTCCCCAAAATCAATAATTGGTAAATATAACAATATATTTCCTTGAGAATTTTAGAATAAATAATATATTCTCAATGAAATTAATCTGTAATTATTTTATTAGGGGTAAAAAGATCTATGAAAAGATAGAGGCCTTTTTATATAAAAAACTCAACCATAAGATTCTCTCTCTTATGAGAAATATGACATTCCATTTGCTACAAGTTATTATTAACATCTTAACTCAGTTTTAAAAGATCCTTAATAAGGTTATCGACATCCTAAACCATAATACAGGGAATATAATTTTTTAAATCCTTAAATTTATCATCGCATTGGTTTTTGAAATGGTTCCTCATATTTCTATCCATTTATTAAAATAATAAAAATTTATAGTTTATAATAATTAAATTAATTGGAAAATGAAATGGTAAATAAAACAATTGAATTAATAACTCATAAGTGACATGCATATGATAAATTATGAATGTATCATTATAAATATTTGTTATTATTTTTATATTTATTCTAGGATTACAAGACCTAATCCACAAAAAATAACTATTATTTTCTATGATATCAACTATAATAACTGAAATCTCATTCATATATTAGAACATTAATTTCAAAATAATTATCCAAAAAACAAAGAAATTTAAGGTCACAATTTCTTTTAAAGAATGGTTATGTAATATAAAAACTTAATAATAAACTAAATTAGCTTGATTTCAATCTTTGTAATGTACTCCGGAATATTTTGGATCTGGTAAAACATGAAAATTTTCTAATATATTATTCTCTAAAATAATACTTTGTTCAATTACATGCACTAAATACTTAACCAAACATAAACAAAAAAAAACATATTTAACAAAAATTATTAATAAACCTATTATAAGCACTAATATTGTAATACATTAAAAATTATTACTAGTGGGAAAAATATAATTAATATGATTGAATGTTTAAAAAAATATTTTCAATAAATTCCTTTTTTATATTATGTATTTGATTTAAAAAAACAAAAAATAAAAATTAAACTATGACAAAATCATATATATTTTTAAATTTTTTAAATTATAATTTACTTATTAATATATTTTTAGTTTTTTATGAACAAGTTTATTTTTAGTCGAAAAATACAGTTTTTATGAAAAATATCATTTTTATGATTCTATCCCAAGAAAATCATGACATGGGGGAAAATCATTAATTTTATTAAATATGTATTAAAAAATATAATTTTACTATTGCTAATTTTTTTGAACTCAGAAAACCTATGTTAAATATTTAGAGAACCAATGTAAATTTTCACTTTAAGGAAACTACTAGATTTCAATGTTTTTTTAATAAATTTAAAGGGGAAAATCAATTTTTGTTTATTTCTAAAGCCTTGTATTTTTTTTGTTTTATAATAAATCAATTTTTCCCGTGAAATAATTAAGCCTAATAAATTTAATTTTAAAAAAATTAATCCTTGAAACATGTTTTATATATGAAAAACAATTTATATGATTACATGCGTTAATTTAAAATTTTGATTTACACCATGAGAAACATTATATGATAAAATTATTCACATATTTGAAATAAAAATGTTAAAATTATGTAATAAGGATAATATTAAGTTTTCACATTAAAATTAATTACCAACATTAAAAATTATTTACCTTGGTAAAATGTAAAAATGGTAACAAAACATTTACTAATGTGAAAAGGAAAAAACATGTTAAACATATTTCCAAATGGTTATTTGCAGTATGGATAAAAAAAAATAATCCATGTTTCTCATTTTTCCCTTTATGAATCCATTTACCCTATAAAAATGAAAAAACATTAATGAAATTCAGTAGGTATTTATAAAAACTACACTTTCAATTACTTTAAAAATGGTGTCAATTCCACTCATTCTTGACGCACACCTTACTTCAAATATCATTTTTAATATCTAGAACTTGTATTGTCCTAGAACTCTCTATCACATCAATAATATTATTTTCACATCTAGTTTTATTCATCCCTTCACCTCAAAGGTTTTCTCAGAAATACACTCATGATTAAAATTGATGTTATAGTAAGGCCGAATTAGCAAGAACTTGATTTAAATATTTTCATTTAAATTTATTTTCATTAAGACATGTAGGAATTATATGTCCCAATTAATTATTTTTATTATCTATATACAACCCAATAATTTATTTTCATATAGAAAATTATTTAATGTATGGGATTTATAAGGCCATATGGTTTTCATGCATCCAATAACTTTTTATTAAAAAAATTACTAATGCTGTAAGGTCTTTCATCTCTAATTGATATCTTGGTTACATTTCTTGTATTATAAACCTAATTTCAATAAATTGTTGTAAATTATGATAAATTGATATTTTTAACCAGGAAATACCCTTTCTTCATGGTAATTGATGTTATATTTAACACTCCCTCTCTTTCAAAATGTTTTGACTTAAATTCTCCTCAAATTAAAAGGTGTTTTATGAGAATATTTTCCTGATTCATAATCACAAAACATAGATTGTAATAATTAAATATTAAATTATCCTACCCAATAAAGATGTTATGATTTAATTACATCTTCTGATTGGGGAAATTTTTTCACACTAAAGGACTCATATTTGTTGAATCTATTGTTTTATAAAAATAATATAAACTTATTGATAATAATCCTAAAATATTTAAACTATTTTATTCTCCATATCCATATTTTTAATTCCCATTAATATAATCCTTTACCTTATTTAAAATAATATTTTTTATATCTCTAATTATCCATTTAACCCCATTTTAATTTTTTTTAAAAATGATTCGTTATCCTTTTCATGACGTGGGTTTTTAAATAAATTCGTTTGAAAATATTCAAAACATTTTCCAACATTTCAAAAAAAATTATAATTAACTCTATATTTTTTTGATAACATTATTTTATATTAAATTATATTTTCTTTTGGAACACTTTATCATAATGTTTTGAAAATTATTTTTTCCCTTCACAAAATATTTTTTGTAAGTAATTTGTATGTCGATGTTTTAAAGGGTTTTCAAATAATTTAGTATCTTCAATTATATTTAACCTATGTGGTTTATCATTAATTATGTGATGTTTTGATTAAACTTTACATGTTATCATGATATGGTTCCTTTAGGAAAATTAGATTGTTAAAATCTTGTTATTTATTAAGTTCATGATATATAATTATTTTGAAAGGATTAAGAAACCCATTATTTTTCCATGGGTTACTTATCATATGAGGAAGTATTTTTTATTTTTCATTCATATGTAATGATAATTATGTGTTTGGACTTATATTTACCATCAATTCATTGATTAATTATTTCTATCTCATGAGACAAGGGTGTTATGAATGATAATTTGTTTTCCAGAAATTATTCATGAATTTATTTATCCACAACTTGAAGCATTTACATTTTAGTTGTTCATAAATATAATGTTTTGAAATTACTTTTACAAGATAAAGCATGATTTTTTTTTTCAAAACCTGAAACATGGAAATTTTATTTGTTCAAAATTTAATAAATTAACCATTATTATGTTGGACACAAATTTCATTATTATGATAGTTTTCAAGGGAATGTTACATTTTCAAACCATATTCCTATGATTATTCTCTATTGATCATTTTTTTGTCTCATAATTTTTCATTGTTTTAAAATGATATATGTTGTTCATTTTAAATTGTGTGTTCTTATATCATTACATGGTGAATATTCTTATTGTTACAATTTTTTTAATATCATATTCCTCCCATTTTTTAAATGTCATATTTTTATGATCCAAACCATTATAACATGTTGATTTGTCTGCTCTTACTAAGTGTCTGAGCTCACCTCTATCTTATATTTACACACTATATGTTATAAAGATGTGTATTATAATGACCATGATTCTCATGAATGTATGAATCATTATTACATTTGTTAAAATCTTATGTTTTATCATTGTAATTGTACCCTACAACCTAAATAAGGTTTGGAGAGAATTTAGGGATTGTTTAGATCATTGTGTTTCAAAAATTTGATAAATAGAATGGTTCACACCATTTGTGCATGGTTAGTCCTAATTGTGTGAGTTAACCATATGATGTATCAATTTCACGGGATTATATACACTATTTTTATGTAACCATGTGAGCTAGTCCGAATTATCAGGATAAATTTCTCATATATGAGATAGTTATTTTCACACATACATTGCATGATTTTTCCATATGTTATCCTAGCCCATGAGAGGGATCTCCTTAAGTTGTGGTGGTAGAATGGTTGGAACACATTTTGGACAACTATGAGACCTAGTATTTTGGTGATTTTACTATTTTTTTCTTAATGATATTTAAACCACATCCCTATTTTCATTCTTCTCCTCTAGCAAATAGAAAACCATTTCACCTCTCCCATGAGGTCTTCATCCTCCTTACATATGAATCTTGATAAGTCTAGAATCCAAAATATGATTTGAAAACATTTAAATGTGTTGGATTCCTCTTTCTAATATACAAAATCGACTTGATTCTTATATTCCTTTATCTTCCAATATATTGTGATATTTTGGTGTGATATCATTTTCCCCATTTCTATTTGATTTATCTATTTTGGTGTTATTGTCAATTTTTCTTCCACTCAAAGGATGGTACCTATCAATATGTCATATACAGACCTAAGGTTGACAGTTTAGAAAATTTTCATCAAGGATTATGTGTTTTCATAGCATTATCAGATGTGATGTATGTCGCATATTTCTGTGAAATGTTTTAAATGTCATTATTACATAATTAATTAATTGAACCAAAATGTGATGCAACCTTAGACCCCTTTTTATTTGAGGATTCCTAACTAATGGACACCACCCCATGGGTGTGTCGGAATATTTTACCACCTTTATGTGAGTTATTAATTGACTAAAACACCTTCTACGGGTTTGTATTAAAATGGAAAATAAAATTTCCACATTTTTATAAATTTTTATTTAACAAACCACTTTCTAAGTGGGTTGGATTCTATTGATTTTAAAATATATTTCTTTAATTATTTAGAAGTATTATTAAAAATTCAAAGAGAATTGCTGGCAAGGCTGCACCACATGGTATATAATTCTAATCATGAACTATGTGAATTATGCACCCTCACTTTATTGCGATTAATGATTATAACTATTTAACGGTAAACCACCATTCAATTTATTATTACTCTATGGTTATTGGTTGTTGAAAAATGGTTATGGGTTCTTTTGATAATAGTGTTTGATGCTCCCTTTCATTGGGATTTAGGTATGAAATCTCACACCTCTATTTTTTTATTTGAATGATGGGAATGATGCTCCATGTTACATTTCATCAGGTGTTGGGAATAAAGACATAGACCACCATATCGAGTGAAGGGAAAGATAACTCACATTAATATGAGATTCAAATCATGTATCCTTGTTGAATCCATTGTCTCATTAAACTAGTTATGGACACTTTTGATACTCCTTGGTTCTATGTAGAACCTAGTATCCATGTATATTTCTCTAAAAATCCACATGTATAGTTGGAATAAACTTTTATTCTAATTATATATATATGATTAATATATCTGGTTACTAAGATTGAAAATAATAGGAATATTATGAACTAGGTCGATTCATCTAGGTGTCATATAGGAACATGATCTATCTAGAATTTATTTCACATCATTGTTTATTAGCATTATCAGTTATACATGTATACTTCTTTGAAATTTTCACTGGTTGGATTAAATATAGACATTGTTCATAGTGGGCTATAAAGATAATCTCACACCCTACCCATGTAATATTTGGTACCTAATTATACATTATGACTATAGGTGTGGATAAGGGAAATATTCATGTTACATAAGCCTGGTCTATTTACATATATCAACGATAATGGGAGGAGATGACCAAAACTATTATAGTGAAGCTAGAGGAGTTGTCTTTTGGCCCTTTTTCATTTTTCTATAACAAAATGTCTATTCAAATCCCCCAATATCACATGTGATCCCTTTTTTCAATAGCATGACATGACACAATTTTATATTAATTAGCCTGTGGTTTTTGGTATTTATTATAGTTTCTTGTGTTGTTATGCTTCCATTCTTCATTATTATATTTGTTTCAAATGTTATATTTGTTATATTATGGTTCCACTATTTATTTTTGTTTATTATTGTTCATTGTACCACATTTATAAGAGTGTATAGTCTCCCCACTATACCAAATGGGACCCTCATATCTAGTTAAAAGGCTTTAGAATACAATGAGGCTTTATTAATGCCATGTGACTTACTGACTCAGGGAATTATTGTTTTTGATCATTTGTTGGGAAATTAAAAAATGGTATCAAACAATATTTATTTTATTTTGACATATTGATTGGGAATTATAAAAATGACTAAGAGGTAATGGATTTTGGTAATGAGCCCCTGCCTAGGAGTATCTTAACCACATACAAGGTAAACCCAAATTTCCAGAGAAGGGTTATTACTATTACTTGAAACACCCATTACCGCTGATGTGAATTCACCATTGTTTGATTCTCATGTCTTTTAATAATATAACTGTTGATGTTATAGATATATACATTCTTCCATGTCTGGTTTGTATAATGAACTATCATTTCATGCATTATTAAAGGATGAATAAGAAAAATATACCTTGAATATTTTCCATACAACATCTACATTCACCATGATTTTTACATTTTGATATAGTTTAGTGACTTGATTATTATATAATGAAATGTTCCGACAATTCTTATAGGGATAATATAATTATATTAATTAATGTTCATACCTTAATATAAATGGATTATTTCCTAGTAGATTGGTAATGAAACCATAATTGTAAAATTATACCATGTTTGGGGTTCTAGAATTATTATATATAGACAATATTATAAATATATATTATAAAATGGTATCAAATCCCTCAAATTTAAACTGGTAAATAAAATATTTACTGCTAAATGGGGGTTCCAGTTAAAATGTAAATGGTGTATTCCTCTCTACCTTATAATTCAAACTCTATATATTAATGAAATTACTATGTTATATGAGATCAAGACTGGAACATGGAATTTATAGTGGGTTGTTGGGGAATATCATATAGTCTTATGGCCTGTTAAATTATTTTCATATCAACTATACCAAAAAAAATATTAGAAGAAAAGGTTTGGGACTTTTCTACCAGAAAGCTTTGTATATATCCAATTTCCTATCTATAATATTTCAACCTCTCAATTGTCTTCTGAGGTGTGCATTTTGAATTGTATAATCACACCACCACATTTCTTTGAGTCATACGCCATGAAGGAAATTACAACCACACACTAAAGGAAAACGTCCTTAAGTCACCAATGATACCTCATATAGCTCCCCCTATGAAATGACCTTTAATTCATGATATTGGAATGAAATCCAAGTTTTGAGAGGTATCTTTTAATGTGATGAAAAATATATATGGATAATTTTTACATTCCATGAATATGGAAGAGTTGACTCATATGTTCAAATATATGTTTCCTCCCACCATTTGGGGGATATTGGAAAACATTTTTTTGATTAAAGGCTAGATTCCATGATTTTTATCTTCAATAACATCGATACGCCTCTGGAGAGGAGGTTCATTATTTCTACTTATATGATACATTGTTCTACCACGAGATGGTGAGATTCTATTACACAGACATACTAACATCTATGCATGATCTAGATGGACTTCTAGATGGTATTTTATATCTACTTATTGACACAATAGAATAAGATCCAACTGAGATATAGAGTTTATTAATATGTAATAGTGATCCATGCCTTTCATGGAGTAGTTTTCCTATTTTACTGAGATTCAACATTTCACACCATATCTAAATGTATGAAATATTATAAAATTTTAGTTATTTGAGGATTGGTTGATATAAACCATCTAAATATAGTCTATTTTCTTCTGGTTGACCATTATCTCTAAGATATTTAACCGGGAACTCACTACTAAGAGAAATCTAAGAGAAGATGATGGTTAGAACCAGGGTAGTTCAACTACAAGACCTATCAGTGTTTCTTCTAGTGGTTGAAAGTGTCTTTTTGAGGTTTAAAATAGGGGTAAGAACTGTTGTACATCTCATAGTGACAGTTTATTTATATGACACCGAAACAAAAATACAGGACACAAAAAAACCCATCATTTTCAACATCTATTATAATGTAGAAGCTATGGAAGGATGTGGAATATCTAGAACATATAGAATACTATTCCATAATTTCCAAGAGTGGGGGTATCTACACAAACCTGATGATCTAAATAGGTTCAAATAGTATCTCATCAAGCACGCAACTAGAATATCCATGATCTCTCAGTCCAAGGTGGCTGATGAGGTAGAAGAATTCTGAACCAGGACATGGAACACCAATTGAGCTAGCTTACTTAGGGTAGTCATGTTGTGAATCAGGGCCACGGTATGAGACAGTTACATGCATTTCAGCCTATACTAATGAAAAATAGTTTCATATCTTCTACTATTTGAGCTTTAATAATAGTTTCACAGACAATAGTGTCTTCTTTATTTTGACACAGGCACATCAAAAACTTCATTATCTAGGGAAATCAAAGAGTATATAGGCCTTGAGATAGAATATTACTTTTTCATGATGACATTCAATACCATGTTGGGAATTGGGTTAGTTATAATTCACCAAATAATTAATTTCCCCAATAAAAATGGTGAATTTCTCATTGTATGGGGTTGTTCCATCATCCACATGACACAGTTTGGTGAATTTTTTTGGATGGACAAGTTTTTTCAATATTGATCCAATATCAATTGTTATTATAGGAGGGTGATGTTTAAATCACAAGAGAGTTATTCCCATATCCACAAAAGAGAATTTGATTTCCATACATCTCAATAATGACATATGGATCAAGTGCTAGGTTGAGTGAAATTTCAAATTAATATTATTTTCTTGCATTATTCAGGGTTATGAATACATTTTTTCCCTTATATGGTTGATCATTTGGGGGAAATATTTCCTAAAGGCTATTTTTGTCTACCTCTGGTGGGAGTGGTTGAATTAACTATTAAGCTAATGTCATGATAAGAACATGTCTCTATTCATCCTTACAGGATAAACCCAAGCGATAATCTAGAGTTCATGATATTGTTGGAAGACAAAGATACTAAGGGTTTTATACTCCCCAACATTTCACCATGGATTTAAACTATCCTTTTTTCAAATGAGTATGAAGGTACACTTAGGCTTTGCAATGATTACAGATGGTCAAACCATCTTGCGATTAAGATACAATATCCATTACCTCAAATATATGACATATTAAATTTTCTATGAGCTTTTAGATTGTATTTAATCAATGAATTGAGGCCAGGCTATCATCATGTAATTATTATATCTCGGGTCATACCACATACAACTTTCTATATGAGGTATGTTCTTTACAATACCTGGTAATTCCATTCAGTATCACGAATGCACAAACTATTTTCATTAATCTAATTTATCATTTTTCCACCCATATCTACATTCATTTGTTGTATTCAATTTGGATGACATATTATTGTATTCCCTCCCTCAAAATTACCACGCCAGACATCATGAGATCATGCATAACAAATCGAGAGAGCACCAGAAATACTATAATATTAGCTAATGCCTCTTTTGGACCAGAAAAATAAGCTTCATGGGTAATATCATCCCAATTTCTAGAGTATCAATTTCTCCAATATAGGAGGTAGTTGTAGGTTCTGAGGAGAATACAAATAACAACGTCGATATATGGATATTCCTGGGGCTATCTGAGTGTTATAGATTATAAATATATGATTTCTCACACCTAGTAATGCCTATTATGTGTCTGACTAAGAGGTGTGTGAAATTGATATGGTCAGAAGTTTGTGATATATTCTATCAACATTTGAAGGGTAAGTCAACTTCATCATCGATCCTGATTCATCTAGAGGCATGTTGAAATAATACTATTTATTATGATTCATTAGGAATCGAGTATAGAGATGTTCTGATGCATGATGAGTGATTAATTGAGTATAATTATTGCTAGTTTTGGACTCATTGAGTGGAGTTACACAACTAATAACCTCATGAAATTTATGGTTATTAATGAATTATGATGTTATATGCACTACTTTCATGGGAAGACTTTTCTGGTGTTCATGGATCAAAAAACTCTAAAATAAATTTTTATGTTGTGTGATATGAATCTTAAGAAGCATAGATGGTTGGATTACTTAAAATCCATTGATTTTGAGCTTTCATAAATATATACAAAAGTTAAAATTTTTGCTGATTCGATAAGATGGAAGACTCCGATATATGTGATTAATGAGGCCAGTAGTGAGTGAAATATTATGGAATTTCATTTAAATATGTGTGTTGATGTTATATAGGATCATAGTAATGTAGTCCTCTCAACCTTAGTAGTGACCACTACCCCTATTGAATTAGTGATAATGACGAAACTCTATGATCATAGGGGAATATTTTTAATTGAGTGTATCTCAAATGATGATTCATCTTCTAGTTATTCTATAGATTATAATGGGACCTCATGTTACCGTGATAATGTTTGGGACCCATCGTACTTACATGATTTGTTGATGCACTAATATCATTACTCATTTTTTGTAATACATCTAAGTGTCACAAAGTCATATTAAGACTTACCTTCCCAGTATTAGTTTTTTGGGTATGAAACATGAGATAAAAAAAATTACTGATTAGTGTTACAAAAATCAATATGCATAGGAATAGAATCAGTTATGGGCATGAATTTTATTGAAATTATCCATCAGAGAGTGGAAATGGGATGATTTATCTATAGAATTCATGATAGGTTCATCCAGATCACCTCATGGAAGAAATAAATTTTTTTGTCCTTTAATTGATTGATTAAGGTCAAAAAAAATTTACCAAATCAACAGACCATATTTTTCGTTGGTTAATGAAGGTAATATGTAATACTGGTGTGACATATTTATGGATATCTACATTATATCCTATCCTATCAGGATTCTCATTTTACATTCTCATTCTGAATAAGATTTTAAAGGCCCATAGTACACAGGTTATTATGAGCGTGACTTATCACCGTCATTATGATGGTCAGATAGAGAGTATGATTGTGTGTTAGAGGGAAATATCCATGCATGTGTCCTAGACATATATGGTGCATGGGAGAAACAAAAAACCCTAGTTGAGTTCACATAAAATAATAGTTTTCATGATACCATCTAGATTGATCCTTATGAGGACTTGTATGATATGAATTTTCATTCTTCTCTATTAAAGTAAGAGGAAAAGAATGAAGATTTTATTAGAACACATATCATCTAGGAGAATTTAGTGAATGTTCAACTTATTAGGAATCAATTGTATGTATCTTATTCCAAAAAGTAGTCATATAAAAATTGATGCGGATAACCAATTGAGTTCAAAATTGAGGATTAAATTTTCTTCTATGTTTTACCAAGGTTGTTCCATCAAATAATTCATTAGCAGTGTAAGATTTCACCTTAATTTGTTTGACCCTATTATTTTTTAAAACGAATCAGTTTGTTAGCTTACCAGATATAACATTATATAAGATACTTGAATATCCATGATTTATTTCACACTTCCCAGCTTCACTGATACAATCCAGACCCTTCACATAGTCTATATCTAGATACATTTTAGTTATATTTGAATGATTCCATTTACAATTACCCAGTGCGAATCATTGATTAGAGTATAAAGACTCTCTAAGGTAGTTTAGTTATATTGATATGAATTATATGGATTCATGCCTGAGTGAAGGATAAGGCATAGGAGCGGTAAGTTGATATACAATCCCAGTGGATGGAGATTGTATATGATGGACCCTTTTTACCCTTAGACGGTCGACTCATGTGTGAGTTGATTTAGGGATGGTTGGTTGTAATGAACCATCCATTCAAGATGGTATTGGTTATTCATTTTCAGTTCACATCAATTTTCATCATAATAAATTTATATTTTGACCAAACTAAGGTTTCAAGATAATACATGGCCTCTTCAAAGCTCATAGGTATGGAAATTAGATATGTTGAATGGGCTTCATGGTTAGTTCATTATTTATTCTAACCATGTATGTCATCATTGTGTGGTTCCTAGTTCACATGAGAGGGTACATGATACTTTGGAAACCTTTTTATCTGGTGCTCATGACCGTGTTAAATGTCATAAACATGTGATAATGGGTGTTCACATGGGTTAGGTATAGTTTATAAAACCTTGTTACGAGAATACATGAGGGAGCTCCTTGGGTAGTGGTGGGAGCATGGTTGACATACAGCTGGGACAATCCTGTGGATAAACTATGAGACCTAGTTTTAGGAACTGATTTTACAATTTTTCTATTAAAGATATTTAATCTTTAACCCTTTTTCCTTCTTCTCCTCAAACAAACATAACATAATTTCCCTTCTCTCATGTCCTCTCCCACCTCCTCAACTAGGGATCTTGCTAACTCCCACACCCATACTCCAATGGGACCATCGTCGCATGCATTGTATTCCTCTTTGTATAATTCATAATCATTTTTCTTCATATCTTTTTTATCTTCCATTTTCTTTCAATATTTTTGGTCAGAGATCATGTTCCCTATTTCCTATTTATTTTTCTATTATTTACATTTTCTTATATTATTCTTATAATTTAAGGATGATACATGAGGAGCAGAAATCTACGTACCTAAGGGAGATGTTATAGTAATGTTACCTCATGGTTTATGTTCTTTCATAAAATTTTATATTGTGACACATGTCTTACATTTTCATGTAATGTTTTAAATTGAGTTGTTCATTCTTTAATTAATTGCAACATGATGTGATACACACATAGTCCCCTATAAATTTATTAGGAATTTCATAAATATTTGATACTTCCCATTTGGTTTGTTTAAATAATTTAACACCTTTAGGAAATTTATAAACTGAACAAAACACCTTATAATTTTTCAACACAACATGGAAAATGGAATTGAATATTTCATATAATTTTTTAATTAATCAATCAAATTTTATGTAGGTTGTGATGAATTGATAGGAAAATTTAATAATTAATTTTTTGAAAAGCCTTTTTTAAAATTGAATGGTAATGGGTGGTAAATCCACACCACATGTTATATATTTCTAAGCATGAACTATATTATTTTTCACCCTCTATTTATTATTTTAAATGATTATAATTTATTAGAGGTAAAAACTAATTTCTATTATTAGTATAATATGGTTATTGGCTATTAAACAAGAGTTGAGGGTTCTTTCGAGCATGGTGTTGCATGCTCCCTTATGTTGGGTGTTGAGCATGATGTCTCACACAATTGTAATTTTATTTGAATGATGGTTAAGACTCTCCAAATTTCATTCCTTGGTTTTTTTTCATGATGAATCAACCTACCATCTAAAGTGATCGGAATGATGTCTTACATTCATCTGATATTAAGGTATTATAGCCTGGCGGTATCAATTGTCCTATTAAACTTGTTATGGACACTTGATTAATGACCTGAGTCTAGAAAGAGCCAAGTATCCCATTATATGGATTTAAACACCCCCATATATAGTGTTTATATACATTTATACCTATTATATATATATATATGATTACTATATATATAGTTACTAGGATCAGACATATACTAGATTATGTCCGATCAGGTAGAGCCATCCAAGTGTCCAATTAGATATTCTACCAGCTAATATTAATTCTCCATTATTGTGTATTAGTATTATTTTTTACTTTCTTACTTATAAGCTATGTACACTTACTAGAATACATCTAGACATCCTTGGTGGGGGGATAGTATGTTTATCTCACATGTTACCCATGCCGCCATTTGTACCATAGTAGACCTTATGGTTGTAGGTTTGGATAAGGAAAAATTGCATATTATGAATGCTTTATCAACATACTTGTATCATTGATCATGGGAGTATAGGACCGAGAGTATGCTCATGATACTAGTGGATCCATCTTTTGTCCTTTTTTATTTATTGTATATAATGTTTTATACCCATGGTACCTATATCTCATGTGTTCCCCTCAAGTAAACCATCATTACATTACATAATTGTATATGATTTTATTTGGGTTTTTGTATTTACTATAGTTTATTGGTTTGTTATACATCTGTAATTGGTTACTATATTTTTTCCATTATATAATCTATTATATTATGCTTCCACTTTTTTGGTCTATTTATTATTATCTTTTGGGAGACATTAATATGATGGTATAGTAACCCCATTATAAGAATATGGAAACTCACTACTATTTGGTACACTCATGTGTATGGGGAGTGTAAAACCCTAAACTTCCACTGTATGCTTCTCTTTGAATAATGCAGTAGTTGCATTATACGCAACTTCGAGTTCTAACACACCACAACCAATCAAACTAGCCGTTATGAATAGTAATACCCACTTTTTGAAATTTTATAACTTATATCGTTGTACATATACCTAATTTTTGGATTCGGAATATCGAAATTATCCTAGGGTGAAAATTTTATATTTTTCTGAAATTATTCAATTTTTTATGAATAGTGAAAAACACTGAGTTATAGATTAAAACTGAATTTTTATTTAAATTTTTATTTATTTTATTTATATTTATTTTAGGATAAAATAGATACATAACACCAATATATGTTCAATATAATTCATTGGAGCCAGTTTATAGTAATTTTAGATACATAGCAATTTTATTGAACTTTTCACCTTCTTTTTCCAATCTCCTAAGAGAATTTTAAAACTCACATAAAACATAATTTTACCACTTCTGTGAGTAGAAATTCGTAAATCTAAGAGACACAGTTAATATAAAGGAGTAAAATTTGGTTTAATAAGATAAAAATAGTATTTGGTGAATAGTATCATTTTACTTTTATTTACCACGGTTAAAAGTAAATAGGGTAATTAAGGGTAAAAATGGAATTATTATTACAATAAAACACGTCTTAATTCTCTTGGTTATGTATAATTTGACCAAAAAACCCTTATTAATAAAATATTAACCATTTTTGTCCACTTGGATTAGATTAGGACATTTATTATTATTTAATTCAAAGAAGAGTTAAAAGAGTTAAAATCATAGTTTAATAAATAAATCATTTTTAATATAGGGTTATATTTTAGATAAGTTAGATTATAAATAGTAATTAAAAATTTAAAAATATTTCTTACATAATGATACTTTATTTATAATTTTTATAAATTAAATAATTTAATTTATTTATGACACAATGGTTTTGTAGTAATTACCTAATTAATGAAATATTAAACTTATTTACATTATAAATATCAAAATAAATATAATTTGAGACATTTTATGAATTCCACTAATTTTATAGGTTAATATGACATATTAGAGTTGGTTAGAAGAATTTGTTTCGATGTAATAATGCTGATATGATTTTAGCAAAAACAAAATACCAAATAGTGTCAAAATTGACATAAAAGAGTTTTTAAAACCAATATTATATTATTAATTGATATTCAATTCCAAAAAATCTAAGGATCATCAAAAATACTTATATATTGATATTTGAATCATTACTAGACCACTTGGGGTCTCTTGGAAGTATATACTACGTTTATGAACTATATAATATAAAAATACAATGAGACATGGTAAATTTCAAACTAATTAACTATGTGTTAAAACTAAATGATAAGGTTAAAAAAGTGACCCAAAATGGTCTAAAACTTATTGGTTGAGTGGGTTTCAACCCATATACACCTTATACTTTAAAAATTCTAGTTTGGATTCATTATAAACCGAATAGAAAAATATTACAAAATAATACTTTATGTTTTTTCTAAAGAGCCCCTCCTCCCCCTAATAAAAGGACACAACTTCTAACCAATTTTTCATACATTCAAAGCCTTTTGGTTCGACCAACCCCTACCAAAATATCATCTCAGAATCCCTCACTTCATCCTAAAGGCCTTACATTAGTCATAAATCGAACATAAGGATCCCTTTTGATCAAATAAAAAGGAAGAACCCGAAGAAGAGGTAATAATTTCACCACCCTCTTTCAAGTTCATTTCTTCTCTCACTTATTCTTTCTTTGTTATTTAAATTATAAAATAATAACTCCAGTATATTATATATAATGTGATGTTATTATAAATATGGTACACCCATATTCAGTATTATATCCATCCATTGAATGACATGTCAACATACGTGCGTACGTACGACTTACCGTCTCCACGTCGTGGTGTAATTGTTATTCAAAACATTATTATTTTGATGGGTATTATAATGATGTGTAATTGAATTAAATAGTAAATATAACATTATAATGATTCTTTATATTTTATATACAATCCAATTATAGATTATTTTAATATCGAAAGAATGATATTTTCGCTCGTATGTACTTACGGAATACCGTCTCCATGAATGCGATGAGGGTCATTCCCCATCGTATCCATTCAAGATTAATTCTCATTTGAGGACTAAAAATAATTATTAAGGACTTGATATCATTCTGGATATGAATAAGATACAACCTATCCATAACAAAAATGGCTTATGTAACATATAAAAGAAAGCGAGTATGTTAACACCCAAAATGACGATAATACTAAGATATTATTAACAAGTCAATGTTAAAAAATCTTATATGATATAATATTAATTTATATGATTCTTTTATAACTTAATAACAATTATTTCACCATTATACAGGAGGTTAACCAACACTCGACCAAGGAAAAGTACAGGGTAAGGGGCTTTCAGCTAACTCCTTATTTCCGAGACATTCATTCCATTTTGCTTATATTACCTTTTGTGTGGTGTATGTACATACCATAATAGTATTCTTTGTGTAATACACTTTAATTTATGTGTATTTACATATTAAATTTATGATACTTCTTTCATAGGGTGTATGTTTTGTAAGTTATCAAATTGGTGAGTGTTAATTTCACAATCCCTTTATTATCCGAGGTTGTTTTTACGTATGTATTTATTGAGAAATATTTATTATCCATGTCCATGTTTCATATAATAGTTTTAAAAGGGATTTTATTAAGGTAATTTTTACTAAAAATTCATTTTAAATGTTTTAAATATTTATTCTTCTAAACCATTCTCATTAATTTCCACGTTTTCAAAATGGTTTTAAGGATTTATTTAAATGGACATGAATGTTTTAAAATATTAATTACATTCAAAAGTTTCCAAGTGGTATGAGACAATTTGATTGAAAAATGTATTTAAATTTCTTCCTTTCAATATTGTGTGACTTTTAAATGTTTTCATGAAAAAGGGATATTTCCCTCAAAGTGTTTTACAAATCATTTTCATCTATGTCAAAATCCTTTAACGGGTTTTGAACATGTTTGAAGTTGAATTATTATGATACAAATCATCCATATTGTATTGAATGTTTTGTGATATGTTTGACTGTGGATGTGTTATTTTTATACCATTCTTGGTTTATTGGTAAATTATTGACATTTCGTATGCTAGTTTTATTACAAATGTTTATGTTATTTTTAAACCTATTCATATGAGGAATGCATTGGACTTAATAAGTGACGGGTGGAGCCTGTTATAGCTCCTTGATGCATCAATAGGTCTCATGAGAGAAACTAGTGTCTTGGCACAAGGGATTGACAAAATATTATTTGTGGTCTTGGAAAAAGGCCTTCACTATGTGGTTATGATAGTCTGGTATTATGTATTCCATAATTATGAAAGTGGCTATTGATATTTCATGTGATTATTTGACTAGTAGAATATCCATGTGAGTAAATAAATGGAATTATTTGATTTTTTCATTTCTATATTATGCTGAATTTTTAGTTTAAAAGTATTTTGTTTTAGTTTTATACATTTCCATAAATGTTTATGCTTATTTATGAAAGATTCCACTATATTGTTACCCTTACTGAGCATTTGATCTCACACCTTTCTATGTTTTATTTTTCCCAGGATTCCAAGAAGTGTATTGTGATTGATATGCAGGGTTAATCCAAGGGAATAATGGTGTTCATAAAGTTTTATTGATGTTTTTTTATGTTATAAAGTGTAATGTAACATTCATGTTTATAATCTATTTTCTAACACTGCTAAATAGTTCGTTCATTTGGGACTTGGTTCTTTGTAATCATGCCAATGTATTAAAATAATGCACCACCTATGGGTAACTTGGGACGGGGCATTATAGTTGGTATCAGAGGAAGTTTAGAAATAACCTTGGAAAGTAGATTTAGATAAACTCGGATTATAGCACATTACCCTATGATAGACATTGAGGATTTGTATATAAAAACTTCTTAGAATTTTGTTACTGTGGAGATTTTGTGAGTTTTCCAAAAATACATCCATGTATGGATATGAGCAAGTAGTGGCATCTCTGGAACAGATGTACCTAGGGTTAAAATTCGAAAACACCACTTTGAGTTAGACTCAAATAGGAACTGGTTCACAACAATGGGTCATGCTGCACTCTTGGTTATGACACTCTCAGGGGATATGTTTATGATAATTCTAAATTTCATTACAAATAATTATGAAGGGTATATGAGTATATACTTCCACAATGAAAAAATATTTATGATTATGGATTATATCCATAAACTGTTCAATTTACATTATGTAATTCACAAGTTTTTAATTATTCATTGCAATTCATAAACTGACCAAGTTTATGGCATCGTATAGAAATGGTGCTCAGTAGAAGGAATGTGAACTCCAGCAATACGTATGATCCAAAGAGTAAGAAGGATCATATGGTTCACGGTATTAAGCGAACATTTAGAATGGAAATAGTCTCCCATGTATTCTCAACATATTAATAAATAGTATCATGAGTTATTAAGATAAGTAAATAATTCTATGATTCTTATGGATTTGAAGGGAAGAAAGAGAAGAAAAATATGGAAAAGAGAAAGATAGATAAAGGGAATAGGGAAATAAAGAATTTTATCATAGCTGATAACTGTGGGAAGAAACACCCAGGAAATTTCTTGAAGGGAATGGGAGTTTGTAATAAGTTTGGAGAAAAAGGATACCAACTATGTGACTACAATGGTAAGAAAAAGGATTTAAATATACAATGCTTCATCTACGAGGATTTGGGATACTACGCAAACCAATGTCAAAATCATCAGAGTATGCCCCAAATTATGCTATTGGATATTAATCAAGTTATGACACTACCATAGATGAGGAGGAATGATTAGAGTTCTTATGTTGTTATTAAAGAATTATGTAATTTGATTATTGTATCAACAGTGTACTAGTTATTATAACTATGGAGTATATAAGGATTGTACTGCAGTACTATTTCATTAAGGACTTGAGATTGTGTGGAACCATGAAAAGTGACTCAATAGCAGGTTTAATTTTTGGAAAATATATTTTTGAGAGAATGATAAACAATTATAGGGTTCTGATACCAAGGTAGTGATTTTGGAATAATAAATGATTGATTTGGATAGATTATATTGGATATTCTTGACTACCTTGAAATTTATTAATGATTTATATATTACATCATTGTTGGAGTTTACAAATATTTTGGATAAAAGGATTATATCACGTATTCAATAAGTAATAAGGGGACATGAATATAATCAATAATGTTTTATGGTAATTCAGGATGTTTCTGGGATTTAAAAGAATACACGTTGAAGGCGTTCACATGTTATGACACGGAAAAAATGATCCTCATTGTGCTTACCTTCCTTAAAAATTTTGTACTGTGAGTTTGTACAGAAGTTTTTTGGATAATTCTAGTTTGAGATTATTTTTAGATTTCCATAAACGGACAACCCAGAGGTCGAGTGGCAACCCGTCACGTCTGACAAGGCCAGGAGACTTCATCCCGCAAGAGAAGGGCGACAAGGGTGTATCATCTACCACTGGCCCACATGATGTCCTGGATTGAATAATGTAGTTTTTTTTAAAGAGTCTGATATGTGAGTTATAAATTCATTATTTTCAGAAACCAATATTATTAGGTTTAATATAATATATATATTCATTATTTTAGAGTGAATTATGATTTTATGGTAGGAATTAGTTGAAGGATAAAACCCTACATGTCATGTACATATATACATGTTTATAGATATATTTTCCCTCTTAATTTATGGATAAATTAATATGTAAACTTTACGGAGGGGATCTTAAAACCAAATATGTGTTATCCTAATACCATACATTTTGTTGAACTGATGATATTTTAAATCATTATAGATTGATGGCTTTGAGGACCTCAATTGTACACATTTTTGTGATTTATGACCTCAATCACTACCTATAAATATTTACATTTTACCTCTAATTATGTGTCTATAATTTCCACAAATGTTCTCTTATTCGAAACCCTAATTTTTTGGTGACATTCTCATTTCCCATTCCCTCTTATTAAAACTAAATTTTATTAACCATATTTCTGATATTGGTTTTCCAGAAAGCGATTTTCTATTTTCAACCTTTTATTTTTGAAAAACAATTTCAAATTTTGAGGACGTAAATTATTGAAGAAGGAGATAATGTAACACCCCAAGCTTTAATGGTATGCTTCTCTTTGAATAATGCAATAGCTTTCATTGTACGCAACTTCGAGTTCTAACACAGCACAACCAATCAAACCTACCGTTATGAATCGTAATACCCAGTTTTTTAAATTTTATACATTTTATCTTTCAAAATAAACATCATTTTTCGATTCGAAATATTGAAATTATCCTAGGGTGAAATTTTGGTACTCTTCTGAAAAGATTCAATTTTTGATTAATAGTGAAAAACACTGAGTTATAGTTTCAAACTGAATTTTTATTTAAATAATTTTTTATTTTATTTAAATTTATTTTATGTCAAAATAGATACATAATTCATATATAAGTTCAATGTAATTCATTGGAGTTAGTTTATAATAATTTTAGATATATAAAAATGTTATTGAACTTTTCACCGTCTTTTACCAATCTTCTAAGAAAATTTTCAAATTCACATAAAACATAATTTTACAGCTTCTGTGAGTATAATTTCAAAAATATGAGAGACTCGGTTAATATCAAGGAGTAAAATGTGGTTCAATAAGATAAAAATAATTTTGGTGAATAATAACTTTTTTACTTTTATTTACCACGATTAAAAGTAAATAGTGTAATAATGGGTAAAATTGATATTATTATTACCCTATCACATGTCTTAATTCTAATTTCTAAGTATAATTCAACCAAAAATAACCTTAGTAATAATATACGTACCTCTTTGGTCCACTTGTATTTGATTAGGACATTTATTATTATTAAATCAAAGAAGAGTTAAAAGAGTTAGAATCATATTTTAATAACAAAAACATTTTTAATATAGGGTTATACATAATATAATTTAGATTATAAATATTAATTATAAAGACAAAGAGATTTACTACATCATGATATTTTATTTAAAATTTTCAGACATTAACCAATTTAATTTATTTATGACACAATGGTGATATAGTAATTACCAAATTAATGAAATGTTAAATTAATTGATATTATAAATATCGAAATAAATGTAATTTTTGACTTTTTATTAATTCCACTAATTATATTGGTTAATATGACATATTAGGGTTGGTTAGATAACTTTTTTGTGAGGTAATAATTCTTTTATGAATATATTAAAAATAAAATACCAAATAGTGTCAAAATTGACATTAAAGAGTTTTTAAAACCAATATTATATTATTAATTGATATTATATTCCTAAAAATCTAAGGTTCGGTCAAAAGAATTATATAATGATAGGTGTATCATTAATGGACAACTTTCTGTCTCTTGGAAGTATATAGTAAGTTTATTAACTATATAATATAAAAATACAACGAGACATGGTAACTTCCAAACTAATTCTCTAAGAGTTAAAACTAAAATATAAGGTTAATAAAGTGACCAAACCAATCTAAAACTTATTGTTTGAGTGGTTTTTGACCCATACCCACCTTATAATTTAAATTATATAGTTTGGAGCCATTTGAAACCGAATATTAATTTATTATAAAATAATAATTTATTGTTTTCTTAAAGAGCCCCTCCTCCCCCTTATAAAAGGACACCACTTCGAACCAATTGTTCTTACCATCAAAGCCATTTGGTTCGGCCAGACCCTACCCAAATAGCCTCTCAACATCTATAACATCATCCTAATGTCCTTACTTTTGTTAGGAATCCATCATATGGATCCCTTTTGATCAAATCAAAAGGAATTACTCGAAGAAGAGGTACTAATTTCACCACCCTCTTTCAAGTTCCTTTCTTCTTCCACCTCTTCTTTATTTTTAATTTACATTCGAAAATAATAAATACAGTAACTTCTATATACTGTGATGTTATTATAAATATGGTAAAATCATATTCATTATTCTATCCATCACTTGAATGACATGTCACCATAAGTGCGTACGTACGACTTACCGTCTCCACATCGTGGTGTAATTATTATTCAAAACATTAGTATTTGGATGAGTATGATAATGATGTGTAATTGAATTACATAGTTAATATAACATTATAATTATTCTGTATATATGATATAAAATCCAATTATATATGATTTTAATATCAAAAGAATGATATTTTCCATCATGCATACGTACAGAATACCATCTCCATGAACGTGATGAGATTAATTCCTTATCGTATCCTTTCAAGAATAATTCTAATTTGATGATTAAAAATAATTTTTATGAACATTATATCATTTTGGATTTAAATAAGATATAATCTATCCATAAAAAACATGGCTTATGTAACATACAAAAGAAAGCGAGTAAGTTAACACCCGAAATGACGATAGTACTAAGATATTATTAACAAAGCAATGTAAAAAGATAATATATGATATCATATTAATTTATATGATTCTTGTATAATTTAATAACAATTATTTCACCATTATATAGGTGGATAATCTACCCTCGACCAAGGAAAATTACAGGGTTAGGGCTTTTCATCTCACTCGTTATTCCTGTGAGATTCATGACATATTTCCAATATTAGAATTTTGTAGTGTATGTACTTCCCATAATTATATTCTTTGTGTAATACACTTTAACTTATGTGTATTTACATATTCGTTGTATGATACATATTTCATAGGGTGTATGTTTCGTAAGTTACCAAATTGGTAAGGGTTAATTGCCCAATCTCTTTATTATCCGAGGTTTTTTTTACATAAGTATCTACTAGGACATATTTATTATCCATGTCAATGTTTCATAAAATAGTTATCAATGGGATTCTTTTAAGGTACTTCTTACTAAAACATAATTTTAAATGTTTTAAAAATTTATTCTTCTAAACCATTCTCATTAATTTCCATGATTTAAAATTGGTTTTAAGGATTTATTTAAGTGGACATTAATGTTTTAAAATGATAATTACTTTCAAAAGTTTCAAAGTTGTATCAGACACTATGATTAAAAAATTTATTTAAATGTATTCCTTTCTAAATTGTGTGACTTTTAAATGTTTTCATAAATAAGAAATATTTCTCCCAAAGAGTTTTACAAATCATTTTCATCTATGTGAAAATCCTTTAATAGATTTTAAACTTGTTTCATATTTATTTATTATGATACAAATCATCCATATTATATTGAAGTTTTTGTGATATGTTTGACTATGGATGGGTTATTTTTATAGCATTCAGGGTTTATGGGTAAATTATTGATATATCCTATACCAGTTTTAATACAATTGTTTATGTTATGTTTAAACCTTTTCAAATGAGGAATGCATTGGACTTAGTAAGTGACGGGTGGAGCCCTTTATAGCTCCTCGATGCATCAGTAGGTCTCATTAGACAAACTAGTGTCTTGGCACAAGGCCTTGAAAAAATCTGATTTGTAGTCTTGGAACAACGTGTTGACTATGTTGTTATGATAGTTTAGAATTATGCATTCCATCATTATGAAAGTGTCTATTGATATTGCATGTGGTTATTCAACTAGTATAATATCTATGTGAGTAAGTAAATGGAATTATTTGATTTTATCATTTCCATATTATGCTTAAATTGATGTTTAAATGGATTTTGTTTTAGTCTTATATATATCCTTAAATGCTTATGCTTATTTATGAAAGATTCCACAATATTGTTACCCTTACTGAGATTTTGAGGTCACCTATTACTATGTTTTATTTTTCCCAGGATTCCAAGAAGTGTATTGTGATTGATATGCATGATTAAGCTAAGGGAATAATGGTGTTCTTAAAGGATTATTGATGTCATTTTTTATGTTATAAAGTGTAATGTAACATTCATGTATCTAATCTACTTTCCAAGACTTCTAAATAGATCGGTCCTTCAGGACATGGTTCTTTGTAATCATGAAAATGTATTAAAATAATGCACCAACTCTATGTAACTGGGGTCGGGGCGTTACAGGGAGGTTCTCTTGTAGTCGTGTGACACACTAGCTTGGGGAAATATTTCTCTAGATCTCATGTCATGATGTTACAAGTACTTTCAATCAGATGTCTAGAAGTGCATCTTGCATGGTTCGTATATGAAGACATGTTAACATGTGTCGAAAAATAATTTTCTTATTTATTTGACCCTAAAGTACTTGAATCCTAATATTCCATGGATTGTGAGATGTTTTATATGTTACAAAGTTTATACTATGTTAATTTTTTAATATAATGATTGATTCATAACACTATTTACCAAGATAGTGTTTAAAGAATTTTTTTTATCCATGATATTGGATTATGCGTATGGGGTTCTTGATTTTATATTCAGTTATTTTTTAGGGTTCTCATAGTTTTTTTGAAGATTTATTTTGTTATATATAGTGTTAGAATATAAGAAACTATGTGAAACCGATATGGATAACTCTATGTATAATATGATATCTTCAAATATTGGTAAAATCTTGAGTATGTGATTTTACTAGAAAAGCATCCATTTCTGGATACTACATGTGGATATCGGCTCTAGAATAGATGTTATTATGGGTAATAACCCCAAAATGGAGGAACCAGACATTAAATTAATCATCACTTGGTGCACAAAAAATTACCTAACTATACACATGGAATAATACTCATAGTGGAAAATAATTGGGTAATCACATCCAATTTACAATCCATTATTATGTATTTTTTTATTAATGAATCCAGTTAAGTAATAAGTGGGAACACATCCTAATGAATCATAGACTGAAGAAATTATGATTTTGGTAGAATTGAATGATAATGGGATGGTTCAAAAGACTAACACATTTAAATATTGTTTTTTTCATAATCCCGTTATGATGAAAATATTTATCGCTGCTGGTTTACTCTTTTGTTTAAGAAATTTATTGGAAAATGTTAAATTGAGATAATAATTAATGTAATGGATAATGTAATGATTTTACCAATGTGAAACCATATGGGATAAATAGATGGAGTAAAGACCATTCTGAAAATGAAATCATTGTTTATGATAAATAGCATGATTCTTTTTGAGATCCCAAATCAGAAAGGAAATAGAAATATGTTATCGATTCATTTAAGAGACAAAATACACCATAGTTCAATGGATATTCTAATCGAATTATGTATTTGAAATTGATTAATATAGTGGAAAATATTTCTTCCCTTCTCTAGTTCTCAGATCATGATAAGGATATCCTATCTTTAATTCCATTATAATTTTCGGATAACCAATAGGGTTCTCTCTTTATGTATTACAATAATTTATGAATTTTAATCTATGAGATGTCAAGATTTAAAGAAATTGTTCTTTCCCAAGTATTTACTAATACCCTTTTCATGATGTTATAGATAAATGTTTTTTGAAATATAATAAAAGTAGGATACATCAATTAACACATATGCAATAATATTCATGAGTATCTCAACTCGTGCCTATAGTTTTATATACAACCCTAAGAGTGTGATTGTTTTATTTTAATTACATCAATCCATGGCTTCAAAATGAATTAGATATAAGGGATTTTTGAATTTACAATGTTATTATTCTATATGATTTGAAAGTGGAAATTAATATTGAACACTCATAATTTTATGTAGAAGTAAAAAATTAATGTAGATTACCACATAATATTTTATGATAATTCCCTATGGTAAATAAAATCCAACTCCGTACAAGAAATATTTTCTAGAAAAAACACACAAGTAATTACCTCCATGGAACAAGGATGTGATTTAATCATGAGAGTTCTAGACACAAAAATAAAGCTTTTCATAAATAGGTGAATAGCCTAGAAAATTAAATAAATGAATATTATATTACAACTAATGCACCACCCATACTTCAATGCTTCAAATAAAAGGAATTTTATATTTACAAAGATCAATTCCCAAACACCAAATTTAACAATGAGAATAATTATAAAGAACATCCAAAACCATGGATATATAAAAGTGTATATTACATCACTAACACTGATGTGTTTTGTGGAAATTATGTAACATGAATCCATTAATATAGTGTTCTGTATTTAATTTTATAGTCTTATTACTAGATCCCTAGTATATCCTGGATGTTTTTAAGAGAATTAAATAACCACTTTGAGGATTTGATCAACAATTAAAACATCTAGAGATATTTTTATTATGTCCAAATATGAAATTTATGGGAATATTCTATATGTGAATCATATAAATTATTCATTTTGTGGAATTTAATGCGGTTTTGGACATTGAATATCACCCTCTACATGGATCCATATTAATTATGAGAATAAAAAATTATAATTTATATTTAATATGAATCCATGATCATATATCCCTAAAAGAATTTATATTAACTCACTAGGAAAACTAATTATATTATATGTGGTTTGAATACTGATCATGGGTGATGTGTAGCCCAAAGAAAAATCTCAATATTATGATTGACCTATTCGGAGGGAAAAAATATATATTTCCTATGTTTAAAAGTTAGATATATCTCTAGAAATTATTACTTGAGTCAAATATATAATTTAAACAAAATTATATGTTCTAATTAGTAGGTAATAACAAAAATAATGAGAACATTATATATTTATGTTTGGATAATGTAACAACCTAATAGTTTAGAATATATTTTATGCTATATAAATATTATGTCTCATAGTATTCACTATATGTTTTACCCAACATAAAAATACAAGAAAATATTATAATATTATTATTTAAAAATACATAATAAAGACATACATGGTAACCCATTATAATTTATCATCATTATAAGAAAATTATAAAGCTAACTTGATATTGGAAAACATTATTTTCAATAAAATCTATTTTCCTTTTACTATTTAATTGATATTTAAAAAAATTATAAAACTGAAATTTTATAAAATAAAATTAATTTTGAAACTATTAACATAAATATTTAATTATTACGAAATTTTAGGTTTTTCTAAAAAGGTTGTACACAAGTTAAAAATTCCATTTTTAAAAAAATTATAATTTTTTTAATTTATTGATTATGTAATAATGACCTAAAATAATAGAAATAATTTTAAGTAATAAAATATATTTTTGAGGAATAACCTTATAAATTTTCAAAATAGTCTCTGACATATAATTAATATTTTTAGCACTAATGTAAAATGATACATTAATAATAATATTTGTTTTTATATATTCAGTGAATCAAAAGTTGTTAAGGTAAAAATATGTTTTGTATTACTTTGAAAGCCTCATATATTCTATGTTTTCATAATATGTAAATTTATTCCATATAAATCTGTAACCATAATAATATAACCATATATATAATTTTTGTTCTTAAAATACATTTTTCCTAAAAATAGTTTCAATACGATTATGTGCACTAATTTTATAATTATGTTTTTAGACCTTTAAAATTTTATATGATAACATTATTTTTTAATTTAAAATCATATGGTGACAATTAGTAAATAAGGTAAATTTAAATTTTTTCATTTAAAATAATTAATATGATTCAAAATTAGTGGCCCAGAGAAAAAATGTAAAAATGGTAAAAATTATTATACTTGGAGAAAAATGAAAAAATGGTTAAACACATGTTTACAAACGGATGGTTGATGTTTTGATCCACCGAACCTCACCCCTTTTCCAATATCCACCATTTTTAATCCCCTTTACATCTAATAGTGAAGTAACATTAAATAAATTCAATGGGTATTTCAGCAATTGAACTTATCATCACTTATAAAATTGAATCACCTCCTCCCCCTAATGATACACTCTTTCCATAACATTTCTCATTAAAACACTTGTAATTTTATCCTCTTATATATATACCACTTAAATAATATTTTGGAAAAATTTAGTTTCATTATGGCATACATTTACAAGGATTATTTTATGAGAAAAATAATATTTCCAATAATGTTAGACTAAAGGTGAGTTAGAAGAAACTCGAGGTAAGGGTTCATTGTCTCAATATCACTTCATTGAGACATGTTTTAATGACATACAATAATTCATTATTTCTATGATGTTTATACATTCCAAGAAACTATTTTGGATGAATTCATCACTTAATACATTTGTTATATATAACCATAGTATTTTGAATAATCTGTTGATATTTGATTCAAAATTACAACTGATTTAACGGTTTTTATATAAAATTACTATATAATTGAAATTTTATTTATTTTTAATGTAATTCCATTTGTGTTTTTTAAATGTTAAATAATAGAAATTTTATATCATTAAATATACAATATTCATCATAACTGAAATTAAATTTAAATTCCTCTATATTTTAAGATGTTTTGAGGAAAATGCTCTTTAAATCGTAAGAGTTTTTTTACTACTTTTTTTATTGAGTCATAATCATGGAGCATTGATTAAAATATATCCGGATTAAAATATCTTACAATATAATTATGTAATTTTTTTATTCCATCAAATTTTATAGGGAAATAAAATTCCATGTATAATTCTACTTCATCAAAGAAAAAAATATTTTATAAAAAAATTATTTTGTTATTTACAATTCATATATCTTTTTAAGAATTTATTTTATATATACATGTTTTAATAACCAGAAAATTTTCTCATTTACCTAATTTATAGACAATCACGTTTCATCTCTAATGATACTTTTATCCTTTATCTACATTTTAAAACAAATTTTTCATTATCCATTTAATGATCTTGTTTTCTCAAAAGAGGTAAATCAATATATTAAAATGGTATTTCACATTTTCAAAAAAAATTTTTAATGTTACTATATAAATATTTTGATACACTTTATTTCTTTTCAATGAAATTTTATTCAATATATTTCTATTATATGGATTTGAAAAGTCCTCTATTTCCCATAAAAATTATTTTTGATAAAAAAATTTACATAAATATTTTAAAATGTTTTGGGGGAAATTTCATGTTTTTACTTTTATATTCCCTACATTGTTTATCATTAATGTGGTGGTATGTATATCTACCACTATATTTTATTAATGTATAATTACTTATGTATAATGATATTATTTATATCTTTAAATTTTTAGGTATATGTCATGTATTTTTGGAATGGTTTTAGAAATGGATTATTTTTTCCCTAAATTATTTATGATATGATGTCTATTTGTTTTTTATTTTTCACTAAAACATATAGATTATGATGGGTGAGTAATTATATCATCCACTAACTTATTTTTTATTTTTTAAAATATTTTGAGATAAGGTTATTAAATATGGAAATATTTGTATTTAGAACATGAAGCATGGATAATTTTTTTCCAAAACATAAAAATGGGAATGTTGTTTTGAAAACATTAACATGGAAATTAATTTTTTCCATACCAAGTAGAAATTGATTTTTTCACAAAATAATGCATGGAATTTTTTTTTCACAATTTTTAAATTCCCCTATGATTATATTTGACAAGAATTTCATTATTATGAAAGTCTTTAAGGTATTTTTATATTTATATACAATAATCCTATTATTATTCTCCATGTCTAATTTTCATTATCTTGTTATTTAATACTATTTTTATGGTATATTTTATTCATTTGATATGGAATTTCCTTCCATAATGACTTGTGGAAAACTATTATTATTCAATGTTATTTTAATTTGGTATTCCTCTTATAATCATGTTTTATCATATTATTATGTTCTAACCTTTTATAATGTGTTAATTATTCTTCCCAAAGTAAGATTGTGTTCCCCCCTTTGTTATGTTTACTTTGACTAGCTTATAAAGATTCATATAACATATAAAATTAATAGATATAGATATATTGAATTTATTATTTTTATAAGTGCTCACATGTGGGAAAAAGATATTTTCTTATATAGTTATTCCCCAAAGACACTAAACCTTTATCTACTAGAATTGTGAGATATTTGATTATTTGTAATTATTATACATTGGTAATGATGAAAAATAATTATCGGTTCATCTCAATTTTTATCATGCTAGTATTTAAAGAAATTGTTTTTATCTAAAGATATAATTGGGTAGTTATGGGGTTCTTTCATTCATTCATTTCTTCAATGGTTACCCTGGGGACATACATAAGTGAAAATAATGTGATATAATTCCCAAAAAGGTACAATAACACAAAATGATGAAGTAATGCCTATGTTTTTTTAGTAATATTATGTTATTGTAAAATAGTGGGATACTAAGTACAGTTATATGTTATAATATAAATAATAAGATAAGAATATAAAATCACTATTACTTGGAAACAAAATAAAACATCAAATAATAAACCTAATCCTTGACTCACATTTAGGAAAATATAACATAGTGTTTTATAATATTTTTCTTGTGCCCCACACAAGGAATATAATAACATAATAACATTACCCAATTATTAAAGGGGATGAATAAATTTTTTACTATGATTAAAATAATAATTTGATCATGAATATGTGAATAATTTAAAGAAATTAATAAAAATATAATGATTAAGAATCGGAATACCCATAGGAAGGGAATGGTTGACATAATATTATCTCAAAGCATAAAAAAAGTTATGTTATATTTATTGGAAATATTATAATGGTTTGAAACCATTGGGATGTTTATATTTAAATAAATTAGAACATTTCATGAATATTGATTTCAAGTGAATTAAAACGTCATAAGAATTAGTGGAAAACTACATATTAAAATAAGCATCTTAAACATTTATTTAAGTAGAGGACCTTTAAACAAATAATATTTATAGTATTCTCATTAAATCAAATATAAATCTGTTTGTTTTTCATAAATAATAATTACTTTTAAAAATAATATGATTTTAAATACATTAAAATAATGATTCATAAAAAAGGAATAATGAATAGAAAAGTTCCATTTAACTGGGTTACAATTAATGAAAAAATTGAGAAAGGAAGCTAAAAAACATACATATCCAAAGAAAATAATGGGAATATAAACACGGTATAATTTTATGGAATATATATACACAATATATAAGAATGGAATCTAATTAAAAGAGAGGTAATGAGGGAGAAATTTTAAACCAAAAGAAAAAGATATTGGTTTCAGAGATCCTTTAGATTAGGTCTGAAAATTCATGGTATAATAATCAAACCCCTAAAATAATAAAATTATATACTAAATAATTCATATAGATAAAAATTCATGTATATTTAATTAATTATTATTTTTATGTTCGTTAAAAAATATTTTATTAATAAAATATGTTTATTTTCAGCACTCTACCGATGTTTGTTTCATGGTTTCGAGGGTGCATTAGTTAATTAATAATTATGGATGATCATTTAAAATGAATAAATAAATATATAATTTTAAATTTACTGAGTATTTATCATTAAAGTAGTTACAATTTTCTATAATTTTATTAACATTTCAAAAATAGATTGAAATTGTTAAAGATGCCTCGATACAATCATTTTTATTGGTTAATAATAGGGTAATAATTTATTCTTAATGTTATTGATATAATTCCCAATGTAACTTTTAGGAATATTAATAACGTCTTAAATATTATATTTATTCATTAAAGTATTTTAAAAAACTGTCTACATTAGTAATTAATTGATATGTTATAACACTATCCAATTAGGTGGTGAAACCTAGAATTGATGGAACAAATGTTATAAAAAACCATAAAATATATTTTATTAATTATTTGATGATATAATTAACCCTATATCAAAATTATATACTTAATTCCGTGATGGAACATTATAATATTAATTTTTATAATGGTTTGGAATAAAATAATGAACAATGAAATTGGAATAGTCTGGGATTGTAAACTAGCCTACATACATGAGATGACCTCCTTAGGATTGCACATTAAGGATTCTAGGAATTGTATCTTGATAAGACCTGGTCTATGAAATGTTTCATTGGATACCTTAGAAAATTATGTCAGAATATATTTTTCAATAGATGAATTTATATGGGATAATAGATTTGGTTCAAGTGGGTGGTATTTATAAGGCATGAAGGGTTATTTTTAATATTAAACCATGAGAATAAAATATTATTACATAAAATAGTGATCCAAATTGTTCTTTAATTTTAATGGTATACATATTTAATAAAAAATGAGATAATAAATTATTCTTCTATGTTAGGAAAACCAAAAATATAAATTCATATACAATATTAGGATTTTTGGTACTCGTATGATATTTTCTTATTAAACATTGTATTTTTATTATAAATTTAATATATAAAAATTCCAATATAACATATTTATCTTGTGATGATTTAAGAAACTTAATTTTATCAAAATAATTTTCTCAATGTCTGGTATTAATTATTATATGAAATCCATATTAAATAAAAAAATTATTTTTTCCCTGGATAAATTTTTCGACCATTAAGAAAATTATTTATTATTTCATAAAATTTAATTATTATTTGTATATAAATAAATATTATTTAATAAATAAATTATATTTAAATAATATATTTTTACTTTTAAATTTATTATAAAAATATATTATAATAAAACTAAAAAATATAGGTTTTCCTAATTATACCATTATTCGTTCTTTGTATGATAATCCTATATTTCATTAATCCCTAAAAGGTATAACGCCTTGGATATTAAAGACTCCAGGCCTATTTCCATTGGGAACATGATTCCAAAAGTAATCAGCAAAATCATGGCTACCCGATTAGGTGATGTTACTAAAATTCTTGTCTCTGACAATCAGTTTGGGTTTATACCTAAAAGAAGGATTTAGAATTGTCTCTACACTGCTTTAGAATGCATTAAAATCATGAGAAACAATGTTCCATGTGGTAACATGGCCGTGAAGATTGATATTGCAAAGGCCTTTGACACTATAAGGTGGGACTTTATTTTTTCAATTCTTAAGATTCTTGGATTCTTAGAGAAGTTAATTATTTTGGTTCATGCCATTTTGAAAAGTGCTCGACTATCCATTCTTATTAATGGATCCCCCATGGGTTTCTTTCGATGCACAAGAGGGGTCAGGTAAGGGGATCCATTATCTGGGCTTCTGTTTTCCATGGCGGAGGACTACCGGAGTATTTGTCTTCATGATCTTGTCAACACTGGTATTTATCAAAGAACGAGGGCAAGTAGGAATTTATTTTCCCCATCACATTTATTCTATGTTGATGATATACTTTTGTTTTGTAAGGCTGACATGAATAACATTTTGTGCATCAAAAGTATCTTCTCACACTATGAAGATGTTTTAGGTCAGGTGACCAGCTGGAATAAATCCTTTGTCGTCTTAGGGGAAGGCATTAGAATTTCGAAGCAAAATAGGGTTGCTCGTAGGCTCGGTGTCAGAAGAGGAACACTGCACTTTAATTATCTTGGGGTTCCCTTATTTTGGGGAAGGGTGAAACGTTCCCATTTAGAGGACATTGCATTAAAAATTACCAATGAATTAGCAAGTTGGAAAGGGAAGACAATGTTTCAGGCTGGTATAATTTGCCTTGAAAATTCCGTTATTACATCTATGATTGTCTACTTTTTTCTGTGTATAGATGGCCAGCTCTGCTTCTAAAGGAATTGACTGGAAATATTCGGAATTTCATTTGGACTGGATCTATTCATCAGAGGAAGCATGTTACTGTTGCATGAAAGGAGTGTATAAATCCACTAAAAATGGGAGGGATGGGGATTAAGGATGCTAGAATATTCAATAAGGTGCTTCTTCAGAATTTCACTTGGAGGCTTCTCTCTAATCCTGGATTTTCTCATTATATTCTGGCTGGCAGGTTTGTGGAAAAACTGCAAAATAGTAGGTGCAGATTTCTGAAATCTTCTGTCTGGCCTTCAATTAAGAGTTCTTTTTCATCTATTATTTCTCAGTCAATTTGGTTTGTCTTTTCTGACTCTCAGCTGAACTGCTAGAACACACCATGTATGTCCTCCCCTTTGAAAGATCATGTTATATTCCCCCTTTGTGGGAAATCTCTCCATTTCTGATCTGCAGGAAAACTTGATTTCTCATGAGCTTATACCAAATAATCTGCGAAAGGAAATTGTCAATTATGTTTATGTTGATAGTGATATTTTGATCTGGAAACCTGCCCTTTATGGTGTTTTTTCCAGCAGGGATTATTACAGTATGCAGCGTGGCATTCTCTCTAGAATTCCTTCTTGGATGGAAGGTTTTCATCAACCATACATCTCTCCCAGTGATGCTATATTGATGTGGAGGATCTGGAAGAACAAACTTCCAATTCAATGTGTGCTGCAGCGTGATGGACTCAACCTGGCCTCGGTATGCTACTTCTGTTTCAGTGGAGATGAGTCTCTTCCACATCTGTTCCTTCACTGCATTTTTTCTGTGCATTTATGGAATTATGTGGCATCAATATTTCATTACTATCTTGATTTATATTCTCTTGAATCGGTGCTAAGCTCGCCCTTGAGAATCAAGTTCAGTGATCAACTGAATTCCTTGTTTTCTGATGCTATTACTTCAGTTTTTCCTACATATGGAAAGCTCCGAATTCTATTGTTTTTTACAATGAAAATCCATCATTCCGGGATGGTGCTCTGCATATACACCGAAGTATTGCAGCTGCTTCCAGGATCCAAACTGGGTCTATGCATTGTCATATTGAGATCCCTTGGTGTCAGTGGCAGGGAACGAAAGCCTAAAATGGTCAAATATATGAGGTGGATTCCACCAATTCCAGAGTGTCTGAAAGTGAATGTTGATGGGGCGGCCGACTGTGCACCGGGTCCTGCTGGATGTGGTGGAGTATTCATAACTCATCGGGGCTTTGTGAAAGGATGTTTTTTCTATTATATTGGTTATGCTCATGCTATTGAAGCTGAGCAATGGGTGATTATCAAAGCTATCAGATATGCAATTCGTTATGGTTGGCATAGACTATGGTTAGAGTCGGATTCGTCTCTTACTGTGCATATATTGAAGGATAGGTCTCGAAATGTTCCTTGAAGGATGATGCCTAATTGTATCTCCTGTCGTAGGCTTGCCAACAGCTTACGCCTTGATTTATCTCATGAATATCGTGAAGCCAACCTGGTCGCTGATGCTCTATCTAAAAGGGCCATTGTGGAGGTCAATTCCAGCTAGTCGTTTGTCTTTCCTTTCTATTGTGAAGATCTGAGTAGCAATGATAGGAATGGGGTTCTGTACTCAAGGCTTTTCAAAGCCTCTTACTCTTGAGCTGTACTATATTGTTTACTTCTTCATTTATTAATTTTAATGGGAGCAGGTTTCTACCTGCTTCCTGAACCTTCGGGCTATGATAAGCCTATTCTATCTAATGTTGAACTTTTTGTAATTATCTTGATATATAAATATATTATATTTTTTATATTATGAAGAAAATATGTATTATTTTAATATTCCAATGGTCATGTTACTATTCAAATTCTCTTAATTTAAGTTGCCATATATCCATGATGTGTCTTATAAATAGATATTATATTAATAATTCACCATTCCCTATGATTCTCTTCATGGTTATATAATATCATTTTTAAAATTCTGATTATGTTAATAATCATTAGTTTTTTATAGTGTTTTTCTAATGTTCTATAATCTTATTAGTAAAAAATGATCCATTATTATAATTTTATTTATTTTATTTCAAAATCTTTTAATTTAAATTTTATGGACTAAATTTATATATTATATGTAATTGATAACATCTCTTCATTCTTTAATGTGTCACTATCTTGTAATTATCCTATAGTGTCTTGTGTTTATGTACAAACTAATGGTAATATATCCACCTACCTATTTCCCCTCCCCATAGGGTCCCCTGTACTCCTTGAAAGAGGATAATGACTAGATCTCACAAGAAATTAGAGTCCCTCACACATAGTATGGTCTTGACCAATTATCTCTTCTAAACATCCATAAAGAAGTTTGGGCCTCTCCCCACCTTTACTTATCATATTTTATGTATTCCTAGTATCCCATTATTTGAATTTTCCCTAAAGCCCTCCATGATAACAATAGTCCTCCTATCCTCCCCTTATCTACTAATGAGATCCAAGATATATCCTCATTCAACTCTCACACTCATTTGGATAATTTAATATTCAAAATCATATTATCTAGATATTTTTTCTTGATGGGTCAATGGGGAATGGGGTATTTTATCTAATATTATATTTACTGACATGTATGGGAAGAACTTATACATTTGTTCCAAAATTTGATGATTATTTCCCTATTTCTCGGTCTCATTAACGGAAATCCTAGACCAAATCTAAAAAATGGTGTTTAGAAAAACTATGGACTATCATCGGGTCTATGTTCCTGAAAAATATTCCCTTTATATATTCATTGGGTTTTACTCCAATTTCAAAACTTGTGGTTGCTCAAAGTGTTTAACGATTCCCTTGGTTTGTTCATGTACATCAACATTTTCACTATGGAGCTCCTTCAACATAGGTTTTCAACCCCCTCCCTCAAAAGATGCCCCTCCATCGATGGAAATAATGTAAGGGATATAATGACCCTCTAGTCTCGCCTTCCATTGGCTCTAGAGTTACAATGAGAACCAAGAATATATAACCACATATAAATGGGAGGAATTTCTCTTTTAAAAGAAAAACAAGATTGGGAGATAATATGGTTCATCCCAAAACAAAAGCAAGATATATATACATATATAATGTAATAAAAATCCATCCCACACGCCTCCGTTAAACAAAACTATTATAAATATATTAAAATGTTAAATAAAATACAAAAAATAATTCTTTGAAATGATATAGACCCTTTCCCAAAGTCGGAAAATAATAAGGTTTTGCATAGTCCATGTAATGCTCTTGAAAACCTAAAATAAAATTTAATATACATAGGGTGTGCATACAAGAATACTCGGTTGGAAACACTATTGTCTCCTATGCACAACTGAGAGAATCTTATTAATTCTCCTGTGAGAAAATAGAAGAACCCAATAACACCTTGCACTGTATAATGGCCATACAAACCTCACCAAGTCATATAAACCCAAGTAATTGAAGTCATTTAATGTAATATATAAATAACATCGATGATTTAGGTACCCCACACCAATTTCCAATGGTTTAGCTACTCATTTTAAAAAGTAAACATCCTCACACTCCCACCTAATTTGAAATAACCACATCAAAATCCACCCAAACACACCATGGACCCAAAACCATATCATTTATAATAAACTATTCCTTGAGTGACATCAAATCATGTCTTCACGTTCATGGTCCAAGACCACGTCACATCCAACATGTGAACTTTTGGGATCTCACAAACCACACCACATCTCACCCACAGACATATGGGCCACAAACCACTTATATCTTGAAAATACATTGTAAACAACAATAACGCCCCAACCCTACTTACCTATAGTGATTACATTATTACATAAAATTGGCATTATCACAAGAGATTAAGTCTCTAAAGACTGATTATTTTAATATCCTTGGAATTACTAGATACAAACATATGTTTTACATTACATCATTAATTAAAAAACAACATTCATTATGTCTCTTTTGAACATACCCATATATCATAGCCTATCCTTAAAATTCAATCGCAATATAATTCTTCAAATCCTAGGAAAAATAAAACATAAGAAAGGGTTAGCTCAGATTCTTATTGAGCATAACATATATTATGAAAACATTCATAAATAATTATAAACATTTAAGGCAATGTATAACACCAAAACACAAGACTTTTAAAATTAAACATTATAATAATATGGGAATGTTAAATCGAATATTCCCATTTGTTTATTCACATGGATATTTTAGTAGTCGAATGTTAACATTTAATATTAATAGATATTTTCCTAATTATGGAATGCATAATGCTAGACATCATAACCACATATTCAAGGCCTTATCCCAAGAATAAAAATATGATTTTGTCAAGGCCTTGTGCCCAAAAACTAGTTCTTCTCACGAGACCTACTGATGCATTGAGCAGCTATATCAGGATCTACCCATCACCTACTTAGTCCAATGCATTCCTTGTATGAAATGGATGAAACATAACATAAACATTTATATTGAAAATAGAATGTGAAATGTTAATTCTTTAACAAAAAAACATGAATGGTATAAAAATAATACATCCACGGTCAAACATATCAAAACTCATTCAATACAATATGAAATATTTTATCATAATAAATCAACAAAAACAAATGGGAAATCCATCAAATTATGTTGACATAGATGAAATAAAAACTATTTGATATGAATATTTCTTTCTATTTTGAAATAATTTATAATTCACATAATTATAAAAGAAAATGTTTATTTTTTAAATATTATTCTAATAATGAAAAAGAGCTTCTAAGTTATTATAACGGTTGAAATTATCCGCTCTTTCCATATAAGTTAAAAACATTCTTACAATAGATTGTTGAAAAGGTCATAAAGTTCTTGGTTTGTAAAATGAAAGAAAGATTCCATTCAAAACATTTTATAAAAATTAAAACAAGTGTATAAATGAATTTAACCCATATTCTTCAAAATACTAAATATTTTTTGCATTAATTTTTTACGAAACACGAATGTGGATGATAAACGGGTCCTGGTAGATACATACGTATAAAAAACCACAAATAATAAAGAGATTGTAAAATTAACCCTTACCATGTAATTTTTCTTTATTTGAAGGTATATTAACCTCAAATATAATAGCTAAATCATTTTTATTAAATAACAAATGAACCACATAAATAAATATGATATCATATATTATCTTCTAATATTTATTAGATAATAATATTTCAGTAGTATCATTGTTTCAGGTATTAACTGATTTGTTTTCCTTTATATGTTTTGTTACGTAAGTCGTGTTTGTTATGGAGAGGATGTATTTTATTCATATATACAATTATATTAAGTTCATAAGAAATATTTTTAAAAATAATGTTATAATTATTATTTAATGGTTATAATGGTGATTGAATCTCATCGCGTTTTGGAGACAGTAATCCATACGTATGCACGAGTGACATTGTCATTCTATTGATGGTAAAATCGTATGTAATTGGATGGTATATCATATATAAAAAATAATTAATATTTTATATTTATGATTTAACCCATCTATAATAATTATTATACTCATCCAAATAATGAAGTTTTGAATAACAAACTACACCGCGACGAGGAGATTATATGTCATACATAAGCACGTTTGGTGACATTGTCATTCATAGGATGGATAAAATAATGAATAAAGTTGTATGATAATTATAATAACATTGATGTATGTATAAGGTATTATATTTATTATCTTGGTATGGAAAACATGATAAATAGGAAGTTGATGAAGAAAATAACTTTGATAGAGGTGATTAAATTATTACTTCTTCATCGAAGCTTTCCTTTTGATTTTATCAAAATAAATACTTAGGTTGGATTTTGATCAATGTAAGGCCTCTAGGATTAAGTGAGGGGAGTTGGGAGGATATTTTAATATGATTTTTCATAGAAACATGGATTTGGAGGTGTGATTTTGATAGAAGGGGAAATACCCTTTTACAAGAGAGGTGAGGGTTTCATTAGGAAAATATTGAAATATTATTTTATTATAAAATTTTTATCAATTTATAATGGATTAAAATGGATTTATTCCACGGATAATTTAGGGAAGAGTCGAAGACATCTCAAAAAAATAGGTTTTATACATGTTTATATCACCATATTGACCTTATCTTTTATATTTAACTCTTAGATAAATAGTATAACTTTTACCCTGTTTTCCTATATTTTTATATTACATGGTTAATAAACATACTATAAAATTCCAAGGGAACCCATAGTGGTTCATTAATTACATATCGACCATTATATAAGTTTTTCGGCCACACCTTATATTTTTAAGAATATTATATCATTTAATAATATTTTATTTGTTTTAAAAACACATTTATGTCAATTTTGATACAATTTTGTATTTGGTTTTTTGAAAGTCAACAAAAAAATTATTACTTTGGAAAAAATTCATTAAATAAATCATAAAATGTCATATTAACCTATAAATTTAGTGTAATTCATCCAATGTCACAATTAACACTTATTTTGATACAAATAATATCAATTATTTTAATATTTTGTTAATAAGGTAATTACTGCAACATCATTGTGTCATAAATAAATTTAATAAATTAATGTCAACAAATTACAAATAAAATACAATTATATAGAAAATACCTTTTGATTTCTAATTAATATTTATAGTATAATTTATATTCTGTATAACCATATATTTAAAAGGTTTTATTTATTTAAATTTGAATTTAACACTTTTAGAACAACCTTAAATATAATAATAATAAATTTCCTAATCTAATCCAAGTGGAACAAATATGATCATATTTTATTCCTAAGGTTGGTTTTTGTCGAAATACAGTTGTCCAATAAAATTAGGACACATTTTAGGGTAATTATAATATAATTTGTATATTTATTTACGTTATATACTTTTAATCGTGGAAAATAAAATCCAAAAGTTACTATTCATTATAAAATAATTTCATCCAATTGAACCACATTTTATATACAAAGTTCAACCATGTGTCCCATATTTTTGAAATTTAATTCACAACAGCGGTAAAATTACATTCTATTCCAATTTAAAAATATGACTAAAAGGTGGGTAAAATACGTTAAAAATTTCAATAAAAATTTATACATCTAATATTATTATTAAATGACTCCAATGAATTACATTCAACTAATATAGGTGTTATGTATCCATTTTGACTAAAAATAAATTTAATGAAAATAAAATATTATTTAAATAAAGAGTCTCTTATAAACAATAATGCATTGTTTTTTCACTATTTGTTAAAAAATGTTTTTTTAGAAAAATACAAAAAATTCACACTAAGCTGATTCTGATATTCCAAATCCAAAAATGAAGTCCATTTTGAAAAATAAAATTCATAAAATTTCAAAATGGGGGTATTACTTTTAATAAGTATTTTTTTAACCGCTATTTTGATTAGTCGTGGTGTGCTAGAACTCGAATTTATGTACATCGAAAGATATTTTATTATTCAAAGAGATGCATACTATGGAAGCTTGGGGTGTAACAAGAACAAGACATTTAATCTCTGATACACTTTGTAAAGAACAACTCATCTCATCTCAAAGATACCTGGGAAAGAACAACCTACCAACACACACCTCAGCCTCACAAACAACAACATTTCTGAAAACTCTTGGGCTACCACTATTTGGATGGAGAAGGGAAGAGTGGGTGGCCAGCCATCCATCCCCCAACAAAAATGTTTGGGAAATACACCCTCCCATGTGTTGATGGGCCTATTAAAAACATAGTTCTCAACTAGTTCTAGAGTGTGTATAAAAATCACAAAGGAAATACATGTATATATAGATATAATACCAAACACTAATGTCCAACCTTTGGGTTCTCAAACAAATAACCCGCTCACAATACTACCAACTTTTCTGGTACATCTAAATACATAACCATAGAACAATTTAATAACTCAAAATCATACCATCATACAATTCAATTAAAAAATAATAATTCTTTAATAGACAATTTATTTAAACATTTAATATTTACTGGGTTAACTACTTGGCACAACACATAAGAATCCACACATAAAAAGGCACACAGAGGAAGAAGAACCCTGGTAAATTAACCAACATGACATTCCTCTATGTTTAACACCCATTCCATCCAATGTCATCATAATTAATTGAATTCATCCCACCCAAAACATCCTCTTAATACCCTCATCTCATAGCTAACCCAACAAAAAATAATCGAATAAATTGGTCAAAACCCTATTGTAAAACTTTTCTCATCCATTTCCTAATCAAAAAATCTCTCATCCTAAGATTACAACACTCATTTAGAACCACCCCACATCACATATCCATGACCACAAAACTACTACAGCACAATTCAGAACAATCCCACAGACATCACACATTTTTAAAACCAAGGAAATGGATATTCATATTTAACAAGGCATTACTTACTCAATTTCCACTTGTTAATTTTTGGGTCATCAAAGAAAAAATATAATCATGGGGAATTTGTTTATTTAAGAAAAATATAAAAGGTTAACAGAGAATGGTATGTTAACAAGGAGGATTGATAGATATTATTATGAGAAAACTATTTCAAGGTAATGTGTCATACCCATGATCTGACAAACTATAATAACCATGATCACAACATATCTTCTAGAATCTTGATAGTCCGCACTATTTATCCATCTGTCAATGGGTGGAAGGGAGTTCTACAACATAACTGAGTTCTAAAAAGAATTTTGCAATCCCCTATGGACTCTAGAGGAAAAATGTGTATCTAGATATGAGAATATGGATTTTAGAACTCTATGCAGTCGTACCTCCTCATCCGCATAACCCATTTCCAAAAAAAATCCATTATGCCTAACACATTGATTTTTAAGAAAAGGGATGATTTTTTCTTTTAATCCACTAGTATCGAGATAACATCATATCCTCCCTGAACCCATGGTAACCCTTTGATGAAATCCATTGATATTCCATCCCACTTCCACTTGGGGACATCCAAGGGATTCAACCAACTACTAGGAAGACAGTGCATGTCCTTTACATGCTAAAATATGAACCATTTCACCACAAATTATTCCATTACCAACTTCATCCCAAGCCACCCAACTACATCCTCATGCTACAGTATCTCTTTTCAATTCTATGGTGTACCCCTAATGGTTATCTTCGAAACTCAGCGTGGAATCCATCACACCTTAATACCAGAACAAACAACTTCCAATGAAACAAAATCCAGTTACAACCATCCTCGGACAATCCCTATAGAGCGTCACCATGGTTAATGTGATCACACATCACCAATATATATGAGTCCCCCTACAGAGACTCCTCCACCCAATACATCAACGGGGACAATACCATCACCTGAAATAATCACCCCTACCACCGACTACCCCTTCATCCATGTTCAAGGCATATAACTCCTCCTTTTACTTCCAATCAACAACAGAATAACAAAAAAACTCATTAAGAAACCTCCTTCTCAATGTATCATTCATGAAACTCCCATTTCATGAGGTGTAAGAGAAACCAAAATCATATTCCTAAAAACACTCCATCCACCTCTACTGTTTCATGTTCAGATCTCTCTAAGAGAAGATATACCTCAATCTCTTGAGATCCGTGAAGACCATAGAGCTCTCTCCAATGAGTTAATGCCTCCAAAATACCAGTTAAAACACAACCTCTATAAGATCTAGATCGTGGGTGGCATAGTTACAATATCCTGTACATAACTTCCCAGACCCACGAGTGGTCACTTTCTATTGTTTCATCAAGGTGCATCCCAACACCAGATTGGAAGCATAAAAAAACACCTCAAGTATTACTTCTTCCTTAGGAAACCAATGCATTTTAATACTAACCAACATCCCCTTTATATAGATAAATGATTCTTGGCACTTCTCCTTCCACACAAATGCTTGGTCTTATCTGGCCAAGTCTATTAATGGAGCTGAAACATGATAGAAATTCAGTAAAAACCATTGATAAGAGCATTTAAGAAAAGAAAACAATAAAATTATTCCACATTATTGGGTGCTTCCCAAAAATAAAGCACTTCAATAATTCAGGGATCAAATTCAACACCCTTCCAAGACACCACATTCATATAGAAATACACCTATGTTGTCTTGAAGATACACTTGTAAAATATTCAATAGTTTCGGTAGAATCTAAGTACCTACAAGATGGTCCTAAGATGCTTGGCTTGCTCCTCCCCTGACTTCAAGTAGATCAAGATATATGTTTTTAATACAATAAAGAACCAATCTAAAAACTCAGAAAATTTGGATTTCATAATACCCATGAACATGGACGGTGAAGTTGTAACACTGACGACATGACTATGAAGTCAATGTGCCCATACCTGCACCTGAAAGAAGTTTTTAGGATATCTCCCTCTTATACTCTCAACTTTTGATACTAAGACCATAGATCGATCTTAGAAATCAACTTCCCTCTCATAGATAGTTTAAAAATAACGTTTATCATTGGAAAGGTGCAATGGCTCTTGATTGTCACATAATCTAGCCTCCTGCAGTCTATGCACAACCTCAAACCACCATATTCCTTCATTGCAAATAAAAATGGAACCCCACACAGTGATACAATGGGCTATATAATGATCTTATTCATATGGTCTTCAGTATGAATCCTCAATTATTATAACTTATAAGGTTCAATCAAAAAAGTATTCATGTAAATATAGCATGCACTAGGCTGCATGTCTATCCCAAACTCAACATCAGGTTGAGAGGGTAGAGTCCCAACCTTCTTAGGAAAAACATCCAAGAAGGTCCCAAAACCTCTTGGAACCTCCTCCATCCCAACATCAAATGGTCCCACTAATATATCATCCCACATTTAATAAAGAGTGTCTATAGGCCAACTACCCACCTAAGAGATACACTCACAAACGAAAACAACATGAATACCCACCATGTCTGAAAACACAACTTTTTATTGGAACAAGATGATGTCATCCTGAATGAAATACCACCAGTCAATGCTGATAATGACATAATATTGATGAATCGGTAGCAATAAATGATAATTATGGGACTGATGTGGTTTTATCTTCAGTTTATATCCATCAATAACATCAAACATATTGGTCTAACCACCAACTATCGTACTCAACACTAGGGGGATGGAAATCATTTCTATGTCTTGTCCTGGAGCATATGCTAGACTGTGATCAACAAAGGATTTAAAATATCCCAAATCAAAAAATGCACAAGAAAGGGTACAAAACAAGATAATAATACCTTTAAAAATATATGGCACCAATTGAGTTTCTACCTCTGATATGTTCAACAAAACACACCCCGCTTCTTTTACCCTTAACTGATGACCATCTCCAAGACCATGCTTGGGTCGTGGTCCCTGATGAACAACCTGAGGTTGACCTCTACCTAATACATCTCCCTTAAGTGGAGCATGTGCATGATTTCCCTAATTTTTAAATGGTCTAGATGGAAACTAATGTTGAGGCTTGTAGTGAACCTACACACCTCCACCCTACTATGCTCGAACGACCGCTAGGAACTGGTTAAGATGGAAAAGGTATCCACTAATGAAACAACTATGTCCAATTTTTATGGGAATGGTATAAAGAATATAATGTTGAAATATAAATTGATGAAGTCAAATCCAAAATGGTTGAAACCTTAATTATTCTGGTTCATGAGACCTACTGGTGGTAACCTTGCCTCTCGAAGAACCCTGTTGGATCCCCTCTCACACCAAAACATATCATGAGTGTATCCTCTCAATCACGTCTACCTTCTTATGATCATCCATGTACATTGGAATCATAAAGGGATTAAACTCATAATGGATACAAGGATTAGGTTCTTCTTAAAGGGGTCATTCATGATACTCCTAATCCAGAAAAATATCTAGGAAAAACGATTGATATCCTTGAATTCAATACCCATCACACGTACTAAAATACTACCCTACTGGAGGGAAAATAACTCCTACCTAATTTGTACCTTCATGGTTGATGAAAGTAATTCGTATCATAAATCCTTCTGAAATTATACCCATAGAACATTAACCTACTTCCCCTCCTCCATTTACAATATCAACCATTGATGTGTATCCCCCTAGAGCTAACTCATGGCCAATGGAACCTAGTACTCCATCAGAGACTGGATCAAACTGAAAGTGATCTCAAGATCCTCAAGCCAGCTCTCTTTCTCCATGTTTGATATAATGCATCCAAACGTTCCGAAGGCCTTTTTCTAGAAATGTTATAACATTATCTTCCACTGTCATCCTCCTCCACTGGATCAACCCTACTTCGAACAAATAGATCTTCCTACTCAGTATCGACAACCTGAGCCAAACATTTATGATTACTGACTTACATAGATGAAAAAAGTAAACAAGGAATTCCTAATCCCATGTAGTATGCAATTCAATTTAAGATTCTTCTTAACTCCTTTACATCATTTCATTATCCAATTAGAATTCCCCAAAACAACCTAATGCATACAAAAAACATGTCATTATGATTCATTTATCTTTCCTAGGGTCTCTACTCTAAAATTTTTGTAGCCTCACATGGTCGTGTGGCAGACCCAGAGTCCACGTATCGAATCCCCGGGGCCCTAAAATCTTCTATCACTGCTGGTATTCCTAGACATATGCCTGGCATCGAGGTAAACCCGACACTATTTCCCAACTAACCCATAAAACCTAAATATGCCTAAATCGAGACATCATCCTATCTCTCAACCATCTATTATGATACAATTTTGTCACAACCCCCTCCCTCCAAAGATTACCCTACTAGGATGGAAATGAATAAAGGGATATAATGACCCGCGATTCCAACCTCCCATAGGGTGTGAGGTGGTGACCAGCACAACAGGTATACAATATCACAAAAAAATTATTTTCCATTTTTAATGAAAAATAATACTGGGAGATAAGATGGATTATCCTAAAACAACTCAATGATAAATATATATATAACAAATCCAAATCCATCCCCCATGAATTATTAAAACTAATATGTTACAAATATATGAGAACTCCCAAGTAAATACCCAAATAAATCTATGTAGTGACATGAAAAGGTTCCCAATCTTCGAGCTTGTGAGGTCTAACACGGTCCACATAATCTTCTTGGAAACATGAAAAACATTTTATATACATTGGGTGAGCATAAAATTATACTCAATATGAAAAACAAATGTCTCTCATGAATATGTGGGAGAAGAAAACTAATGATGTCGTGAGAAAACTGAAAAACCCAATAGCACCTAACAAGGTATACTAGCCCTCCCAACATCACGAAGGAACAATAACCAAGTGTCTCAAGTCATGTAATGTTATATAGTAAGAACATATATGATTTGGTTACCTCAAAACACTTCCTTCTACTTTAATATCTCTTGCCTAATGGAAACATTCCTCACGCTCCCACCTCTTCCAAAATAACCACGTCACAACCCACCATCAATACAAAAAATAGTGCTTTTGAAAGATCTAATACCGATTTAACAGTGCTAGAAAAGTGCTGTTAATCGTTATATTGATAAGGGGTCCCTATTAACAGTGCTAGAAAAGCGCTAATAAAGGGATTACTTTATCAGTTCATTTTTATCATTGATAATGGAATCCTTTATCAACGCTTTTTTGAACACTGATAAAGGACACCTTTATCTATTCTATTTTGAGCACTAATAAATATCCCCTTTATTAGTGCTCAATTAGCACGAAAAATGGACAAGGTGACTGAGTAATCCCATCACCTGCACAAAACCTTCACATCTATGACAACACATGAACACACCCCACAAAATAGCCCTTTCATGCAAAATAACTGCACAAAACAACACCTACACACAAAAAATAATAGATGAACAAAACAGTGTGCACAAGAGTTATGAAAACAATGTTGTATAAATGTAATTGAAATCATGAATACCAAAAATCACACACTTATATATAGATTTAAAACAATATTTTATATGCTTACAATTTCTATTATTCATCAAAGAGTTAAAAACATTAATGAATCATCCTTTTTTTCATCTGTTTTTCCATCTCAAAAATTGTTATCCATGGTATTAGTTTCTGAACAAAGCTTCCAAACTCTAGAAAAAAATTCTACCAATATAATAAAGCCAATATTATGTTAGTAATATAATAATTAAATAAATTAAAATTTAATATGAAATAATATATTAATAAAATGTCAATTTTTAATAAAATAATACACATTTCCGTAGGTAGGTTCCATACGACTAGATGATACATAATACCTAACCTTGATATGGGTAGGTAAGTAACCATGACAATTAACTGCAGTAATGAAAAGTAAAAAAGTCCACAATGTAAAATAATTAATGATTTTGAGAGGTTTCTTAGTGTATGAACTATCCCACATTATATTCTTAGTACTCTTAGAGGAAGGAACTTAAAAAAGATAACTTGAGGTGCCAAAGTTGGTACTGATGGAGACAAAAATGGTGTTTCCTTTTGATTAGAAAATCCACATACATGAGGTCCATTTTTCTTGGACATCCTTGATCATCACCCTCCCAGTCCATTTTTGAACCAACCTTTTCCACCGTGTCCCTAGGAATGTAAACTAGGGAGGTGGGAGGTGACCAAATTTTGATATGGGTAGGGAAGCATCCATGATAATTTACTAGAGAAATGAAATGGAAAAAAGTCCACAATGTAAAATAATTAATGATTTTTATAGGTTTATTATTGTATGGACTTTCACACTTTATATTCATAGTTCTCTTAGAGGAAAGAACATAAAAAAGATAACTTCAGGTGCTAAAGGTGGTACTGATGGAGACACAAATGGTGTTTCCTTTGGATTAGAAACGACCACATACATGAGGTCAATTTATCTTGTACAGCCCTGATCATCACCCTCCTAGTCCCTTTTTGAACCAACCTCTTCCACCGTGTCCCTAGGAATGTAATCATGAGAGGTGGGAGGATACCAAATTTTACAAGCCTCTTGAAATATCCATGAGAAAAGGTCTAAAGGCTCCCCCTTCATAATGATAGTGACCGCCAAGCTAGTCCCTCCACCACTAGAGTGGGGGGACCTCCTTTGTCCTCTAAGAGAGTGATATCCTATTTCTACCCATTCTCAAAACTCGTGCTCCCTCTGTCTTTCCTGTAGAGATTCATATGGAATAATGTTCCAAAGCTCTATGCAGTGATCCATAATCATCCATTATCAATTGTGGGGTTCATTGATGTCTCAACACTCCTTAATCATACCCTGGTATCACATTTCCCATAAAGAAGTCTATTGGTGGACTCCTTTGATAGGTTTTTTTGGTTCTTGAGATCTAAAAGAGAGGGAGATGGGGGTCTTCTCGAAAAAAGATACATTTTAATCCGTTTTGCGTTGGAGGATGACCTAATCAAAGAAAGGTCTAGTGTGACTCCCAACTATAGTAGATACAGTTTATTTTTTCAAATATGGTCTTATGACTTCGATATGAAGCGGGACTCCCCTTCGGTGGAAATCTAGGAGAGTTTCCCTAATCCCCCCCTTCCTTTTAAAAATACATAGATCATCAGGACTATTGGGAACCTCATAGTGAGGTATTTATCGTCTGATCACTGAACCATTGTTTTTTACCATTCTATTAAATCAGGTGTTTGTGTGGAAGTGGATTCCTTGAGGAAGCCTCCTATGTTCATTTGGATTACCAATAGAGAAGAATACTTGTGTAGACAGCAAGTCGTGTATGAGTGGTGGATGACTTTTGTTTCGGTTTCAAGCATTTGGGACTCTCATCGATGACATATAGATGCAGGTCAAGAAATCATATTTTTTCGTGGAAGAATATGGACCACGATGAGGTTGTTTTTGTGATGGCCCCTCAGGGGTGTATTGTAGTGGCCAAAAGTAGAGGGGTAATTGGATACTCTAGATCAATCTTAGTTCCAGGGTACCTAGAGTATATGTCTTCAAGAGGGAGGCATGAGGTGTCCATGTAAGGAGGGAGGATCTATATTGGTAATGAGGTGTTTCAATGTGCTGTAATGGATTCAGGGGATGACTCTACCTATAGTTCTAACATTAATTTTGTTGTGGAGAGCTCAGACTCTTAGTCTCCCTCTCAAGGATGGTATGTCCAACCAGATTGAAATATTAATTCAGTTTTGGAACCCATTTTCTTTCCTATTTCGGAGCCTCCATTTGAATAAGTCATGGTTCCAAATCCAGCATTGGTTACTTAGAGAAAGTGGTCCACATGGATGCTACAATGATATTTCATAGTATATAGGCTGAACCTCTGGGGAACATATTGCAGCAGGTGGCCTTGCTGACTTCTACAGTTCATCCACATAACAAAGGGAGTATTGAAGAGGGGAGTGTGGTTGAGCCTGCTAGAATGCAAATTGTGCACCAGTTATCTGTAGAACTGTCTCAACATAGAAAAGGGTGTCAAGATGAGAGGAGTGTCTTGGTCCCCTGGGACACAAACATTTTTTCTTCACAAACGCCCATCATATCTAAAGGCTGCATGTATGGGGAAGAACAGGCAAAGACCTAGTGATCAAGGAATCTTTTATGGGCCGATCCCCCCCATATAAGGCCCATGGATTGAGTTGAGGAACCGTTTTGATAGTATGGACGTTCAATATGATGATATGCCTCATTAGGAGAACGATTAAAGTAATGAAAGTTATATCAAACTATCAATAGATATTTAAGACTATTTCCAAGGGAAAGGTCCTAACAGTATTAGAAAGAAGAGGGGACTAAAAGGGCAGCATGATCCCGAGAAATGCATTGTGTTCTAGGGGAAAAACCTTAGGGATGTAATGACAATTACATATTTCCCAACCCAATGGAATCTAGGTCATCTAGGATATGTGGGAGAAAAGAAAGAAAATACCAACCATATGAGGAAAGTGGTGATATAAAAAGAGATGTAAATGTGATGGAAAAAGAGGTAGGGGAGTTCCAGAAGTTCATATTCTACTCCAATTAAGAAATGATTAAAAAGTTCCTTCATCCCAACAACTCAAATGAGGATATTGTATAATTTATGAAATAAGGATGCAAGTTGAGGCCACTGAGTATCAGGATGTGTGGATTGACAATCAAGACTAAATAATAACTCGAGGATAAAATCAAGGAAAAATCACCTTGGAGTAATTCATAAAAACAATGGATAGGCTGGTTACCTACATAGAAGTACTTATCAAGAAGGATCTAGACACATAGGATAGTACTTGGAACTTGAAATTATATAGAGTGGTTGATTCAAATAATCTTAGTCTGTTATTTAATAACTATGTGATCTCTTTCAGTATGTAGTGAATTATTTTTGTGAATGATGGTTTTCAACTTGTCTTTAAGGTGGCATAAAAAAATTTCTATTTTGTGGTAATAGAATAGAATTTTCACTCTTGTCCTATAAATATCAAATAATATATAAAAGTGATGATAAAACTTATACTACCTCTTCACTATAGCCATCATAGTCTCCATTATCATCACTAGTTGTCATTGTTCTCGGAATTATCATTCTCTAAGATAGGGGATGTAAGGGTCTTCTCCACTGATTGAATTAATCACCGCACTATGTTCTTGGAGAAGCTATTGACTTTAATGGGATATTGTTTATAAAATATTCCTTTTGGAGTGATAACACTTAAAAAATACCTCTAGATTTATTTCCACTTGACACAGCACACTCCAAACCTCTATGGTAAATGTATTAATCCTCTTATTGTCCCAATATGGGAATTTTAATTGAAAAATCACCATAATTAAAAACAATCTCCCACCGACTGGAACTTATTTCACAGGAACCCCAAACATTGTTACCAAATCTGTTGGCACCCTTTTTTTGATGGTGTGGGATCTATGTGCCTCATTTTCTTCTAAGACATAAAGAGATTTGTGGGTCTTCTGGAAGATGTTTTCTTATTTGGAACGTATCTTTTTGGTGATGCCAGATCCCCTATGTATGGGAGGCATGGGGAATTTCATCTGAATACACTGAACATTCATTCAATGTGGTATGGGGAATACTACTCGTTGAATATATTTTAGTTCATCCAAGTATATAAAACACCATCATATATGTCTAAATGATATACTTAGGCTACATGATCACCCTTTACATTATAGGTAATTTCACGAGTTGGTGCTTCATATGGTATAAAAAAACTGATCATACCAGTTCACTTTTCTCTTGATCTACTAGTTCATTAGTGTGATTATCCAGACTCCATTGATACATTATATAAATTTCATGAACTGGTTACATGGAATGTTGTGAGTATTATTTATCTCATATCCACCAATGTGGGCCCCTATCAAACCGCACCTCAATTTGAAGGGGATAAATTTACACATAATACTTGTCTCCTAAAATCATTGCACCATAGATCATCTTAATGTCCCATATACTGATGTCAAACTCACCATAAATAAAATGAAATGTGTTCATGTATTGACTCAATAAATAGGAAAAGTCTACCACGAGAATTATGTTATAATAAGTAATGGTTTGGTAAGCATAAATTGTTTCATAAAATATTATCTTATTTAACTGAACCACAAACTCTATGGCAGTACACTGAACCAAAAAGGGACAACCCTAGTTCATCCCAAAGCTTCCTCCTGGTTGAATAACCCATCCAAATGAATAAACAAACATCTAATTTGATATATAATAATACATTTTTATCATTAAATATGGGTTTTAAGCTCCAAATCATGTTATAACCCTTTAAATTCAATCCACACAGGCTTCAAAATTATGTGCATGACTTCTTCAAAGTCATGTTATCATATGACCATAATAGGATACTGTGATCAAATGAGCTTGGGAGATTTATACGATTACACGTCCCTTGAAGTTTATGTTAGCATGTAAATAATACAAGCATACACAAATCATGTTTCAAGTGAATTACATCGATTATGTGATTTTTTATGTGAATTGAATGTGAGATGAGATCACATGATCAGTTCACATGAAGCATTCATACAAAGGAGATTATGTGACACGATCACATGAAGAGGCTTATGTAAAGTAGTGAAAATACCTAAGAGTTATCATAAGGATATGAAATATTGAGTCATTAGTGAAATAGATTTTACATTACCCTCTAATCTATATGAAATTTCATGGAATACCAATAGTATCGTAGAAAACATAATGAAAAATAGAAGGCCTAGGGAATTAGTCAGGTGTTCACTTCCTTATAACAAGGTAATTTTTTCTAATTATAGAATTTGTATGTGAGGTGTGTATGTATCTATGCATTGATGTGATGCGTGTTCTAAAGGAAGTGCTTAAGAACCCAGATTTTGATGGGCATGCATATATATATATTATGAAGGTTTATTTGAGAAGTTATTGACATGAATTATCTATGGACAATGATTTTACTGGGAAAAAATCAAGATTACCTCTGTGATTGAATAGACACAACATAATTTCTCTTACTACAATGACATGTAACATAGAAAGAAATATTCTAAAATAAATAACCCTACAAGGAATAATGAAAATCCTATCAACAATTCATTATATAATTTTTCGTTAAAATAGACATATTATATCATAACACTACCTTTAAATTTTCCCAAATGGTTTATTTGGTCCAAATATAAGCTATTAGAAAAACTAATGAATCTTTGTTCACTTTACTAATGTTAGTTAATTACTCATAGCATAGAATATGATATGAACTTCTGATCTGGCATCCCCGTGATGCTCTAATCTTGAACCATCTTCATGATATCATCATTTAAAATTCACTTTTATTTATCTTCCTTCACCCTATTAACTAGTAAATGGGTGTATTAGGAGAAGGAAAAGTGAATTAATAATGTTGATATCATAGATATGGTGTCAGATGAGATCATCAGGGGGACACCAGATCGGAAGATCTGATCAGATTTTATGCTAAACGGTAGTTAACCAACTATTGTGAATAATCATTGGGTTTTTATTAAATATTTCAGTGCCGAACAACCAATATTCTCTAAACACACTACATCAGTAGTAACAACTACATAAATGACCAATATAAACAGTATAAATGATCCATGCCATAATAGTTCAGGTCTAGTGCTTTTGGAAACATGGAAACATAAAGAACTAGTTCATAAGAGTCTCATATTATGTTATGCTTTACAAGAAAGAAAATTATTTTATAGAACTATTATTCACAACCTAAGGATATAAAACATAATAAAGGGTGATCATATATGCTCAATAAGTGTATAAAATGAGGTATTAATGATCAATAAAGGATAATATAAGTATTAATAATTCACCTTCATTCTATTTGTGTACAATATTCTATTAGCTATGCTTCCCATTCATTTCTAAACACATCTATTTCATATTGTGAATATAATTTTTTGTTATAGTCATAGTAGTACTGAAAAAATATATATTCCCAGATGGTTAATAAATATTTTAAATTAACTTGTAATTATATTCGAAAATACCTCTTATGGGATGCTAGTTTATTGATGAAATACGATCTATTTATTATGTTTACAAACATAATAACCACCATCCTTTTCATTTGTTTATTTTGGACACTATATCAACATCGATAAAAATAAGTAATTTGTTTTGATATGTGTTAGATTCTACAATATTATTATATATGAAATTATACCTTTCCAACTATAGATCTTGTAGGCGTTCTTTACCTTAGGCCCCTGATTCATTCCTTGTAGTAGGCAATATTGATACACTAACCTATCATAACTAAATAGTAATTAAAAGATAATATAATCTATATAAATAGATGTTTAGTTCTAAAATTTTGTATCTTGTGTATTAAAAATTGAACAATGCCATCATGTGTGGTTGGTTTGATGCATATCCATGCATAGAATCCAGCAATCAAATGTTTGGAGTATCCAAATTGACTACAATCTGCATCCAATTCTACCTAAATACACAAAAAGGAATATGTAATGAAATGAATAAATATAAGGTTGATATGAATAAATTTTATATTTTTACCCCTCCATCTTTGGTATTAAAAAGAGTCTTTTATCCGTAATTTTTTTTCAAATAATTTGTTCAGGGAGGATATTATTTCAGATTATTTATGAGAATCTATTTCTTGTTTTGATGAAATGATGTGAGGACTAACGAGTCCAAATTCATGTTCATGGGGAAATCCCTTCAATGGTTTTTCATATATACACCTACAAAAAACAAAAAATGTATTTAGTCATATTTAACAAAGTATATCATCTTTTGTAAAATAAAATCATGAAAACATATCTCATGTATACATTTACCACTAAAGTTCCTAGGCATTCATTCATACAATGGACCTAAGGCCTTCATTTTTTATTGATTTTATATTATCCACAATTCAAGGGGTGAGTAGGAACTCTTACAATGGTTGTAGGCATAAGTATTACATGGCCCATTGGTCGTAGAGATATTCATTTTCCACAGGCTTCAAACATACATACAACCAAGACTAACAACTTGGAACTAATCCTCTCAAGAATCTTCATTGTGATATCATCTCTCCACCATTGCATGGATGTTTTTATAGGCTTTCCCATGCATGAACATGCTTTTTCCGATGGAGGGTGTATAACATCCAGCCTTTTTATCACATAAACTTTCATTACATTTTACAAAAGCGAGGATCTTTAAAGTTTAGTGTCATGGAAACTAGGAACTTAAAACATGAAAACCTAAAAAATTCTTCTTAAACACTTCAAAGGCTTATCCTTATGTTAATCCCAGGTTCATTAATGCATCTCATAACCTGGGGACATACATCAAAAGAAAGGGTGACAAGAAGGGCCAGTAAGGGAAACAAGGGGAAACATTTAACATGTGAACTTGAGTTACATCAACAATGTCATGAAAAAGAACATTAAGGCATGAGAAAGAAATAATGAGGCATATAATAATAAAAATAATGTAATTCATAACTTGATGATGTGGCTACAACATTTAATATTGACAATCATTTCCGTTTCACCAAGGTCCATCCCCAATGTGTCATTAAAAATTACCAAGGTTTTTCACCAAGGCGTCGTTAAAATTGGTCTTCTCCAGAGATTAAGTCTTTACACAATTCATTGGAGCACTATCATGGTGCACCATTAATTTGTATTTATTATAATGTGAGACACATATATCATCATCAAAAATTTCATAAAAAACCCATATAGCATAAAAAAATGGGTTTCATTTCATAGTCATCACATTTTAAAAAACTCCTTTAAAGACGTGAACTTTATGTCATTTTAAACCCACAGAAAAAGGAAAGTGGGTCTCATCTATTTAAATCCATGAATTAAAATTGAAAATTTTTATATATATGTGAATACCCCTATAGAATAATGATCATTGACTATTCACTTAATAATATAAAATAATTTTTTTAAAAAGAGAAAAACATTTTGAGATGAAAATTCTATAGCATAGTGGCTATGCTACATGGTTTTAGAAAACATTGAAAAGAGAGGGGAAATGGGTCACCCACTTATAAATGATACATAAAACAGTAGGGGAACATAATATAGATGAATTTTGTACATGGTAATGAAATTTTAATGATATAATATGTGAAACAAAGAACTTGAAAGGAAGACAAAAAAAAATAAGATTTCTATTATGAGAATTCGGAAGCCTAACGACGTCAATTAAAACATCCAAAAAATGGATTGACGAGATCAAATAGGGTCTCTCATCATATGAAAATAAATGATCGTTATGATAGATATGGAGATCATACCCCAACATAATAAAAAGGAACTTGAAAGTCTTGACCATAAAATAGAACTTGAAAATGAGAAGGGGGACGAATCCCTTAAAAATTCGGCACCCTAACGGTGTCACATAAACATCAAAATAATGAATTGATGAGATCAAATAGAGACTCTCAGAATGTGAACATAATATATCAGTATGATAGATATAGAGATCATACCCCAACATAAAAAAATGAACATGAAAGACTTGACATGAAAATAGATCCTGAAAAAGAGAAGGGTGAAAGAAACCCTTAAAAATTCGGCAGCCTAACGACGTCACTTAAACTTCAAAAAAATGAATTTATGAGATCAAATAGGGTCTCTCATAAAATGAACATAAAATATTAGTATCATAGATATAGAGATCATACCCCCACATAATAAAAACGAACATGAAATACTTTACATGAAAATAGATCCTCAAAATGAGAAGGGGGAAAGAACCCCTTAAAAATTCAGTAGCCTAACATCGTCACTTAAACTTAAAAAAATAAATTGAAGAGACAAAATAGGGTCTCTTATCATATGAACATAAAATATCAGTATGATAGATATAAATATCATACCCCAACATTAAAAATAAACTGAAATACTTGACAAGAAAATAGAACTTGAAAATGAGAAGGGTGAAAGAATCTGTTACAAAAACTTCGACAGCCTAACGACGCCACATAAACATTCATAAAACGAAATGATGAGAGTAAGATGGGATATATCATCATATGAAAATGAAAAGGGAAGTAAGAGGATAATAAATGAACATCCTCCAACATATGAACATGGAGCATAAAATAAATGACATAAAAGAGATTATTTGAAAACAAAGAGAGAGTTTTGATCCCTTACCTTAAATGTAAGTCTTAAAACTCAAAGGTTGGGACCGTGAGGGCTTAGGGGCACCTTGGGAGGACTCCGTGGGAGGTAAGGGGACAAGAAAATCGTTGAGGATGATTTTGTAGTTGAATGGATGGGAGGATGGCTTGTTATTTATAGGGATAGTGAGGGTACAAGACATTAATGGCCAAGGGACACCTCATTGGTGGTTTTGGAAAAACCATGGCCCTACCCATGGTATTGGCCACATGGGACACCTCATACCTTATCGTACTATTCATAAGTCGACCATATTGATTACGTACTTAATACATCATTTAATGATGTCACTAAACACCCGTAACATAAAAACTATATTTTCACCATTCATCAAAAATTCATCTTACTCTGAAAAACCCCAAAATTTCTCCTTGACCAAATATCGATGCTATGATTTCAAAAATGAACATCATTTTATAAAAATAATATTCTAAATATTTTTAATTAAATTTTTAAATAAAAACAGTATTCACTGAAAATTCATTTTTTTTCAGAAAAATCCCCAAAAATCAGCTTAGCATAATATCGATGTTCAGAATTCAAAAATAAAGTCCATTTTATAAAAATAATTTTCTAAATATTTTTAATTTAATTTTTAAATAAAAAAACATTATTCACCTGAATAAACTAATACTTGACTAATAATTTATGAAACCGTTATTTAACCATTTTATTGAATCGCATTACTTAATCAAGGTCCCTAGATTATATTAATAATTTCTTTATGTGGGATTACTAATCCATTTCGTCACATTACTAATCCTAAGCATAAAATCACTATTCATAATTTACTATTCATCAAAAATTATGTTGATCTTATTAGACTATAAATTTTGTACTAAACATAATTGTAGAAAACCATTTTTTGAAAATCATTACATATAATTAGTTATCTAAGGTTTACATAATTATTTTCAAATATCCTTTTTCTAGAATTCATCAAAAATATGCATACTATATTTATCGAGACATTTAAAAAATCACAAACTTCATCACAAGGAGAAATCAAAAAAAAATTAAAACAAAGGATTACACAAGCTAGTAACGGTCTCCTTACATAGCCCCTTATAACACCAGCATAGGACCAAAGTGTAAGGTGTGCTAAGGTAAGAGAATCTAAGGGAGGCTCGGTCAACATCGCGCGAGTATCAATTTCTATCGGTTTGAACTTATCACGAAGGCGATTCTGTTCTAGATTCATACAATAAAGTTCGACTTGGGTTTGGTCCAGAGCAAAGCCCAGTGGTGCTAACCCCTTCCCATGTTCTATTAGATGGGCTTAGATTAGCCCGAGACTACTGGATGAGGCCATTGAATCTTCTTTCTATATTAATTAACCAAGATCACTTTTATTTAGAGACAATAATCAAAACATTTAGTTTCCAGGGGTCATATTGACCAATAGTCATATAACAGTCAAAACCCAAGGGTCTCATTTTAATTATACTAATGTTATCAAATGAAACGGTTTTGTTGAGTATAAAAAATAAAATAACACATAAAATTAGGAAACAAGATTTATTCAAAATTTCGGGTTGTTACAATCTTCCCCCCTTAAAAAATTGTGCCCTCACAATTTTTAAAATCGGGATTTGAAATTTCATTGAAATTCCCACATCGGAAAAGGAGTTAGTAAAACTATTACTATAAAAGAAAGAAAGGGAAGTACAAATGTCCCCCGAGATAACCCACACTAGGATTCTATGTAGGAAAACATGGACATGGAGGAGAAAATAAAGGGTCAAGTTCTGAGGGAGAGTGATAGAAAACATGATTAGGAGAAAGTTAACCATAAGAAAATCACAAACTTATGATGTGTGTAAACGTTCATTGATTACCTATTAGGAAACGTAAACGAACAACATTTTTGTTTTACATTCCTTTTCATAATTTTGAGGAATTCATTTACTACATAGAACAAAAACAAATGGAAATATACCTACCTTCAAGTAGAGTTTCATCCTTTAATAATTTTCTACCAAAACTAATCGTTTATCCAAATGATGAGCATTCAAAAACACTTGGTCTCATCAAAAAAAATTAATCAACTTCTTGAGAGTCACGTAATCCACAAAAGATTAACTATCAATTTCTTCTATCTTTAAACATTATCCCAAAAACAGAAAGGGTAAGATAAAACAACTCTTAAAAAAGAAAGAATCCCATAGTAAGGTAAACTACTTTTAAATCTTCAAAGTTCCATTGTACTACCAAAAGTTCATCATAGACCATTCCATAAATAATTGTCCTTAAAATTCATCAAAATAATACAAACTAAGATTGAAACCCAATTATAAGAACGATCTCATAACAGCCTTCCAATATAGAATTTATAGTTCATCTCCAAACAACATCAACCACTCTTATCATCTTATAACAAAAGTAACTAACCTAATCATATTTTCCCCAAGATAGGTTAATCATTTCCATATGTAACCTAAATTACTATAAGTCCATCATAAATTCATCGATTCTTAAAAATATATGTCAACCTTTACTCCTCAAATAAAATACCGGAGTAATCTATTTACCTCTATCAAATAGGGTTCCCAAAATAGTGAACTTCTTCTAAAATAATAATCATATTTTAATCCCCTAATCACCATTTTTTAAGATGAACAGCTTCACTACATCAACATGTGGTACATAACAATAGATGGTTTCTTTAATGATACAGAATCATCTTAGGTAGTGACTCGATGATCTTAGAAAACATAAAAGATATGCTCATAGAGCACGAATAAAATACAGCATGACATAGAAAATTATTGCGAAGAAGTTACATGTACTTCAGTCATCATGATCCATCTCAGCATAGGACTCGCATTGTTCTCGTGTCCTCGAAGATTGTTGATGCTCATCATGCTTCTCACCCATTCCAAGAGATCATTTTCTAGGATAATTTCTAACTTCTCCACATTTATGACATAGAAATTAATAAGGTACATTAGATCAAACCTTATATCCATTCATCACATTATCAATTTTTTAAAGCAATTGGATATTTTATGCCCTATCTTCCCACACTTAAAACATCTCCTTGTTCCTTTGTGAGATTCTCCATGGTGCCTCTTCCAACACTTTTTGCAAAAAATAAATTGGGTCTTCTTTACCTTATCAACATTATTAGATGAACATCATTGAGGCTCTGTCTTCTTCTTCCTTGATGAATTTGGGCATTCATATAGATACCAATTATTAATTGTGATTTTTGATAGCTGGTTTGGCATAATAACAATATGTTCAACCAGATCTTTCGTCATATCTGTCACAGTAATAGTGAAATCATCACATTTCCTATCACATTGGTTGTTGGGACATGCTCTTCCATTTCCCGCCATTAACTATAAAATAACGTATAATTAGGGGGATTAAATACTTAGCCAATAATCATTAAAATGAATATTTAATCATAGAAGGATAACTTGTAGAAGGAAAGTATACCCTAACTTGTGATCCCCAAGGTTTCAATATAGGTTATCCATGATCATATATTCTTATGTGAATCTTTATTTTATTTTACCTTTGTTCCTTTAATAATGGTCCATAATAAGCTTATGAATTTACCAAAGCATATCCCCCACGAGTGTCGTAACCAATAGTGCAGAAAGGCCTGTTGTCGTGTACCAGTTCCCATTTGAGTCTCGCTCAAAGTGATGTTTTCATGTTTAACCCTATGTACATCTGTGACAGATCCACCTCTACCAACTAATATCCAGACATGGATGTATTTTCTTGGTAATACCTTACTCCATACTAACCAAAATAACAGGAATATTTCCTATATTTAAAATTTTCTATATGGTTATTCCTATTGTTTTCATATCCTAATTTCCAACAATGACTAAACCATCCTTTGATACCAACTATCGCATCCAGCCTTTTTATCACATAAACATTCATTACATTTTAGAAAAATCGAGGATCTTTAAGGTTTAGTGTCTTGGAAACCAGTATCTTAAAACATGAAATCATAAAAACTTATTGTTAATCACTTGAAAGGATTCTCCTTATGTTCATCCTAGGTTCGTTACTGCATCTCATAACCTGGGGACATACATCAAAAGAAAGGGTGAGCAGAAGGCCCAGAAAAGGAAACAAGGGGAAACATTTAACATGTGAACTTGAGATACATCAACAATGTCATGAAAAATAACTTTAAGGCATGACAAAGAGATCATGAGGCATATCATAATAAAAATAACATATTTCATAACATGAATATGTGGCTACAACATTTAATATTAACAATCATTTTCGTTTCACCAAGGTCCATCCCCAATGTGTCGTTAAAAATTACCATGGTTATTCACCAAGACGTCATTAACAATTGTCTTCTCCAGAGATTAAGTATTTACCCAATGCATTAGAGTGATATCAGGGTGCACCCTTGAATTGTCTTTATTATCATATGATCCAAATATATCATCATAAAACATTTCATAAACAACCCATATAACATAAAAGAAATGGGTTTCATTTCATAGTAATCACATTTTAAAAAACTGCTTTAAAGACGTGATCTTTATGTCATTTTAAACCCACGGAAAAAGGAAAGTGGGTCTCATGTATGTAAATCCCAGAATTAAAACAGATCATTTTGATATATATGTGAATTCCCCTGTAGAAGAAATATCATTTTTTATTCACTTAATATAATTAAAACACTTGGTCTCATCAAAATACAAGAATCATCTTCTCGAGAGTCACGTAATCCATAAAAGATTTACTATAAATTTCTTCTATCATTAAACATTATCCCAAAAACAGAAAGGGTAAGATAAAACAACTCTTAAAAAAGAAAGAATCTTATAGGAAGGTAAACTACTTTTAAATCTTCAATGTTCCATGGTACTACCTAAAGTTCATCATAGACCATTCCATAAATAATTGTCCTTAAAATTTCTCAAAATAAACCAAACTAATATTGAAACCCAATTATAAGAACGTTATCATAACATAGTCTTCCAATATAGAATTTATCATTCATCTCCAAATAACATCAACCACTCATATCATCTTATGACAAAAGTAACTAACCTAATCATATTTTCCCCAAGATAGGTTAATCATTTCCATATGTAACCTAAATTACTATAAGTCTATCATAAATTCATCGATTCTTCAAAATATATTTCAACCTTTACTCCTCAAAGAAAATACCGTAGTAATCTATTTAAATTGATCAAATAGGGTTCCCAAAATAGTGAACGTCTTCCAAAATAATAATCATCATTTAATCCCCTAATCACCCTTTTTAAGAAGAACGACTTCACTACATCAACATGTGGTACATACCAATAGGTGTTTTCCTTAATGATACAAAATCATCTTAGGTAGTGACTCGATGATCTTAGAAAACATATAAGATATGATCATAGAGCACAAAAAAAATACAACATGACATAGAAAATTATTGCGAAGAAGTTACATGTACTTCAGTCATCATGATCCATATTAGCCTAGGACTCACATTGTTCCCTTGTCCTCGAAGATTGTTGATGCTCATCATGATTCTCACCCATTCCAAGAGAGAATTTCCTAGGATAATATCTATCTTCTCCACATTTAAGACATTGAAATAAATATGGTACATTAGATAAAACCTTATATCCATTCATCACATTATCAATTTTTTTAAGAAATTGGATACATTATACCCTATCTTCCCACATTTAAAACATCTCATGGTTCCTTTGTGATATTCTCCTTGGTGACTCTTCCCACACTTTTTGAAAAAAAGAAATTGGGTCTTGTTTACCTTATCAACTTTATCATATGAACATCATTGAGACACTGTCATCTTCTTCCGTGATGAATTTGGGCATTCAACTAGATAAAAATTATTAATTTTGATTTTTGATAGCTGGTTTGGCATAATAACAATATATTCAACTTGATATTTCTTCATCTGTGTCACATTAATAGGGAAATCATCACATTTTCTATCACATTGGTTGCTGGGACATGCTCTTCCATTTCCCACCATTAACTAAGAAAATAACGTATAATTAGTGGGCTTAAATACTTAGCCAATAATCATTTAAAGGAATCTTTAAGCATAGAAGGATAAACTTGTAGAAGGAAAGTATACCCTAACTTTTGATCCCCAAGGTTCCAATCTAGGTTATCCATGATCATATATTCTTATGTGAATCTTTATTTTATTTTACCTTTGTTTCTTTAATAATGGTTCATACTAAGCTTATGAATTTACGAAAGCATATCCCCCGGGAGTGTCGTAACCAATAGTGCAGCAAGGACCGTTGTCATGTAACTGTTCCCGTTCGAGTCTCGCTCAAAGTGGTGTTTTAGTGTTTTACCCCTATGTACATCTGTGACAGATCCAACTCTACCTACTCATATCCAGACAGGGATGTATTTGTTTGGCAATACCTTACTCCATACTCACAATAATACCAGGAGGATTTCCTATATTTAAAATTTTCTATATGGTTCTTCCTATTGTTTTCATATCCTAATTTCCAACAATAACTAAACCATCCTTTGATACCAATTATAGCATCTAGCCTTTTTATCACATAAACATTCATTACAATTTACAAAACCGAGGATCTTTATGGTTTAGTGTCTTGGAAACCAGTAACTTAAAACATGGAAACATAAAACATTATTCTTAATCACATGAAATGCCTCTATTTATGTTCATCCTAGGTTCATTACTGCATCTCATAACCACAGGACATACATCAAAAGAAAGGGAAGCAGAAGGCCCAGAAAAGGAAACAAGGGGAAACATTTAACATGTGAACTTGAGATACATCAACAATGTCATGAAAAAGAACATTAAGGCATACGAAAGAAATCATGAGGCATATCATAATAAAAATAACGTATTTCATAACATGAAGATGTAGCTAAAACATTTAATATTGATAATCATTTTCGTTTCACCACAGTCCATCCCCAAGGTGTCATTAAAAATTACCAAGGTTATTCACCAAGGCGTCGTTAACAATTGTCTTCTCCAGAGATTAAGTCGTTACCCAATGCATTGGAGCGCTATTAGGGTGGACCCTTGATTTTTCTTTATTATCATGTGAGGCACATATATCATCATAAAAAATTTCATAAACAACCCATATAGCATAATAGAAATGGGTTTCATTTCATAGTAATCCCATTTTAAAAAACTGCTTTAAAGATGTGATCTTTATGTCATTTTGAACCCAGAGAAAAAGGAAAGTGGGTCTCATGTATGTAAATACCCCAGAATTAAAATATAACACTTTGATATATATTTTAATACCCCTAGAGAATAAATATCATTGAGTATTCACTTAATAATATAAAATAATTTAAAAAAAGAGATTGATATTTTGAGATGAAAATTCTACAGCATAACGGCTATGATACATGGTTTTAGAAAACATTGAAAAGGGAGGGGAAATGGGTCACCCACTCATAAATGATACATAAAACAGTAGGGGATGAAAATATAAAAGATTTAGGAACATGGTATTGTAATTTTAATGATATACCATATGAAACGAAGAATTTTAATGGAAGACAAGAAAATAAGATTTCTCTTATGAGAATTCGGCAGCCTAACAGCGTCACTTAAAACTTTCAAAAATTGATTGAAGAGATCAAATAGGGTATCTCATAATATGAACATAAATGATCAGTATGATATATATAGAGATAAAAGCCCAACATAATAAAAAGGAACTTGAAAGTCTCAACCATAAAATAGAACATGAAAATGAAAAGCGTGAACGAATCCCTTAAAAATTCGGCAGCCTAACGACGTCACTTAAACATCAAAAAAATGAATTGAAGATATCAAATAGGGTATCTCATTATATGATCATAAAATATCAGTATGATATATATATAGATCATACCCGAACATAATAAAAATGAACTTGAAAGGCATTACATGAAAATAGATCCTAAAAACAAGAAGGGTGAAAGAACCCATTAAAAATTTGGCAGCCTAACGACGTCACTTAAACTTTAAAAAAATGAATTGAAGAGATCAAATAGGGTCACTCATCATATGAACATAAATTATCAGTATGATAGATATAGATATCATACCCCATATTAATAAAAAGGAACTTTAAATTCTTGACATGAAAATAGATCCTGAAAACGAGAAGGGTGAAAGAACCCCTTAAAAATTCGGCAGCCTAATGGCGTCATTTAAACTTAAAAAAATCAATTGAATAGATTAAATAGGGTCTCTCATCATATGACCATAAAATATAAGTATGATAGATATATATATCATACCCGAACATAAAAATGAACTTGAAAGACTTGACAAAAAAATAGAACTTGAAAATGAGAAGGGTGAAAGAATCCGTCGCACAAATTCCGGCAGCCTAACGACGCCACATAAACATTCATAAAACAAAATTATGAGAGTAATAGGGGATATCTCATAAATTTAAAATGAAATGGGAAGTAAGAGGAATATAAAAGAACAAACTCCAACATAATAACATGTAGCATAAAAGAAATGTCTTAAAAGAGTGTATTTGAAAAGAAAGAGAGAGGTTGGATCCCTTACCTTAAACGTAACACTTAAAACTCAAAGCTTGGGACCTTGAGGGCTTAGGGGAACCTTGGTAGGACTCCTTGGGAGGTAAGGGGACCAGAAATTCGTTGATGATGATTTTGGAGTCTAATGGATGAGGGGATGGCTTGGTATTTATAGGGATAGTGAGAGGACAAGGCATTAATGGCCAAAGGACACCTCATTGGTGGTTTTGGAAAAACCCTGGGATTTACCATGATATTTTCCCATGGTATTGGCCACTTGGGATACCTCATACCTTATCTTACTATTCATAAGTCGACCATATTTATTACATACTTAATACAAAATTTAATGATATCTTCAAACACCAGTAACATAAAAACTATATTTTCACTATTCATCAAAAATTCAACTTTCTCAGAAAAATCCCAAAATTTCACCTTAACCAAATATTGATGCCCTGATTTCAAAAATGAAATCCATTTTATAAAAAAAAAATTCTAGATATTTATAATTTATTTTTTAAATAAAAATAATATTCACCGAAAATCCATTTTTTCAGAAAAATCACCAAAAATCACCTTAGCATAATATCGATGTTACGAATTAAAAAATAAACTCCATTATATAAAAATAATTATATATTTTTTTTTAATTTATTTTTTAATTAAATGAACAGACTATTAACTCGAAAAAACTAATACTTGACTAATAATTAATGAAACTGTTATTTAACAATTTTATTGAATCACTTTACTTAATCAAGGTGCCTAGATTATATTAATAATTTCTTTAAGTGAGATTTCAAATCCATTTGGTCACATTACTTATCCTTAGCATAAAATCACTATTCATAATTTACTATTCATCAAAAAAATTATGTTGATCTTATTAGACCCTAAATTCCATACTGAACATAATTGTAGAAGACCATTTTTTGAAAATCATTACATATAATTAGTTATCTACGGTTTACATAATTATTTTCAAATATCCTTTTTCTAGAATTCATCAAAAATATTCATACTATATTTATCCAGACATTTTAAAATTCACAAACTTCATCACAAGGAGAAATCACAATTTTTATTTAAAACAAATGATTACTCAAGGCAGTTACGGTATCCTTACATAGCCCCTTATAACCCCATCATAGGAACTAAGTGTAAGGTGTGCTAAGGTGAGATAATCTGCGGGTAGCTCGGCCAACAGCGCACGAGTAGTAATTTCTATCAGTTTGAACTTCTCGCAAAGGCGATTCTGTTCTAGCTTCATTAGATGAAGTTAGGCTTGGGTTTGGTCGAGAGCAAAGCCCAGTGGTGCTACCTCCTTCCCAAGTTCCATTAGATAAGCTTCGATTGGCCCGAGACTACTAGATGAGGTCATTGAATCTTCTTTCTATATTAATAAACCATGATCAGTTGTATTTAGAGAAAATAATCAAAATTTTAGTTTCCAACGGTCATATTGACCAATGGTCATATAACAGTCAAAACCCAACGATCACATTTTAATTATACTCATGTTATCAAATGAAACGGTTATGTTGAGTATAAAAAAATAAAATAACACAAAAAATTAGGAAACACGATTTACTCAAAATTTCGGGTTGTTATAGGGTGCCATACCCTCTCATTGTTGTAATTCATTTACCTTCTACTACGGTGATGTCTCCTTTCTCATCCTCCTTTTGGTGATATTTCCTTTTAGGTTTTTAGGTTTGCGTCTGCACTAAAGGTGACCTAAAGAACATACTGACCCAAAGGCCTTGGTGGCCTGAACGCCTTAATGGGAATGGGGACCAAATCAGTGGCCTCATTGCCAAAACGGGGGAATAGTCTCAGTTGCTACAGTTCCAAACAGTACCTGCTATAGCCACATATAGTATCTTCTATAGTACTGCTACAGACCCATGCTACAATACTGCTACAGTACCCAAAAATTGTGCCTCCACATGGATTTGATCCTAGGTCACTGGGATGCACTTAAGGAGTCATTTCCAACCAGGCTGAGTCTCATGTGCCACCTATCCATTCATACATGCATATTTCATTTACATTTTCAGCACTAATGAAATCTGATTTTCCATCATCGTGAATATTTTTTCAAAATCAACTGTGTGAGCATTTCCATCTATAAACTTTGTATCCATGTGAGCCTGTAATGATATTAATTATTGATATAGAATGGGTGGGGTGAAATTTATCTCACTAAATCATTTCAATCATTTGGTTGACCCTTAAGGTGGTTTTTAGATGACATTTCATTTCTCCCCCTTCTCTATGTCATTATATAATAACATTAATCTATTCAGACCCTTTTTAACTAAATCTTAAAGGTTCATCTTGATAAATAAATTGAAAATTTATACCTCCTTGTCGACATGTTTTTTACAAGAACTGACAGCCATTCAATGAATTTTCCAACATTATATTTGACTGTGTGTATGTCTTTATTGTCATTTGGAATAGGTAACATGGGACTCAAATAATTATCTACGTTAATCAACACTCTTTAATGATCTAGTGGATGTCATCTGTTGTGTAGTATGTCGTTCTTCATATTGATCATCCTATCCCTCGCTGCAAGGAAATATGTGGGAGTTGATAGATATAAATCACAATCATTTTCACCTGGTAAAATACTAGTAAAGGAAATGAATTAGTGTCTATGTGATATAAATTTCATAGAAAAAATTATTATAACATTGATTACCTCATCTAGGTCAGGTTTTTTAGGGGAATGGCTCACCTCAAGCTGGGGGGTGGTGTGGGGCGGGATCTTCACACATTGGTTGTTGTTGAGTTTTTTCTTCATTTGGTCTCCCCTTGATCAAACCTGCTATAATATTACTTTTGTATTATAATTCTTATTCAAAAATATCTATTATTTCTATCATCTTTTTCATTTCATCAATTTGACCCTCCACTAGTTTTTCTTTCTAATAATATGTTCGGGGTGTAACCCCAAAACTGGCCCCTCTGACATAGCCATATTGTTCAGGCTGCTTCAAGGTTCTTGAAAGTATGTCTAAAACTGGTGCGGGTGTTGTTTATTCCTACAACTATTTCAGATAGAAAATATATGAATATAAATATTCATTGTTATGTAATAGTGATTTAAAGATAACCATGTTTATATTTTGTCTAACATACACATGTTTCCCACACATTTTGTGTGTTTTCTTCAATCAATATCCCCTCTTTATTTATACAAGCATCCATCTATAGAACATGGTGTGGGATGGAAGTGGCATTTAATTTCAATTCCACAATCTGTATATAAATATAGGAACATGGTTATGGTGTTGTTTTATGTCACATAAAATTATTATGATAGATTGAAAATACGTACCAATTTTTTCTCAAGTGAAGCGTACCTCATCCTTGATTTATAGTAGGAGTATGCTGGTTTTGATTCCCATTCATTATTTTCAGCACTCATTTTCTATTACATAAATAAAAAACTATCAATTAATTTAATTAATAAAATAAATATCAAACAACGTATTTCCTGACACAATGTACCTGAATTGTATACTCCCGATGATGGTTGATAAACTCCTCCCATGCTCCTTAGGATATCAAGTGTGGATAAACCATAGGTGGGTGCATCTTGATTTTTCTTTCAACATCATTAAGTTGATATTTTGTTAATATAGTACATAATCCTCTATAAATCCTTCTTGTAACTCTTAATACGTATGCCTTGTGTGAGTAATCTACTATAAATGAACTTTTCAATGGATGATGAAGTGTAAGTTAATGTTCTAGTATTTTAATTAATGTTTATAAATAAAATAAATGATATTATTATGTTACCATAATCTCTTCCCACATTCATTTCTTATGCCCAGTGACAACATGGTTCTAGGATTGTACATCAATCAGAACACATTGTCGAGTGATGATTCCAATGTTTCTGCTAAATATGGATTTTTGGGGGTTAACATGATGGCCCCGCTTATTCCGTCCCACCTCATATTTGATTCTATTTCCCTTTTCCTTAAGTATTTTTGCTATCAATATCACACTACGACACCCTTGATGTCCCAAGGAATGGGTCATCCCCCATTATACTTTCATCTGATCCTTTATTTGTTTTGGTCAATAACAGAACAATTGACCTATTTCGGTTTGTAGGATCTAGAACATAAAATACTTGTACGGACTGTAATTCCATTAAAAATTGTTCTTCTTTCTCCCCTTCATTACAAAAATCCAATTTCATGAATCCCAATTCATCTATTTGAGTAGCACTCCTATTGTCAACTCACTTTCATTGAAAATGTGACACTTGGAATTACATATAATCCAACTCCCAAATTTGTTTGATGATTCCAATCTATGACATATTCGTATAAAATGGATTTCTTTCCTTAGCACCGGAAATTTGCATCATTTAATAGTGTAACCCCACTATTCTTCATGGTAACATCTCTATCATGTTCATTAGTGTAGAATGTAAAACCATTAACTGTATAAGTATTGTAAGATAATACATACACACTTTCTCCTCCGACTATCCATTGAAGTTGTTATGGAATTGAGTCCATATTTTCATCTAACTTGTTAAATATATTTTCCCAAAACCATCATATAAACTATTGATTATGTGTATATGATATCCATATTTCAACCCTATAAGTATTCAAATGCCTAAGAATTTCATTGTGAGTTTGAAAATTTGGGTCGATGTCGAAACTGTTATGATAAATGAACTGGTGGGCATGCTCTCGATTTGTTATATTTATTGTGATAACCTCTCTTCTTGAAATTAATTTACCCCCAAGTCACTTAGTGTGATGAGATTTAGGTAGGAAAATTATTTCCACATCATACATGTATTCAATACATAATCAACAACTTCTTCAACAATATATTGTTCTTCAATACAACCATCTATACGACTTCTATTTTTAACATTCCCCTTCAAAAACATCATATACTATTAAATGGTTTATGACCATATATAATGTATATAACCACATAGTGGAATATCTATGACAAAATGAACCATCAAATGATCCATCATATCAAAGAATGTCGGCGGAAATAATATTTCTAATACACATAATATAACGGAAATTTCACTTTCCATAGATGGAAATTTCGTCGGGTCTATAACTTTTCTACATATATATTTGATGAATAAAAATAGATTCATTAATATATGGTCCAAATTCATGGTAAAAATAAAACCCACTGCTATGAGAATTAGATCTTTCATCAAAACATGACAATCATGTGATTTTGGAACCTTTATCATTAAATTGCTCATTGACATGATGTTCTTAATATTTGATGAATACCCCTATAAAACATTTAATTCATTAATGATGTTGAAAAACTAATATATCTCATTCCTCAAAAGAGTGTATGTAGTAGGAGTAATAAAGTTTCATTTTTTACCCCTCACAGGTGAAAACTCTTCTCGTATTCCCATCACAACAATGTCTAATCTGGCCTTAATTCATTCCTTTTTTCATGTGAATTTAGAAACATGCTGATGACACTATCCAATAATTTTTTTTCAACATGCATAAAGTGAAAAAATATATTCTAACATACATCCATTTCTAGTATGGTAATTCAAAAAAATGGATCTCTTTTTCCTACCAGTTATTTTAAGGTTTTTCGAAAATGGTATACCAAAAGTAGTATCCACATATTTTAATTTCTCAAAAAATTGATCACCTGTTAGTGGAGACATTGTTTTTCATTATTCATATCTTCTATCACATGATGTCATCCATTATTAGTACTTATGTCATCAGGTAAGAAATCAGCAATGTCCTTGAAACACGGTTCTCGATGAACATTTCAACGTAATTGATTGTGTACATTGTTTGAAAATGGGAAACCCTTGTGTTCCTTTAAATATATATCCTAACAAATTTTCATAAGATGGAATTTCATTTATCGTCCTGTAAAACTTGGCTCTCAATGTGGAATCAGCGTTTTGTAAGAATCATACAATGTAACACCTGAATCCCACAATAATTTCAAATCCATGATCAAAGGAGCCAAATAAACCTAAATATCATTACCTAGTTATTTTGGTCATAACATAATCATAGATAAAAAGATTTATTTTCATTTCATGCATAACCACTATAGTAGGTTATAATTTACCAACATAATCAACCTTGTACTGTGACATCCACATTGAAATACAAAAGGATTAACTCCATCTCTAGAAAACACAAGACAAAGGTCTCTCGAGTTATTTCCAAATTCAGGATACTCATGATTAATTATATTCTATTGAGGAGCATATTATGGGTGACGTAGTTTAAAATCATTTATTCATGTATCAGCAAGGCATGTCAATTTTCTTGTAGTCTCCTCACTTCCATATAGGGACCTAAATCTTGGAATGTTTGGAAAGTACCACACAAATTTTGTAGGACTAGATTCATATTTTTGTATCGAGAAGCACTACATTTTGGGCATTCTATAAGTGATTGGTGGTCATTGTGAAACAATATACAGTCATTTGGAGATGCAATTATTCTTTAAGATATCATGCCCAGTGAGTGTAGTATTCATTTCGCATCGTACATTCAGATCGGGAGCTCATTATCTTCTCGGAGCATGTCATTTAGGAGAGAATGTAGTTTCGTAATGCTGGCATCAGTCCACCCGTTTCCTACATTCAAATTATACAGCTTTAGTACAGCTGAAAATTTTTAATATTTAGTGCGACCAGCATACAATGGAGTCTTTTCACAACTCTTTAACATCTCAAACATTTTTGGGAAATCAAGAAGTTCATCGTCAACTATCCTTGTCATTTATTCAAGACGATCTTCATCATCATACACATTTGTAATCACATACATTATATGATCATCTTCATTGATCACACTTGTAATTATATCAGATGTTCTATAAAACGTAGTGCTATCCCAGCCACTACCTAAATTCTTTTTCCCGATTTTTATTCCAAAATGTATAACTTTGATCTATTCCATGATAGATCAGGTGTTCTTCCAACTCTTATTGACGAATTTTTCTTGAATAAAAATAGTGTAAACACGGAAAAATGATTTGAGAAGGGACATATTCATGATCTTTTACAAATGTGATAAACTCTTTCACACTATCTGCATACTCTTTTGTCAAATGATTCGAATCCATCCATTATTTATTCATATTCATTGTATTTGATACAATAATATTAATATTTAACAAAATAATTACACAAAATATGTTCAACAAGGGTCATCATCCCACTATAATAAAGGGAACTATCTTTGGTAATCAAAGCACATACCTCTCCTTGAATTACCTAGGATCAAATTAGATCACACCCATCTACCCAACCACCTAATTAATGGAACTATCTATGAAAATACCATGCACTAGAATGTTTTTTATCCCACATATGATATATGTGCATTGTTGTAAACATGTTTTTTAGTATTTCTCTAGAAACATAATGTGTCTAGTCAAGAACTGTAGAACTAAACTAATAGATGGTATGATTTTCAATAGTGTGCTTGTGTGAGTAAGAATTCATTAAATGTGTTGATTTTGTTATTTTACTAGGGTGTCCATAATGTGTCTCATAGAGTCTTCCTGTGAAGTTGTTTTCAATGATTTAGTGTAATTTTACTAGTAAAAAAGTGGTGGTGCTATTGAATTGGGTAATGTTTGTATTTACATTCAATGGTGGAAGAACTAAAACATGAAAAAAATGGTATACCAATCATGCCAAAACCACAACACCCTACAAAAAACACAATCGTGCTCACAATCTCAACACTCTAGAAACCAAAAAATTACAATATCAGATTTTACAAATCACCCCTTATTCAATTCCATTTTTTAATTCATGGGTTACCACAGAATATTTATCATCCCAGGGAGATCATTCATTAGTCAATATACATAAATTACCAATTTTTATATTTAAATGTTCATTAGTAACCAACCAACATGCTATTTATTTAGTTCCCAAACAAGGACCACCAACGACCATGATTTTTAGTGGGGTGTTAATCATGTATAGTTCACAACATAATGCTCAATATCAAATAGTAATAACATGATAAAATAGAAAACCAATGAGTATGTGGATAATACTCACCGTGAAGGTGTCTTTAGCTCGCAACAGAGGTGTGTTCACTAGAAAGGATAGACAGGTGACAGATGAGATTTCAACCTGAAAAAAAAGTAAAATGAGATGTCACATGATAAAAAATTTTATTGGTCTATTGTGGGATTTTATTTTCCATCTATGATATTGTCTTCTTATATATTTATTTTTTGTGTATATACTATTTTCCTAGATGTTTAACATATGAATGGGATATGACTACTTTTCTTAATAAAGTTCATTTTTAATTTACTCTAATTTAGTGATAAAATATTCCAGATTAATTTTATTTCATTCCTAGAGGATCGTAGCTATCCTGTTGGGATCTTAAAAACCTATTAGGTTAGTGGAAATTTAGGTTAGTTGTTAGTTATGATACTATTATGGGCTGTATCATTTAATTGACCCATGTTCATGTTAATATTGGTTAGGGGTTATACACTAATATATATAAGGAATAATAGAGGTATAAAATATCCTAGGGTCTCCAATACAAGTGATTAAAGATGAAATGTACACCGGGTGAGGGAGAACCACCCAATAGTAGAGGAGGGGGAGGCTCGTGTAGCACGAAGATATTATAAACTTATGTTTTTTCTGCATTACCTTGGCCTTGATTTTGTCTCATAGATAATGACTTATTATTGATTATTTCTCACTACTGTGAATATTTTCTATTATTGACATAATGTTTTATCACGTGACTCATGTTTAAGTTATATGAATGATTTACTATTACCATGATAATTTATGTTTTCGATCTCATACCCTTATTCATATACTATTATCAGGGTTGATCATTGATTGATATATCCTAGTATTACCCTTTTTGGTCATTTTATCTCTCCCATTATTATGTTTTCTGTCCCTAGGATAATAAGAATGGTTGTATGTAGGGTCTACCTATGAAGTGTTGTCTCTGGGAAATTTTATAGATCTTTTATGAAATAAATGGATTTTGTATCAATTAGTCATTGGGATTAAACCATTATGATTCTGGTGTGGATCATAATTCTATGTATTTAATATTCATCTAAATATTTTTAGTATTTATTCATTTTATGTATGGGTCACTATATGGTACCTGAAATATCATTTGTTGAACCCAATGTTGTCAACTCCATATCATGCATCTGAACTTTCCCAGGTCCTTTACCTCACTAAACCTAATGAAAAATACATACATGTATATGTGTAGCCTAATTTACCTAAGGGGGGATATCCTCTAGAAACCATGTTTTCATTCTACCTGCCAAAAAATGTATCACCTTATGAAAAATCATAGTGAAATAGATTAAACTATTTCATTTGTTTAACTTGAATTTGGTGGGAAGATATTTGATGGCCACTTTGTAAGGTTTTCAATGGAAGAGATAATGAACATGATGTTCACATGGTAAAAAAAGTTATAGAGGTATAGGTTGGAGCACCAAAACCTTTTTCTCTAGGGAAATTAGAAAAATGGAGTTGATACCAACACCCTACTAGCCAACACCTGAACTACCTTTAAAACGGAGGGAATCCATCCATATAATTTCCCTTCTGAAATTTTTGATGGCTTCACTCCTGAGAAGAATCATTTTACACTCAAATAATATCTCTTACCTTATACGTTTATAGATCAAAAAATACATTGGAATAGTAAATGCGGTGAGTTGATGTTTGATCTCTAGTTGCGTAACCCATTAAAAATTCCACACCCTAGAACCCATTTAAAGAATATTGTTATAAATATGAAAATAATATTCTTAAAATGAATCCCAATCTATCATATATTGGATCTCCCCTATTAGATAGAAAAAAAATGACATTGTTTCTCCATAAATTCTAAATAAATAAAATTATTTAATGATTTAATATAGAACATATCCTATGATATCTCTCAGTCCATATAATCCCCAAGTAACAAGATCTATCCGTAATGAATAACTACTATAATCAGGATAATAAAAATTAGAATCCAATGTTCATTTATATAATGAATCAAAATAAAAGTATCTAAAAATCCTCTTACCATATCTATATCTTCTATTTAGTATTATTCACTTCATAATTAGATTAGAACTAATGCTGACACTCACAAACAAATTCCTCTTGGAGTTATCATACTTAGGGATCACCCCTGTATAGTCAATTGAAATGTCCTAAATGACCCCACATAACTCAAACAAAAGTATAATCATCTAACCATAAAACTGCATATCACAACACATGATACAGTAACTATACACTCGGTAATGGTTTGAAACCACAATCCTCAATGTGGAGTTAACCCCATAATTTTGATCATCCACCATATCCTATGCTTATACAGGCTCGATCATGATCCATCATCCATTTTCAAAAAACATGAGGAGGTGGCCATAGTAGAGGAGGCTGATTTGGTTTTTATAGGAGGAGGTAGGTGGGACAGAGGAATCAGAGAAGTAGGGTCATGGTGGAGGAGGAATAGTGGCAAAGGAGGAGGAGAAGGCAGCGGCGGAGGAAGTGGATGACGGTCATGGCAAAGGAGGAGGACGAGGCAGTAGTGGTGGATGATGAGGAGGAAGAGGAGTCAAAGCACAGGGTTCCACTTTTGAAAATACTTGAATGAGTGCAATGGAGGATGGGCCTATTACGGTTATTTTAAAAAAACTGCTGGAACCATTATTGGTGCTAGTTAAAATCACCGATAAAGGAATGTTTTATCAATGCTAAAATACAAGCGCTGATAAAAATTACCGTTATCCCTACCTTTTGAGAACTGATAAATATAAGCCTTTATCACTGCTAAAAAGCACTGATAATGTACATTTTTATCAGTAAAAAAATGTTAGTTCTGATAAATAAGTATTTTCTCTGTGCTTTTTTAGCACTGATAAAGGGATATCTTTATCATCGCTCAAAAAGTACTGAATGAAAAATATTAATCAGCACTAAAATAATAACACTGATAAATAATTATTTCTTATATCATTTTTATTTATATATCTATTAAAAATTATTACATATTTATATATCAAATATATAAAATAAACAAATTAAATATAGAAAAAAAATTCAATGAATTCTTCTAATATATCTAATAAATCTCTAATAAAAATAAAAAACTAACAAAATATTTATTATTTAATGTAAATTATTTTAAGCTTATAATTATTTAGTTATATATATATATATATACTTATTTAATTATAATCATAGAAATACTGTTATTGAATTAAAACATTATATAATTTTTTTTGAATTATAAAAAATATATATTAATTATGAACATTGGTTTTTTATTTAATGTATTTAAATAATAATTATTGTTTAATATAAATATAATAATTTTATATAATTTATTAATAAAAACTTTTATCTGCTCTAATAATAGCAATGATAAATGTACACTTTATCAGTGCTAAAAAAGCACTAATAAAGGGTACACGGATATCAGTTCTTGTTTTAGTGCTAATAAAGTGTATATTTATCAGTTCTTTTAGCTAGCGCTAAAAAAGGCACACCCCATTATCAGCACATTCTAAATAGTGCGGATAAAGAGTAGCAGTTCCCTTTCCATGTTTTGTGGTAGTGCCTCATAAACCTGGGCCCCACAAATCGAATCATCTCCCATCACCTGGGCCGCAAGACACATCACATCTACACTACAGACACATGTTCTCGAAATGCATCACATCCAGCCCGCACAAACCTGGGACCTCAAATACAATACCACATCCTACTCATGGTGTCATGCCCTAGCTTCCGAGTAGCTGGAGCTGGTGCCATACAGAGGATCGAATTCGGTTTAGGCTTTGAGAAAATAGCTACATCAGAATACTTCATTAGTAAAAACCCATACCTAATTTTTTTTTGAACAAAATTGTGGGGTGAGCATAAGAATGCCTAGTAAGGGGTTTAAAAATAACATACAATACTCAAAATAACTTTTGAAAACATTCTTTAAAATTTCCATAAAACATTTTTTTCAAAAAAACTATAACATGTTAAACATTCTAAGACAATTGTCTAAGGGATATATGTGCTCAATTTAAAACATGCTAACGTTAACATAATTTAATTATGGAAATTATCATTCAGGATAATAAATTAAATTCATTCCATGTTGAAATGCAAGTACAATATTAATATCCAAGTGTATGTTATAATTAGAGTTGTGCTAAAAATAATAACATCAATTTCATCATTTACACTTGTGTAACATACACTAGCCATAAAATCTCTGAATATTGCATAAATAATATGCCATAATTATATTCCTTCAATTCTTATAATCATAAACTCTTTAACCAAGAATATTCTACTAGTCAAGCATTCCCCTGGTAAATTAATTTTTCATTTTCATAATGAGGAAAATACATATGTTGGACTATGTCAAGGCCTCGACCAAGACGTCTAGCGATTAAGGACTCAGCCAAAATACATAACTCAAATTTGGAAAAGGCATCTCCCAATTCCTCTACTAGTGGTCTCATGAGACCTACCGATGCATCAAGGGTCTATAACAGGCCCCACCCGTCATATAATTTGTCCAATTCATTCCTTACACCACTAAATCAATGTGCACATCCTACTTTGGTTTATTAAATTACATATCACATATCAAACAATGTATATAAATTACTTGGTTTCTTATTTCACCTTATATTCTATTCATGGTGTACCACACCAAATTGAAAAATTAAATCCATAAATTCAGAATAAAACATATATTTTTATTTTTACAATAATCAATTTTAAGTATATGTTGTCATTCTGACACAAAACAATGAATTATGTGATCAAGTCATTAATTAGTATATAAATTAAGAGTACCTGTGATGTCAACTATCACATAAGAAATATCATTTTGATTGCTTAAAATGACAATGTCCATAACCATATTAATCAAGAAAACTCATGATTAAATAAAAACATAAATTTCACATAATAAAAAATCAGGTAAGCTTATCATTTCATGCAGTTTACAAAACATTAGTCATTTGTTTTATTTAAGCCTTCGTATGCTACATGAATTGTCAAAACACAAATTTATATGACTCAACCTTTTAGCATTATCACTTTATATAAAGGGTGAAGAGTAATGAGTCCCTATGAACATGAATCCACTATAATCAAATATATATATTCATGATCTAAGCACATTAAAATAAAAATTTTTGAAAACCATGATTACGGTTTGATGTTTTGTAGATATTCATCCAAAGGGTCTTGCATAAACATATTGTTTGGTCAAGACAAAACCATTTGAAATGTATTACTATTTGTTTATTTGAAAAAAATGGAACATTATAAATAAAAATAGGAATCAATATCGACATAATTACACATGTACCCACATAACCGATTACACAACACATGTTTATGCAAGGTTCTCATTCGAAACTAGCTTAACACTTGTTATTTAATTAAAACATGGATTTAATTATTAGGGTGATAATATTGGATGTTTTTAAAATCTGCAAATATTTAATGTGTGATCATACATAATTTGGTGTAAAAATTTTCCTACATAAAGTGACTCCATATATTTCAATCATGTGCCATCTCACAATTCAAATCATAACAAAATCCTTAATTTGGGCTTATGAATTTAATGCAAATAAAAGAGTCATGTATTTTATACTTATATATTTTCATATAAATATATGTATATATTTACTTGAAAAACATAGTAAAACAAGGATGATTTGAAGAGATACAATAAGCCCTTTACAACAATATGATATTTGGAGAAATATTGTTTAAATCAAGAAGTCATATCATATATATAAATTGGAATAAAAAGATATGGTTCTACACACACAAGAATATATATATACTACAATATATATATATATTTATGTTCATGAAAAATGATAAAATCCCCTCGAACCATATTTATACTATGTATATTTATAATTATAAGAACATAGATGATTAGATATAAAATATTTCTTTCACAAGTTTATATGTATATAAATTGTTTTTATAAAGCTTAAAACTGAAGGCAAGAAAAGGCTATTCCCTTGCATAGATTGAGGAGAAGTTGGAGCTCAAGAAGGATGGAAAAATCATGGTACACATTGAGGTCCACTGAAGTCTTGGGTGCAAGGATATAAGAGGGTTCCTCAGTTCCATCCGGAGTTTTTATATAACCAAACCCATATATAATATATATTTTATTTAATACAGGTGGCCTGTGAACCAAATCCAACTTGTATTATAAAAAGAGAATAGGGAAAGAGGTCTCCATGGAAACCATGATAGAGGGGGGACCATCAGCTATAAAGATGATGTAAAACGGTGGAAAACAAAGTTTAGGGCACTATTGCAGTGTACACCATAGGAGGAAGAAGACAATGTCGCTAGAAAAGGTCGTGAGAAAAATGGATGGTCCAGATAAGATCTATCTTAAAATTAAGGGCTTGGATGAATCCGTGGTTTTTAAAGATATTGTACATCACGGATTTAGTCTGGATCTAATCAGACTACCTGATATCGAATCATCGTTCTTTAAAACAAACAAATGGCCACGAATAGATCATTCCAGATTGGATGGATTTTAAAAATCCAGTGATGCACAATGGTTGATGATGGTCAAACGTGGGGTTTATTTCGATGGCCCATATCATGTGATAAGTGATCCAACGGCCATAATTGCATTTTTCCCGAAACATTTCATCCCACGTCGAATCAGTAGGGCGCACCGAGCTTCCTTATAAGCCCGAACCCCCCACGCCATAATCAGAAAACACACAACACACACATAGGGGGCCTTACACAGGGGCTCTTTCTCCCCTGCAGGCCTTAGCTTGCACATGCTCACCGTGACCTTACCCCGATTCTGGGGGCTCATGTGTTCGCTCCCACGCTCCTGTGCGCCCATTGGGAGACCTATGCTTGAGCTCGGGCTGGCCTAGGCATGGTTCGAGGGCTAAGCTCAGCCACTGAGAGTGTGCTTCCTCCCTCAGCCTAGCCATAAAAGGGCTGGCCCTAGCAAGAACAGTTTGTATATAACCTAACTCTTAAAAAAATACGATGTTTTAACGAGAAATAACACTATTGAAATTCTTATTTTATACATGGCTTTTATTATAAGGTTAATGTTTTCAAATTAAACCTTGTACAAAAGTTATATTCTATAGTTTTCTATAAATACTAATCCTTTAACATTAATGGTTATAAACTGAATGATAATTCTTATATTACTTTTATAGCGGTCTATAACATAGTTTATTTAAATATATAATTCAATTAAAAATAATTTAAACATAGTTTAATACATTAAATGAAAATATGTACAACACCCTTGAATTAATTTCAACATGTTTTGGATTCATTATTACATTTTGAAAACAGCGATTTATAATTCAAATAATTTTGTTATGTTCTATTAAAGCTCATGGTTGGGAGTAATTTCATAATTTATCAATTTTGTAACCTAATTATTTGGAGATTTAAAATATACATATATGTTTTCAATTAATTATCTATCATGGCCAACAACTATATTTATAACCATTATGATTCCACGGACATCCAGGTCAACGGTCAAGTTGGTACGATATAAAACCAAGCTTTATAGTTCCATAAAACTCATGAGAGGGTAAATGAATTGGTTCTCATTGTTTTACTAGTTCTTAGTGTAGTCGTAGTGTCTCTGGCAGTTCTCATGTTCATTATGACTGGTACAAAGGACCCTTATTTGCTTCTCGGGGTTCTCATTGTTTTGAGTGGTCATCCTATAATCTTTATTGGATTTTTAATAAGTATCTTTTGTTAGTATGTTTTTTCATTTGATCTCGGTGTATTGTAACCACGACGGTGTTAGTATTTGAATAAAACACCTTGTGTACATTTCATGTGCATATCATATTATTATTTTTCCATAAGAGATAAGTTTTGTTTGGGTGATAGACAACATAATGACATAGAAATTTTCATTACATGAAACTCAAATTATTGAGGTGTCACATTATTCCCCCTACGAAGAATTGAGTCCTCGTAATTTCTTTTGTATAAAGTATAAATAATCTATCTGATGTTCTCACCACTATCCCCGTCTTAGAGGGTCCTCAGGTGCATTCAGCGGAAAACTGAAATGGATACTCAACTGCTCAAGTTCTCTGATTGAGACTCACCTCAGGCAAAAGGGGTTGAACTCTTGCATCGAACACTCGAGCTTCCAAAGGAATGCTCGATTGGTAGAAAGTTTAGAAATAACTAAATGAACCAGATCATGACGAACCCTCCAAACAATGTCTCGATCAAAAACATCTACGTCATAAACATTATCTTAAAGGATAAAACTGAGAAGTTGGTACATGTAAGCCACACAAATATTTCCCTCCAAATTGCCTCTTGAAACCTTACTCTGGCCTTGTAGTTCCGACCTAGGGTGAAGCATAGGAAAATCCATTTGTGGTATTTTCCTCTTCTCCTATACTCAGCCAGTTGTGATGTGGCTAGGCGATAGTAAATGCACTAATTCCCTTGACAGGTGCAGAGAATTTCTAGACTGTTTTTCACTTCATATAGTTTTTTGAATGTTTTTCGGAGGTTTTCAAGAGGTAAGTATTTCTATTCATTGGTTTTGATCGCAATGATCACCAGTACCTCTATAGGGAGAGACAGTATATGTGTTCGTCCTTCCATATGAAAATTTATTATGAAACATCACTTAGTAATACTCATTCAATAGGTATAGCCGATGAAATGGGTAACAATAGAAATAAAAACAAATTGAATTCTTATACAATCTCTGGCACATAAAATAAAGCAGGGAAAATGGTTTCCCCATGTCCCTAACACACGAAGCCCCAGTTCAAGTTCAGAATTCTCGATCTCCCAAAACCATATGCAACCTGAGAAATTAGGTTCGATACCATGGGGGAACTTATGGTATCTCCATATTCTGACAGAAGTGGTGTATAACTAAGAGATGTAATTATACACTTGATGTATATACACCCATCAGGTGGGTTCATGTTTAACAACATTGAAATCCATCAGTTGAACCTAATGGCCATAGGATAGAACATGACACATGAATGCTGCGCAGAGGATTCCTGCTACTACATCATCATGGAAGGCCATGTGGGATTGGATGTACCTCGCTGCGGTGAACCATCTAAATAGTCCCACATAGTATTTTCCCCGTCGCACATAGGATAAAAAGTGGGCTTCCATCATAAAGATAAAATACAGGCCCACTCCCCGGTGGATTCAAAGTATTTGGGGAGAATTGGATATATCATAATGATGTTTCCATGTCATACGAATATGAGAAATGTTTATATAATTTGTATGAATGGAAATTGAAATTAATGTTTCCAGGGCTTCATTGGGAAGGGAAAGAATGTTAGTACCTTCATTTTCTATCTGTAAATTGAGAAGACAACGTTCTTTGTATTTCTCAAGTAAGTTTTTATTGTTCAATTTTGGTTTTCCAGAGTCATATTAAATGAATCCTCTAATACCAACTGTCATGCCCCAGCTCCTGAGTACCCAGATCCATTGCTGTATAGAGGATCAAATTTGGTTTATCCTCTTATGAACTAGCTACATATGAACACTTCTTTAGTAAAGATCCATACCTGAATATTTTTAAACAGAAATGTGGGGTGAGCATTCGAATTCATAGTAAGGGGTTTAAAATAACATACTATACTAAAAATAACTTCTGACAAAATTCTTTAAAATTTCCATAAAAAATTTCCTTTAAATAAACTATAACATTTTAAACATACTAATACAGTTGTCTAAGGGATATATGTGCACAATTTAATACAATCTAACATTAACATAATTTAATTAAGGTAATTCTCATTCAGGATAATAAACAAAAAAACATTCCATGTTGAAACACAATTACAAGATTAATAACCACGTGTATTGAATAATCAGAGTTGGGCTAAAAATAATAACAACAATTTTATCTTTTACACTAGTGTAACATACACTGGTAATAAAATCTCAGAATATTGAATAAATAATATTCCATACTTATATTCCTTGAATTATTATAATCATAAACTCTTTACCCAAGAATAATCTAATAGTCAAATATACCTCTAGTTTATTAATTTTTCATAGTCATAAAGAGGAGAATGCATATGCCAAACTGTTTCAAGGCCTCGGACAATATGTTTTGTGATTAAGGCCTCGACCAAAATATATAACTCATACTTGGGAAAGGCCTTGGCCAATTCTGCTACTAGTTTTCTAATGAGACCTACTGATGCATCGAGGGGACATAGCGGGCCCCACCTAGCACATAATAAGTCCAATGCATTCCTCATACCTCTAAATAAATGTGCACATACAACTTTAGTTTATTGAATTACATATCACATATTAAACCAAGTATAAAAATTACTTGGTTTCTTATTTCACCTAACAGTCTATTCATTATGTCCCACACCACCTTAAACAATTAAATCCATAAACTAATAATAGGTCATATAAGTTTATTATTACAATCATAAATTTTAATAATATGTAGTGAGTCTAAAAAAACAATTAATTAAGTGGTTAAGTCATTAATTAGTACATAAAATAAGAGTACATGTGATGTCAACTAACAAAAAAGAAATACCATTTTGATTTCTTAAAATGAAAAAGTCCATAACCATATTAATCAAGAAAATTCATGATTATATTAAAAGATAAACATAACATAATAATTAAAGAGGAAAAATTATCATTTCATGCGGTTTACTAAACACCAATAATTTTTTTTATTTAATCCTTTGTTTGCTGCATTATATGTCAAAACGAAAATGTATACAACTCATCATTTTATCATTATCATTTTCTATAAAGGGTGAAGAGTAATGAGTTCCTATGAACATGAAGCCACAAGAATACAATATCTATATTCATGATCTATGCACATTAAATGAATGCATTTAGAAAACTATGAATAGGGTTTCATGTTTTGTAGATATTCATCCAACAGGGCATGAATAAATGTAGTGATTGGTCAAGAAAAAAACATTTCAAATGTATGTTTAGTTATTTCATTGAAAACCATGGAACATTATAAATAAAAATAGAAATCAAAGTTGACATATGTACCCACATACCCACATACCTGAATACACGCCACATGTTTATGAAAGGTTCTCATTAGGAATTATATTGACACTTGTAATTTAATTAAAACATGGATTTAATTATTAGGGTGAAAATATTGGATTATTTTAAAATACACAAATATTTTATGTGTGCCCAGACATGATTAGGTGTAAAGATTCTCCTACACATTGTGACCCCATATATTTTAATCCATTGTCATCTCACAATTCATATTATAACAAAATCCTTAATTTGGTCTTAGGAATTTCATGCAAATCAAAGAGTCGTGTAATTTATACTTATATATTTTCATATACATATATGTATATATATACTCTAAATCTTTTTAAAAATGATGATTTGATGAGATACAATACACCCTTCACAACAATAAGATATTTGTAGAAATATCTTTTCAATCAAGATGTCATATCATATATATAAATTGGATTAATAAGATATTGTTTTAAACACACAAGAACATATAAATATATATAAATATATATATATATATATGTTCATGAAAAATGGTAAAATCCCCTAAAAACCTTATTTATACTATGTATGTTCATAATTATAAGAACATCGATAATTACATATAAAATATTTCATTCACAAGTTTATAAGTTTATGCATTTTTAAATACAGCTTAAAACCAAAAGCAAGACAAGGCTAATCCCTTACCTAGATTAAGAAGAAGTCGGAGATTGAGAAGGATGTAAAAATCATGGAACACGTTGAGGTCCATTGAAGTCTTGTTTGGAAGGACCAGAGAGTGTTCCTTGGTTGCTTCAGGTGTTTTTATATAACCAAAACCATACATTATATATATAGTTTTTAATAGAGGTGGTATGGGATCTGAAGACAACATGGATTATAAAAAAAGACTAGGGAAATAGGTCTCCGTGAAAACCGTGAGAGAGGGTCCGTAGAATGTAAAGATGAAGAAAAATGGTTCAAAAAAATGTTTAGTGAAATGGCGTAGCGCACGCCGCGGGAGGAAGAAGACAACATTGCTGGAAAAGATCTGGTAAAAAATGGACGTTCTAGATCAGAACATGCTTGAAATTAAGGGCTATGATGCATTCGTGATATATAATGATATTGAATGGCTCAGATTAAGTCTGGATCTGATCGGATGACCTGAGATCAGAGATTCATTTTTTTAAAACAAATGAACGGACATGATTAGATCACGCCAGATCGGACAGATCTCAAAAATCCGGTGATGCGCCACGGTTGCTGAAGGTTGAATGCTGGTTCGATTTTGACAGCCTAGATCACGCGATAAGTGATCCAATAGCCACAATTGCATTTCACCCAAAATAAATCTTCCCACATTGAATTGGTGGGGCACTCCGAGCTTCTTTATATGCCTGCGCCTCCCATTCCATAATCAGAAAACACACAAAAAACTCATAGGGGGCCTTACACACAGGCTCCCTCTACCCCGTAGGCCTCTGCCAATGCACGCTCACCGCGGCCTTTTCACCCGCGCTGCGCGCTCTTGATTTCGCTCCCAATTTCTTGTGCACCCTCGGGATACCTATGACCGAGCTCTGGCTTGCCTTGGCATGGGCTGAGGGCTATGCTCAGCCACCTATAGTGTGCCGCCTCCCTCGGCCCAGCCATAAAAGGTCTGGCCCTAGCTGGCCCAATTTTTATATAACATAACTTTTAAAAAAATTTGATGTTTTAAGCAGAAATAACATTATTGAAATTCTCCTTTTATACATGGCTTTTTTTATAAGATTAATGTTTTATAATTAAACCTTGTCCTAAAGGTATTCTCTAAGGTTGTCTGTAAATACTAATCCTTTAACATTAAAAGTTATAATCAGGATGAAAATTCTTATATTAGTGTTGTAGTGGTCTAAAACCTAGTTTATTTAAAAATATAAATCAATTAACAAGAATTATACATAGTTTAAGACATTAAATGAAAATATTTATAACACACTTGAATTAATTAAAACATGTTTTGGATTCCCTATTACATTTTGAAAACACCAATGAATAATTCAAAACATTTCATTATGTTCTATTAATGTTCATGGTTAGGTGTAATTTCATAAATTTTCAATTCCATAACCTAATTATTTATACAATTAAAATATACTTATAAGTTTTCAATTAATTATTAGACATGGCCAACGAAAATATTTATAGCCTTTAGGATTCCATGGTCATACAGGGAAATAGTGAAATTGATAACATATAAAACCATGCTTCAGAGTTCCATAAAACTCAAGTGAGGGAAAATGAAATGGTTCTCATTGTTTCACTAGTTCTTAGTGTAGTCATAGAGGCTTTTCCTGTTCTCATGTTTAGTATGACGGACAAAAATGACCCTTATATCCTTCTCAGGGTTCTCATTGTTTTGGGTGGTTTTCCTATAATCTTGATATAATTTTTAATAAGTATCTTTGGTTAGATTGATTTTCTAGTTGATCTATGTGTATTGTAACCACAATGGTGTTCTTATTTAAATAAAACTCATTTCGTCCATTTTGTGGGCTTATCATATTATTATTCTTCCATAAGAGATATGTTATTCTGGGTAAAATACAACATAAAAAGATAGAGAATCTCATTACATAAAACAAAAATTATTGGTGTGTCACATGTGGACACATTTTCCAAAAACCATGACATACCACTAACACACATGAGAAAGAAAAGAACATCTCATCCTAAAGAAAAATTGGAATGAACAACTCATCACATCATGAAGACACCTAGGAATGCACAAATTTCCTGCACAGAACAAAGACTCAGAAACCACAACCTACCCAAAGAATATTGTGATACCACTACTTGGAAGAAGGAGATGAGAAGAACGGGTGACCAACCATACATCCTCCCACTAGGATATTTTGGAAAGACAGCCTCCCCGTGATTATGGGGGTTTTCTCCAGCTGGTGGTAAACTATGATGGGGTGTGTATAGAAATCACAAAGGAAATACATGTATATATAACTATAATACCAAACACTCATTCCCAACCTCTGGGTTCATAAACAAACAAACTAGCTCACAATACTACTAACATCATTGCTACCTTGAAATGCAAAACCACACAACATGCCACTAACTCAGAATCATCTCCCAAACTAATTCAATTAAAAAATTATCATTCAATGTTAAACTATTCATTTATTCATTATATCTCTTCCTAGTATACTAATTTTAATATAACACCACAAGGATAACTAAAAAATTCATACAGAGGTATAATAACCATGGTAAATGAACCCACTTTACATTACACTTCATTTAACACCAAATCCAATGACTGTAATCATCATTCTTCAAAGTCATCATACCCAAACCATCCTCTCAACAAATAAAAGCCCCTACTCATAGATACACCCAACAACACATCACCTCATAACCCAATCACATCCCTATTATTTAACACTTCTTATCAAATCCATTATCAAACAATCTCTTGACCAGAGTTTCCAAAACACCTTTCGAACCAACCCACATCACACATCCATGTCCACAACCCTACTATAGCACAAATTAGATTAAACACACACACATAACACCACCACATTAACCAAGTAAATGCATATTCAAATTTAAAAAGGCATTCCTCACTCAATATACACTTTTTAATTAAGGGTTTATCACAAAAACAACAAAATCTCAAGGAATCAATTTATATTTTACAAATAAACATGCTTAAAAGATTCCATGTATTATTTTAACAAGAAACAGAAAAAGATAAATTCATAAACATTATCTACACAACCATGAACCACCAACAGACATGATATTAAGTAGGAATATAATCCATAAAATTCAAATCATTGATCAAAATATCAATAAAACATTATGATCATACATCATCTTCCCCATGCCCTGTAGATTTATCTTAGCAGGTTTAGTTATATTTTTCAAATAGAATTCAACTATCTCCTCAAAGAAAACATTCATACACTCACCTGAAATAATGAAAAAACAAGAGAGGGATGAAGGGAACCCTACATGGAAGAAGAAGTGATCAATTATTCCTTATTGTTCCAAATAAAGGGTGAACATGCATAAGGAAAACTTCGTGCACATGCATTAGGAAATATTTTCTAGGGAATATGTATTTGAAAAGTCATTATAAAACACACAACTCCTCTGGGGGAAGAATGGATTTGGGAATCTTAAACCAAGGTAAAGGTAAGTTCACAAGGAAGAGAATATCTTATCTTGTTAATTATAGCTCTAAAATCAATAGGAGAAATGGTTTTTAAAATCCATTAATGTGTGCTCTCAAGAAAACCACATAGTTTGACTATTTAGAAGGCTCTAAGAATTTTTTAAAGTTAAATATTTGTTTCATATCCCGTGAAATGACTTCAAAACCACATAAATAAAGTATTAATTTCATTTCATGTCAAAGAAAATGTTAATGGTGTAAAAAAATAAATATTCGATGAATTTGAGAAAATTAACAAATTTATGGAAATGAATCACCATTATATGAGTCACCATTGTGTGTCACTGTTTGGTGACCTATTAGTTTGAGTAACTATTTGTGACTCGTTGGTCATGACTTACCATTCTGACTCACCATTTTAATGACCAAACATTGAATGAGTCACTGTTAGATGACTCATCATTGGAAAAATTACCATTGCATGAGTTACTATTTGATGAGCTACCCCATAAATTCAGCTCCACAACTCATCATCATATCCTATCTTCATGAATCGCCATTGAGACTCACCATCAAGAGTCACTATCAAGACTCACCATTTCAACTCTCTATCTAGAGTCACCATCATGACTCACCATGGTGATCACCAATTAGACTCATCGTTGCAACCTAAAGTTGGAGAAACTGACATACTGGAGAAATTATGCAATGTGTTGGAAGAAGTCTATGTGGCCACCCTGAACACTTCAACCACTGGAGTTTCATGACTTAATTTACTATATAGGTGCATACCATTACACTGTTACCCACATGTAAAAGTGGATATGTAGATATCCAAGCCTCTCACATATTTATGTCAACTGAATATTGGAGAATATTTATTTATAATGAAAAATATATTCTTTAGCTCAAGTGTTGTATATTTCTCCCATTATACTGAACCACTAAATATATAATAATATTTTAAAAATCATGGAATCATTTTCAAGGAAAAGGACTACATCCACCCTCTTCCAAAAAGGGTATTCAGGTTCTAGTTTCCATATAATTATTTTTTCACTCGGCTTCTTCTAAGTATGGGTTCACAAATACTACATAAAATTTTCATTTATCCTTAGTAACATTTGGATATTCATTTTATTTATTGGGTTTTCAATATAATTTTAAATACCGATTTTATGATGATAATTTACAACACCATCACCCCAGGTGATATCTCTTTAGTCATAACCTTTAATACTTGATCTAATACTTAAATTTAGTTCCTTATTATCCACCCTTATGGTGAACTCATATTGAAATTTTTCTTGATTGGAATTATCCTATTATGGGATTCTTGATGTACAAGGACCTATTCTCTATTATTAGTGAAAATTAGAGTCCCATAATGAAGATACCCCTTAAATCCGTTTAAGCCTACACATTCTCCAACCCTCTCTGGGGATTAATCAAAAAAGTTTCATGTAAATTTTTATTGGATGCACTTTGGTGGTCAAATAATTTAGAAATATGGTTACCCACATAGCTTTAAATTCCCCTAAAATTGGTGTTGAAGGTTAAGTTTCTCATAAGTCATAGATAGGTAATAAGTGTGTTAATAATTTTTTATACTCTCATTCATCATAATGTATATCATGATTTTGAGTTAAAATAGGTAGGTTCCACTATTATGATTGTGTATATCTAAAAATAATATACATCCTCAATGATAAATGTTTTTGACGTTTTGGAACATAAGAATAAATCTTACAAACATGGGGAGTTTCTCAGGAAGTCTTGTTTCCAAGAACTCCTCAATGATTCCCCATCTAAAACTTATATACATGTTATATGTGGTAATCTAGTAAATATCGCTCTAATAAATTATTCATATCAGTAATGGTTTGTCAAAATTTTAATCTCTTCGGATAATTTTCTCCTTTACCTAGTGTATGATAGGTATGAAATTCATAGGAGAATTTAGATTTGGTAGTCTCATAACGAAATAAATTTTGGTGACAATAAATGGATCATTAAATGTGATTTTTGTATTATCAAGAATAAGTGGACACTTATATGTCCAAAAATTCCCCGGATGATTTTAATTAGCTCATGGATGCCTCATAGTTTTTGAATTTTTGTTATTCAAGTGATTTCTTTACATAGTGAAATAACCATAATCACAATCTCCACAACTGATTTTGATTTTATCAGTTGCTATGGAATCCTATGAGTATCCATTGTTTAAAAGATTTCTATATGTTGTATCTTTCCCACTCCCTACAGGAACACAACAAAATTCTACATAATATAAGTGACATGCCTATGGATTTTTCATATTTGATATTGTCACACCTTTAAAACTACCATTGTGACTACCTCACCACTATAGAATCCTCTTGGATGGATCCTGTTAGTGGCCCGTGATGGGAACCCCAACAGACTAAGCTTAAATGGTTGAAACCAGGTCTCTATAAGATGAATCATGATACCAATGATACTAATTCGTTTTTATAATTTCTATCCTAGGTAATTAAAGAACTATAAATTGAGATTTAGGCCTAATTGTAAGATTTTAATTTTTATATACTCTCCCAAAAAATTATGCACCTAAATGACACTGTTTAATGGGAAGAGGTCAAATATTATGAATTATTTGAGAATTTTTGATTTGTGAAGGAAAATGTAAAATAAAATTTCTCATTAATTAATTAAATTTAAAAATAGGTCTCAATCCGAAAAATAATCATTATGATTGGAGGTGTTGTACTGAAAATCTCTCCAAATTGGTACTTTGGTAGTTGGTCACTTATTTATCTTTTTTGGTAGGGTATTCTATCCTGTCCCTTCCTTAATTTACCTTAAATAATTCAAATAAATGTTACATATTTGGTGTTATTAACCATATTATAAAATATAATCTCAACACCTTCATTTTTGCTTGTTGTAATAAAGTTGAAATTTTGGAATATTTCTATTACTTATGCCTTGAGATTTTGTCAATCCCTGGTGTATTCCTCAGTTATTTATTCTTTCATGCCTTTTATGTTATGAAATATGAATTTACCATATCATTATAATATTTATTTCTTGGGGAAATATCCCCATATATTATTTTACTAAATACATTTTTCTTATCTCAAGAATAAAAAAATCTACAACATTTCACTTCTTTCTCCAAATCAATATGATTAATTTTACATAACCAATTCTCACTAAAATTTTTATTGTCCTTTCGGAGAACCAATCTCTTTAGGGTATATCTGGTGAGAAGAATAAACTCACCATGGTTTGCATCATCCAAGGAGTGGTTTTCCTTTTATAGGAAATGATTATTGATATTGATAAAATCATATTATGGGGAAATGTGATGTTAAAGGATGCATTAAAAATGTAAATAATAATATGAAATGGGGATTCTTTCGTAATGTTCTAAGACCACTCAATTTTTCCAAATCTCTATGTGTTCTTATTTATAATTGTATCTCCTCTCCATGGTTCTCTATCTCATTTGATGATAGAAACCTCAGTTTTCATAGTTTTTTAGGCCTCTACTAAAGTGAAATAATTTCACCGATTCAATTCATCATTTCCCAAGTCACATTTATAATTTAGTTGAACCGACATTTGAATGAAAGGATAAAATCAGAGGTCCATAGGTAGTTTTATCCTACATAACATCTCAGATATTCTCTTTTCATATTATATACACATCAATAGGAATGTTATAAAATCATTGTTCTTGGATCATAAATTCATTCTTTATGAATTTTTATGATAGAGAGGTAAATCTATTAATTTAGTAAATCCCCCCGTTATGTCTCTACTAATACCCTGGGTGATTGTAATGTTTTCCTCAAAATCTCATTAGTAATTAATAGTAAATAATTTCATATATTATATCTTAGGGTCCATTATTAAAGGGTGAGAAAATATCGACCACTTAAACTAGATCGTATGAAAAAGAACATTCATATCAGTAATTTGAAAAAACTACTTTATCCCTAATAGAGGAATGATTTTATTTTTTCAATTTTTATTCACTTCTATCCTCATGAAAATTTTTTATATGTAGAAATTTCTTAATTTGGTTGTATATTATAGCTAGAACATATTCATTATTTATATCAAGGAAATACATCGAGATAAATGTTTCACTATGTATGTTTGAATAGGATTGCAGCTCCTATGAAAGAATGTTGGATCAATTTCCCTAACCTATTTGAAATAATATATTTTATAGACAGTAAAATCGCATGGGTTCTAGCTAGAGTAAAATATTTGTTGGTGTGGTTCCTGAATAGAAGGTATATTCACCCATATGAATTCATCATTTTAGACTATCTAAATAATTTATGACTATATTAAAATTAAACCTAAAATCCATATAAAAGTTCATTGAATATTCATTGTGGAGGGATGCAGATTGGATGTTTTTGAAACAAAATGACTATTTTGCAATAGATTCATTCTTTTTCCACGTTTGTCGACATCCCAAACATGACCAAGATGTTACCTAGTCCCACGTAAACCTTCTTAATGTATTCCTCTATGGTTCTTTCAGGATGTTGGTTAGTAATGTAATATTATCCAATTTGGAGGATCTATTTTCAATTACTATTAATTTACATGGAATCATTATTGGGGGATTTGTTGGGAAAAAATCCCTCAATGTATCATTGAAGCATTTTTGAGGTGATTGTGTTTGTTGAAAAAGTGGACATCTGAGTTGTGATTGTTGACAAAGCAAAACAATGACATACAAATTTGTTGACGAATAGGGTTTCATGGTGGAATGTCGAGTTCAAGAGCTGAGGTCTACGATCCATGTTTGATTCAAGAACGTCGATAAAAGGAATGGATGATCTGGAGGCGGTACAAAATAACAGATACAAGGTGGCGCCGTTTTCCAGTGTTTGCCAAATTTTAGGGCCTGAAAATCGGCAAATGAAGAAAAGTGTTTTTTGGAAAAGGGACTTGCGCACTGAGGACTTAGAGAATAAGAAACTTGCGCGCCATATGTTTTTCAAGATCAGAAGATCAAAATATGGAAAAGGAAGTAGGTTCGCTCAAGTTTGGGAGTTGGTCGCGCAAGTGTCCAAAGGACCGAAGACTTGCGCGCCGAAACTGGGTCATGCAGGTGACTTGCGCGCCGTCGCGCAGGGTGGTCAGATTGCCTATAAATACTGGACCAACCCTCCTCATTTTCCAATGGAGTTCAACACTTTGAGAAATCAGTGATCCCGTTGCGCAGGTGTGGTGGTCGCGGAAGTGGTGAGTGTGGGTCGCGCAGGTGAATTTGTGTGCCAGTAGTTGAAGTTGTGCGCCCGTGTTAGAAGTTGCACGCCGGTTGGCAGTTTCATGCCAATATTGGTTTGGGCGTAAAAGGAAGAGAGTCGCGAAAGTTTGGAGTTGAGGAAGCTTGAGTTGCGCAAGTGTCTGAGGAGGACTTGCGCGCTTGTTGTGACTTGCGCGCCGATACTTGCGCACCAAGTAAGGTTTTGTTCCAGTGGTGCTTATCGGACTGCGTGGAAGCCTGTACGTTGCCCGATACCTTCGGTGCAAAGAGATATTCATCTACGGGTGAAAGTTGTACTTCAACAGAGCATCTACACACAAGGGAAGACGCATTCTTTCATGCAAATGAAGAGACCTACAGGTCTATAAACTGTGAGGGGATTCCCTTCCAGAGTAGTGAGCTTAGGAAGAGGAAGAAGGTTATCCTCTCCACCGGCAGTGAGCCAGTGAGAGAGAAATAGGGAGTGACCCTTGGGAAAGTAGTGAGCTGACCCTAAACTTGTAAAGGCAGTGAGCCTGGGCATAGAAGTGATCTAGCCCGAACATTGTATCCACATCTAGTGAAGATTAGTGGAATTTGGTACGACCGGAAACTTGTCGGCGTATGCTCCTTGGACGTAGCCCAGTGAGGGTGAACCAAGTCAAAATCTCTGTGTCTGCCTGTTTTCTTCCTTGTATTGCATTCAAAGAATCATCATTAGATAAAGAAGTAAAGACGTGGTCATAGTTTACACACAAGAGCAATCAAAGTGACCCTTGTAATAAAGAGGTCAATATCTAGTGGGGTAGGAAGAACTTTGAAAAAGAATATCCATACCCTGATTCACCCCCCTCTCAGTGTATATAGGCCCCTATTGGCCCTAACAGGATTATACCACAAATTCTAGTTATAACCCCTTTTGGAACCATTGTGTCAATAAGAATACGAGATTCTTAATTTTGAGACATAGTAATATTTTTCTTCTTACTAACAAAAACATTCAAATGAGGGAGTGTATATGGAATATTCATGTTGATATTGTAGACTTCGTATATTGGAAATCAATAATCAACAATTTTTTCTTTCACAAAAATTCTTTAGACTTATGGATCCCATTTGGTAGGCTCAAGGACCTACAACTCAATCTATAATCATTTAATAAAATACCTTTTTACTTTTTAGGGAGATATAATTAGGTAAGTAAATGGTCCATATAGTTCTCACTAATTTTATTGTCATCTATTTTCATATTAGCAGTGATTGTAATGACCTAAAATTTAATATATTGTAATAATAATGAACCTATCACACCCTAGTATAAATATTTTCCTTAATATTTTATTTAATTAATTATTTTTAATCTTGTCACTGAATTTTTGTCTTGTCAAATTTAGTAGTTTAATATTTAAAAATTTCGATATGGCGAATGATTTATGAACAGTTAGTGGAATCATTGGACAAAATATGTGAATGAATCTAAAATTTGATTGACCCAAAATACAAAAAGAGTGCATAGTTTTTCAAACCACACATATTACCATTGTTGGGTGTTCTAAAACATCTAGTGGTTGGTTCATATTGAAACATAGATTTTTCTAATCATGTAGAAAAACCATGTGTAGTGTTATTGAATTACAATTGTGAGGTTTTACATTCATTTTGATATTTTATATTACATAGAAAATCACACTCCACCCTTATTATTTGTGTAATTCACCATCCCATAAGTATCTACTGACCACATATCCTCTTATCCACCTCTCCCTCTTATGATTTTTTCAACAGGATTTCATCACGATTCCAGTTAGGATCATCGAGGTGTTACCTATTCCTCTTTCATACCTATCCTTCTACTCATTTGGAATAATTTCCTAAACAAAATTCCATCCTTTTCGAGACCCTACCCAAATTTTGGGTGCTTCTTTGGTTGATTATTTATCTCTACAGTTTGTGATGTTTTATTTTTGGTTTTTTCGAGTGATGTTCGTCGAAGGAGATATGGTCAACATGATTTTTGGTAGTCTTCTCATTATTTTGGGTAATAAAAAGGAAAATCCATCTCCACATCATTTTAACATCAATTGGATGGGTTTTCCAAAATTAAAAGCATGGTAAAATTACACTAACTAATTTTCCCAAATAATTATTCTACTTGTTATTCATTTTACATTATTAACGAGTAGTGAATGTTTCAAAAAAAAATATTTTAATAGTGTGGTTTTATCTTATTTTGAAAAAAATATTACTGGAGGCATGAATTCGTAAATTATATTTTTCCATGTGAGTGTAATTCACATAAACACACACAAATATATATATATATATATATGTATGTATGTATGTATGTATGTATGTTTGTATGTATGTATGTATGTATGTATGTATGTATGTATGTATGTATGTATTTGTGTGTGTAAAAATTCAAATTTTAATTTGTATATTTGTTTAATGAGAGATCATACTACAAATTAAGAGTATATAAATATAACCGAAGAAGGAAACCATAGGGGTTTTAATGTGATACTCAAGTTTCAATCTCAAAAAAGTTTAAATGATTATAAAAAAACTATAATCCCTGATTGGAACCATCGAATATTTTATTAGGAATGTAAATAACCCTTTTTATGTATTCCCCGTGAATTATAAAAAAATCTATTATTGTGTGATATAAGTATTATACCAACTATGGGATAAATATTGATTATTTATATGGATTATTTAAAGGAGAGTTTCATTAAATAGAGTTTAGTGGTGGGGAGGTACAATATCTATTTATTTATCAAATGTATTGTATATTTATTTATATTGATGTTTTAAAATACTCAGCAGTATTTATGATTCATGGGTATACAATGAATGTTTATTGGGAACTCCATTACACATACAACACCTTTTTGTTACTAAGATATGACTAGTAGCACTATTATACGCTATGCCGTGCTTATAGTATTGTGACCCATAGCTTTTCCGTGAAAGAAAATGCTTTGTGTTATGCCAAATTTTGATATTCAACACTAGAATTTTGTATTATAGATATATATTTTAGGTCCCCTAGACTAGATACCATGAGATGTGAGGGTGAATAGAGGTATAAAAAATTAAAATAACTTCCCCTTTTGATCTTGTTTTGTTGTTAGAAAAAACCCTCTTCTCTCTCACCTTCCCATTATAGAGTATGAATAAATCTTAAAGCATGCACACGACACAACGATTTTGCATTGTTCACTCTCACTGGGCTACTCCAAGGAGTATACACTGGAAATGTGCTGATGTTCCAAATACACTATAAGAACACTATTGTTTACAAGTTCGAAGTGGAATCACTGTCTCTCCTGGTTTACAACCAATCACAATTTGAAAGTTCAATGCTCTCTCAACTGAAGAGAGATCACAACTACATTAGAAGAACCAGTCACAGTTTAAAGAAATGTTGGTACTTTCATTATATCTAATGAATGTATCCTTAATTGTGTGTAGATGCTCTATTGAAGTCCAATTTTCATCCATTGATGAATATCCCTTTACCGTAAATGTACTGGGAATATTTCAACTTTCACGCAACCCTAGGGTGACTTGTTGGATCCTTTAACTAGTGCACAACCTCTACCTTTGTTTCCGAAAAACCCACTAGCAATTTAATTTTTTATTTTTGCACTGTTGCTTGCACCCCACTGCTTTTGTTCCATGATACTCATGCACCAACCTACTTGTGCACCATAATATATGCGCACCAAACTACTTTCACGCCATTTCCACTTCCATAATTAGAGCTCAAATTTTACATATGTGTTGAGAATTGTTACAGATTTTGATGGGTAGCCCTCTATTTATAGGAATTTGGGGAACCTGTGAGTGAGGTGCACTACTCTCCTTGCACGCCACTTCATTACTTGCGCGCCACTCCATAACGTATGCGCCCTTTACTGACTTGCACGCCCATTGATGACTTGTGCGCCACTTGTTAACTTGCGCATCACTCTCTTTTCTTCGTCATATTTTGGGGTGATGAAATTGAAATATGACTATTGTGCCCCTTCTTCACTTTAACACCAATTCTTGACTTGCACACTACTTCATGACTTGCACACTCATTTCTTTTACATTTTAGGTTTTGCTAGGATAATCCGGAAATATGAATTTTTTCCCCTTCTTAACTTGGGCACCAATTAATCACTTGTGTTCCCCTTTATTACTTGGGTGCCCCACTTACACAACAATTAATCACATGCATGCCACTTTATATTATTTTTCATATTTTCATGTCTGATTTTGAAATATTACTTGCACACCCCTTGAGGACTTGTGCTCCACTTAAATAATATTCATGCCAATTCATTACTGGTATGTTGCATTCATTCCTTTTCCATATTTTGATGTCTCATTTTTAAATATGACTTTTATTCCACATTAATACTTGCACACCACTTGAGGACATGCACGCAACTTAATAAATTCAATGCTAATTTGATAGTTTCATGCCACTTTCATTCCTTGGACATATTTTGGTGTTTGATTTTGAAACATGCCTGGTGCACAAATTTCCAATCGCCTTCTTTGTAAACAAACACAATCACCTCAAAAATGATTCAATGATACCTTGAGGTATTTTTTCACAATAATCTCCCCCTTTGGGTTTGTTGACAACACATACATTATTTGATACCTCATTAAATCTTCTTCCATTAGAACCACCATTCACCTCTTTCAATTTTGATAGAGATCAATGATTTAATTTAAAAATACTCTAAGATCACATGAGAAATGATTGGCATGAGAAAAAAGAGTATAATGACACGTTCGTCAATGAATTTCTTAATTATTGACACTAAAACCAGTCAACTTCTTTTATCACAAACCTCAATTTTTGTGTTATATTTTCACTGATTGGTTACTTCAAGCATTGTCAGATTTAAAACTCTCCCCTTATCTAATTGATCTCCCCCTATCTTACTGATCCACCTGTCTGTTTCTCCCCATGGATTTGACTAAATCATTTTATCCCTTACTTATCCATAGTGTCTCCCCATTGAGGAGTAACTATTTCTCCCCATTTTTAAATGAACCCAAAGGTCACTCTTTTTTTGTCCGAGAAATATGAAAGAACACATATTACTACAGTTGAGAAAAACACACCATAACTCGGGGAGTGGGGAAGGAGACCGTGTCCACACATTTTCAAGTTCAGGGAGCCTACTAAACTCCCTGATCCAGTCAATGCCACTCAAAAACATCCTTGGGTAAGGCCTTCATGATAATTTCTTTGACCTATAGTTCTATAGGCACATAATCCAACATCATAATTCTCTGCTCAACCTATTCCTTAATAAAATGACACTTTATCTAAATATTCTTTGTACCAGAGTGATGGAAGTGATTTTTTCTAATATTTATATCACTTGAGTTATCACACTGGATTTGTATAAGATACTTCACTTAAACGCCCTTATCATCAAGTAGCTACATAAATCACAATAACTGTGTGCAAGCTTGAGTTGCGGTAATATACTCAGCTTCTACGGTGCTTAATGAAATTCAATGTTTCTTCTTTCTTATCCAATAATTACACAATCCTCCAAGATATAAATCACCTCCTGACATTGAATTCATGTCATCCGCTGAACTGACCTAATCTGCATTAGTATATCTCAATAACTCTAATAGAGATTTGTCATTCTATATCAAGCTTAAATCCACCAATCCCTTGATATACCGAAGTATTCTTTTCACTAAAAGCAGTTGTCTTTCCTTGGGATTGCATTGATATCGTGCTTCTTGGCTTGTGGAAAATACAATGTCAAGCCTTATCGCGACCAAGTAAACCAAAAATACATTGTTTTGCCTATATTCTGTGATATTAACTACCTTTCCATCCTCATCTTTGGATAGTTTCATCCAGGTAGAAATTGGAGTCTTAATCACCTTGAAATTATCCATTAAAAATCTCCTCAGAACATCCTTATAATATTTGGATTGAGAAATTAGTGTACCATTCCTTCCTTGTGACACCTGTAAACCAAGGAAAAATGTCATCTCTCCAGTCATAGACATTTCAAACTAAGTTTTCATGAATTTAGATAACTTTCTACACTGTGGTTCATCTAATTCGGAAAATATTATGTCATCGACATAAACGAGCACCATCATCCTTTGATTACTGTTGTTGTTGTTGAAATATATATATTTTAATCAACTCCACCATGCTTAAAACCAAGATTCTTCATATACTAATCAATCCTAGAGTACCATTCTCTCGATTCTTATTTCATACCATATAACACATTGTTCAGTCGTCAAACCATGTTATCATCCACATGAATAAGAAAACCCACTAGTTGCTTGATATATGCTTCTTCATCTAGAATCCCTTTCAATAATAACGTTTTGAAATTCATCTGGAAAAAATTGAACTTTTGTTCCACTGCAATGGCTTGGAATAATATGATTGTCTCTCTCCTTGAAACCAGTGAAAATGCCTCACCAACATCAATTCCCTCAATCTAGGAGTATCCGTTTTATAGAAGTCATGCTTTGTATCAAATAACTATTCCATATTCATTCATCTTGTTGCGAAAGACACATTTAGTACTGATGAAATTCATATCAGGTAACCTCAAAACGATCTCCCACACATAATTCTTCTCAATCTGATCTAGCTCTTCATTCATATCCTAAACCTTGTTTTCATCTACAACTGCATATACAAAGAATTTAGGCTCCACACGGGTTATGAAATATGTCTTCAGAATTTATTTGATTCTTCTTGTCTGAACTGAAGTGGATTGATCACTAATGATATTTTGACAGTCAATTTCAGCTCGAATAATTGGCTTCTATACAAATAAAAAAATTTCTTCATCGTGCTCATCATCAGTATCTTCTTATGAATCAACATTAGCAACTTATTCTCCTCCTTCATTGCTTTCCTCACCATCACATTCATCAAGAAATTATTGAATGTGCTGGTGAATGTTCTCATAAATTTCCACAATAGTGACATCATTGATCCCAACTACTTTTCTGATATTTTTATTAATTTGTTTATATTCTTTGATTTTTCCTGGGTAGGAAAGTAATAATCCCTCATCTCCATGCGACTCAGGTTTCCTATGGTTTTCTTTGTTGAGTACAATGCACTTACCCCCAAAGATTCAAAAGTACATCATTGTTGGCTTCTTCACATGCCACATCAAATATAGATTCTTCCTTCCTTGAGAAACAACAAGGCCCTATTAGAAATATAGACTGATTTCAATACTGCTTCCTTCCAAAATTTCTCTTGTATGTCTTTTTATATAAGAATTATTCTGGCCATGTTATTGATGAATCAATTTTTTCTTTCAACTACTCCATTTTTTTGGGGGGTCATACTAAAGATACTAGATTCCATATCCTATATTTCTTGAGATAGTCTTCCACCTGACTATTTGTCAAATTCGTACCATTGTTAGTATGAACCATCAGAATTTTCTATCCTAGCATTCTTTCACACTCCCTATGGTACTGTTTTAAGTATGTCAACACATCAGACTTATGGGAAATAACAAATAATCATTCCATTATATTGTACTCATCAATGAAAAGAACATAGTACCTATTTTTTTAAATTGATCTTGGTGTGATAGGCTAGAAAACATCAGCATGCACCAATTTGATCACTCTTATTGACTTATTTTCCATTTCTTTATATGTCTTTATTATGATATTCCCTTATTGGCATGTTTTTCATGTGTTAGTATAATCATGTGATAGTTTGGAAAGTCTCTTGGTGCATCACACATTACCAGATATTCCAGGGATTGTTGGCATATATGACCATGTAATTTATGCCATAGATTGTTTTCGTTCTCTAGGGATAGAAAGCATATATCTTCTTCACCACCTACCAGGTAGAGATTTCTATTTGTTATTTTTCCCTGTAGAACCACTATACCATATCTTCCTTTAACAATACTCTCATCCTTAATAAACCATATTGAATGTACTGAGTCACAAAGTTGACTGAAACTGAGAACATTGTGACTGAGGCCTTCTACTACTAAGACAACTGAACGTATCATCTTTTTCCTCTCAAACCTGGACTTTACTCAGCCAATAATATTTAAGCCTTCATCGTTTCCATACTTTAAAATACATTCTCTGTTGTATTTTATTCCTATAACAAGATCCTTATTACCTTCCATGTGAGTTGTGCAACTGCTGTCAAGGATCCACACAGTAGAATGGTTTGATTATTTAAGGGAAATTTCTACCACCACTACATTCCCATCCTTTTTTTCTTGGTCCATATTTATTTCTTCATATTCATCATAGATTTAGACTTCTTATCTTTCATAGAGTATGATTGACCAACTTCATCTTGCAAAGCTACAAATATATTTTTAATTTTCAACTCACCGTTTTTTCATTGATTTGATGCTTGTGAACAATTTGATTCCTATTTGGCACATACCTCTTTATTTTCGATGTAAAATATCTAGCCATGTGGCCAAATCCTCCACACCAAAAATAGTTTCCTTTAAAACATGTTCTATAGAACCGTTCTCTATTTTCATTCCACCTCGGTTGTTATGACCTTCAATATCACTTGTCTATGCAACATACATACTGTGAATGTCCCATATTTCAACAACAATAACACCTAATATAAGGAGAATTCCACCGTGTCACTTTAATACTGGTAGTTTCCCATTGGGATCTCTGAATATTCTAATTTTTTTTGTGCCCAAATCAACCTTTAATAGTGAAATGTATTCTTGCGGTCTGACATCGATTTTCACAGCCTTTTTTGTTTTCAATCAAGCCCCCCATCAGCCTCAGAATCTAAACATGGATAAAGATTCCATTCCTCTGAACCACTATGCTCTGCTTTTAGCTTCTCAGTTTTCAGAGTGATCTTATTTCCCGATGTCCCAGCTTAAGTCAAGGGTTGTCCTAGTCTTTAACTAGTTTTCACAAACCGAAAACTTATCCTTTAAGTTTAATGATACGATTGATTTTATATTTCATTTTTTACTCAATGCATAAATCTACCTTTTCTATTATTCAACTTTGAGTTTATATTCATCATGATTTTATAAGATTTTTTGGAAAATAAGACTTATGGTTTTCAATTTCTTTTATCAGCTCAGACTTCAAATCTTCTTGCTATTTCATGTAGAGTTTGTCATCATGTAACACCTTGTTTGATTTAATTTTTTTGCTTCCAAATATCTATATCTTAATGTGCTTATTCTAATTTAGCTTCCATTTCAACTCTTCTCTCATCTTTTTCTTCTTCTTCATTAGCTTTAGTTTCATTCTTCTCCTTAGAACTACTGAAAAACACCACCATAAAATTTTATCCCCGATCTCTATAGTTATCTATCTCTTCAACCTCTTCAATCTCAAACATGACTGAATTGTAAAATTATTTGGAAACAGGGTTCTTATTTTTAAGGATATTTCTATGGAACTATTTTTTTCCTTTCCCATAGCCTAAAGATTTTTTCTTTTGAATTTCGATTTCATCAACGTCATCATCCTCTTAGAACTTTTTGGGGATCCTTTATACAAGATGTAAAACCTTTATTCATTCCAAACAATCAAGTGGACGTCTCCCTTTAATCATTCATTTTCCTCTTTGATGGTTTGAGGAGAGGTTTAAAATTACCTCATCTATCTCTTCTTTTTCCCGAGAATCTTCAATGGTGAGCATCTTCCTGGCCTTGAATGCCACCTAATTGGATTTATCCTTTTCCATTGCAACGTAATCATTATTTATCATTTCATATATAGTAAGGATGATATGGAGGTTATCCAATGTCAACTCTTTCCTGTATTTAAATTTTAAAACTGAAACTTTCATATTAAACCGATCTGGATGTTTCTTCAAGATACGGTTCACAATATGTATTTCATCAATGACTTCTCTTGGACCTCCCATGTATTCCACTATAACATTTACCCTGTCAGATAATGCATCAACAGACTCATTTGGGTTCATTCTAGGATCTTTATACTTGTTCCACAACACTTGAATCTTCTCGTATCCGACCTTTGTGTCTCTTTCATATATATTTTATAGCTTTTTTCACATGGCATGTCAGGTTTTTCATGACATCAAATTCATATAAATAGAATTGGATAGGGCTACCCCTAAATCATTAATTCCCCTAGAATCAAAATACAAATCCCTATTCTCATCTTCCAATAGTGCACCACTATTAATATCAGCTGTTATACCATGAATTGATGCAGTAAACACATCCATTCCCAAATATTGGAAGTAGTGTTTCATCCAATTCTTCCATATCTAAAAATATTTCCTGTCGAAGATCTGAATCCCTTTATGATTACTAACCTCCATTTGAGAGAGAAATAGTTACATCAACCTTTCGCTCTGATACATATTTTTAGGTCCACTAGGCTAGATACCGAGAGAGGGGGTGAATTAGGGTATGAAAAATTAAAACAACTTCCCCATTTGATCTTTTTTTTGTTGTTAGAAAAAACCCACCTCTCACTCTCCTTCCCATTTTAGAGTATTAATAGAACTTAATTAATGACCATGACACATCAATTTTACATGGTTCACCCTCCCTGGGATATGTCCATGGAGCATAAACTAGTGATGTGCCGATGTACCAAATCCACTATAAGTGCCCTGCTGTTTACAAGTATGAAGTAGACTCATTGTCCCTCCTGGTTTACAACCAACAACAATTTGACAGCTCACTGCTCTCTCAACTGATGAGATATCACTACTAATTCAGAATATTCACTCACAGTTTAAAGACAATTAGGTCCTTTCATTATCTCTAATGAATGCATCCTTCAACGTGTGTAGATGCTCTATTTAATTTTAATTTTCATCCACTGATTAATACCACATTACTTCAGGTGTACTGGGAATCTTTAAATATTAACGCAACCCTAGGGTGACTTGTTGGATCCCTTAACTAGTGCTCACCCTCTACCTTTATTGCGGAATAACCCACTTGCGCATTAATTTTATACTTGCACGCCACTGATTTCAAACCAATTGTAACATCCCAAGTAAGTAATGAATAATATATATTCTTATCTATGTCTATTTATGAATTAGATGGTGTTTTAGAGGCTTAAAATGAGAATAAATCCAATCTTAATCATGGAATACACTAATATTCTTAAAAGATTGGTTTACTGCCTTTTGATGGCAAAACATTTTTAAATCAAACTTTTGACAATTTTATAAGCTCTATTTGTCAAAATAAACTTATTATTTATGAGTGGAACATTGAAATTTACAATGGATAATTTTTTTCGTATTGTTCTGACAATGTTCATTTTTTAATGAATCGTGAAAAATACTGCATTTAACATCAAAACTTCTTTTTCATCTAATTTAATTATATGGTTAGATTATCTTTTTAATTGGTTTTAAAGTGTAAATAGAATATATATTTACCATGTAATCCAATGGTGGTCATTGAGTTTAATTTCACTTGGGAATTGGGCATAAACAAGTGCCAAATGTTTCATAGATATTGTTTCAGAAAACCCCGCTATTTGTTTTGACAACGGGAATTATTTTTAAATTATTTATTGAAATTTATATGTTTGGAATTTCGTAAAATGGATTCCATATTTTTAATCAGAAGGTCCAAATTATGTAATTAAGACTCTTTTGTTTTTGGACATTATGAATAATAACGACGGTAATTATCATTAATTATCTTCATTAATGAGTAATCGGGTAGTTAAGGAAAATAAAATAATATCATAATAATAAAAAATGAGACCAAAATGTGTCCTAATTATACTGGTTGTCTCACAGCCGACCATGGGATGCCTTGTACCAAACTTGGGGACCCCATGGAATCACTTTTGGTGAAAGTGACTTTTTATCCTTTTATGTTTAAAGAACGTTAAATATAACAAAGAACGTATCACCTGAGTAAAATATTTTTAATTTTGTCTACATAAATGATATGTTGTAATATAAATATTAATTGGAAATCTAAAATGATTTCCTACATCATGATAATTTTTTTATAATTTTTAGACATTAAATTAATTAAATTATTTATGACATCATGATGATGCAGCGATTACCTCATTAATAAAGGATTTAAATAAAATGAAAGGATGATGTTAAAACTACAACATACACATATCAAAGACTGTATCCTCTAAATACATCAATGTGGGACTTTTAAAATCCGATACTCATTTGAAAATAAAGTAACCTTTTATACCTTTCCAAGAGTGCCCCTCCTCTCCTCTTATAAAAGGCTCCCACCTCTACCTCCTTACCCACACCTCTCAAGACATTGGCTTGGCCAACCCCTGCTCATTTTGTCTCTCCACATCCCTATTTTACTCCTTGAATCCTCACTTTTGGCAGAAGTCTTCCCAAGGAAGCCTTTGAGCTCAAATCAAAAAGAGTTGCCCGTTTTAAAGGTAGTGTCTTCTCTTGTGTTCTTAGGTTTTATTTTTCTTCCCCAACCACCTAAGCTCTTTTTATTCATATATTTTGTAACAACTCCAGTATCTTCAATATACTAGGATGTTTTTATAAGATTCATTCGAGATACACTTACTCTCACCTACATCTAATGGTTAAAGGACATATTGTTTCTGTGGAAGACGAATTTCTGCCTCATGAAACGATGATTGTTCAATATTATTCTAACACCTTCAAAGTTGGCCATTAAGATGTCACTATATTTATATATGATATATAATATGTTTATTTTTTTAATTAAGATTCTTTATTTTTCATTTATGGAATACCTTTATGGTTTCCATTATGGGTAAACACGATATCTTCATTTTAGGAAGTGTGGACTACCGCCCCCTCAAAGTGATTTGATTGGTTAATACCATATGTGGTACGTATAAAGGATATATTTAATGATATTATATATGATACCATACTTTAATTATAATACTATTATTTATCATTATGTTTTAATTCCATTAAATTATGATATAGAAATGAAAGTAGCGTTCATGCGTACGTACGGCTTACCGTCTCCATGAATGGTGCATTTCATTTCTTATCCCCAAATGTAATGTACTATAATAACTACATATATATAATGGATATATATGATGTATGTTACATATAAATGATTAATATAATTATGGAATTAAAATATACATATCTCTCATTTAGTTTTAATTCCATTAATATGACATAGAAATGAAAGTAGCGTTCATGCGTATGTACGGCTTACCATCTCCATGAACGGTGCATTTCATTTCATACCTATAAATGATTATGTAATATTATAAATGATTGTATATACTGGATATATATGATATATATGGAATCTACATGATGAATATCATTCTTGAGATAATGGATATTTGACTACGTGAACAACTTGTAAATATAAGAAGTTCATTTTTGACTCAAGTACCAATGATCGTTAAAACGACCATTATAAACATAAATAATAACATATTGTTAATTACATGGTAATAAATGATATAAAAGGAATAATGAACTTGCAAAAGGTTCTTAAGAAAGTATAAATTAACTCATGTTTATTATTCAGGAGGTTAAAGAATGATCGAGTCAAGTCGGACCTGAGGTAAGGGAACATCTTAACCCAATTTCTGTTCTTTGGGTTAATATCCTACTTTCAAATTATGTCATGATATTATTTTGTCCTATATTGTATTTGTACTTTCTTTATGTGTAATTATAGTGAATACACATAATAGATTTATTTAATTTAAAAAAATTATCTTTTTATGGGACTTCGTCTCAATCTCCTTTCATTGAGGCATATTTTTTTATACACAAACTTCTTTTATACAGTGTATAAAACCCTTTGAATTTTATGTTTATCCAAAAGGAATATTTTTTTTATACGAAGCATTTTACTAAACGACAAAGGGGAATGTTTTTTTCATACGTGTTGGCACCAAAATATTGCACGAACGAAAGGGACAAAAAAGACGGCCCATACGCTGCCTCGCGAAGCACCGACGCGAAGCACCCCGGGCATCATGGTCCCGCGAAGCTCCAGAGGCGGTACCTCTCCGCGAACGACTTTGACGTTCGCGAGCCCACCGCGAATCTCCATAGGCGGTAAGTCTCTGTGAACGAGTTTAACGTTCGTGAGCCCGCCGCAAAGCTCGGGAGGCGGTAACTCTCCGCGAATGAGTTGACGTTCGCGAGCCCGCCACGAAGCTCGGGAGGCGGTAACTCTCCGCGAACGAGTCTAACATTCAGGAGCCCACCGTGAAGCTCGGGAGGTGGTAACTCTCCGCGAATTTGTTTGAAGTTCGCGAGCCCGCCGCGAAGCTCAGGAGGTGGTAAATCTCCGCGAATGAGTTTGACATTCGTGAGCCCGCCGCGAAGCTCGGGAGGTGGTAACTCTCCGCGAATGAGTTTGACGTTCACGAGTGCGCCGCGAAGCACCTGAGGCGGCGTGGAAGTTCGGCTTTGCGGCGCCCCTTGCCTATAAATACTGGGCTCCCCCTGAGTCTCAGGGATGGACAATCCGACCTTTCGGCTTCTCCTCTCCCGAATCGCGAAGCACTCTTTTCCCCCGAGAATCATGAGCTCCGCAAGGTACTCCTACTTCGAGTGACGCCTTTTCATTGTCTCGCTTTGATCACCTCTTCCAAGAGAGATGCCCTTCGCGAAGCACAAGGGAATTCACGAAGGAGGGGGATTCCCAAGGGAACCCAGGCATCCGCGGAGTGTGTATGCTTCGCGAAAAACCCAACCTGTACTAGTGATCCCTATGCTAAGGCAGGATCGCTACACATCGCGAAGCACACTGCTTCGCAGCACCCTGCGTCGCGAGGCACCTCCTCTTCACGAGGCAGTGCTCTGTGAATACTATTCTACTTCACGAAACACCCTCCACTCACACCTATTCCCCATGCTAAGGCCAAGGCACTCCGATTCGCGAAGCACACTCCTTGTCTTGGAAATTCTGCTCCCCGTGTGACCCTCCAGTTTTGCATGATGTGATTTCAAAGTCCCACGGACAATACTACTCGTAGCGTTGCTTCTCCTAGTGCTTCTTCACATAAGCACACTAACAGCTATTTCTTCTTCGCATAGCCACGCTAACGTGGACCCCTCGATGGTTCTCTCTACAACCCCCCTTGACCGTGACCTTACTAGTACCTTCTCTCCCCCAAGGAGCAGAGGTTACCAGTTATGTATGTCCTAGGGGTGTGGAGTGATCCCACCTCGTCCGAGTTGCAGGACGTTAAACCACCAAGTACCATGTCCTTAACACATGACGTTAAACTGTGACCTGACCTCATTCCTCGCACGAAGGGTCCCCCCAGCTCGAACATTTTTTACACTACTCGTCTCCACGGGAGTGGAATCACCCCTCAACATGGGATGATATCCTCCTTATTATCGTGGTGTTTGTTCATAGGAGAAGGATGACCCATGTTCCCTAATGGATGGCCGCACCCCTGCATCTTCGTACTTCCCGACTACCAAGGTCAGTGGAGGGCGTGATAGGGAACGAGGCACCTCCCATCATCGGTCCCAAATCCCTCTTTCGCTGTGCTTTGCCACACTTTGGGCCTCCATCCTGGAGTAAGTCCCAACTCCATGGGCCACCTAATGCGTAATCCCCCCTTCGCTTCTCATGGACGCATCCTTTGCGACGTGATCGTCAGGTCCCTGAAACCCCTTGTTTCTCACACCGAGCATGTCTCACGTGGGCTTAGATTGAGCACCGACCCTGACATCCACTTTCAGTGAACTAAGAGGTCTTTGATCCATGTCAAGGCATGGGACGTAGGAAGACTCCACGAGGTTCAAGCCCACCACTCGGTCGTTTATTCATGTCGAGTTCCACCCTCGTCCAACATGACGTTAAACTGCATCTCCTCGTCCAGCATGACGTTAAACTGTATTCCCTTGTCCCGTATGACATTAAACTGTACACCCTTGTAAACTACAAGGTCTTTGATCCATGTCAAGGCATGGTACGTAGGAATCCTCCACGAGGTTCAAGCGCACCCATCATCTAATTCACGCCGAGTTCCATTTGCATCCAACATGACACTAAACTGCACTTCAGTCCGACGACAAGACATTGTGACCAATCCGAACTACGAGGACTTTGATCTGTGTCAAGGCATGGTACGTAGGAAGCCTCCCTGAGGTTCAATCCCAACAATAATTGGCCCAGACCATCTCCTTGTGGGTGTGCCAATCCAAACTACGAGGACTTTGATCCATGCCAAGGCATGGTACGTAGGAAGCCTCCCTGAGGTTTAAGCCCATCCCCCTTTGGACCAAGTTCCCTCCTTTTTCACGTCGGTTTGCCGACACCCACCACAAGTGGACCCTTGGGCCCACCTTCACGTCGGTTCGCCGATACCCACCGCCATCCCAAACTACAATGACTTCGATCCATGTCAAGGCATGGTATGTAGGAAGCCTCCACGAGGTTCGATCCCACCGCCCGTCGTACTTTCACGTCAGGGTTCACTCTCGTCCAGCATGACATTAAACTGTATTCCAGTCCAACAGCAAGCCGTTGTGACTAATCCGAACTATGAGGACATTGATCCATGTCAAGTCATGGTACATAGGAAGCCTTCACGAGGTTCATTCCCACCACTAGTGGACCCCTAGGTCTACTTTCACGTCGGTTCACCGATGAAACCCTCCAAACTACGGAGACTTTGATCTGTTTCAATGCACGGTACGTAGGAAGCCTTCCAGAGGTTCAAGCCCACAACCCATCGGACCAAGGTCCACCTTCACGTCGGTTCGATGACGACGCCCATCAGACCAAGGTTAACCATCATGTCAGTTCACTGACGACACCCATCAGACCAAGGTCCACCTTTACATTGGTTTGCTGACGATGCCCCTTGGATCAAGGTCCATATTCACATCGGTTCGCTGACAACATTCATCGGGCCAAGGTCCACCTTCACGTCGGTTCACCAGAACCATCCCGAACTACGCGGACTTTGATTCCCTGCCACATGGATACGTAGGAAGCCTCTTCAAGGCTCAAGACCGACTTCACTGTCGCCCCTGCAATGGTACCATTTCATTTCCCCCCCCCCCCAATTCATTCGTCCATCCATAATCCACACTGATTCTCGCCCGGACCATCAAATCCCGGTGAGACCATGTCTGTCCGAGACCATGTCAGTACGCTCCTCTTCACAGCTGCCCATGGGCTGGTCCCGGTATTGGCACCCCTTCAAGGGAAATACCTCAATCCGATCCATTCTAGCTAATGCTATGATCAGGCTGATCCATCCCCATTGGACGTTAAACTCGCGGCATGCCCGGTGTTAAACACAAGAAGCTGAGGAAAACCTCAAATATGTGTCTATGGCATATAATTCCCCGCGCTTGATGTGGGATGTCTCAGGATTCCACTCCCTCGAGAAGCCATGTGACCAGGAATAATATACAGACATGCCAGGTCCCCAGCATCCAGACATTCTACTGATGCCTCAACGTGACTACTCCCCCGAATGAAGGTTGCTGCCCTGACCGAACCCTTTGGAATGTACCGAAAGAAGCAGTGTAATTAACCGGCATCCATGGAAACATGGCACTGGGAAGAGTTTCACGAACAACGTATTAAATCTATGAGGGAGACCCGGACTAGGTGATGAGTTCTGAGGATCAATCCGCAGAAGGAAGAACCGACATCCCATCATCCTGTTTCGATCAAGGAGAAGATGTCCCTGGATAAGGAGCGAATGCCGCCCACCTATGGAAAGTGGGAATGCAGGGCAATAGGTACGCGTCTTCCACAGACGGATGCGCGCACCCTAGCAAAAGTTTCAGAAACAGAAATAGTGAACCCAACATGAAATTCTTCTCCTCAATGTGGAGATTAGTAGCGTTTGAGACACCAATAGATTGACGTGCCACCGGATTTAGATATTTGGCGCACGATACTGCCAAGTAAATAGCGGGCCTGTCGTGAAACTCACATGAAGTTGGGGCAGTAGAATGTGGGGAACACCGTTCTACAACGTGTTGGCGTGGATCCTTCTTACGGACATGGAGAATGGAAGGGCGCTAGGGCACTATTTGTTAATACTTTTCCTCGCAGTGCTGATGAGTTGATCCCATCGTTTTCCAGGAACCAGATTATTGTTGTGGAGACACGATCACCGCCCGCTCGCCTACGCAGGGGCAGGGGAAACACCGGCACAGCCACCCCACATGGTTCCGCTACTTCCACGATGGACGCTACATCGCAGAATATGGGCTGCCCACGTCCCCTCTCCCCATCAGAGATCATCCAGCGACGGGTGATCAACAACCTTGTACGCAGGTACGAGGAGGAAGGGTTCATCCCAACTTGGGATATGCCCACCTGGACCTGGAGGCATCCAGGCACCGCCGTCAACGCCACCCTAACAGACCGCGCAGGGAGCCCCTGCTCCTCACCCCAACGTTCAACCATTTCGGGAGCCTGTCCCCGGAACGCCTTGATGACTCCTCACCTTACGCTGATGAGGTGAGCAGCGTCCGGATCGGCCCGCTCAGGGTTCCGACCCAAGGGCTCCAGGCAAGGGCTCTTGTCCGGCCGTGTCAGCGCCGCCGTCCGACTCTGCAGGAAGAGTAGGCAGGCCATGCCCCTGCACCGCCTCCGCCAGCTCGTCTGACCCGACGTCAGCGCCGGGCCCGGGATGAGGACGCTCGCCCAGATGTGTCAATGTCAACAGCTACAGTGGACCGAGCCACCGCCGACGTGCATCATGGAGTACTTTCATACACTGAGTAGGGGTACTCCTTCACCCAACCAGAATCGAGACCCCAACCGCCCCACGGGCAGGCTGCGTTGACTCTCCGGGTTGCAGGCCTGAGTGGTGATCAACACGAACTAACCCGCGGTGATGTCACCCCGTACGGAGGCCCTCCCCGTACCACTACTCCATGGAGCATGGACCTTCCCCGCTCTGAAGCTCTTCATGGAGGTATGCCTCGTACTACCCCCATCCTGAAGGAAGACCTTCCCCGCATCAGTGAAACTCGGCGCGGAAACCTTTCTCGCACCCACTATACCGGGTATGGAGTCCATCCTCCTGCCCCCGACAGCCGATCTGAAGGCACTGTCCATCCGTTCATTGTCCAACGTGGGGGACCTCCCTACGTCCTCTCTGCAACGAGCGAAGGACCTCCTCACCCCAGCAACTCGAGGAGGGAAGGCCAGCCTCGCTCTGCCCGCATCGACCATGGATGTCTTCCCCATACTTCTTCCAATTCCAACAGAGGATCCGCCCACATAGGTGTTGTCCATAGAGGTCCTCCCCATGTACCCTTCGACATTTTCCCTGGTGCCCCTCGCACCTCGGCTATCTTGAGCGGGGGCCCTCTCCGCCACGACGCCATCACCACCCCAAGGCTACCTATTAGGGACCAACCTTGTCCCGAAGAGCCACCATGAGGTAGGAGAGCGGGTCGTCACCGCCACAAAAAGAGTCCTGGAAAGGCCCATGTGGAGATCAAACCTGCTCGCTTCTCGGATTTTGAAGCAGAATGCGACTCAGTGATGGAACATTCTACCCGCTCCTCCGTATCAAGGAATGGGGTAGGAACCATGCGCGTTAGCCTCATTCTCCGAGAATATGAGGTCCACCAGATTCCCACCTCCCTCCCCAGGTATATCCAGGAGGAAGAAATTGTTGAAATTCCATAGGTCTCGACAATGCAATCACCACCATTGTCACCAGAAGTGCCCTCTACCTCTACCAGAGATCCCTACGAGCTATTTTGGGGGCCAACGGTGGTAGAGCGATGACATGACCTATCGCCGGCAGCCGCGACTCTTTTGTCGGAAGATGTGGCTATCAGCCCATCATATTGTGACAACGTGGCCACCTCACTCTTCATAAGATGGCCCGAAATTCGGTGGCCAGTCAGCTCGTTCTCTATATTCTTCGCTGCCGAGTTTATTATCCCAGAGGTCCGCCTCTGTACTGCTACCGGTCCCTCAGCCGCCCCCAGTTGACGAGTGGGGCAATACAGGGGCAAACCCCGAGTCCGAAACCAGGAGCTTCTGGAGAATTCTCGCAGCGGATTACTTCCCGAAGAAGTTCTGGCCAACGGTGGCACTGAACTTTTGTGCACCAGAGTCCCTTACCTCTGAAGAAGTGGGGTGCTTTTGTCGAACCCTATGGGCGACACACTTCCGCCTTCATTACGAGCGGGTGGTGTAACTCATATGTCAAGAGCACTTCGAAGAAATCGGCGAGCAATGTCGCCTGATCGATTTGGCCGCACTCCTTGTGGCCCAGCACCCTGAGTCGATAGGACATCAAAGAGCCCATCAACGGAAATGTGCTCAGAGTTTCAACGTACTCCACAGGTTCATCGGGGAATCTACCCCCCATGTGCAAGTCCGTGGTTGTAGACTCTATGTATCTCTCCTCTTCGACCCTATCTGACGGCAGCCCGATTCTCTATGCGACATTGAGGACATGCCCTCTAGAGGGGTCGCAGTCCACATGGCTGACATAGTGGACAAGGAAGACGAGCTTGAATTTATTGATGGAGACTTACCCCCCGAGGGCGTACCGCCACTGCTGGACCCATCATGGAGGGTTACCCGTCAGCAGAGGAACCTGCTAGGCCTCCCTGTACCCACCGAGTCACTGGTACTTGGTCGAAATACATGAAAGGGTAAGGAGCACGTCATAACTATCAAGCACTATGACCTGTCTGCCTCTGTGTAGAAAACGAACGAAGATCCCGAGAAGGCCATGTTAGGCCAGCAGCTTGCTGAGCAGAAGAGGCTGGTTGATGAACTCTTGGCTGAGCGCCCTGCGGACCGGCGACCCGACTATGGTAATCCCAGGACGGGGCAACAGGGGCAGGAACAATTCCCCCCCCAGTGAGATGCCTCCGGGAAACCCTGATCATGCTACTTCTGCAGACAGGGCAGAAGAAGGAACTTATGGCAAGAGGGCACGATTTGTCTCGCCAAACCCCCCGAATGATGGGGAAATCTGAAGAATCTAGTTCGGGTTCCCCCAGTCGCCCCACAGGTCGTTCCGCCGGTCGATCCACAAGCTTCTGAAGCCATCTAACACGTTGAAGAACCTGGAAACGCACTTGTAATTAGGGATCCCCGTCATGACAGGGACCCCTACCCATATGATCTGATTGTGGCACTCACAGCCCGCCTCGAAGTGTTGGAAAAGCGGTAGGTGGAGGTCCCACCCAATGGAAAGCCGTATCCCGTGTGGGTGGATGATATGCCCACACCCTCGGGTTTTGGGAACCCCTCTTTCTCACCCTTCAACGGGACATGGGACCCTCCATAGCACTTGGCTCATTTTTCGTCCAGGTGTGGCTCCATGTTGACGACCCCGGCCCAGCATGAAGCCGCCAAGCTCTGATGTTTCGTACAAACATTGGAAGGTCCCTCATTCGTCTGGTACAGCCAGCTCCCTAACAGATCGGTGACCAGTTGGGAGGATCTCCTCCAGCAGTTCCTATACTAGTTCAGCTCCACTACACAGTAGACCAGCATTGCAGACCTCTTTAAGTGCAAGCAAAATCTTGATGAGTGAGTCGCAGATTTCATCGCCCGGTGGAAGGGACTTACATATTCCCTCGATATTCCACTGACTCAGAAGAAATTACTAACGATGTGTGTGGGGAATGTCAAAACGGAGCAGGTACCCTACCTGATTACCCAAAACTACCCTGGAGGGTTCAGAGATTTCTCAGCTAAGGCTCAGCGCCTTGAGGAGGCTCTGCAACATGCTAGTCAGGCACGTTCGGTGACCCCTATGATTCCAGCCAGGAGGACCGCCGGAGCCAAACCCACCGCAGTGGCCCAAATAGAAGCCCCTAGACAGGTGGAAGTACTGCTAGCGGCACCATCCCCGCAACCCCGCAGATGTCCTCCACCGCGAGCACAGGCTCCTGCCCAGCAGCGACCGCCTCAGAATCGACAGGTTCCCCCGCGCAATGCGCCACCTCCACCTAGGCGAGATAATCAGGCGCCGCCTCCTCGGTAGGCCCCTCTGGCCCCTCGTCAGGGCCAGGCCCCCTGGGGCCCCTATCTGGAAAGAAGGAACCAGACGTATTCATTCAAAAAAAATCAGGTCCCTTGCTACTTCTGAAGTGCTATAGAGCAAGGGATTGTGTGCCTTCCCGAGTGCAGAAGGTCGGCAGAGGCGAATCTCACCGATAACCCCAACTAATATCCTTATCATTGGATTCTGGGGAACACCCTCAATAAATGCTATGTGTTTAAAGACTGGCTTCAAGACCAGGTCAATAACAACATAGTCAGGTTGGCCCCGACACCAACACAAGTGGCGGGTGTCATTGCGGGGTCAGAGATCGGTAGCGACAGCGAAGTCGAGTGGTAGCAGGTTCCCAGCTGCGGATCCCGGAAATACGACGACTGGATGGCTCGAAAAACCATCGTCTGTTCCCATGGCATCATCCGGGTGCGCCTGAAGTAGCCGGAACCTTCAGAATAAGTAGCTGGTACCTCTGCATCGTCTTCACAGCCAACCTCTTCCCAAAAGGGCAAGCAGCGACGACACAAGAGGAAGCAACGTGCTCCGCCAGTTCCATCGTCGTCCCGCACTCTCAACGACTTTATGCCCCGTGTAATGGGGATTCCTCCAAGAATCCTCCCGGTGGTGGATGACTCGTCGAGCGAAAGCCAGGTGTACGCTTCGGTTAACATCGTGGAGCTGGTAAAGCCCTATGTGACTCCTGACGAGGGGGAACGCCAGGCGAACCTCCCCAACGTTTCTAGCCTACATCAATGTTAGCAGAACCGCAACCACGCTGGTCATCTAGATACGTCAGTGGGCACTTTCAGCCAAGCCGTGCACGCTACTGAGACCATACAGTAGGCTCAGCGCATAATTCAGCATGGACAACCCCATCTGACGCCCTCAGCTCTGCCTCCACTGCCGTTTGTTCTACTAGATCAGGAAGAGCTGCCTCGTTTGTATCACAGTCAGTCTTTCCCAGCTACAGGCCAGCCTCCGCTGTCTTATCCTAGTCTGGAGACTACTCCCTAGGCTTCAACTAGTAGGCAGCAGGATGTACCTAGTACTAGCCGACCGTCGGTTCATCCGGCAGGACCCGTTATGCCTCAGAGTGTCGAACGACCTCTTGTAGGCAGAGGTTCACATTTGGCACGAAAGTATGATGTCCTGAAGCACCTTCCCGACATTCCGGAAAGGCTTTCTATCCTTGAGGCCCTTCGCCTGTCATCTGAAATGCGCGAGGCACTTGCCGAGGCCCTAAGGGTCCCCCTCCAGTTTGAGATGGAGGTAGCAGCCGCAGAAGCCTTCCATGCTAAGACAATTGAGATTACTGAATGTCAGGCGGTTATCTCGTTCTCCGGTGAAGATGAGGACCCTCCTATATAGGGGAATATTCGCGCGCTGTACTTCACTGGCCACTTCAATGGTGTGGTGGTCCGCCACTGCCTCGTTGACACGGGTTCCGGAATCAACCTAATTTCGACTCGGACATTGCGAAAACTGGGTCTGTCTGAAGGTGATTTAACTCCCTCTGAACTCAGAATCCAGGGGTATGACATGACCGAGCAAACCCCAGTTGGAAAGATCCGCCTGAAGACTCAGTTCAGTGGCTTAATTTCCAGCACCGAGTTCATGGTCATCTCTCAGGACACCGCCTACAATGCGTTAATGGGTAGGCCATGGCTCCATCTGCATGCAACGGTCCCTTCATCGTATCACTTGTGCCTCAAATACTCACTCAACGGTCGAGTATGAATCTCCTTTCGCCTTTTGTGAGGCCCGCTACTTGGATGCTGATTATTACAAGGGTAAGGATAAGAAAATCCTAGTAAGTGAGGATGAACCCGCCCCGGTCACAAGTGATCCCTGGGCAAGCATGGATGATGCCTACATCCTTCCGATCCACCGATTAGAGGCCATGACCCCCGACATGGGGCAATGTTTTGTTGTTTCGGGTAGACAAGGAAGTCATGTTCCCGTGTCCAATCGACGATGGAAAATCACCTCGTACTCCTACATCAACCAGGCTCAGGCCATCCCGGAACCTCCTACCCCTGTACGGTACCGGAATGTCAAGATCATGACAACGACGGTATGCAATAAGTGTCTCTTACGCCAGGCTGGAATCAACCAACACAGGCCGACACGTCACCACTGCTTTGAAATCATCAAACGTGGCCCCTTAGGCCGAAGGCCAGATGGGATAGGGTCGACTGCCTTCATTGCTATGGTCACAATGGAGAGTGAGTCTCCTGATATGATGACCACTGCTGCCCAAGATGGCACCAGCTGCCCCTCAGGCTTTGATAGCCCAGAAGTATCTCCCGTCGCGGGAAATCCCCTCACGGGTGGAGAGGAAGACCTGGAGGATGCTACCCCCGCATTTGAGGAAGGCGTCTCTACCACGGTTGATGAACTGGTACAGGTGAACCTTGGTAGCGAGTCAGATCTGAAACCCACATTGATCAGTGCTGCCATGTCCCCTGAGGAGCGGCAGTAGTACGTAGACATCCTCAAACAACATCGTGACGTGTTTTCCTGAAGTTACAACGGGATGGCAGGATTAGATCCCCAGGTGGTCGTTCACCTTCTGGGCCTCCCGACAAATCATCGTGGGTTTAAGAAGCCACCCAGGAAAATGCACCATTCTCATGGTGCTATGGTTGAGGCCGAAGTTGACAAGCTTATTAAAGCCAACTTCTTTAAGGAATTCCAGTACCCCAAGTGGCTTGCCAACATTGTGCCAGTCAGGAAGAAGAATGGGAAGATTAGATTCTGCATCGACTTCCGTGACCTTAATCGCCACTGCCCAAAGGATGAATTCCCACTCCTGGTGACAGAGTTGTTGATTGATGCCACGGCCGGGTTCTATGCTCTCTCTTTCATGGATGGGTATTCCGGGTACAACCAGATCCGGATGTCCCCTGAGGACGAGGAGTCCACTACCTTCAGGGCTCCCCAAGGTACCAATTTCTACTAGGTTATGCCATTCTTCTTGAAAAATTCAGGTGCCACTTTTCAGAGGTCCATGCACCGCATATTCAAGCCGATTCATGGGACGCTGGTGGAATGATACGTAGATGACCTAGTGGTCAAATAATTTCAGCGCCAGGACAATCTCAAAGACCATGAGAAGGTGTTCAGTTTCCTCCGTTCCTGTCACCTGATGATGAACCCATTGAAGTGTGCCTTCGGGGTCACCTCTGGGATGTTTTGGGGTTTTTTTGTTAGATACCGAGGCATTGAGATCGACCTAGAGAAGATCAAGGCCATCAGCCAAATACCTCCCCCGAGCAACATTCGGGAACTTCGAGGCCTCCAAGGCCACTAAGCCTATATACATCGATTCATCGCGAATCTGGCCGGCAAGTGTAATCCCTTTTCCCAGCTCATGAAGAAGGGTGCCGCATACGAATGGGATGAGGAGTGTCCGACCGCCTTCAAGGAAATCAAGCAGTATCTGCTCCAACCTCCGGTTTTGATGCCACCTGTCTCCGGAAAGCCGTTGGTCCTTTACATGACCGCCCTAGAAAGATCCCTCGGTGCACTGCTCGCCCAGAATAATAACGAGGATACTGAGAACAGTCTCTACTCTCTCAGCCGTATGCTTCTCGATATGGACGTCAGATACTCCCCTATTGAAAAGAGATGCCTTGCGGTCGTCTTCGCCGTACAAAAGTTGCGACATTACCTGAAGCACCATGAGGTGCAATTGGTCTCACGGGTAGACCCACTGAAGTACATCCTGAACCACCCCATGCTGGCTGGCCGACTACCACAGTGGGAGGCGATTCTACAGCAGTTTGATATCAGGTTCGTACCTCATAAGGCCATTAAGGGACAATCATTGGTAGACTTTTTAGCTTCCCATCCAACCTCCGTGGATCAATCCGTGGACTTGGATTTTCCTGATGAGACGATACTCTCAGTCGATCATGTCGTCCCATGTTGGAAAATGCATTTCGACGGTGCCTCCCGGAGCCCCACCGGTAGGAGGCTCAACGATCCTATGCTCAACAGAGTGGGCCTGGGTATTGTCTTCATTACCCCGGTGCAAGCCGTCCTGCCATACTCGTTCCTGTTGTCAGAAGGCTGTATGAACAATGAGGAAGAGTACCGAGCTCTCACCACTGGCCTCAAGTTGGCCCTTGAGATCCATGTGCCCCATATACATGTGAAAGTATATTCCGAGCTGGTAATCAAACAGGTTAATGGCGACTACGTCGTCAGGAAGCTGGAGCTTGTACAGTTGCTGGAGTACACCCTCCGCCTAATGGCCCAGTTCTCTTCTCGACCAGAGATTACCCATGTCCCACGGTCACAAAACGGTCAATCAGACGCCTTGGCTAGCTTAGCCGCGTCGCTCGTAGAACCCGATCAAGATGATTTGTCCATACATGTGGCACACTGGACAGTCATTTCCCCCGTCACCTAGGAGGACAATGATTGAATGTTGGTAAGTCATCTCACTACCGGACCTTCTACGTCAGGGGTCCTGGGTTCTTCAGACACAGTGGTTGAAGCCACTCCCAACTTGAGGGCACCTTTTATCGAGTATCTCCAAAATGGACGCCTCCCGGATGATCGGGCCAAGCGCGAGCGAATCCGACGCCGCGCGCTGCAATTTACCCTCCAGAGCGGCCCCAGTCTTGAACAGATCCTTCATAAGCGGAGCTTCGATGACGTCCTCCTCTGTTGCATTCAAGGAGTAGAGATACCTCAAGTTATGCAAGAGGTTCATGCCGGTTCCTGTTTCTCCCATCAAGCTTGGTCGAAGCTGTCCCATCAAATCCAGAGGTTCAGGTACTTCTGGCCCTCTATGATCCATGATTGTATTGGGTATGCCAAGAGATGCCACGCGTTCCCAGTTCACACTAACTTCCTGCATCGGCCGCCAGAGCCCCTCCAACCCACCAAGTACTCTTGGACATTTCCGGTATGTGGACTTGATGTAGTGGGACCATATCCACCAGAAACAACACGCCAATGTAGGTTCATCCTGACTACTACAGATTTCTTCTCCAAGTGGGTAGAGGCAGTTCCACTCAAAGAGGTCATGGCCCATTCCATCGTCGACTTTGTGAGCTCCAATATTATCCACTAGTTTGGGGTCCCTCATGCCATCCTCACCGATAATGACACCAACTTCCGAGCGGCTAAACTGAAGAAATTTTACGCCAAGTACGACATCCGTTCGAACCATACCTCCTGCTACCACGCGCAGGAAAATGGACAGATCGAGGTGTTCAACAAAACCCTCTCTAACATTCTGCAGAAGACGATTGGCCAGAACAATAAAAGTTGTCCGGTCAAGCTCCCCAAAGTCCTCTTGGCTTATCGGACGATGACTCGTAACTCTACCCAGGTGACCCCATATTCCCTGGTGTATGGAGCTGAGGCCGTACTACCCATTGAGATCTAGCTACCATCGTTACGCACTTCAGTCTATGATCACCAGACATTAGATGAGGTAGCCGAAATCCGTCTAGCTGAATTAGAAGCACTGGACGAGAACCATCTTCGTGCCCTGCACAATCTGGAAAGGCATCAGGATAAGATAGTGAGGGCCTTTAATAAGAAGGTTCGTCTCTGTTATTTTCTATAGGGTGACCTAGTACTGGCCCTTCGAGTGCCAATGATTCCCGGTAGGAAACCGCCCAAGTTAGAACCCAAATGGGAAGGGCCTTATATAAATAATAAGGTTTACCCAAATAGATCATACTCTTTGGTAACCATGGATTGAGAGCACATAACCCCTCCCACCAATGCCAAGTTCCTCAAGCGATACATTGCCTAGGGAAAAAAAGGGTCCTGCACGACCTTAAACTGCGTCTTCGTCCTTCAAGACGATAAACTGCAAAATGGTCCGAGCTCTATGACTTTAAACTAAGATATCCCCTCGTACTTACTATATGACATTAAACTGCACGTAGTTCAGGCCTTCCTGACCGAGGCTCAGCCTTAGGCCCCATGGCCTCCTCGGGCCCCCGGCCCTCGTCCTTACTGTATGACATTAAACTGCAAGCCAGTCAGGCCTTCCTGGCCGAGGTTCAACCTCAGGACCCTTGGCCTGCTCGGGCCCCCGGCCCTCGTCTTTACTATAAGACGTTAAACTGCAATCCAGTCAGGCCTTCCTGACCAAGGCTCAGCCTCTGGCCCCTTGTCCTGCATCGACTCTGGCTCTCTAATGGGATTGTACGGTGTGGTGTGGGATTACATCCTCATCCACGTCGGGTTTCCCACCGTACCGTACATAAACCCAGTTTAGACACATTTCTCATCTAGAACAATGCTAAACTGTGCCTTAAAAACTACGAGCGGCTTGATTCCCATCTTAATGGGATACATAGGAACGCTCGGACGCCTCGTCTTAAGCCCAGCCCCAATATTTTCTCTTCCACTATTCCCCCTGGGAATAGTTTCCTTGGAGGATCTTTGTGTAGCAAGGAGTAGGCTTTCTTAACCCTGCTCATACAAGGATTATAAGGGTTGCACCATGTGCCCACTCCCGTTATTCTATCCTCCCACGTCCTCACCACATGACGCTAAACTGCATAGCCTTCAAGAACTACGTATGGCTTGATTCCCGTCCTAATGGGATACATAGGAACGCCTGGGCATTTCGTCCGTTGGCCCAGCCCAAAAGCCAAAATCTTCCCCTAGGGTCAAGATATATGGAAGGGTGCACACTTTTTCCCTAACTCATATCGAGAAAGCCTCGACCCGGCTGCACATCCCCCCTGGAGATGTTTGCCTCTTTCACGGATGGATACAGTTATGCTTAACCCACTCCCTGACTGGGATTCCATCATATTTTCACACCCGGAGGGACCCCCAAGAACGACCTAGATAATATGCCCAAGGGCTCTCCTACCGATACGGGCCAACGCCCCGAGGGTTTTCAAGAAACAAGCTGATACAAGCCCCGCATTGCGAATTTGGTCAACTATTGACGCTAATTTGTTGCTCCCATATCAGGTCACCAAAGGAACGTGGTGTTTCGAACATGGTCAACAGTTTCCTGGATCTTCAGGTCCACCCAGAGATGTCCCAAACATCGAGTGCAGTGATTCGTTCTACCCCATCCCGAAGTGACAAACTTCCCCCCGGGTGGTGCTAGCAGTCGGGCCCACGACCCCGATTCCCCTATAAGGGGTGTATGGTGTGGTGTGGGACTATGTCCTCATTAAAATCGGGATCATGTACCATACCGTACGCCTTCCCTTACGAGGCCCAGCCTCAGGCCCCTTGGCCTCCTCGGGTCCCCGGCCCCCGTCCTCATGTAAGACGTTAAACTACAAACCAGTCAGGCCTTCCTAACTGATGCCTGACCTTAGGCCCCTTGGGCTTCTCAGGCCCCTCTTCCCAACCTCTTACCCGTGGTGTATGGTGTGGTCTGTAACTATGTCCTCATTTACGTAGGGATCATGTACCATGCAATACGCCTTCCCTTACAAGGCCCATCCTCAGGCCCCTTGGCCTCCTCGGGTCCCCGGACCTCATCCTCACTGCAAGATGTTAAACTGCAAGCAGGTCAGGCATTCCTAACCAATTCCTAACCATCAGGCCCCTTGGCCTTTTCGGGCCTCGAACCAGGTCCTCTCTTATAGGAGTTTATGGTGTGGCCTGAGGTTATTTTCTCATTCACATTGGTTTATTCGCCGTACCGTACACCTACCTTGTTTGGGGGTATATTACTTCCCCCCTCGTCCCGTATGACGTTAAACTACATCTAGAGAACTACGTGTGGCTTGATTCCAATCCTCATGGGTTACGTAGGACCAGCTGAAAGTCTAGGATTCGGGTCCAGCCCCATCTCTCGAGAATCTTCATCCCACCTTGGCCCCTTGGTCTACCTTTCCTCCATGAGAGGATTATATGGTGTGGTGTGGGATTATGTCCTCATTCACGTCGGTCTCGTAATGACCATTCCATGTACCTCTCCCTCCTGATCTGTATCGTCGATCCCTTTTCGGTGGTTCACCAATGTGCCTAAGAGTACTCTGGTTTATTAACTGGAATGCCAAGCTTTACTCGGACACACCCTCACCCGCTTTCCAGGATTTGTGTATCCCTGAATTAGGGCTTCCATCATCATTCACACCCGGAGGGACCCCCAAGAACGGACTGGATACTACACCCAAGGGCTCTCCTATCATTACGGGCCAATTCCCTCGAGGGTTTCAGACAACAAATCGATAAAATCCCACGTTGCGAATATGGTCAGCGGTCGATGATCATTTTTTGTTCCCACCTCAGGCTAACGCGATATGGACGCTGCTTTTCCACCATGGTTGACAGCTTTCCTCTATCGCCACACCAACCCATTAATCCCAAAATGTCGTGTACAAAATTCACACCCTTCATCACTTCATTGTGTCCAAGTAGAGTCTCGGAACTCTTGGTACTTTTTCCTCCGTGCACGTCTGCACGTTGGGGAAACAAGCCGTGTCGAAGGTGTCCTTAGGGGCTCTCTGCCAACTCCCCTCTGATGGACACCCCATGTATTGCTATGAGGATTCCCCCCCTTGTTTCCCACACCGAGTTTGACTCACGTGGGCTTAGGGATCGGGTTGACGTCTGCGCTAACTTGGGATGTTGTTACCATTCATGGTCCAAGCTCTAAGACCATAAACTAAGATCCATCTAGAACTACGTTCAGCTTGATTCCAATCCTCATGGGATATGTAGGACCACTCGTACGCCTTGTCTTTGGGTACATCCCATTTAGGGAGCTGGTCTCTCCCCCCTGTTTCACCTTTTACCTCTATATAGGCCCCTCAGCCTAAGGACTCCCTCTCCGAGTGGTGTAGAATGTGATGTGGGATCATGTATCCACCAATTGTGTTTTATAACACTGTGCACATTCCCCGCCTCGCATCTCCTCTACTACGTTTGCACTGCATGATGATAAAATGTGTGCTTGGTCCTATCAGATGACCCTAAACTTTGACATTGTCTTCCTGGCCACACGACAAAAAATGGCACTGCATTGTGATGACCTCGTTATAGAGGACATCACGTTGGGTATTGGTCACGTTCCATGCCATTTGTCAACGCCTATCACGGCTTGATTCTTGTGGCGACACCACGGCCTACTACTCTAGGACTGTCACATAACAAAAAAAACCACTCACCTTAACGGAAAAACAAGATTTATCAAATTCCGCTTCTTTTAGTGCAAGGGCCACGCCCGCACTCCCCTTTTCCCCTGGCACTGGTATCTAACCATTTCACCATTCAGAACTACATATGGATTGTTTCTCATCCTCATGAGATATGTAGGATTGCCCGAGTACTTCCCCGTGGGCCCAGCCTATCCTCTGTGTTTGGTCCCTCGACTCGAGCATTTCCCCAGAGAATTCATGTTATGTAGGGCTTAGGTCCTCATTAACGTCGAGTTTTGTTGCCATGTGTCCCCTGCTCCCTTTACCCATTTATGGACTAAGATCCATCTAGAACTACGTTTAGCTTGATTCCCATCTTAATGGGATACATAGGAATGCCCAGACCTCCAGTCTTTGGGTCCAGCTTGAATTCAGCTAATTCGCCTCTCTGGTCCTGCCATCGGGACCCCGACTACGGAACCACGTGGCGTAGTGCGGTATTATTTCCTCATTCATGTTGGGATTGCAATAGTTTCACCACGCGCACCCCATTCTGAGAGGTAGCAGTCATATTCCTCACCTCGAATGACATTAAAAGGAATCCTCCATAACTATGTATGGCTTGATTCCCATACTCATGGGATATGTAGAGTCACCCTGGTATTTTGCCTAGGGTCCAGCCCATAGAAATCATTAATCCCATCCTTCCCCTTTCTGGCCCCTTGGTCGGACCCCTCGCTAGAGAGGCCCTGTCCCAAAGAAGGAAGGACCCATTACCAAACCAACACGCCCATCTGGCGTACTCCCACCACAGTGGTGTAACTACCTAAGTGTTGGATTCTGTTCGGACAAACCATCACTCCATATTCCACTCTTTGAGTACCCCTTATTCAGACCCTCTTCCCCTTTCATGTCTGACAAGACCCCCTAACGACCTGGTCTCATGCCGCATCAGCTCACCTACCATCTTGGTCCAACGTTCCGGAAGGCTGGTCATGTTTGGAAGGACCCCATAACAGAATGGATGTTCAACCTATGGACCACCAATTTCCCTGGGTTAATGTCCCGAAAGATTGACCGGCAATATTTGTGACATGGTCCCATGTTTCGAACAAGGCCAACAGTTGACCCCCATTTTTGTCCCCATTACAGGCTAACGAAGTAAGGATACAGATTCTCCCCTATGGTTAATGGTTGTCCTTTATTGTCACGCCATCCCCCACAGCGCTCCGAATCTTGGGCATCATAATTCACACTTCCCGTTTCCATCTATTCGGACTGATTCCAGTGCCGCTGGTGTTGCACCGTTCATGCAAGAGGGCACACTGAAGAAACGGTAATTCGGCTGTTCTGAAAAATTTCTTCTCCAGTCAGGCCCCTCCCATATTTTGGAAATTCGGATTGGTAATCCAAATCCCGGATTCCCGGAGAATGGTCTCCAGTCCTATGTCATGTGGGACGAGAAGGCAACTATCTCCTGTTTCTCACATCAGGCTCGACCCACGTGGGCTTGGAGAATTATTGCCGAACATCCCACAAAAACTGAAGGGATGTAACGAGGCGATTCAAACAGTGGAAATCGTGCGCGCTACGACATTCAAAACAAAGAAAGAATAAATTGAAGCATGAATGTACCAATAAAAGGATTTTTGTTTGTCATAATATCCGGGGGTTGACTCCCCCCATGGACGGGTTGACCCCGTCAAAAGAGCGTTGCAGCTCCGCCACCCATTGTCTTGTGATGTCCAAGGCTTGCTGCCGCTGACTTAGCTCCCGCTCCTCCTCAGCAGCAGTGGGGCACAGTTCATTAGCCTAGGCTCTGGCCCTCTCTACCTCAGCCTAAATGAAAGCTATCTTTTCAGAAGCCTGCCTCATAAGCTCCTCTGCCTCTGCCATCTGGGCTTTCAACCAGGAGATCAGCTCAGATTGCACATTAAGAGAGGTTGAATTCTTATCCGCCTGGGTCTGTAGCTGTTGGATCTCGCTTTCATCCTCCTGGAGCTTCTTGATGTTTGTTTCCTTCCTCCGCTGCCATCCCACGCTGATCCCGCGATCATGCTCCCGGATCTTCTCAGCCATAAGATCTTGGATGAGCGCATGAGGACGTTCAGCATCCACTCCCCCAGTGCATATTTCGTGAAACCATGAGCGGATTTTGTCCATTTCGGCCATCCATAGCGCTTGGGGGTGTCTTTGATGAAGCGCGTGATTAGCTTCCACGACCGGCGGCAGACTATGCTGATGTCTTCCTCGTCGGAGGCCGTTTCATCCCAGTTTGTGCAATTGGCAGGCTCGTACGTAGGATACGCCTACAGGAATTCCTCGGCTGGATCTGCATATGGCATTGAATCCAGCGTGACATCTGGGACCAAAGAAGGCACGATAGGAGTAGGATCGGGCGGCTAATCCTCTTCATCGGAGTCCACCTCAATGACCTCAGGCATGACCCTACTGGTGGTCCCACTGGTGATGATGTGTGTTGCAGCTTGGGGATATGGGGGGACTATCGCCACCATCACCGGCATGCCCCTAGGAGGGATGCCACCAGACATCCCGACTAGCTTTGCCGCAGCAGCCCATGACAGTCGTAGAACTGCACAACAAAGAGGGACATAAACGTTAGTTGTCATAGTCTACATATGACGACAAGGAAATCGGTAGAGGAAACATAAGAAGATCAACATCCTGGTGCTTCCCTTGAGCTAGTACTAACGATACCCCGAGGCAAGGCCCATCGTATACTGTTGGAAGGTCTAGAAATTCCAGAGGATCCACCTCGGGTGCTCTGGTCCCACCAGACGCGGAACTTGACGCAACCATAGGCGTGGGTTCTGAAGGTCCCGCATCATCACCCACCGAGGGGTGAGAACGAGGCCTGAGAACAAGTTCCTCCTGCATGGCTCAAACATCGGTGAGAATTCCATAGTGGCCCAAGAATGGACCATTAGGAAAGAAGTTCTAAATGCTACCTCGAGAGCCTCTGTGAAATCGTCGGAATCTGAGCCTTGATCTCCGAACTCCCCCTCCTCCAACGGGCTCCCTCCTCCAGCCTCATCCTCCCGAGAGGAGTCCTCTGACTCTTCCAGTAGGGGGAAGTGCTCCCTCAGATCAGCGGTTTACAACTGTGGGGGGACCGTTCGATTCAGCAGTACCCTCACCAGGTCTGTCATTGGACGAGGGACACCACTGGAGTGAACGTAATCCTCCAGCTCGTCCAAGTACTGCTCTGCCTCTACCAGAGACACCATGAAACCAGCCCGAACTAGGCCTATTACCGGTAACTCAATCCCGAGGAAATTCAAGTGCGCCCATATCTCAGGTGGGATGAAGAATTTCCGGTTGACATCCCAATTGTCCCAGGCTTCCGGGAAGACGACATCCTATGCCATGTTGATATGACAGAGGCGCTTTCCTGGAGCCTGAGTGGATATCCTACGAGATCCCCTTGGTAGATGCCCCTCCGGATGGCCCTTCTCTTCCGGAATCACCAGATCCGCCATTGCTACCACACCCTCGGCCGGTTCGGGTCTCGCCGCCATGGCAGCCCCTCCACCACGAGAGGCCCTAGCTTCCCTCCAACCCCGACCTCGAGATAGAGGAGGCCCACCGTCGCCGACTGTAACGCCCCGACCCTAGTTACCCAGAGTCGGTGCATTATTACATAACATTGGCATTATCACAAGAAAGATCAAATCTCGAAAGACCGATTGGTTTAGTAGCCTTGGAAACAGTAGATATATTCATAAGTTTTACATTACATCATAAAATGAAAAAATACTACAACAACATAATGTTTCCACAGTCCACACTATAATCCCCTCATAATATCCCTGCAGGTCATTCATAACTTACATCTTCACTTCCTGGGAAAAATAAAACATAGAAAAGGGGTGAGCTCAAATGCCCAGTAAGGATAACAATATAGCGGAAACTTTCATAAATAAGAATAAACATTTAAGGCAATGTATAACTAAAACAAAAGCCTTTTAAACTTGAACTTTAAACATGGTATGGCATAAATAAAATGAAATAATGCCATTTACTTATTCACATGGATATTCTACTAATCGAATAATCACATGCAAAAATCAATAACCACTTTCATAATGTTGGAATGCATAATGCCAGACTATCATAACCACATAGCCAAGGCCTCGTGCCAAGAATACAAATATGATTTTGTCAAGCCCTTGTGCCAAGACACTAGTTTGTCTCATGAGACCTACCGATGCATCGAGGAGCTATAGCGGGCTCCACCCATCACATATTAAGTCCAATGCATTCCCATATGAAAAGGTTTAAACATAACATAAACATTCGTATTAAAACTAGGATACGAAATGTCAATACTTTCACCATAAACTATGAATGGTATAAAAATAGCACATCCACAGTCAAACATATCAAAAAACCTTCAATACAATATAGAAGTTTTGTATCATAATAAATCAACTTCAAATAATCTTAAAAATCCATCAAAGGATGTTGACATAGATGAAATCAAAATTCTTTTTAAAGAAATATCTCCTTTTATTTTGAAATAATTTAAGATCCATATAAAATAAAACATTTTCTTTGAAAATATTCTTATAAGCTTGTAAGGGAAGCTTTGAAGATTTTATAACGGCGGAAAATAGCCGCACTCGCCGTATAAGTAAAAAAACATTCTTACCTTAATTCTGTCGAAAAGGTTAAAAAGGACCTTGTTTTGAAAACGACCGAAAGATTCCTTTATAAACCACTTATAAAAGTCAAAAAGGGTATAAATGACTTTAACTCATATTCTAGTAAATAGTAAAAATGTTTTGAAATACATTTTTAATAAACATGGATGTGGATGATAAAGAGATCCCAGTATATTATTACATATAAACAACCTCGGATAATGAAGAGATTGTGAAATAACCCTTACCTTGTACTTTTCCATGGTTGGGGTAGGTTAACCTCCTGTATAATGGTGAAATAGTTGTTATTAAATTATACAATAATCATATATAATAATATGATATCATATATGATCTTTTAACATTGATTTGTTAATAATATCTTAGAATTATCGTCGTTTCGGGAGTTAACTTACTCATTTTCTTTTATATGTTTTGTTACATAAGCCATGGTTGTTGTATCTTATTCATATCCAGAAGGATATCTAGTCCTTAAACATCATTTTTAAATCATCAAATGATAATTATACTTTAATGGATACGATGGAGAATGAATCTCATCGCGTTCGTGGAGACGGTAGTCCGTACGTATGCACGAGCGACAATATCATACTTTTGATATTAAAATAATATATAAATGGATGGTATATCATATATACGGAATCATTAACATGTTATATTTATTATTTACATGAATTACACATCATTATTATACCCATCCAAATAATATTATATTGAATAACAATTACACCACGACGTGGAGACGGTAGTCCGTACGTACGCATGTATGGTGACATGTTATTCAAAGGGTGGATAGAATATTGAATATGGTTGTACCATATTTATTATAACATCACAGTATATGTGAGATACTGGAGTTATTATTTTAGAATGGTAAGAAAAAAGGAAGAAGAAGTGGAAGAAGAAATGAACTTAGAAAAGGGTGGTGAAATCATTACCTCTTCTTCGGGTTCTTCCTTTTGATTTGATCAAAAGGGATCTTAGGTTGGCTTTCTGATCAACATAAGGCCTCTAGGTTGTAGTGAGGGATGTTGGGAGAGTATTTGGGCAGAGTTTGGCCGAACCAAAAGGCTTTTAAGGTGTGAAGAAATGAGAAGGAGGAGTGCCCTTTTATAAGAGGGGTGAGGGGCACCTTTGGAAAAGCTAGAAATATTAATTTATAATAAATTCATATTCGGTTTCTAATGGCTCCAAAGCTTATTATTCAAAGGTTAAGGTGGGGATAGGTCGAAAACCACTCAACCAATAGAATTTAGATAGGTTTGGGTACTTATATTAACCTTATCTTTAAGTATTAACTCTAAGTTAATTAGTTTCACTTTTACAATGTCTTTTTGTATTTTTATATAATATGGTTAATAAACTTACTATATACATCCAAACGACCCCCAAGTGGTCCATTAATGATTAACCTATCATGATATAAGTCTCTTGGCCGAACCTTAGATTTTTAGGAATTTAATATCAATTAATAATATAATATTTGTTTTAAGAACTCTTTTATGTCAATTTTGACACTATTCAATAGTTGATTTTTCTGAAACTCATAACAGATTGATTACTTCGAAAAAAGTCAATTAAATCAATAGTAATATATCATATTATCCTAGAAAATTAGTTTAATTCATTAAAAGTTTCATATTATATTTATTTGGGTATTTATAATATCAATTATTTTAATTGTTCACTATGATAGTAATTACTGCATCATCATTGTGTCATAAATAAAATACATTATTTAATGTCTAAAAATTATAAATAAAATATAATTATGTAGTAAATCGTTTTAGCTTTCTAATGAATATTTATAATCTAAATTCCAACATATATAACCCTATGTAAAAAGTTTGTTTCTAAAAGATATATGCTTGTGTAATTTTTGTATTCATTTTAACTTAATTAAAATAAAGTGTCATTATCACTTACAAGTGGATCCATGGGGTCCCAAAATAGACCCAAAGATTCCCATGGTCGACCATGTATCAACCAATAGGGTTAAGACACGTTTTAGGGTAATTTAGTATTATTATAATATTATTTTTTAACCCTTATTTACCGGATTTACCCTTAACCATGGTAAATAAAATATTTACCGCAGTAATTATTCAAAATGTCTAAAAATAAAAGTTACCTATTTACACAATTTGAACATCCTGATTCCAAATATGGAATCCATTTTCCTAAATTCTAAACACAGAAGTGGCAGAAATTAATTTAAAATTAATTCCCGCAGTCAAAACAAAAAGCGTGTTTTTAAGAGATAATAACTATCAAAAGATTGACACTCGTTTATGTTCGGTTTAATTGTAAAATTATGTCCAATGACCAAAATTATATTAAATGGTAAAAATATATTCTAAATATAATTTAAAACCACTCAAATCCATAATTTATCACTATTAATTATTTTGATTAAAAAAGTTGTTTTTAATTAAAACTTAGTAATTTTCACTATTCATCAAAATATGAAAGTTATCTGAAATGTACCAAAATTTCACCTTAGGCTAAATTCGATATTCCGAATCCAAAAATGAAGTCCATTTTCAAATATAAAATATATATAATTTCAAAAAGTAGGTATTACTATTCATAACGGCTAGTTTGATTAGTTATGGTGTGTTAGAACTTGGTGTTGCGTACAACACACGCTATCACATTATTCAAAGAGAAGCGTACCGTAGAAGCTTGGGGTATTACATTCTCCCCTCCTTCAAATAATTGCGTCCTCGCAATTTCTAGGGTATTACTGCATAAAAAGACTCGGGTGGTTCTTCATCATAAGTTCCTCGGGTTCCCACGTTGCCTCTTCCATCTTATGGTTTCTCCACAAAACTTTTACCAGACGCGTCGTCCGGTTTCTCAGCACTTGTTCTCTCATATCAAGAATCATGACGGGCTCTTCGCAATAAGACAGATCGGGTTCCAGTTCTAATTCCTCACAGGTGAGTACATGCGTCGGATCAGGCATGTATTTCCTCAATAGAGATACGTGGAACACATCGTGAACTTTGGAGAGACTTGGCGGCATTGCCAATCGGTAAGCTTCAACCCCAATTCGTTCTAGAATTTCGAAAGGTCCGATGTACCTGGGACTCAATTTACCTTTCTTACCAAAACGTATGACTCCCTTCCATGGAGATACCTTCAGAAAAACATGATCACCAACTTGAAATTCCAAATCCTTCCTTCAATTATCGGCATAGCTCTTCTGCCTACTTTGAGCTGCTTTGATGTGATTTTGGATTACTTTCACCTTTTCCACCATTTTCCTCCACCAGTTCTGGGCCTACAAGTTTTCTTTCACCAACGTCATCTCAACAGGTTGGTGTACGACATCTCATTCCGTATAACGCTTCATATGGTGCCATCTGAATACTCGAATGGAAGCTATTGTTATAGGAAAATTCTACCAAAGGTAAATATTGATCCCACATACCATGAAAGTCAAGTGAGCAAGATCTCAACATGTCTTCTAAGGTTTGAATAGTCCGTTTTGATTGTCCGTCTGTCTGAGGGTGGTAAGTAGTGCTCAAATGAAGTTCAGTATCCAGGGATTTCTGAAGACTTTTCCAGAATCTTGAAGTAAAACGGGGATCACGATCAGAAACAATCGATAGGGGTACTCCATGAAGTCTCACAACTTCATTAATATATAGTCTTGCTAGACGTTCCAGGGGTAGATCTTCTCTTATAGCAATAAAATGTGATGTCTTGGTAAGACGATCAACAATAACCCATATTGCATCATTCCTTCTAGGAGTCTTTGGTAGCCCCATGACAAAGTCCATCGTAACATTGTCCCATTTCCACTCCGGTATGGGAAGAGGTTGCATGACTCCTCCAGGCTGTTGCCTTCCAGCTTTCACTTGTTGACAAACCATACATCTTGACACAAAATCAGCAATCTCCCTCTTCATGTTATCCCACCAAAAATGTTCCTTCAAATCTCTATACATTTTGGTGCTCCCATGGTGTATAGAGAAATTGGAACTATGAGCATCATCCAGCAATTCCCTTTTTAGATCAGGTATATTGGGAACACAAAGTCTCTTCCCGAATTTCAAAATTCCATCTTCATACACAAAGTCTCTCAATCTCCCATCATTCACAGCTTTAATATTCTTTTGGTATTCTTCATCATCGGTCTGAGAACTCTTAATCCTTTCTAGTAAAGATGGTTTGGCAACCATTTGAAAAAGCATTGATGTTTCACCTTCCCTGGTTATTCCCATGTCCATCGTCACTAGATCCATGAAAATTGGATCCCTTTCAATTCTCATATTGTTCAAAACTTCATGGTCTTTTCTACTCAAAGCATCTGCCACCTTGTTTTCCTTCCCTGGGTGGTAGTGTATCTTACAATCATAATCCTTGAGTAATTCAAGCCATCTCCTTTTCCTCATGTTGAGTTCTTTTTGTGAGAAAATATACTTCAAACTCTTGTGATCAGTATAAATCTCACATTTTTCACCATAGAGGTAGTGCCTCCATATCTTCAAAGCAAAGATCACTGCTGCTAACTCGAGATCATGAGTAGGATAGTTTTGTTCATGAATTTTCAACTGTCGTGATGCATAGGCAATAACTCTATCATTCTGCATAAGGACACAACCAAGTCCTTTCTTCGATGCATCACTATAAATAATGAACCCATCATTCCCCGATGGTAGAGTCAATATAGGAGCATTGACTAATCTTCTCTTCAGTTCTTCGAAACATTCTTCACACTCTTTTTTCCAAACAAATTTAACCCCTTTACGTGTGAGCTTCGTTAATGGGTTAGCCAATCGGGAAAAATTCTGGACGAAACGTCGATAATAACCTGCCAAACCAATAAAACTACGTACCTCAGTTATACTCGTAGGTGCTGTCCATTCTTGGATTCCCTTGGTCTTAGAAGGATCAACAGAGATTACATCTTTAGAGACAATATGGCCAAGAAAAGAAATCTCCTGAAGCCATAATTCACACTTGCTAAACTTCCCATATAATTCATGCCTCCTCAGAGTCTTCAAGATAATGCGCAAGTGATTTTCATGATCTTCGTAGGTTTTGGAGTATACCAGAATATCATCAATAAATACCACCAAAATTTCATCGAGATAATCCTTGAAAACTCTATTCATCAGATCCATGAATACAGAGGGTGCATTAGTCAATCCAAACGGCATTACAGTAAACTCGTAATGCCCGTACCTGGTTCGAAATGCTGTTTTCGGAATGTCTTCCTTCTTCACACACAACTGATGGTATCCAGATCGAAGGTCAATCTTTGAAAAGTATTGAGCTCCATGCAGTTGGTCAAATAAATCATCAATACAAGGTAGGGGATACTTGTTCTTTATCGTTATAGCATTGATCTCCCTGTAGTCGATACATAACCTCATAGATCCATCTTTCTTTTTAACAAAAAGAACAGGGGCTCCCCATGGAGAAACACTAGGGCGAATAAATCCCTTATTACTCAATTCCTCTAGTTGTTTCTTTAGTTCGACTAACTCTACAGTGGACGTTCTATAAGGGGTCTTCGATATAGGCCTTGATCCAGGATTCAAATCAATAGAAAACTCAACTTCTCGTTCTGGAGGATGTCCAGGTAAATCTTCCGGAAATACATCTACAAATTTTTCACAATAGGTACATCCTCTATTTAAACATTCCTTTCCTCACCGACAGTTATTTCATTCTCTTCCTCCCCAATAATTGAATTAAGTTGAGCTACTGGGGGTGGATCTAAATAAGAAATAGGTGGTGACGATTCTGCTCTAAAAATAAGGTGCTCCTTATCATTATCATCAAGAATCGTAACCTCTTTCTTCTTACAATAAATCTTCGCATCATAGTCCGAAAGCCAGTCCATACCGAGGATTATATCAAACTCAATCATATGTATGACGATGAAATCAGCAGATAAAGAAAATTTATGTGCTCTAATGGGGACTGATTCACAAAACTTTGTTGCAACGATAGTTCCCTTAGGAGTTTTAACTGACAACTCCCTTATTAAATCAAATTGGAAATATCTAATTTTCTTAGAAAACTGGGAAGATATGAAACAATGCGATGATCCAGAATCAAATAATGCATTTGCTAAACTTGAGGAAACCATTAAATTACCTGCCACCACGTCTTTCGGAGCTTCTACCTCAGCAGTAGTGATAGCATAAGCCTGGCCTTTATCCCTTGGCCTTTTCTGAGGTAAGTTCTCCTGACGCTTAGGACATGCATTTGCATAATGCCCCATCTCCCTGCAATTGTAGCACTGAACGTTGGTAGCTTCCTTCTTCCCCTTTCAATCATGAGCTTGGTGGCCTTTTTCACCACACTTTTAACAGACTCACATTCCCTTCAAGCAAGTACCAGGATGTTTCTTCCCGCATTTACCACAAGATAGATATTCAACCTTTCCCTTCTTCCCCTTATTTCCATTCCCAGATTGATCAGCAGGTCTATTCTTCTCTTGCTTTGCTTTAAAGTCATAAGACATAGAGAATTCCTTTTCGGTCTTGATAGCACATGAGACAATGTATTCGTACGATGAAAAGGATTGTGAGACTAACGCTCGACGGAGAAATGGTTTTAACCCATCAAAGAAACGATCAATCTTACTTCTTGGGTTGCGAATATAATCTCCAGCATACCTCGCTATCCTTGTAAAGTTAGCCTCATACTTTGTGACATTCTCATACTCCTTCTGTCTCAGACTCAGAAATTGCCTTTCCATATCTGCTCGATGGTCGCGAGGGAAGTATTTTTTTAAAATAGATCTTTGAACTCCCTCCATTCCATATTTGATACGTCATCATCTTCCTTCATGTTCTGAATCAATGACCACCATTGATCATCATCTCAAGTGAGGCGGTAAACTGCCATGATAACTTTTTCCCTTTCACTGTTCCCCAAAGCCTGAAATATTTTCTCTAGGGAAAATATCCATTGCTCAGCTACTAAGGGATTTTTATTCCCATTGAACGTTGGTGGTTGTTGCCTCATGAATCGATCTAACATTGATCCTCCACGCTGCGGATCAGGGTGCTCCATACGGGTAAGGTTATTATTCATAACCTGAGTAAGTTGTCCCAGTATGGTGATTAGCTGATCAGCACCAGTTGCATCACCAGCCCCACTATAATTATCATGAGCAGGAGGGCAATCCCTACATGGAGTGCGTGCAATGATACCGTTTCCATTTCTTCCACTAGGCGCCATTTATAAACAATGGCATGAACTAGATCAGTTTATGAATCAAAATACATAATCCCATACTTATAAAACACTTAACATAAATTGAACTATTTATGGATATAATCCATAATCATAATAATGTTTTCTTTGAGGAAGTATATACTCATAATACCTTCAAAATTATTTGTAAAGAAAATGAGAGTTATCCTAAGCATATCCCCCGGGAGTGTCGTAACCAAGAGTGCAGCAAGGCCCGTTGTCGTGCATCAGTTCCCGTTCGAGTCTAGCTCAAAGCGGTGTTTTCGGGTTTTACCCCTAGGTACATCTGTTCCAGAGCCGCCTCTACCTGATCGTATCCAGATAGGGATGTATTGCTTGGAAAACTCACAAAATCTCTACAATACCAAAATTCTAGGAAGTTCTTCTATACTAATCCTCAAAGTTCATCTTAGGTCTACGTGCTCTAATCAGAGTTTATCTAAATCTAGCTTCCAAGGTTTGTACTAAACTTCCTCTGATACCAACTGTAACGCCCCGACCCTAGTTACCCAGAGTCGGTGCATTATTACATAACATTGGCATGATCACAAGAAAGATCAAATCTCGAAAGACCGATTGGTTTAGTAGCCTTGGAAACACTTGATATATTCATAAGTTTTACATTACATCATAAAATGAAAAACTACTACAACAACATAATGTTTCCACAGTCCACACTATAATCCCCTCATAATATCCCTGCAGGTCATTCATTACTTACATCTTCACTTCCTGGGAAAAATAAAACATAGAAAAGGGGTGAGCTCAAATGCCCAGTAAGGATAACAATATAGCGGAAACTTTCATAAATAAGAATAAACATTTAAGGTAATGTATAACTGAAACAAAAGCCTTTTAAACTTGAACTTTCAACATGGTATTGCATAAATAAAATGAAATAATTCCATTTACTTATTCACATGGATATTCTACTAATCGAATAATCACATGCAAAAATCAATAACCACTTTCATAATGTTGGAATGCATAATGCCAGACTATCATAACCACATAGCCAAGGCCTCGTGCCAAGACTACAAGTAAGATTTTGTCAAGGCCTTGTGCCAAGACACTAGTTTGTCTCATGAGACCTACCGATGCATCGAGGAGCTATAGCGGGCTCCACCCGTCACATATTAAGTCCAATGCATTCCCATATGAAAAGGTTTAAACATAACATAAACATTCGTATTAAAACTAGCATACAAAATGTCAATACTTTCACCATAAACTATGAATGGTATAAAAATAGCACATCCACAGTCAAACATATCAAAAAACCTTCAATACAATATAGAAGTTTTGTATCATAATAAATCAACTTCAAATAATCTTAAAAATCCATCAAAGGATGTTGACATAGATGAAATCAAAATTCTTTTTAAAGAAATATCTCCTTTTATTTTGAAATAATTTAAGATCCATATAAAATAAAACATTTGCTTTGAAAATATTCTTATAAGCTTGTAAGGGAAGCTTTGATGAATTTATAACGGCGGAAAATAGCCGCACTCGCCGTATAAGTAAAAAAAAAATTCTTACCTTAATTCTGTCGAAAAGGTTAAAAAGGACCTTGTTTTGAAAACGACCGAAAGATTCCTTTATAAACCACTTATAAAAGTCAAAAAGGGTATAAATGACTTTAACTCATATTCTAGTAAATAGTAAAAATGTTTTGAAATACATTTTTAAGAAACATGGATGTGGATGATAAAGAGATCCCAGTATATTATTACATATAAACAACCTCGGATAATGAAGAGATTGTGAAATAACCCATACCTTGTACTTTTCCTTGGTTGGGGTAGGTTAACCTCCTGTATAATGGTGAAATAGTTGTTATTAAATTATACAAGAATCATATATAATAATATGATATCATATATGATCTTTTAACATTGATTTGTTAATAATATCTTAGAATTATCGTCGTTTCGGGAGTTAACTTACTCATTTTCTTTTATATGTTTTGTTACATAAGCCATGGTTGTTGTATCTTATTCATATCCAGAATGATATCTAGTCCTTAAACATCATTTTTAAATCATCAAATGATAATTATACTTGAATGGATACGATGGAGAATGATTCTCATCGCGTTCGTGGAGACGGTAGTCCGTACGTACGCACGAGCGACAATATCATTCTTTTGATATTAAAATAATATATAAATGGATGGTATATCATATATACAGAATCATTAACATGTTATATTTATTATTTACATGATTTACACATCATTATTATACCCATCCAAATAATATTATATTGAATAACAATTACACCACGACGTGGAGACGGTAGTCCGTACGTACGCACGTATGGTAACATGTTATTCAAAGGGTGGATAGAATACTGAATATGGTTGTACCATATTTATAATAACATCACAGTATATGTGAGAGACTGGAGTTATTATTTTAGAATGGTAAGAACAAAGGAAGAAGAAGTGGAAGAAGAAATGAACTTAGAATAGGGTGGTGAAATCATTACCTCTTCTTCGGGTTCTTCCTTTTGATTTGATCAAAAGGGCTCCTTAGGTTGGCTTTCTGATCAAACTAAGGCCTCTAGGTTGTAGTGAGGGATGTTGGGAGAGTATTTGGGCAGAGTTTGGCCGAACCAAAAGGCTTTGAAGGTGTGAAGAAATGAGAAGGAGGAGTTCCTTTTTTATAAGAGGGGTGAGGGGCACCTTTGGAAAAGCTAGAAATATTAATTTATAATAAATTTATATTCGGTTTATAATGGCTCCAAAGCTTATTATTCAAAGGTTAAGGTAGGGATAGGTCGAAAACCACTCAACCAATAGAATTTAGACAGGTTTGGGAACTTATATTAACCTTATCTTTAAGTATTAACTCTAAGTTAATTAGTTTCACTTTTACAATGTCTCTTTGTATTTTTATATAATATGGTTAATAAACTTACTATATACATCCAAACGACCCCCAAGTGGTCCATAAATGATTAACTTATCATGATATAAGTCTCTTGAACGAACCTTAGATTTTTAGGAATTTAATATCAATTAATAATATAATATTTTTTTTAAGAACTCTTTTATGTCAATTTTGACACTATTCAATAGTTGATTTTTGTGAAACTCCTAACAGATTGATTACTTCGAACAAAGTCAATTAAATCAATCCTAATATATCATATTATCCTAGAAAATTAGTTTAATTCATTAAAAGTTTCATATTATATTTATTTGGGTATTTATAATATCAATTATTTTAATTTTTCACTATTATAGTAATTACTGCATCATCATGGTGTCATAAATAAAATACATTATTTAATGTCTAAAAATTATAAATAAAATATCATTATGTAGGAAAGCTTTTTATCTTTCTAATGAATATTTATAATCTAAAATCCAACATATATATCCCTATGTAACAATTTTTTTTATAAAAGATATATGCTTGTGTCATTTTTGTATTCATTTTAACTTAATTAAAATAAAGTGTCATTATCACTTACAAGTGGATCCATGGGGTCCCAAAATAGACCCAAAGATTCCCATGGTCGACCATGTATCAACCAATAGGGTTAAGACGCGTTTTAGGGTAATTTAGTATTATTATAATATTATTTTCTTAACCCTTATTTACCGGATTTACCCTTAACCATGGTAAATAAAATATTTACCGCAGTAATTATTCAAAATGTCTAAAAATAAAAGTTACCTATTTACACAATTTGAACATCCTGATTCCAAATATGGAATCCATTTTCCTAAATTCTAAACACAGAAGTGGCAGAAATTAATTTAAAATTAATTCCCGCTGTCAAAACAAAAAGCGTGTTTTTAAGAGATAATAACTATCAAAAGATTGACACTCGTTTATGTTCGGTTTAATTGTAAAATTATGTCCAATGACCAACATTATATTAAATGGTAAAAATATATTCTAAATATACTTTAAAACCACTCAAATTCATAATTTATCACTATTAATTATTTTGATTAAAAAAGTTGTTTTTAATTAAAACTTAGTAATTTTCACTATTCATCAAAATATGAAAGTTATCCGAAATGTACCAAAATTTCACCTTAGGCTAAATTCGATATTCGGAATCCAAAAATGAAGTCCATTTTCAAATATAAAATATATATAATTTCAAAAAGTAGGTATTACTATTCATAACGGCTAGTTTGATTAGTTATGGTGTGTTAGAACTTGGTGTTGCGTACAACACACGCTATCACATTATTTAAAGAGAAGCGTACCGTAGAAGATTGGGGTGTTACACCGACCTGAATAGTTGGCTGCTTCAGCATCTCCACTGGGTAAGAAGCTTCCCAACTAATGGCATACTCCCTCACTAATCCGAAAGTGGTGGTGGATGGAGGCAATGCAATTCGCATCTTGCCATCTTCCCTTGTGAACATGAGCCACAACTGTCTCATCACACACGGGTGCTACTCGTGACGCACATCCCAGTAGACCTGCGGGGTCAGCCACTGGAGGCACCAGAAATGCCTCGCAAACCGAAGCGGGTGTACGGTTCACAAAGTGGCTCATGATCCACTTGTGCCACCAAAACTCCACCTCGAAAGGCCATGAGGTAAGCCCGATGTTCTTTCGTTCCCCGCCCGTCATCGGTAAGTATCCCCGTAGGCAATGGGAAGGGGTGGAAATTAAACTCATCTTCCCTCCACAACCGATTCAGCACCATCGACATGGTTAGTTTGAACGGGAAGCTCCCAACCACATTCAGGATGGAGGGGAGGAAATTTGATCCCGGCAGCGAAATAGGGGTTGGATACTCATAGATCCCCCTGATGTGCGCTGCGATCCACCCATACAGGAGGTGGATGGGCCCGCTTATCCTTGGATTCTTTTTCCCTCACTAATGTGCCGCAACATTTTGTACAGTTTGGCAAGCATTGGAATCCCCAGATTGACCCGCTGCCCCATGGCCAACATGGACGCCATAATAAATGAGCTGGGCCGCACCCACATGCTTGTATCCCTCACCGGTAGGATCCAACCGCAGATGAGAGCCACGAAGAACGCCTCCAGCCTGACTATCGGCTATTGTTCGGTGATGACACTAAAACCACAATTCTTCCATTGGATGTCCTTCAAGACCCACCAATACAAGTTCCCCTTACCCCATTGAGCCGCCCTCGGACATGTTCGAGGCCTCGTAGGGAACTCTAGATTCTCTGGGAAATTCAGGAAGCACTTGAACCATCTCTTAAAGTGGACATCCCTCACTGCCTCCTTGTCCTCTCAAGGGATGAGTGCCATCAGCACTGACGCCAGTCGCGACATTTGCTCTGTATCCTCCCACGCGCTCATGACGGGGAGGAACTCATCATATATGGCCCCCAAGATCGGAACCCCAGAAATCTGGTGGACATCCCACAGGCTGATGCCCACCTCCCCATGATGCAGGTGAAAGGTATTAGTCCTAGACGACCATCTTCTCAGCAATTCTAGCATCAGTTGTTTCGGTTGGTAAATGTGGAATTGGGAGGCCCATTCCACCTCATATTACCCCACTCTCCTCAGCTCGTCCCCCAACTCCTCGCATGAGGCGCCTACCCAGTAGGCCCAGGCCCAATCATCAGTAAAGTTGCCGCCCTGGCGCAGGTCCCACTCATCGGACCATCCCTTCTTCGAATCCTAAAAAGCCGCCTTCAGCATGGTACGATAGAGAGGAGTGGACATCTCCGGTTGCAGTGGCTTCCCGTCAATATCATTCACATGGTTATAGAGACAGTCATCGGTGACGGGTGTGAAGTCCTCCTGTGCATGACCATCGGCCGCCCAGAACCATTGGTGCTAACAGGGTGTGCCCTTAAACCAACAAGCTGGTTCGTCCCAACTCGCCTCAGGGATGAAGACGTCATTCCTCAACCCAAAGTCGTACAATGGTAGCTTCTTACACTGCGAATAATTGTTCTGACCCTCCAATAGCAGATCTGTCAAAGAAGCATGGTCCGAGTGGATTCATACCATCTCCCCAAGGCCTAGATAGTTGGCCATCTCATCCCGACGGGCGGGATATGCAAGAACCCCCAATACAGCTTCTCGATGGGCCTTTTCAGTTTCGGCACTCAGAAAGGATTTTTTTTCAGAACGGATCGTGAAGCTGGATCGTGAAGCCGGCTCATGAAGGTCGGTCGTGAGACCAAGATGCGAAGTCTGGCCTAGGCCGATAAGAAGATGTTCGCTTGGAGAGGTCGCAGAGTCGGAGACCTGCAGTTCTTCATGAAGTTCGATTCACGGAGAGCAGGCGCGGAGTACGCGGAGCTTCGCGAAATCAAGAGCACAAAATGACATGAAAATCGTGTGAAGAAAAAAGAGGTCGACCCCCTCTTTATAGGTGGTGACCCCGGAGCATCGCGGCGCACCCCGCCCGCACGGAGCATCGCGGCGCATCCAGACTCGTGGCCCCGATCAGCACTGCGGGCCCTCTTCGCGAAGTCGCATCACAAGCCGCTGACAATTTTGGAGATTTTCCCTCATACTTAGACCCTTAAGCTTTCCGCGGCTCCAAGTCAGAGGGGGGGGGGGAATTTGTTGGCACCAAAATATTACACGAACGAATGGGATGAAAAAGATGGACCAGATGCTGCCTCGTGAAGCACCGACACGAAGCACCCCGAGCATCGCGGTCCCGCGAAGCTCCGGAGGCGGTACCTCTCCGCGAATTACTTTGACATTTGCGAGCCCTCCACGCAGCTCCGGAGGTGGTAAATCTCCGAGAACGAGTTTGATGTTCGCGAGCCCGCTGCGAAGCTCAGGAGGTGGTAACTCTCCGCGAATGAGTTTGACGTTTGTGAGCCCACCGCGAAGCTCGGGAGGCGGTAACTCTCCACAAACGAGTTTGACATTCGCGAGCCCACCGCGAAGCTCGGGAGGTGGTAACTCTCCGCGAATGATTTTGACGTTCGCGAGCCCACCGTGAAGCTTGGGAGGCGGTAACTCTCCACGAATGACTTTGACTTTTACGAGCCTGCCACGATGCTCGGGAAGCGGTAACTCTTCATGAACGAGTTTGATGTTCGCGAGCGTGCCGCGAAGCACCTGAGGCGGCGTGGAAGTTCGGCTTTGCGTCGCCCCGTTCCAATAAATACTGGGCTCCCCCAGAGTCCCAGGGACAGACAATCCGACCTCTCTGCTTCTCCTCTCCCGAATCACGAAGCACTCTTTTCCCCTGAGAATCATGAGCTCCACGAGGTACTCCTACTTCCCGTGATGCCTTTGCTTTGTCTCGTTTTGGGCCCCTCTTCGGAGAGGGATTCCCTTCGCGATGCTCAAGGGCATTCGTGATGGAGGGGGATTCCCAAGGGAACCCTGGCAGCCGCGACGCATTTATTCTTCGCGAAACACCCAACCTATACTAGTGATCCCTATGCTAAGGCAGGATCGCTACACATCGCGAAGCACACTGCTTCGCAGCACCCTGCTTCGCGAGGCACCTCCTCTTTGCGAGGCAGTGCTCCGTGAATAATGTTCTACTTCATGAAGCACCCTCCACTCACACATATTCCCCATGCTAAGGCCAAGGCACTCCGCTTCGCGAAGCACAGTCCTTGGCTTGGAAATTCCACTCCCCGTGCGACCCTCCAGGTTTTCACGATGTGATTTCAAAGTCCCATGGACCATACTACTCATAGCGTTGCTTTTCCTACTGATTCTTTGCATAGTCACCCTAACGGCTATTGCTTCTTCACAAAGCCATGCTAACGTGGACCCCTAGATGATTCGCTCTATAACCCCCTTGAACACGACCTTACTGGTACCTTCCCTCCCCCAAGGAGTAGAGGGTACCAGTTATGTAAGTCCTAGGGGTGTGGAGTGAACCCACCTCGTCTGAGCTGCATGAAGTTAAACCGCCAAGCACCACGTCCTTAACACATGACGTTAAACTGTGACCCGACCTCGTGCCTCCCCTAAAGGGTCCCCCCAACTCAAACATTTTTACACCACTCATCTCCACAGGAGTGGAATCACCCCTCCACAAGGGATGATATCCTCTTTATTTGAGCGGCGTATGTTCTTAGGAGAAGGGCGACCCAAGTTCCCCATCGGATGGCTACACCCCTGCATCTCTATACTTACCCACTTCAAAGGTCAATGTAGGGCGTGATAGGGAACGAGGAACCTCCAATCACCAGTCCCAAATCCCACTTTCAATGCGCTTTGCTACACTTAAGTCCTCTATCCTAGAGTAAGTCCCAACACCATGGGACACCTAATGCGTAATCCCCTCTTTGCTTCTCACGGACACATCCTTCACGACGTGATCATCAGGTCCCTGCAACCTCTTGTTTCTCACACCGAGCATGTCTCATGTGGGCTTAGAGTGAGCACCGACCCTGACCCCCACTTCGAGTGAACTACGAGGTCTTTGACCCATGTTAGGGCATGGTATGTAGGAAGCCTCCATGAGGTTCAATCCCACCACTCGGTCGTTTATTCACGTCGAGTTCCACCCTCGTCCAACATGACATTAAACTGCATGTCCTCATCCAGCATGATGTTAAACTATATTCCCTTGTCCCGTATGACATTAAACTGAACACCCTTGTGAACAATGAGGTCTTTGACCCATGTCAAGGAATGGTACATAGGAAGCCTCCACGAGGTTCAAGCCCACCCTTCATCTAATTCACGTCGAGTTCCATTTGCGTCCAACATGACACTAAACTGCACTTCAGTCTGATGATAAGCCGTTGTGACCAATCCAACTACGAGGCCTTTGATCCATGTCAAGGCATGGTACGTAGGATGCCTCCCTGAGGTTTAATCCCAACAATCATTGGCCAATACCATCTCTTTGTCAGTGTTCCAAGACCCCATTTTCAATCCGAACTACAAGGACTTTGATACATGCCAAGGAATGGTACGTAGGAAGCCTCCCTGAGGTTCAATCCCATCCCCCTTTGGACCAAGGTCCCTACTTCTTCACATCGGTTCGTCGACACCCACCACAAGTGGACCCCCGGGTCCACCTTCACATCGGTTCGCTGACACCCACCGCCATCCCGAACTACGGGGTCTTTGATCCATGTCAAGGCATGGTCCGTAGGAAGCCTCCACGAGGTTCAAGCCCACCGCCCGTCGTACTTTCACGTCAGGGTTGACTCTCATCCATCATGATGTTAATTTGTATTCCAGTCCGACGACAAGACGTTGTGACCAATCCGAACTACGAGGACTTTGATCCAGGTCAAGGAATGGTACGTAGGAAGCCTTCACGAGGTTCAAGCCCACCACTAGTGGACCCCTGGGTCTACTTTCACGTCAGTTCACCAACGAAACCCTCCTAACTACGGGGACATTGATCCCTGTCAAGGCATGGTACGTAGGAAGCCTTCCAGACGTTTAAGCCCACAACCCATCGGACCAAGGTCCACCGTCACGTCGGTTCGTTGACGATTCCCATCGGACCAAGGTCCACCTTCATGTCGGCTCGCTGACGAAACCCATTGGGCCAACGTCCACCTTTATGTCGGTTCACTGATGATACCTCTCGGATCAAGGTCCACTTTCACGTCAGTTCGCTGACGACATTCATCGGGCCAAGGTCCACCTTCGCGTCGGTTCACCGGCACCATCCCGAACAATGCGGACTTTTATTCCCTTCCACGAGGATAAGTAGGATTCCTCTTCAAGGCTCAAGGCCGACTTCACTGTCACCCCTGCAATGGTCCCATTTCATTTCCCCCTCCACTTCATTCGTCCATCCATCATCCACCCTGATTCTCGCATAGACCTTCATATCCCGGTGAGACCAAGTCGGTTCGAGACCATGTCAGTATGCTCCTCTTCACAGCCGCCCATGGTCTGGTCCCGGTATCAGCACCCCTTCAAGGGAAATCCCTCAATCTGATCTATTCTAGATAATGCTCTGATCGGGCTGATCTGTCCCCGCTGGACGTTAAACTCACGGCATGCCATGTGTTTAACACAGGAAGCTGAGGAAAACCTCAGATATGTGTCTATGGCATATAATTCCTTGCGCTCGATGTGGGATCCCTCGGGATTCCACGCCCTCGAGAAGCCCTGTGACCAGGGATAATAAACAGACATACCAGGTCCCCATCATCCTGACACGATACTGATGCCTCAATGTGACTACTCCCCCGACTGAAGGTTGCTGCCCTGACCAGACCCTTTGTAATGTCCTGACAAAAGCAGTGTAATTAACCGGCATCCATGGAAATATGGCACCGGGAAGAGTTTCACGAACAACATATTAAATCTATGAGGGAGACCCGGACTAGGTGAAAAATTCTGAGGAGGAATCCGCAGAAGGAAGAACTGACATCCCATCATCCCATTTCGATCAAGGAGTAGACGCCCCTAAATAAGGAGAGAATGTCGCCCGCCTTTGGAATGCGGGAATGCGGGGCAACAGATGCGCGTCCTCCACAGACGGATGCACATGCCCCGACAAAGGCGTCAGAAATAGTACGTATGAGGTGACAACGACTTCTCCGCCGCCATGACCATTATTTGAGTTTCGGCTTCCTCTATAAGCCATACATTTTTTTAAAAGAAAAATAAATACAGTGTTTTACATTTCTTTGGAGTTTTCTAATTGTAAATAGTATCATTAAAGTCATTTAAGGGTTCTTTTGCAAACCTTGAAAGAAAAGAAATTGTATGGGAAATTCAGAAAGTGTGAGTTTTGGTTGCAACAAATTTCATTCCATGGTCACATTTTTTCTAAACATGGGATAATTGTTGATCCTGCAAAAACAAAGGATGTTGAAGAATGGCCAAGACCCAAAAATGTAACTGAGATTCATAGTTTCCATGGTTTGGTAGGCTATTACCGAAGGTTTGTTAGAAATGTTTCTCGGTTATCTAGTCCAATGACTAAGCTAACTCGGAATGGTGTTAAGTTTATCTGGAAAAAATAATGTGATGATTGTCTTCATGAATTAAAAAGAAGATTTGTGAATGATCTAGTTTTGGCACTACCTTCTAGTAATGGTGAGTTTGTTATATACAGTGATGCTTCATTGAAAGGACTTGGTTGTGTCCTAATGTAGAATGATCAGGTAATTGCTTATGCTTCACGACAGTTGAAAACTCATGAGGTAAATTACCCTACACATGATTTGGAATTAGCTACTATTGTTTTCTCTTTAAAAATTTGGAGGTATCATTTTTATGGAGTAAAGTGTGAAATATATACCGATCACAAAAGTTTAAAGTATATATTCACTCGGAAATAATTGAACATGAGACAAAGGATATGGCTAGAATTAATCAAGGATTATGATTGTACAATTCATTACCATCCGGGAAAAGAAAATAAAGTGGATGATGCTTTGAGTATAAAATTAATGCTTCATTAACAATGCTGTGTTTGGAACGTGATCCCATGGTTAAGGATTTTATGAACTTTGGCATAGAAGTTGTTGGTGCTGGATTTCCTTCTGTTTTGTTTTAGGTATCAGTGAACTCTTCTCTATCAGACAGAATCAAGCAAGAACAGAAGTAAGATAGTGAGTTGTAGAAAAAGGTAGAGCTGGTTCAGAAGGGTTAGTTGCCTGAATTCAATATTGATAATGATTGTGTTTTGAGATTTGGTAAGAAATTGTGTGTGCCTTGTGATTCAAAATTGAAGAATGAGTTGTTATGTGAGGCTCATAGTTCCCTGTTTTCATTTCATCCTGGAAGTACTAAGATGTATAGAGATTTGCGGGGGTATTACTGGTGGGATGGAATGAAAAGAGATATTGTTGATTTTACTGTGAAGTGTTTGAATGGTCTGCAGGTTAAAGCAGAGCGTCAGTTACCGAAATGGATGCTTCAGCCATTACCAGTGCCAGAGTGGAAATGGGAAAATATATCCATGGAATTTTTTTTGGGATTACCAAGGACATCTCGAGGTAATAATGCAATCTGGGTTATTGTTGATCGATTGACTAAATCTGCTCATTTCCTTCCTATTCGAGATACATTCTCTCTAGATCAACTTTCTCAATTGTATCTTTAATAGATAGTCAAGTTTCACGGAGTTCCCCTCTCCATTGTATCTGATCGTGATCCCAGGTTTACTTCTAACTTCTAGAAAGGCCTTCAGACGTCATTGGGTACTGAATTAAATTTTAGTACATATTTTCATCCGCAATCAGATGGGTAGTCAGAACGAACAACTCAGACCATGGAGGATATGCTATGAGCCTGCTCTATGGATAATCAGGGAAGTTGGGACCAACATCTTTCTTTGGTTGAGTTTTCATATAATAACTGTCTTCATTCTAGTATACAAATGGCACTGTTTGAGGCATTATATGGGAAGCAGTGTCGAACTCTAGCTTTTTGGGATGAAGTGGGTGAAAGGAAGCTGATGGGACCAGAATTGGTAGAAGAGATGGCAGAAAAAGATCAGTTGATTTAGAAACACATGAGAACAGCTCAGAGCAGACAAAAAATTTATGCGGATAACCGAAGGAAGGATCTATCTTTTGAGGTAGGTGATCATGTTTTTCTCAAAGTTTCACCGTGGAAAAGTGTGATGCGATTTGGTAAGAAAGGAAAGCTGAGTCCAAGGTTCATTGGACCATATGAAATTTTGGAGAGAGTTGGATCAGTTTCATACCGAGTGGCTTTACCTCTGAGTTTATCTCAGGTACACAATGTTTTTCATGTTTCGATGTTGAGAAAGTATATGCTAGATCCATCTCATGTTTTGAGCCCAGAGGTAGTTTAGCTGGAAGAGAACCTATCTTATGAGGAAAAACTGGTCAAGATTCTTGACCATAGGGAGAAAGTGTTACGGAATAAGGTGATTCATCAGGTAAAGGTTTTGTTTAAAAACCACATGATTTAAGAGGCAGCATGGGAATCTGAAAATGCAATGAGGGCTAAATACCCCCACTTATTCGATAAGTAAATAAATTGTGGGGACGCAATTTTCTAAAGGGGGGAAGGATGTAACATCCCAAGTAAGTAATGAATAATAGATATTCTTATCTATGTCTACTTATGAATTAGATATTGTTTTAGAGGCTTAAAACGCGAATAAATCCAATCTTAAGCATGGAATACACTAATATTCTTAAAAGATAGTTTTACCGCCTTTTGATGGAAAACCATTTTTAAATCAATCTTTTGACAATTTTATAATCTCTATTTGTCAAAATAAACTTATTATTTATGATTGGGACATTGAAATTTACAATGGATAATTTGTTTGGTATTTTTCTGAAAATGTTCGTTTTGCAATGACTCGTGAAAAATACTGCATTTTACATCAAAACTGCTTTTTCATCAAATTGAATTATATGGTTACATTAGATTATTAATTGGTTTTAATGTTTAAATAGAATATATTTTTACCATGTAATAAAATGGTGGTCATTGGGATTAATTTCACTTTGGAATTGGGCATATACAAGTTCCATACTTTTCATAGATATTGTTTCAAAAAACCCGCTATTTTTTTGACAACGTGAATTATTTTTAAATTAATTATATCAATTTATATGTTTGGAATTTGGTAAAATGGATTCCATATTTGGAATCAGAAGGTTCAAATTATTTAATTAAGACTCTTTTGATTTTGGACATTATGAATTGTAACGACGGTAATTATCTTCAATTATCTTGATTAATGAGTAATCGGGTAGTTAAGGAAAATAAAATAATATCATAATAATAAAAATTGACACCAAAATGTGTCCTGATGATACTAGTTTTCTCATAGACGACCATGAGATTCCTTGTTCCAAACTTGGGGACCCCATGGAATCGCTTTTGTGTGAAAGTGACTTTTTAACTTTTTATTTTTAAAGAAAGTAAAATATAACAAAGAATGTATCACCTGAGTAACACATTTGTAATTTTGTCTAAATAAATGATATTTTAGACTAAAAATATTCATTAGAAAGCTAAAAAGATTTAATACATCATTATATTTTTTTTATAATTTTTAGACATTATATAATTAAATTATTTATGACATCATGATGATGCAGCGATTACCTCATTAATAAAGGATTTAAACAAAATGAAATGATAATGTTAAAAATATAACATGAACTTGTCAAAGACCTATTGTATGAGCATATTTCGAACCCTTATCGCCTTATCCTCGAAATAAATCAATTTTGGTCCTTTAATGTCCGAAACTCATTTGAAAATAAAGTAACCTTTTATACCTTTCCAAGAGTGCCCCTCCTCTCCTCTTATAAAAGGCCCCCACCTCTACCTACTTACCCACACCTCTCAAGCCTTTGGCTCGGGAAACCACTAATAATTGTATCATTACACATACCTCTCTTACTCTTTGAATCCTCAATTCGGGCAGATGTCTTACCAAGGAAGCCTTTGAGCTCAAATCAAAAAGAGTTACCCGTTTTAAAGGTATTGTCTTCTCTTGTGTTCTTATGATTTATTTTTCTTCTCCAACCCCCTGAAATCTTTTTATTCATTTATTTTGTAACAAATAAATTATCTTGAAAATACTAGTATGTTTTTATAAGAATAATTTTAGATACACTTACACAAACCTACATCTAATGGTTAAAGAACATACTGTTTCTGTGGATGGCGAATTTCTGCCTCACGAAACAATGATTGTTCAATTTTATTATAAAACCTTCAAAGGTGGCCATTAAGATGTCACTATATTTATATATGATATATAATATGATTATTTTTTACTTAATCTTCTGTATTTTTCATTTATGGCATACCTTTATTGTTTCCATTATGGGTAAACATGATATCTTCATTTTAGGAAGTGCGGACTACCGCCCCCTCAAAGTGATTTGATTCGTTAATACCATATGAGGTATGTATAAAGGATATATTTAATGATATTATATATGATACCATAATGGAATTATATTACTATTATGTATTATTATGTTTTAATTCCCTTAAAGTATGATATAGAAATGAAAGTAGCGTTCATGCGTACGTACAGCTTACCGTCTCCATGAGCGGTGCATTTCCTTTCTTATCCCCAAATGTAATGTAGTATTATAAGTACATATATATATTAGATATATATATGTGATGTATGTTACATCTAAATTATGAATTTAATTATGGAATTAAAATATACATATCTCTCATTTAGTTTTAATTCCATTAATATGACATAGAAATTAAAGTAGCGTTCATCTATACGTACGGCTTACCGTCTCCATGAACGGTGCATTTCATTTCTTACCCCAAAATGATTATGTAATATTATAAATGAATGTATATAATGGATATATATGAAATATATGTCATATAAATCATGAATATAATTTTTGAGATAATGGATATTTTACTACGTAAAAAACTTGTAAATATAAGAAGTTCATTTTTGACTCATGTACCAATGATCGTTAAAACGACCGTTATAAACGTAAATAATAACATAGTGTTCATGAAATGCTAATAAATGTTATAAAAGGAATAATGAACTTGAAAAAGGTTCTTAAGAAAGTATAAATTAACTCATGTTTATTATTCAGGAGGTTAAAGAATGATCGAGTCAAGTCGGGCCTGAGATAAGGGATCTTCTTAACCCAATTTCTGTTCTTTGAGTTAATATCCTACATTCAAATTATGTCATGATATTATTATGTACTATCTTATATTTGTACATTCTTTATGTGTACTTATAGTGAATACACATAATATATTTATTTTATTTAAAAAAATGATCTTTGTATGGGACTTCGTCTCAATCTCCTTTCATTGAGGCATATTTTGTTTTATACACAACCTTCTTTTATATGGTGTATAAACCCCTTTGACTTTTACGTTTATCCAAAAGGAATATTTTTTTATACAAAGCGTTTTTCTAAATGACAAAAGGGAATGTTTTTGTCGTACGTATGTGGCGAAAATTACTTTTCCGCCGCCGTGACCATTATTTGAGTTTCAGCTTCCTATACAAGCCATACATTTTTTTTAAAAGAAAAATAAATACCCTATTTTACTTTTTCTTTTATTTTAGTATTGAAAATGGTTTTCATAATGTTTTTATATCAATTTTTTTATTGATATCTTCTGATTGAAAAGTGGAAATTTTATGTTTCCTTTATGCATGTTTTATGTGATACGATTATGTTATGGTTCTTGGGAATTATTATGAAGACGGGTGGTTCCGTGAAAAATTAAGGGTAGGTGAGCCCGATATAGCTCTCCAATGCCTTGGGTAATGCGAAGGAGTTAAAAGTTAAGGTTTCTCCGAAGAGATTTTAGGGAATATATTTTGATGGGTATTCCAAACGTATCTAATAGGGTTACTCTCAATGTAAGAATGTTATGAATGCCTCAAGTTAACTTTATGTCTTATTATTTCTATGATTTTTTCATGATTCGATGAGGTATGTTAAAGTGCCAATGTTTTATGGGTAATGAATGATTTCATTATTATGTATATATTAACTCATGATTCCTTTCTATATTTTTATAAACCTTACTGAGCTTTTTATGCTCATCCCATGTTTTTGAAATGATTTTCACATGTCAAGGGAAAGGTACATGATGTGATGATAGTATTAGGGAAGTGTTAAGAAAGAATCCATGTTTTATTTTAAATATGTTTCCATTGATGGAAAAAATCAATACTATCTTTTATGTAACCACTTTTTTTAAATGTGGAATGTAACGCATGTTTTATGATCTAATTCTGTAAAACTCTAAACCTGAAAAGATCCTCAATGTGTAATCATGTAATAACTCAAGATTAAGTAAGGTTTAAGGCTGGGGCCTTATACCACTGCCTATGCACCACATCATGTGTGCATATGCTTTCATGGCACTACTTTCACCAAACTACATGCACCCCACTACTTGCAATCCACTGCCTGCGTGAAACTGTTTGCGCACCAAGATACTTGTGCACCAACATTCTTACATGCCACATTACTTGCGCGCCACACTACACTCCCTCCATTTCCAATTGCGCGATTAGAGCTTGGATTTTCTCTAAGTGTTGAGCTTCATTATAAATATGTATGGGTATCCCTCCATTTAAAGGTATTTTGGGGACCTTGCACCTGAGGTGCACCACTCACCTTGTTTGCCACATCATGACTTGGGTGCCGCTCCATAACTTGTGTGCCCCTTCCTGACTTGAATGACCATTAATTACTTGTGCACCACTTATTAACTTGTGTGCCTCTTTTTTTCCTTTGTAATATTTTAGGGTGATGAATTTGAAATATGAATTGCATGACACTTCTTCCCTTGTGTGCTAATTATTTACTTGCACGCCACTTCATGAATTGGCGCCCCTTTCTTTCCTTTTTCATATTTTGATGGGATGATATGGAAATATGAATTTTGTGCCCCTTCTTCACTTGCATGGGAATTGTTCACATATGTACCCCTGTAGGACTTGTGCACCACACAAGCATGTTAATTACTCACTTTCACATCAATTTATTTAATTTTTTATATTTTGATGTCTGATTTTGATATATGACTTGCACACCACTTATTGACTTGTGCACCCCTTGAGGACTTGCACACCACATAAATGAATTGCGCCCCAATTTTGTAATTACACACCTCTTCTTTACTTTGTCATATTTTGATTTTCATTTTGAAGTATGAATTGAATTCCACGTTATGAGATACATTCCACTTGAGGACTTGAGCACCACTTAATGACTTCTGTTCCAATTCGTCACTTGTGCACCACTTTTTTTTCCTTTTTCATATTTTGATGTTTGATTTAGAAACATGTCTGGTGAACAAAATTCGAATTGCCTGATTTTTCAACAAACACAATCACCTCAAAAATGCTTCAATTATACCTTGAGGTATATTTTCCCAATAATATCCATGTCATAGTTTGTCCCTCTAAGATACTAGATTATCATTATAACTTTGATTGTTTTATACATTCTAACATGTGTTTCATTTGATCATGGATTTATCATAAATTGCATTTTTCAAAGGTGAATAATTAAAATTTTCACTTAAATTTTTTGTTATAAACCTATTGAATTATGGTATAATCAACATTTTGATTTCTTATTTAATACACACTATCCCATTTAATATTCCTTCTTGAGATTAATTTTTTTATAAAAATTTAATTCAATTTCTATTTGTAAAATATTATATAAAAATGGGTCAAAATGAATATTTTATTAAAAATAGGATTAGGATGATAATTTTTTTCAAAAGTGATTTTTTTACATTTAAAAGAAAAGAAAATAAATTTTTAGGAATGATCGATGATTCTCACAATGTATTTTTGGTTAAAATAAATTAAAACTCATTTTTAACAATATATTTATAACTTGAATAAAAATTCTATATTATTTAAATACATAAACATGGATAGTGGTTTCCTATGGAAGGAATACTAATCTTATTTCAAATTATTATCATGTTTTATTTTTAGGTTATATTTCATTTATTATCACTCTTGGAGAATTTATGTTTTTTATAGGATAGTGAATTATAATATCGTATTGAGGTATGTTAGTGTTTATATTTTGTTTATTTTACACATTTACAAAGTACTTATTTTAGATGGTTTGGTAATAGTACCATTTATGTTCATATATTTTCTTCATGTTTCATTTCAATGATTTTCTTCACCCAAATAGGAAGTTATTTATTACATTTATTTTTTTGAGTTGGTTTGTAGTTATAGAGGTCATAGTGCGAATCATCGTTAGCCAGGTGGAGGAATTTAGTGGGTGAGTTATGTGGTTATTATTTTAATACTACTTATATTGGATTGTTCTATTATTATATATGTTATTTTGGAATGGATAACCATTGTATATATGGGTAATTATAAATTTTAAACAATTTATTTAACTCTTATTATTATGAGAAATTCATCCCCCTAGTATTATGTTTTTCAATTGCACTATTTCAAACATGTGGTGATCAAGAATACTTCTCATTTGAGTCTCAATGTGGATCAATTATAAGAAAAAGGAAAGGATTAGGTTCAATCATGAGAAAATTACAATAGGCGTCCCATTATTATTTGAATGTTCTTAATATATGGAGATATGACTATCAATAATCATTAGGTATTAGAAAAAAGAGTTTCATGAGATCTATAATGTTATAAACCTCTAGTTTCTTGGGGATGTGTGGTTTTTAGTTCTATTTTTAATCAATTTTTCATTTATTTATTGTATTTTTAAAGAATTATAATGTTTTATGGATGGAAATAGGAGTTAAATAGTGTCATTAAATGATCTCATATTTCATTTCAATTGATGTGAAGCCAACATGAATTACTAAATTTAATATCCAATGGAAATTTCATTCTTTAAACACAGTCCTCTAGAAAAAGCAGTATAGTCATCAAAAATAACTTATCCATGTTAAGGATATATTGTTATTAAATAAATTTAATTATTTAGTTTTGGGTTGGTTTTTATTGTTTTAAAATAGAAATATAATTATCTTTTGAGAAAATGATTACTAGGTTTATAAAGGGAAAACCAGCTTCAAATAAAATATATAAATTTGAGAAATTAATTCTTATGATATGATGCATTAAATTTTTATATTGAAATGGTCAATTTTTATTAAAGAATAAGGATTTTTTCATTAAAATGAAATCAAATATGTTAATGTATTTTTATTTTATAATGGTTTAAGGTTGGTATTTATAAAAATGAAAAATAATATTACATCGTATTAGAAATTAATAAAAGATACTTTTTGATGGGACAAAATATTTTGAAATATAATTTTATAAATTTAAAAACAGATATGAAATAAAACAAGTTTCAAATGTTAAATAAAAATGGATTGTGATTTCACTCTAAAATTAAAATGTTTTTTGTATTGTTTATTTCAAAACAATAAAAGGGTAGAAAATACTTCTATCTGGGAAGATTTTGAAATGTGTTATAAAATTTATGTTTTTATTTTAATTGACCATTTATTTTTTAGTGTTAAACATTACAGATTGTTTAAATTTGGAATTATTTCATTTATTATTCCATTTTTCTCATGGTTTTCCATTTTTATTTGAGTTTTATTTTCCATCATATTGATTTAAATTCTCTATTGTTGAACTAATTGGTAAATTTACCATTTGAAAATGTCTGGTGGATTGTGAGAGGGTTATGTCATAGGATTTCATTGAGTTGTATCTAGTGTGCCTAGAGAGTCTGTTTCTTTTTTATTTGTGACCTTTTTTATACTATATGTGGTTTCTATAAGCCAAAGTGCACCTTGTTGTTGTGGTGTTAATGAGAATCATTGGTTACTTTTCTTATATATATTTCCCATTAGTTTCCTCTATAAAATATTGTCCTTGATTAGAGATATTGGTAATGTTGAAGTCATTGATAAATTCATGGGTATCCGAGATCGGTGATAGGCCCAAAATAGGCTATAACCTAGCTCGTGAAATGGATATTCAAATGGGATCACCAATAACACAGTGTTTTATGTGCGACACTTCAAGTTGTTTCCTTATCCACCACTATTATAAGGATAACATTTGTTGTTCTTGTTTGGGCATGTTGTTATTAAGATAATTTTTTTTACTTTATAGTATTCTCATGCTTTTAATCCCATTATTGTGTTATTTCGTGGAAACTATTAATAAAGAGATTTCAGAATCCAAAATATTGTAGATGAATCCTTTCGGTGGAGAGAATCCAAAATACTGACCATCTCAATTGTCACCCTTTTTATTTTTGAGAAACATAATTTATTGTTATGTTTTATTGGATATACCACATGGTTCTACTGATCTCTCATATTAGATGAATCCATTCGGTGGAGAGATTGAGTATCTTTCATAGTTTTTTCCCCACCTAACAGTTTTCAAATTTGGGTTTGGATTATAATTTTTATTTTCGATTTATGAATGCTCATAGACTTAGAGAATTGTTTAAAGAAATTATGGATTGTTATTTGATTGTAATTGAGGATAAATTTATTATTATGTTATAATGTATAAATGGATCCACCACTTTTAGGTTAGTCTCTTATCTTTTATGGAATTCATATTTTCATCCCATAGAGAAGCTCATTTCTATGTGAGAGTGTCTGATTGTGTGTCTATCACAAACAATCCTTTCATGTGACTGTTTGAACATAATAAGGATTTATAGGGGTGTAAAACATTATTGATTGGAGTTTTAATACCCAAAAATTTCATTAATAGTTAGTTCAACTATTTTTTTATTTCATTCATCAAATTTTACTCTCTCTTGGTTCAAAATTTAACTATATTAGAATTTTAAATTTAACACATGGTTAGTGGATACCAAACATAGAGTGTGAAAATACATCTGTAACATGAAAATAATAGGAGTATTAAAAAAATATTAAAAATAATAATATGGACCTGTAGTAATCTTTGAATATTTTCTCTACAAAGATAAATCCCCCTTTTAAAAATTCTATTTGTATTATTAAAAATAAATTCCTCAAATGTATTATATGTGTATTGTTATCAGGAGGTTTATTTATTTCATATATTTATGTATTACTTAAAGGGTCTATTATTTAATGGATTTTTAGAGGTTAGGAAGTGATATATTGGTTTAATTAGGAAATATTTCTCAAAATTGTACACATAGTTATTATAAAATAATCACATTTATTTATGTGTCATGGGTATACAAGGTTAGTTAGGTGGGAAGCCTAGGTATTAAAATTGAACTAATTTATTATTAATATTTAAATAGTGCCTATAGGATATGAAATATTCTATGCATTGAATTATTCCCCTAAGTTCAGACATTAATAGAAATTTTGGGTGATTGGATAGAATATTTTATAATCATTTGAAGACTTATTTAATACTGGTATAGTTTTTTGCCAGTTTGTCCCCAAAAATTTCATAGGTTCCCACTATGACTCTGGTTATATTGCACATAAAAAAATGAGATTTATTTGATTATGGTTTCATCTAAAATTTCATCTATTCATGATTAATGTTTTGAATTATTTCTAGGTTTTATTCTACAATTATTTTTCCAGGGTAACGTTATAATATTTAATAGTTCTTTTAATCACACAATCTAATTTTATGTAGATTATTGAGTTTTGTTATTTTAAATTTAATTTTATACCAATGTATAATGGAAATTTTTATTTAATTTTTTTAATGGGTGATTTGTTAAAAAGTGGATTAGGCTGATAAATGTTTTCAATTTGATTATTCTTTAAAAATATGAGAAAAATTCCCTTTAGAAATTATCAGTGGGCCTTATGTTTTATTTTCTTATAAATGAAATTAAAACCTATTTTTAGTATTTTATTACAAACATGAATTTATTTAAATATATATACATGGGGATGAGTTTCCTTGGAAATCCAGATATGGATTATTTCCCATTCCAATGGCTATTTTAGTTTCAGGTTTGGGTAATTTTATTACTACTCTTTGAGGATTGGGGTTTTATTCCAGGATGCAATCCTGTAAAGACATAAAAATGTTTATCTTTAGTGTACTTTATCACATCATCCATGTTTTAATTTTAAATGGCTTAGTTGGATTTAATTTTATTATCATATATTGTTTGATATTTTTCCTTTTAAATGTTATAATTATTAAATATTATGTATTACTGCTTTTATTCACTTTTAAAAGATTCATTATATATATGGAGGTCATAGTGGGACATAGTAAAATTTAGGTGGGGTAGATTAGAGGGTTAGTTCAAATTTTATTCTTTAACTTTTTTTATACCTATTTTAGTTTTATAAGACATCTAATTTGGGTATGGATGTCCAATATAAGGATGGGCCATGCTCGTTTCCACTATTTTTTAACATTGATTATGGTGTGAAACCATTTCCACTAGTTATTCATTACTGCACTAAAACTAGATTCCATCAACTTATTCATCATTAGAATACTTTCTTATATAATGAAAAATTATACTATAATCCTAGTACTATGTGAGGAAATTATACTTATGAGATAACACTGGTTTTTATTCTGCAGTAATTGAGAACATGTATAGTGTATGAATTATTCAATATTAGGAATCTAATAATGGATAGAATTGTATTGGTTCGTGATAGAACCCCACTTCATGTATAGGTAACACAAAATCATGGGAGTGTATCATCTCACATAAGGGTGTTGATAATGTTTCCATTTTTACTCGAATTGTTAGTACACAATATAGGTCCAATTGTTGATCAGTGGTGTATCTCACAATATTGAAATTGTGTTGTGGCCTACCTTTTTTGTCTACAACTAAACAATTATGGTAATTTTCATAATGGAAACATGTTTTGTGTAGGGGTGGCACCAGACTATACAAATGGTTTTATCTTCATCATTATAGGTCCCTTGAGCTAAGGGTCATCACTTTTGAATTAAGATATGGTTCATTTTTTACGATTCTAGGAAATTTACCTAGGAAGTGTGGATAATAAGTACATTATTATCATCTCTATCCTGTATATCCAAAAATACATCCCTTGGATTATTACCAACATCATTCTACAATGTGTAAACATATACTCTTCTAATATATGGTATAAAAACAGATTACACGAAGGAAACCTCCTTATATACCCTTTGAAATTAACTGGGAGAATTCTAAATGTGATTAGAGTCTATTTAGAGTCGCCCCACCTTCATGATGCTTGTATTAATTTTGATTATGTTTATACAAAAGGTCTTTTTTTCAAACCACCTCAGTGTTGTATTTCCTCACTTAAATAATGTATAACAAATCAAGAATGTTAGTAGTGGTATACAATGTTCGGTGTTTGCATAGTAAAATAGTGTAAATTTTCTTATAGAGTTCACGTGACTTATTTACACTATACCCTGACTCTAAGTAAAATACTTATATATATTTAGATGGAATATTCGTATGAAAAATTTCTTTTTCTTTACAAAAATACAATTTAAATTTTTATTAAATTTATGATGCTCAATCCAATACATTATATACAGAACAATCATAATTTATCATTACCCAAATATATAATTATAAATATCTATAAAATATTATAGATAGATTGAGGTTTTATTAATGATTAGGGGTAGTTAATGTGTGTTAGTGTTCGGAAAATCCCCTCATGTAGTTAATTTACCGAATGTATTAGTGAGTTTATCTTAATAGAAACATTGTTAATATGAAACTGGTTTTAAAACAATAGTTGGAGAACATTTAAAAACACCACTCAATCCTATGGCATGGTCTTTAGATAACAGTATCATTGGAGAAAAGTTATAAATGTCTCTTGAAAAAATTGATTCATATTTTCTATATGTTTTTTGATTTTTTTATTTATTGATAACATGATCAAGGATGAGTTAGAGGATTCTCGGAGTTAAATGATGATACATAGATTTTTTTTTGTTTATCAAAATTACATATAACATAAATTATAACGTCCTAGTTCTGGAAGCCACACAGAGGTTCTCCATACCCAGTTGGTCACATGGCCTCAAACACATTTCCCAAAATTCCAAAGGCTACTAACTAGCAGCTAGGGCCTTGGGTGTGTTATCGGGGAAACAATTCCCTCCTTGGTAGAGTATCACAGTGGATGAAAATCGAATAGTAATTGTGGAAGCATTAAAACATGAAATAAGTTAACAACAGAAGTAATAAACAATTGAAGCCCATATATATAAATGATGGACGATAGATATGTCTTAAAAAGTATCTCAACACGTCACAGGGATAAAATATAGTACTAAACCAATGTATGAAATAAGACGGTAAACAAATCCTCAGAATCGCAATACTTATCTTGGTCTCATGCTCTCCATCTCCAAAGTTGTCATGTACCTGAATAAAAAGGGAACTTCCCCTAATCTATACTTGAAACAATATAATCTGTTTGGGCCCAAAATCATGTCTCCAATAGGGTGTGAGACTAAATACTAATTTGAAACCACCAAGAGTTCTGTGCCTAAAAATCAGTGAATATATATAGCATGAAATTAGAAAAAGAATAAGTAAATAAGGAAGTACTCAACAGAAAGCATTTCTACTATTTTAAAGCATTCAGACAACACCTATCATGTAAGAAGATAATCATAAAATCGTAACCCTCTAGGATTCTCTCACAGCTTAAACCCCTCTGGTCCTACCTAGAAAACATAGAAACCATTTAGGACATACACACTGTCTAACCCCTCTGGTTAATCTTTTGCACATACTCTCTGAGAAAGCACTGACTGTCAATTCCCTATATAGTCTAATATCACTAACTAAAAGGCGCTCTGGGGAAGAACATATGTCTCATTCCCCCTGTATCATACATTGAGGAACTACAAACACTCTGAGTAAGAACTTACATCAAATTTCCATCAGGACTCTCATCGTAACAGTAAAAACAGACCCTCTGGAGAAGGCCTCACTTCGATTCTCACTAAGGTCTACAACACTAGGTTCTCACGGCCCTGTCTGAGTCAACGAGCACATCAATACATGGTATCCAAATTAAACCTCATTAACTACTTGTATAAACAATATACTACATAACATCATGTCAGATAAATCATTCCATCATTACAATACTAAGAATGTAGAACAATGGAGCATCCTAACAGGAAAAACTAGACCACACAATCAAAATAAGAAATCATGGAAAAACCTCCATAGCATAGAAAACTAAACCCCATTCAAAACATATAACATATATCCATTCAACCAATTCATAGAAAAAAAACATTTGGGACAAAAACATAAACACACAAAACCCAGTTCAAGGGTATTGGGGACTTTTTCAGATATAACTCAAAGAGTAACTACGAAAAGGCCCAAACCACCTACCTGAATGTTGTACAATGATTATATGTGAAACTCATGCCTTGAATCACACTAGAATGCTGAAAATATACAAAAATATATAAAAGTTTCGACCCATGATATCTAACAAGAGAGAAGGAATCATAAAAAGCTGTTCAAGGAGAAGAGAGAACCAACTGATGTGATTCCAATGCAACTGACAGTGTTCGATTCGGAGAATAGAAACTCAATTGGGGGCTAGGAGAAGATCTACGATGTAAGGATTCTCTTAGATGAACTAGGTCGAGAAGAGATGTGTTCTATCAATCAGACACACCCCGGTACAGTTAATGAAAAAAGTTAGACAACATGTACTTTTGATGTACACGGTGTGTACTCACCTTATTTGGCCCCGGAATAAGGCGGTCTCCAGGTCACCACACATGGCTGTGTGATTGGCCGTTACATGTCAACCTCATACCTACATGTGGAAAAAGAGTACAAGATGTGTACATCACAAATTTCCAAAAAATAATCTTTTCCTCAAAAACACCAAAAATGGAAGACATGCATGAAAAAAAGTTATGGGTTCTTACAAACTTCCCCCCTTAATGAAATCTTTCCCTGAATTTCCCTAGTGAGGTAGCGTAGAGGAAGAAACCTCAAACTGGTCCGACCACTATGATTTTACATCAGCCTCCCACTCCCAAGTCTCATATTATACATGAAAATGCTTCTGTAGCACTCATAGTAGAGGAACATACTAGCCAAAATGAACCTTTTATCATCAATCAACAATCTAGATTGGATGCTCCTTGAACATGGTTCCCACTTCAAACTCAGACTCCTCATGTTGAAAAAAATGAGATAGGTCTAAGAAGTTACATTGATGTTGAGAAAAATGGAATATGTCATGAATAGCCTGGTTCTTATGATGTAACTACACCCGATAGGAATCCATACCTACTCTCTAAAACAACTCAAATGGCTCGACGTACCTCGGTGAAATCTTACCCTGCTTCCTCCCAACCTCGGTGTGACATGTATGAAAACCAGATCTCGGAACTCGAACTCCAGAGGTCATCTCCGTCGATCATCATAAGACTTATGTCTTGACTTTGCAGTAACCATCATCTTCTGAATCAACACTATCTACTATGTGGTCTCATGGATATGATGAAGTCCAAGTATAGCTTTCTCTCCTACCTCCAGCCAAAATAAGGGTGATCGATATGGCCTAACGTATAAAATATCATAAGGTGAAATCTGAATAGTTTCTTGAAAATTATTTTTGTAGGTAAACACCACATGAGGAATGTTTTTCTCCCAAGAACCAACAAAATCTTGGATACATGCGTGAAGCATGTCCTGAAGCACCCAAATCTTACGCTCGTACTGGCCATCTGTTTGGGGGTGGTAAAATGTACCCAAAAGTACTTGTGTTTCCAAGGCCTTTAGTAGCCCCTTCTAGACTGTAGAAGTAAAACACACATACCTATATGAGGCAATGGACTGTTTAAACCCATGTAAACATAAAATCTCTCAGATTTACAACCTTTATAGATCATAAACACAAAATGTTTCCTTGATCGGTAAGAAGTGATCAACCTTTTTGAGTATTTCATTGACAACCCAAAATTCACCATTCCATCGAGGTGTCCTCAACAAACCTGTCACAAAATCCATCATGAAATCATTCCACTTCCACTCAAGAATGGTTAGCTACTTCCAAATACCTGCTAGTTGCTGATTCTCTGCCTTCACCTACTAACAGGTGGAACACATCATGAAAAAACCCGCAACATCTCCCTTCATACCTAACCACCAATACTGACAATGAAGATCATGATACATCTTGGTTACACCCAGATAAAATACCCAAACTGAGTACGGAAAGTACTGCATCAACTCATCATGTATGTCTGCTAACACCCATACATGCCCATGGAAACAACTGATCTCATCCTCTCCTATGGTGCATCCAGGAATAGGGTCCTCTCCTGACATACTTTCCTGTAGGAAAAGGCCTTCTAAATATGATAGCTGCATCATTCGAACATGGTTAATAAGATTAGAGGTAACAGGTACACAAGAATGAAACGTTTTCCCCTATCTGTCATGCACCTCCAAATGCATCTCAGAGAACAGAGCCATAAGATGCCAGTCACTGTCGGCCTCCTTAACTTCTTTTACCTGAGTCCTCCTTCTAAACACATTATCCAATACATTGTCTTTTCCTGGCATATATGCAAGCTCAAAGTCAATGTAATGAAGGTACTAAATGCACCTTCACTGTCCAAAATTCAGATCACGTTAAATGAAGATATACTTGAGACTCTTGTTGTCATTGAAAACCACAAAATGCTTTTTTAGATGACAGTGTCTCCAATAGCATAAAGAGAGAACAACTGTAGCCAACTCGGGATTGTGTGTTCGGTAATTGCTATCATATGACCTCAACTCCCAAGACCCATATACAAGGACTCTTTCCCCTACATAAGAACAACTACCAAATTGATTCCTGAAGCATCACAATAAATTGTATAGCTTGTACCCGGATCTGGTAATACTAGTATCGGTGCTGAAGTCAACCTCTTATTTAGCTCTAAAAGGCTAACTCCCAAGAATCTGACCACAAGAACATTGCACCCTTCTTGGTCACGACCGTCAGTGCTGCTGCTATGTGTGAAAATTATTGTATGAAATATATGTAGTATCCATCGTTTCCTATAAAACTATGTAACTCACGAATGTAATTAGGATTCTCCAAGGATACTAGTGATGTCACTTTCTATGGGTCTACTGATACTACTGTCTCTAAGAAAACATGACCCAATAAATGTATATGGTCCATCCAAAAGTCGCATTTTAGGATCTTAGCATATAACTGATGCTCTCTTAGTGTACTCACTACGATCTCAAGATGGTTAGCATGGTCGCGTCTAGGGTGAGAGTACACCAAGATATCATCCACGAAGACTACCATGAAAGAATCAAAATATGGATGGAACACTCAGTTAATCAGTTCCATTAAAAACTCATGCACATTCGTGAGACCGAATGACATAACCACATACTCGTATAGACCAAACCAACATCAAAAGGATGTAACGGGTATATCAAATGGTTTAATGTGCAACTGATTATACCCAAATCCCAAGTCAATCATCAAGAACACTTGGGAACCATGTTGTTGATCAAAGGGATCATTAATCCTTCGCACGGGATATTGGTTCTTGACCATCAACTAGATCAACATCTGATAATCCAAAAAATGTCTGACGGTACCGTCTGCCTTTTTGGAAAACAGGATAGGCAAACCCCAAGGAGAAATAATGGTTCAGACAAAAAACATTCCCTACAACTCCTCCAACTACTTATTGATATTCGTAAACTCTGGTGTATCCATCCTATAAGGAGGAATGTAAACCAGTGCTACTCTTGTAAGTATATCGATAGAAATGTTAAACTCTCACTTAGGAGTCAAACTAAAAAGTCCGCTAGAAAGACGTCCCTAAAACAGTCCACCACTGGGGGAAAGCCCTTCTGGGAATTCCCCTGGATATCCAGATATAGACTAGCTATCTGGGCTATAAATTCTCCTAAATCATGATGCTAGGGTCTTGATCTGCTCTCCTAGAAATCCAATTCACAATTATGAAGAAAATATCTTCCTCTTTGATGATTTGAAACTCACCCTACGACGATAGAAATCAAAAACAACCTGGAAAAGAACTAACCAGTCCATTCTGAGAATAACATCATACCCCATAATCTCTGAGACAGAGAGGACCGATAAGAAGTGACACCCACCAACATCATGGGGGAATTCTTTGAACTATCATACAGTATCCATTATAGTCCCCAACAGAGTGTCTAATGTAAATATATCTGCAGAAGAAAAGATATATAGCCCATGACCCTCTACAATAGAAACATATATAAATCTATGGGAACTCCTGTATCAAAAAGAGAAGAAGCTAAAACTAAGGCAACAAGAATTGTACCTTCAACTGTTGAGTGTCTGAGATCCTCCTTTTTATGGGTCAACTCCACTAAAAAAGTATGGCTTGTACCATGGCCTTGTGACCCTTCCTGACCACTTTGAGCCGACCCACCCTGCTGTCGTTGAAGGCTCAATGACTGACTACCAAAACCACGACCCCCACTTCGGCTTGAACGGCCAGAAGAACTCTACTTCCCTAACTAAGGAGTAATTGTTGTTGATTACCCTAAATACAGACTCATAGAATAACCCTTATCACTAGCTTCTAGTGAGAAGATCTTACTGAAGAATCGAAGGTGACCCATCTTGCCACAAGATCGGCACACCACTAGGTCTATCCGGCAATGTGGCCTCGTATGCTTTCTCTTCCCGCACTAGTAGCACACCACCAATCTACCATAATAAGTGTCTCACCTTCTCGGATCACCATTCAAAGACCCCCTATAGTGCTTCTTGCTACCAGTATGAGGGATACTAACTCCAGATGTCGAATCGCTCTGGCTCAAAAAACTAGAATCACTCAAATTACGCTTCGTGATCTACACCTCATTGATAATAGATGTGATGGAAGTCAAACTGAATATGTTCAGTTGAGGAAAAATGTAGTGACTGAGACTATCCTCAAACTTATTTTCTAGAAAACAAATCATCACATTCTCGAATAGGCATGAAGTGTTGCATCACAGGGAAGTGAGAAGAATATTACATTACAGAAAGTGTACCCCGCTTCAGATTCAAGAACACTCAGGCTGGATCGGACCTCAAGGTTTCCAGATAGATGTAATCATAGAAGGAATGCTGGAACTCACCCCAGGTTATATCTTTTTGGGGTCCTGCTTGTGAGATAACATCCCACCATCTCTTGGAAGAGTCCCGAAACAAGTATGTAATGAGCTAGAATCTCCTCTATAGAGGCTTCACCAGATTCTCGAAGATAGAAACCATGTACTCTAACAATGACTCTGTTGTCTAAGGTCATCCTTACCCGATGAAAGTGGGAGGATGGTACTACTGAAAGACCCACGTCAGCTCTATCATGGATGGTGCATGATGAGGTACTCCACGAAAGGTCTACATGAACCTCATTAATCCCTCTTGGAACTGTGCATCAGCACCTGTGTCTGAAATGATGGCTGGTGACAATACATGCACAACTAGAGGATCTTTTGGAAGTCCTTGATCATCCATTTCCAGTTTCTGATCATTTCCCAGTAACTAGCATACAACCCGAGGATATCTTGGTGGAAAGACTCCGAAAGTTCAAGAACAGACCTTAGATCAATATTATCAAGGAAAAAAACATAGAAGTGAAAGAATGGAACATGTTAAATAAGGAATTCACGTTTTTTAAAACAAGGTTACATGGTGTGTATTTTTAAGAATCCCCATGGGAGTGTACCTCTGGAAAAACTGGTCATCTAACACCCCATACACGACATGCTTTCCTAACAAAAAGTGTGTACATGAATCCTCTTCCCCTGTGTGAGTTCCCTTACATGACTAATCCTCATTGTTCTTCTAGAACAAGACTACATGATGTGTTAGTACTAGACACGACATGTACTAGACGAACTTCACCAACCCGTGTTGTTACTTACATTGATCGTTAAATGGCTTACTCTACACATCATGGTCCAGAATGATACGGTGTGTAGTAAAATATTTCACTGACACATGTTGTTTTTTAAACAGCTGGATTCAAGGGTTACACTACACTGTGTGTTCAAGACTGAAATGATTTGTATGAACTATGTATTATCTATTTGTGTCATTAGTCACATGGATAGACATAGTGTCTAAACACACGGCATGTCCCACAATGATTTTTCACAACCTCATGTCTCTTCCCACACATCATGTGACATGGTTAGAGACGAAACATCATGTAAATAGAGTACAGAACATGTACGTAGGAAAGACTGTTTCTCCCTAAAAGAAGAACACATGGCGTGTATTCATCACTACACAACATGTATTCTAAGGATTTCTGGATAGTAAGCCTCAAAAAATACTATGGAGCCCTAAAATCACAGAAATGAACATTTAAGTGCCAAATTCCAATCTGTGAGGGCCCAATATCCACCGCGAATCAAATGAAGGAATCCTATACATTTCCTATACAAGAATAAAAAATTCATTACTCCACCAAATTCTTGTCCATGGGGGCCCATAAAACCTGAAGAACCAAAGTTTGGGGTTCATTCAAAAAAAAAACCCATACAAAATCAATACACTATCAAACAACATTTATTTAATCATGTCATTTATCACAATAGCATTCATATATAGCACAACATATATCACAAAACATGAAGTCACTAATGCATCCTAAATTACAGGAAAACAATGAATGACATATGATCTCTAGAAAGTTCTTATATGATACATGAGATGGAATACCCTTATATTATTGGGTTTCAATAGAAATAGAACCTCAATAATACCAAAGATAACATTACAAAGAATTTGAATCAACCAATGATGAAATAAAATTAGCTGTAAAATTTCAAAAACAAAACAATCATGATAAATAAGGTAAATGTGATTTTCCCTATACACAGGTTAGATACTCTTGAGCACAACTTATTACCAAGTACTTATTCCTTCCTATCTCAGGATATAGGCTATATATTGCAAGACAACAAGAAAGTAATTCTTCAAATACCACATTATAACATCCTAGTTCTGAAAGCTACCCAGAAGCACCCCGTACCTGGTTGGTCACATGGACTCAGTTGTATTTCCCCAAATACCGGAGGCTACCAACTAGAAGCAAGGTCCTTGGGTGTGTTAGTAGGGAATGTATTCCATCGTTGGTAGAGTAACACACCAGAATTAAAAAAAATAGTATTCCTGTAAGTTGTAAAACATGAAATAAGTGAACATCTAATGTAATAAACAACTATATCCCATATATATAAATGAAACATGTTACATATGTCTAGGAAATATGCCAAACACATCACAATGCTGAAATATAGTACTCAACCAAAGTATGAAATAAAACAGCAAACAAATCATTCACATCACAAGCCTCATGTTGGTCTCATGCTCTCAATCTCCAAATCAGTCATGTACCTGATGTAGAAGGGCACATGAAATTATCTATATCTGAAACAATATAATTTTTTTGGTCCCAAAAGCATGACCCAAATAGGGTGTGAGAGTAAATACCGGTAGGAAACAACCAAGAGATATGTTCCTAATAATCAGTGAATATATATAGCATACAATAAGAAAAATAAGTAGTAAACAAGGAAGTACTCAACAGTAAACATTTTTATAGTTTCAAAGCATTCAAACACCACATATCATGTAAGAAGATAAACACAAATAGGTAACCCTCTATGATTATCTCATATCCTAAAACCCTATGGTCCTACTAAACAAATAAAATGAACCCTTTGGGAAGTACACACTGTCTAGCCCCTATTGTTCAACTTTATCATAGACTATCTAAGGAAGAACTCAAAATAAATTCCCCCTATTGTCCGGAATCAGTAACTAGAAGGTGATCTGGGGAAGAACATATGTCTCATTCCCTCTGTGGCCCGCTTCAAGGAACTACGAACACTATGAGGAAGAACTTACGACAATTCCTCTGTGGTCTCACATTGTAACTATAAGAACACACCCTCTGGAGAAGCCATAACGTTGATTCTACCTATGGTCTACAACACTAGGTTCTCACAGCCCTGTGTGAGTCAACAAGAATAGAAATACATGGCAGCCAAAGTAATCCTCAAGAAATACATGGATAAACAATCAACAGCATAACAACATGTTAGATAAAATAAACCATCGTTAAAATACTAGTTATGGAGAACAAAGAAGCATCCAAACAGGTAAAACTAGATGAAATGGTGAAAACATGAAAACATGGGGAAAACCTCCATAGCATGGAAAAATAAACCCCATTCACAACATATAACCTCTATCCAATCGACCTAGGAATAATAAGGAAACATTATGGCTAAAATCATAAAAACATAATACCATGTTCATGGGTATTTGGAACTTTAGCACATATAACTCAATGACTATCCAGGGAAAGGCACAAACCACCGACCTCGGTGTTGTAGGATTTTTAAATGTGAACCACAAGCCTTGAATCACCATAGAATGCCGAAGATCAATAAAAATGTCTAAAACATTCAACCCATGATATCTCATGAGGGATAAGGGTTCATAAGAATGTGTTCAATAATAAGAGAGAACTCCCTAATTCAATTCCAACACAACCAATGAAGTTTGATTCAGAGAACAGACGCTCGATCAGGGGCTTGATGAAGATTTCTGTTGAACAGATTCTCTTGTATGAACTAGGTCGACAAGAGATGTTTTATTTCCATCCTACGTGACCCCAGTATGTTTAATGAAAAAAATCACACGACATGTACTTTTGATGTACACGGTGGGTACTCGCCTTATTCGGCCCCCGCATAAGGTGGTCTCTAGGTCACCACACATGACTATGTGCTCGACCATTACAGGGCCATCACATGACAAAATGTGGAAAAATATTACACTGTGTGTACATATAAGTACATAGCATGTGCATATATGTACATGACGTGTACTTCAAAAAATTTCAGAAACACCTCTTTTCCTCAAAAACACCAAAAAAGGGAAAACATATCTAAGAAGAAGATCTGGTTTAGTACATGAATGTTATGATTTCACTATGATAATATTCATGCTAAGGAAGAATTTCACTATGATATAAGTGCTCACATAATAACTAGGATAGTTTTATTGTGAATAAATTATATTTAGGTAGTTCCATACATAAAATAAAAAGGATTCACATGAGATTCATTTATGGGATTGTTGTAACACCCTGAAATTTTAAAATATGAACATCATATTCAAGAGTGTGTATTACATGTAACATCATGCATATAATAGAATAAAAAATCATGAGAATTTAAAATATATTTACTATTTTAAATAAATTAAATACATTCTATATATTTAAATGCACAGAATAGGAAGTTTATCTTGTGTTACTCTAAATAACATTTTTCTCTGATGCTTTCATTACATGTAAGACCAGGTTTTACATAAAAAATATTATTAATATTATTATTATTATCATACATAATATTGAATGGAGGATGTGAATTTTATTAAATAACTTATGAAAATATATATTTTACACACATTTATTGGTTATCTATTGATTATAAGTAATTATTATTATTAAAAAAAAGAAAAAAGCAGAAATACTATAGTTTCCTAAAAGGTTGTTTATTCATTCATAGTTCATATATATTAAAGTTAATTTTCGACACATATATAAAATTTAATTGAAAAAAAACGTATTTTTTTATATTATATTACAAAAATTATATTTGTGAGAATTGTTTTATTTTTCTATATAGTTTCTTTTTTTTGATGAGCAGTTAAGAATACTAGATTTTAATTTTAATTTTTCTTTTAATATAAATAATTTATAATTATAAAATATATATTAAATTGGTGTTAAAATAAAATTAGTTCAATTTTACATATATTAATCAAATTTTGGTTATTAGAATGTTTTTTTATTGAATGATTGCATAAAAACAATGAATACCTTTTAACATTTTAACATTAAAACATGTTTTCACATCATGTTAGTGAGATTTATTTAAAAAAAATTATATAAATTATGTGAGTTGAATTTTCCCCAAAGCATAAAGTATTTGGAATAATAGTAATTTATAATGTCTAATATATTCAAATTAAATTCTGACAATAATTATTAGTGAAAATAGCTAAAATTTATTATAGTGATTGAGGTAAAAATGAGTTTACATAGTCGAAAAACGTAGGATATAAGGGGTAAAAATGACCCCCCCAACTTGTCAAAAATATATTTTCTATACATAATAGGTCCTCATAAATTCTATTAACATGAATTTAGAATTATTTTGTCGTTGTTACTATAAAAAAATCATGGGATAAATTCCCTCTTCTATAAAATCACAAGTGTTCTTCTCACCTCACTTATAAAAGGCACCCCCTATCCTCTAATCATCACACCCTAAAATCACATTGGTTCATCCATTTATAAAAGGGCACCCCCTCACCTCACATTGGTTCTTCCACAAGTGTCTTTATGTGACTTATTTTTAAACCTCCGTCATGTTTTATTATAACATTATGATATAATAACCTCTTAATCCCCCATATAATGTAATTTTATTATAAATAATTTATGACAAAAAACCATATCCACTTCAATCAAATATGTAACAAAATCAACATTGATGTGTACAGCAGATGACCGCCTCACAAATGGATGTCATTTTTTTTACATTTACAAATCTAAAGGTTAAATATAATAATGGATATAAAGTGTATATATATATATATTTTATAAAATATATATATATATATATTCCCTATATAATTTATATATGTGTCCTTCCATTTCATAGTAAACACAATAATGTCACTTGTGAACATGGAAGACCACTGCATCAAGAAGCTATATGATACATCTTTCACTAACGCTTCACATCGAGGGTGATAAAGATATGTTTCATTATTAAATGTGATATAAATGGAATAATTATGATATTAATAACATATTTAACATTTTTTAAATAAAATATACATCATTTTATTTAATTCATTTTCACTCATGTAAATATGATAATGTCGTTCGAGTATATGTGGACTACTGCCATCACGAAGCAATGCAACTCTACTTTTATAACCATACCACATGAATGTTATTTATATAATTACATAATATTATAATAATTATATTATAATAATTATATAAAGTTAAAATATTATTTAACACCTTTTCATAATGACTGTAGAAAAATGGAAATGTTATGCGTGTGTACGTATGGCCTACCATCTACAAGATCTTAACAAACTTCATTTTTGATAATCATCATTCATGATTGTTTTAAAAAGTAAAATGGATTTAAATTTTTTAATTATTTCATGATTATTATTCTATATATTATATAAATATATAATATTTTCATTAACCATAACCTTCCTAACCAATAAGCATGATAAAAAAAGACAATTAACACAATAAACAATGAAAATAAAGAAATATTATAAGTGAACAAATAATAAGATGTTATAAAAGGATCATATAAGATATAACAAATATTAATTTGGTTGTATAAAAATTTAATAAAAATATTAGTACCATCATACATGAGTTTAAATGTCATTCAACCAAATGTAAGCATAAGGTAAGGTATTTCATCTCAATTTCATTACATGAAAGAATATTTTAATGTTGCTCACCCAATTCATTTGACATGTTGTACCTAATTCCCCTATCACATTAAAAATATTTAATAATTAATTATTCATGGAATTTGAATATTCAATTCTAATTATATCATATACGGGGATTTTAAGTAAATGTTACAATCTTATAATGATATCTATAACTTAATATAATTTCAAATAGTTATATTACTTATTCATTGTGTTTTATATTATATAATTATGTTTATTGGTAATTATAATTATCTTATGTTTTATATCCAATTTTTTTTTGGGGATTTACATTTTATGTACACAATAGACTCACCAATTAAGTCTTTCTACAATCTTATTTTCCAGAACCCCGCCCCACAAACTAAACCCCTCAAGGGCCAAAAATGTAAGAAGAGCGATAATGACCCCCCGAGTCCTGCCTCTAGTAGCCCCCATGTTAGAATCTCGAATTTAGCGTATTACAAACACACATATGAGAGGCATTACCCTCATATATGAATGATACAAAATTTATAGACAACACAGACACCATCCAACTCTAGCTCAGTCTTTTATATAAATAGAATCGAAAGTGCACAAATGTAACTTTATGAATGAAATAATAAAACTGAAGGGGAAAACTGCATATACCAAAAGAAAGTAAAAATGTTAGAGACCATGAATCCCCAATAGCTCTATCAAAACCAATAAACTAGAAATAACCAGCCTATTCTCCATCCTACACCAAGTGACTTGAAAACAAAATATAACATTGGGTGAGTATAACAGTATTCTCAGTAGGATCCTCCCTACATCCTCTCATAAAAAATTAATGCAAGCATTCTATAGTAGAGTGCATAACAAGTGAAAATAACTCATTGCCTAAACATGTATATTAAGATTTCATCCTCACCATGGATACTCCAACAAATTATCGCATAAAAGAGTGTATAATATAATAATGAATATCAAGGGTACCCCTATTCCACTTCTACACTACTGTTACTCATTTCCCCAACATCACATGACTTATGTCATCTCCCTCCAAAAAGGGTTTCCCTGAAGACACTTGGGTGAGAACCACAACCTGCAACTCATGTAGCACAAAGCCTTAACCATGTACACTTAGATAAAGCACAACACTATCCTCTCAACTAGAAGTAACCATGTATTTGTTTGGGATCCACCACAACCCATATAATGTGTATCATACATAGGGTATTTATCCTCAATCCATATTAGCCCATACACAGATTAAGGATCCTCATGAAATTACATCCTATACATGTTATAAATATAGTATTCCATATAATACTATATCCAGAATATATGTCTGTGAAATAAGTACAAGACATTATAGCTCTCCACACAGAAATATTGATAAAACTATCTGTTGTGCATAACAGAACAAGTAACTACCCAGAGAAGATAGTAGGGCCAAAGGGGGGAGTCATCCATCCATCCTCCCAGTTGAATTTTGGGGAAAAGACCCCCTCCCCAATGTGTCAAAATCCGCATTGTGTTATTCACCTGAACCAATAGGTAGGGGTAGCGTATTATAATAAAAAAACTACATGACATAATATATCTCACAACCCCACTATGGGAATAACCACGTCTTAGACTCAAATGCATTTAACATATCTCAGACTCTAAGAATCCACTACTAAGAATACATATCCAATAAGCTCACATCAATTTTAAAAGATATATTATGTCATCTTATCAATTTTAATCACTTTCACTTTATTATTTTTTAAATATTTTACTATTAATTAAAAATTAAAAAAATCCACATTATATTTTATTAGCATCACAACAAAGACATGTTCCCTCTAGGCATAACCAACGAAGTCTACAGCTTCTCAAAAGTACGAACTCAGTATATCAAACAATAAATCTCCAACCCATGGGTTAAACATCATTTATTCAATCACTTATTAATAGAATCATCACATTTCCATAATTCCTGGTATTCTATGTAATAATTCTATACTACCAAACATAAGGGTCTCAACACGGTGATTAGACGAATTACCCATCAATTCTTTTCCATCGATAGTAGGAATTTTGACCCATCCATCCTCTATAAGAAAAAAAAGAAAACCCATGACATAACAAATGCATATTCACCTATTTTAAAATGAGGGTAATCTATACCAGCTAACATAATAAGTGGGGAATGTAAATCAGATAAAAAGACAATAGATTCGATATAAACCACTTTCACATCAATAAGTAATCCCATCATTGACTTGTTTCATCATATTTGATGTCCTCCCCGATGCCCTCAAGAATAAAATGATTCCCCTAATCACTATAGGTGTCAATTGATTCCTCAAAAAGTGGTCTTTCATGCCCCCACATCTCACAACATTCATCCAGGCTCACAACATATCATAAGCAGCATGAAACAACAAGGAAACTATACTCTTGGCCCTAAAAAATGAATGTTTCCTTCACATGTAATAATCTCTCATTGATCCAAAGTACAATGCACTTGGCCTTAAATTAAATTGGGTAACTAAAAACCCTATCATGATTTGACTTTTATCAAATAACTATTTATTTAATCCATATTGAATTTACCAATTCATTATTAGTAAGCTCTATCAATGGGAAACCTAAACATCAAGCTTTCATAACAATCTCATCGAAGTTAAAAAAATAATTTCACCTTCCATTAAACATAAAGATTCAAAATTCTTCAAGTTTAACAATCATTGTAATTAAACACGAATATATTCCTCAATTTGATTAACGTCAAATGAAACAACATCAACCATATTCATTTACATGCCTCTTTATCATTGCCAAAATATTTTACAATTATTTCCTGATTTATGTTGTATAATAATTTCGATCAAGAATGACATGATAAATAAGTGTAGATAACACACTATCTAGAAAATCAAGCGGAAATAACGTCATTTAAAAATGAATAGAAATTAATTTATTCTAGTTTATATATTTATTATATCAATTCCATTGTTATATAGTTTTTATGTCATGATAACTCTAAAGTTTCAATTAACAATAATAGGGAATCAATGAATACCTAACCACAAAAGGTTTCCAAAATTCTTTGTATGAGAATGGGCCAAACCAACGGATCTCGATCACCTCTCCCATAAGGTTTGAATCCACCTGAGGATTCCATAGACTATATAATCATCCAACACCCGAGAAATATCCATTATAAACAGGAAGATCACAATCCATCACATGGAAAAGAGAAAAGGGAGGAACCAAATCCTTGAACCCTGAAAATAAGGCATAGCATAGATCTTATCATGGAATGATCATCACTTCCTGGTAGATCCAAAATATGGGGTGAGCATAAGGAGTAGAAAAAAACTATGTGGAACCAATCTAATGATGAAATTTTGGTTGCATGACTTATATGGGATGGAATGGTCTGGTTTTCTCATGATATGGGAAAACAAAGAAGGAAGAACAAGGTGAAGGGTATCTTAACCATAGAAAGATCTAAACAGAACAGTTGTTTGGATATGTTTTAGATTCACTATTAAAATAAGATCACATTAAACCATGTGGTCTGATAAATTAAAATCCTTCAAATTTTTAGAAAATCAAATATATGATTTACATCAATCGAAACAACTTCAAACCCACTAAAATATAGAATTTAACTCATTTTTTGTCAATGAAATTCATTTAAAGGGAAAAATTTGGAAATTTGGAAATTTGGAAAAATATTGAAATTTGAAAAACTATTGTAAATGTCTCACCGATGTGGAAAATCTTTTCATGAAATCGGTGGATGTCACCCCATTTTGGAAACACTATTAATGACACTTTTGTTTGTCTCACCATTCTGGATACACTAATCAGGACACAGTTGGATGTCTCACTGTTCTAAAAATACTTTTCATGACACCGTTGGATGTCTCACTATTGACGACAACATTGGATGTCTCACCATTTTAGAAACATTGTTCATGGCACCATAGAATTTCTCCCAGTTCTGGAAACACTGTTCATGACACCGTTGGAATACTCACAATTTTGGAAACACTATTCATGACACTGTTGGATGTCTCACTGTTCTAGAAACACTATTTATGAAACAATTGGATGTCTAACCGTTATGAAAACACTATTCACAGAACTAGAAATTTGGGAAGGTGTTGGGGATAAGTCGCCTTGAATTCCTAGAACAGCTCAATCAATAGATTTCAGCAAAATAATAGACAGGATAGGTTTAGGTAATTACATCAGATATCTATCAAAACATTTTTGTCCCCAAGAATTCAAAACATACCCTAGTATGAAATTTAAACAGGGTCCATGAAACTACACATTGAGATACCTATCATGGTTCTCACCACCAAAGTAGCTCAACCACTTCAAAATAAAACATGTGAAACCACACAACAACCACAACCAGATCATAAACACTCTCCTAGGGGCCATTCCTCTCAAAAACGATATATCCACAAAACGAGACAAAACAAATCCATCTCATAAATAATTAAGGTCTACAACCACAAAAAAATATCATTACAAGAAAATAGATCAAAATAAAACTTCTTGGGGTAATGAGAATGTTTAGACGACTCAGGTTCCCATGTACTCTCCCCTACACCATTGTTCCACCATAAGAAAAAAAACCTTGGGGATATCACTCCCTTATAACACCTCTCTTTGCAGTTCTAGATCTTTACAGGTATCTCCTTAAAAGTCGGATCATCATAAACGTCGTTCTCGAACCAATCTGTGACGTGAGAGTCATTATGAAGAGAATGAGAGAGATATGACACATGAATAATAGTTTTTATCCATATCATCTTCGGGGGAAGTGCTACCCAATATTCAACAGCTCCAACATGAGCCAACACCCTGAAAGGCCTAATAAACCGGGGAGAAAGTATACTTCTATGATCAAAAATTTTCTTCCCATGATGAGGAGTCACCATAAAAAACACATGATTCACAACGTGAAACTCTAGATGCCCCATCCTAAGGTTAGAATATGACTTCTGATGATCCTTCACTACATTCATCCACTTGTGAATCACCTGAACCATCTCTATGGTATTTTGTACTAGTTCAAGCTCAATAATTGTCGACTCCCTGACTACATTTCGGAACAATGGAAAAAAGAAATGTCATCTATACAAGGCATCGAATAGTTCCATACCATGGTTGTATTGTAAACTATTGATGTAATAAAACACTGCCAATGGAAGGTGGCTCATCAACTAACCTCTAAAATCTATGATACAAGAGCACAACATGTCTTTATGAGTTTGGATGGCCCATCTTTTCTGACCATCCATATATGGATGAAAAGTAGTGCTAATGAATAATAGAGAATCGATGGAATTTTGGAGACCTCTCCACACCCTAGATAAAAATAAGTATCATGATCAGAAATGATCATCCTCGAGACTCCACGAAGTCTCAAAAAATTATCGAGATACTACCTCTAAAAAACATCCACTGACCTCAACTCCTTGATTTGTATGAAGTGGGCTTATTTCATCAAATGATTTAATACCACCCATATAGCATCATAGCCTCCTTCAGATTTAGGTAAACTAGTAACAATGTCAATCAAGATGTCCTCACACATCCATTGAGGAACATCTAATAGATAGAGAAAACCATTAAAGGCATGGTTCTTGGCCTTCACCTTTAGGAAGACCAAATATTGAGACACAAAATTTGCAACTACACCGTTAAACCAAGCCCCCAAAAATTAATCCTCAAAGGTCGGTACATCTTCGTCACACCAGGATGTACCACAAAAGCTGCACTTTGTAACCCCCAAAGAACCATCTCCTAAATTGTTAGAGGAACGAAAATCCTTCCTTGAAAAAACACTTAGTGTCTTTTATCATCTAGCTAACCATTAAGGGCCCTAGCAATAACAACTTATTCTCTCCATACCTCCCCCTCTAGTTCCCCCAGTTGGGAATTTTCCACGTGCTCCACTATTTATTATGACACTGTAATCTTGAAAAGACATCCACTACCCCCAAATTCTTTCATATCCAAATGAGATTATGAAATTTCATCCATCACCCTCCAGAAATCACTAGATTCACATGCTGCATCACAACATAAATTTTTGGTATGTGCATCAGTTACAACATTCCATTTAACATTTTCATAGGATATTTTGAAGTCATAATCCTCTTATAACTCCATCCACTGATTTTGTTGAAAGTTCAATTCATGCTTCCCGAAAACAAACAACAAGATCTTATGATCTATGAAAACCAAATAGTACTCGCAGATGATGTAATGACATTACAATTTTGTAGAAAACATCACTATCGTCAATTCAAGTCATTGGTGGAATAGTTGTATTTATGGCGAACAAACTGCCATGACCCATAATAAATGATTGATCACTACTCCATCAGAATGCATCGCAACCCAAGACATGAAAAATCATAGAAAACATTAAACTAAATAGCCACTGCTAGAATACAAATAAATTTAGTACTGACCATAATCTCATTTAGATACTCAAAATCATCATGACACTAATCAGTCCACATGAATGCATGATCCATCCCATTCAACATTGTTAGGGGAGTCACAACTCTAGAGAAGTGGCTACGAACCTCCTCTAATAGCTTTCATGACAAATATAACTTCACAACTCTTCCACTATCTTAGGAGATTCCTATGATATAATTGAATCTATATTTGATGGATTTACAACTATACCCTACTTGGACACAACATTCCCCAAGAAAGGGAATTCTTAAACCCAAATCTCACACTTATTAAACTTTTTAATACCCATTGTCAATGAACAACCATCAAAATTGCCTGCAGATGCTTGGTATGGTCCTCCTCATATGGAGAGTATAAAATAAATACATTGATGAAAAAAAAGAAAAAAAATATCCATGAACTCCTGGAACACAACATTCATCAACCCCCAGTACATTACTCGAGAATTTTTCACAACGAACAACACCACCAAGAACGCATAATGCCCATAACGACAACGGAAAGCAGCCTCTGGGATATCCTCATCCACCACACGCATATGATGATACCCGGACCTGAAATCGATCATCAAGTACCAACATGAACCCTTCTTTTGATTGAATAAATCATCAATTTGTTGAATAGGATAGCGGTTCTTCACTTTAACTTTTTTTCATGTGATGGTAATTGACACACCACCACAAACTACCATCTTTCTTCTTCAGGAACAAAACTAGTACACCCCATGTGGACACACTCAATGGAACAAAAAAACAATACAACAAAGCATAGATCTATATACGCAGCTCCTGAAACTCACAAGGCACCATCCTATATGGAGAATTTGAGATAGGAGACAATCCTTGCTGAAGCTCAATCCCGAACTCGATCTCCCATCGATTAGGTAATGCTAAAACCTCATTTGGAAATATATCAGTGTACTATTCTAAGACCCTAGAAAATGCAGACTAACAAACCTCTAGAGAACTCAACATCAGCATATCCATCAAGGATGACATTGAAGGAACTCACCTCTGGCCCATCCAAGTGTATCACAATCCAACAAACACTACCGGATCTTCATCATCATCGATGAACACAACCAATATCTATAATCATTCTACAATAACATTCTCAATATACAACCAATCAATGTAATGGATGAAATCATATGGTTTTATCCATACACATAGGAAATATCCCCAAGAGCAATGTTGTCCCAGCACTAGCTCTCAGTTTCTACATACATTAAACATGTAAAATTGACCTATAAATGTTCTAGTGAATGCCATGGGCACTCGAAGTATCCCTAATTCATCTCCTAGAGAATGGAAAAGGTGAGGTGATATGAATATGTACATTTCCCCTAAATAAAACAATGCATACACCAAAGATGAATAAAATTAATAGGTGTTGGTCGTAGAGTGATGGCAAGAGGGGGGGTGAATTGCCTTTTAAAAATTAATTAACAATTTAAAAACAATTTATAAATGCAGCGGAAATAAAAAGAGGCAAGACACAATTTGATAACAGAGTTCAGGTTAAACCAAAGCCTACGTCTCCGGTCCCAACTCAACCGTTGAGAGATTTACTTCAGCTTGCTTTTTAATGGTTGTAGTAAGAAACCCACTAGCCGTTTTAAGGTAGGCTAGATCACATTCGTACAGCTTTCTTTTTTTATTATGGTTGTAGCAAGAAACCCAAAATGAAAGTGAGGAAGAAAAGGATGGTTTGTTTTAATACAAACCCAATGAAGAACTAAACAATTGAAATAAATAAATTACAACAAACTTGAGGAAGCCTTGAGAGCCAAGAGTGTGAGAGTAGTTGATGTAGAGGCAGCCCAAGCTTCAAGGATGGAGGTGGATCACAAGTAGCCTTTGATATTTGTCGTTAGAGCTTCAAGGGATCAAAATATCATTCCAATGTTTCGGGTCATTGTTCCCGGCATCCATCCTCGTCTATTTATAGGAGAAATATCCCCAAATACTTCAATATAGCCGTTGGAGGGCTTCCGGAGCCGTTAGGGGTCAAAAGTACAAGTCCAGTCAAAGCCCAATGGCGGGCCGGTGCACCAGACAGAAGGCAGAGCTGTCTGTCTGGGCTCTACCGGCCGACCGGTGCTGGGCCACCGGCTGGCCGGTGGACCAGCCACCTGGAGGCCGGTGGTCGAGATAGAGAGAAAGCTCTATGACTGGTTCCACCGGCTGGCCAGTGGTCCAGACACCGGTTGGCCGGTGGCACCTGGCAGTGGGCAAAGCCTACTGTCTGGTTCCACCGGCTGGCCGGTGGTCAGGCACCGGCTGACCGGTGGAACCTGGCAGAGAGCATTTCTCCTGCCAGAGACCACCGGCTGGCCGGTGGTAACCCACCGGTTGGACGGTGGACTCAGAGAGTCCTTTTTCCAGTCATCTTGGGCTAACTCTTTGGAAACCTTTTTCCTATCATCAAACAAACTTGAAAACAAGTTAGAACACGATGAGAGTGATTGTGATCATTAAAATCCAAGAGAGAGGGGTACAACAATCTCCCCCTATTTTGATGATCACAATCACAAATGTGAAAGCTTTTTTTTTAAAAGTATATGCCAAGTAAAAAAGAAATAAGAAACTTGGACATTAAAATTTTTAGAGATCATCTGAAATCAATAACATAACCATTTAAAAACAGATTTTGATGAACGTAATAACTTAAAGTTGAACTTTTAAAAAGAGAACTTAGTTAAATGAAATATGTAACTATGCAATAGAGAGTTTTTCTCCCCCTTTGGGATTATCAAAATAGGAGGAAAAGAATGAATGAAAATTAGAAAAACAATAATAAGGAAGTAAGAAATGACAAAAAAATATTGATAGATAAGACAACTTGAATTTCATAAAAGATGAAAGGTTACATAGAAAGTTCAAAATACAAATACAAAGACAAGCCGAAAAACAGGAACGACTCTATTCACTCCTAGCGGGCCGAGAGTGACGGCGACGCCTGAAGGTCGGAGGAGCTGGAGGAGCCTGGACCGCCTCAAAGCGACGATCTTGAGAATCAATCCGAGAGTGGAGCTGATCAAACTGAGAGCTGAAGTAAGAAAACTGTAAGTCGAGCCTGGTCTCAATCTGATCCTGGAAGCGAAGGAACTGATCATCCGTCACCGACAAGCTACCAGTATCAGCGGGAGGGGGCACAGCCTCAGCAGGCTCCGGTGCATCATCACCCGCTTCATCTCCCTCATCAACAGCAGCAGCAGCAACCTCACCTTCGTTGTCACCACTCCCTTCCTCTTCATCATCACCACTGTCCTCACTATCTGAAAGAGGATAGGCAGCGGCAATGGCAGGAGGCATGGAATGGGTAGGAGGGTGTGAATGTGTCTGAGGGGAGTAAGACTTGAGAAGGCCCTCCTTGTCAGTAATCCACTCCTGACGCCAAGGATGCCAACGAATGTTCATCCGTTGCACCATCATAAAATTGATGATGGTATCCTTCTTTGGCTGCTCGAAGGAGGTAGCACGGAGAGGGATATCAAGAAAGGTAAAGAGTTTGGTCAACAAGCGCCCGTGAGGTAGAGTTTTGGACCGGCGCGGGTGCTCAGCCACATAAGACATGGCCCGGAACAGGAACCGGACCAAATTGAAATGAACGACTCTGGTGATATAAGAAAGAAGATAAATGTCAATAAATTTCACGGTATCATGATCACCGATACGGGGTGCAAGAGTGGTCTGAATGAGGCGCTCAATGATGCGATGGTTAGGGGAGAGCTGGGAGAGCTTGACAATGGGATCGGTGGGCTGCCCTGTAAGATGCTCAAGAGCGATAGCAAGATCAAAATCAGGGTCCCGAGGAAACTCCCCCTGAGCAAAAGCATGGGGTCCAACATGAGGAACCCCTAGCATCCTGGCAATCTCCAAAGAAGTGATAGTGATGGGTTTCCCAAGAGCAGTGGTAGAAATGGTATCGACGTCATCAGAAACCGACCACGTCAGGTGAGCATAAAATTCTTTGACAAGAAGGGGATAAATGACATCCTTCTCAGGAGGTTCAAAAAACGAATGCCAGTGTTGATATTCAATGATTGAGAAAAGCTCGAGTCGAGCAGAAGAAAGACAAGAATAATCAATTACCCTACCCGGCAGAATGACTTTGTCATGCCAAATGTCCAGAAGTTGAGGGATTGAAGGAGGAGGAGGTGCCTCTTGAGCGATGCCCTTTCCCTTGCGTGAAGATCGAGGACCCATGATGGAAAAAGGAATAAAAAAGAGAGAGATTGAGAGAAGAAGGAGTTTGAGAGAGCAAGGAGGAAGAAAGAGGGATTAGGGCAAGGAGGAAGGCGTTGGTTTGGAGGTTCCGCATGAGAGGAGAGAAAGAAATGGGAGGGGAAGGGTTTAATTGAATTTTTAACCCTTTCCCCGACCGGCCCAAAAAAAATAAAACCCGACACCACCGGTGAACTGGTGATGTACCACCGGTTGACCGGTGGTATGAAAATTCATAAAAAATTAAAATAAAATAAAATAAAAAAAAGAGTTTGAATAACTTAAAAAGAAATATAAGCAAGCCAAAAGAGTCAAATATTTAATAGTGCTCATTGACGAATCATTCCTAACTCCCCCTTAATAAAATCAAAACGTTCAACCGGGAGCGGTTTGGTAAAAATATCAGCTAATTGGAAATCAGTAGAAATGAAGTCCAAAGTGATATCCCCTTTTTGAAAATGTTCACGAAGGAAATGATGCCTTAAATCTATATGCTTTGTCCTAGAATGTTGTATAAGATTCTTAGAAATACTAATGGCACTAGTGTTGTCACACCGTATAGGGACATGATCGTAGGAAATGCCATAATCCAAGAGAGTGTGCTGCATCCAAATAATTTGGGCACAACAATTACCAGCTGCTACGTACTCTGCCTCGACAGTAGAAAGAGCAACACAATTTTGCTTTTTGCTACTCCATGAAACAAGGGACTTGCCTAGCAGATGACAGGTTCCACTAGTACTCTTACGATCTAATTGAAATCCGCCAAAATCAGCATCCGAATATGAAGAAAGTTCAAAAGATGTATTAGAGGGATAAAACAAACCAATGTTTTTGGATCCTTTTAAATACTTAAAAATTCTTTTGACCGATTTAAAATGTGATTCTCTGGGATTGGCTTGAAAACGAGCACAAAGACAAACACTGAACATGATGTCAGGACTGTTCGCAGTTAGGTAAAGTAGACTCCCGATCATACTCCTATAAATCTTGTTATCCACCGGTTTCCCAGCTTCATCTAACGTAAGTTTACAAGAAGTACTCATGGGGGTACTAATTTCCTTTACCTGATCCATACCAAAACGACTTAAAAGTTCGTTTGTGTATTTTCCTTGGTTTAGAAAAATACCATTTGAATTTTGAAAGATTTGAAAACCAAGGAAAAATTTTAATTCCCCCATAAAGCTCATTTCAAATTCTTTTCTCATTAAATCTGAAAAATCAGTACAAAGAGATTCTTTGGTTGAACCAAAGATAACATCATCAACGTAAATTTGGACAATTAAAAGATCTTTGGAAGTGTGTTTTAAAAATAAGGTACAATCAGCTTGTGTAACACCCCAAGCTTCTAGGGTACGCTTATCTTTGAATAATGTGATAGCGTGTGTTGTACGCAACACCGAGTTCTAACACACCATAACTAATCAAACTAGCCGTTATGAATAGTAATACCTACTTTTTAAAATTATATATATTTTATATTTGAAAATGGACTTCATTTTTGGATTCGGAATATCGAATTTAGCCTAAGGTGAAATTTTGTTACATTTCGGATAACTTTCATATTTTGATGAATAGTGAAAATTACTAAATTTTAATTAAAAACAACTTTTTTAATCAAAATAATTAATAGTGATAAATTATGAATTTGAGTGGTTTTAAAGTATATTTAGAATATATTTTTACCATTTAATATAATGTTGGTAATTGGACATAATTTTACAATTAAACCGAACATAAACGAGTGTCAATCTTTTGATAGTTATTATCTCTTAAAAACACGCTTTCTGTTTTGACAGCGGAAATTAATTTTAAATTAATTTCTGCCACTTCTGTGTTTTGAATTTAGGAAAATGGATTCCATATTTGGAATCAGGATGTTAAAATTGTGTAAATAGGTAACTTTTATTTTTAGACATTTTTAATAATTACTGCGGTAAATATTTTATTTACCATGGTTAAGGGTAAATCCGGTAAATAAGGGTTAAAAAATAATATTATAATAATACTAAATTACCCTAAAACGTGTCTTAACCCTACTGGTTGATACATGGTCGACCATGGGAATCTTTGGGTCTATTTTGGGACCCCATGGATCCACTTGTAAGTGATAATGACACTTTATTTTAATTTAGTTAAAATAAATACAAAAATGACACAAGCATATATCTTTTAGAACAACAATTGTTACATAGGGTTATATATGTTGGATTTTAGATTATAAATATTCATTAGAAAGATAAAAATATTTCCTACCTAATGATATTTTATTTATAATTTTTAGACATTAAATAATTTATTTTATATATGACACAATGATGATGCAGTAATTACTATAATAGTGAAAAATTAAAATAATTGATATTATAAATACCCAAATAAATATAATATAAAACTTTTAATGAATTAAACTAATTTTCTAGGATAATATGATATATTAGGATTGATTTAATGGACGTTTTTTGAAGTAATCAATCTGTTATGAGTTTCACAAAAATCAACTATTGAATAGTGTCAAAATTGACATAAAAGAGTTCTTTAACAAATATTATATTATTAATTGATATTAAATTCCTAAAAATCTAAGGTTCGGCCAAGAGACTTATATCATGATAGGTTCATCATTAATGTACCACTTGGGGGTCTCTTGGATGTATATAGTAAGTTTATTAACCATATTATATAAAAATACAAAGAGACATTGTAAAAGTGAAACTAATTAACTTAGAGTTAATACTTAAAGATAAGGTTAATATAAGTACCCAAACCTGTCTAAATTCTATTGCTTGAGTGGTTTTCGACCTATCCCCACCTTAACATTTTAATAATCAACTTTGGAGCCTTTAGAAACCGAATATGAATTTATTATAAATTAATATTTCTAACTTTTCCAAAGGTGCCCCTCACCCCTCTTATAAAAGGGCACTCCTCCTTCTCATTTCTTCACACCTTCAAAGACTTTTGGCTCGGCCAAACTCTGCCCAAATACTCTCCCAACATCCCTCCCTACAACCTAGAGGCCTTATTTTGATCAGAAAGCCAACCTAAGGAGCCCTTTTGATCAAATCAAAAGGAAGAACCCGAAGAAGAGGTAATGATTTCACCACCCTTCTCCAAGTTCATTTCTTCTTCCACTTCTTCTTCCTTTGTTCATACCATACTAAAATAATAACTCCAGTATCTCACATATACTGTGATGTTATTATAAATATGGTACAACCATATTCAGTATTCTATCCACCCTTTGAATAACATGTCACCATACGTGCGTACGTACGGACTACCGTCTCCACGTCGTGGTGTAATTGTTATTCAATATAATATTATTTGGATGGGTATAATAATGATGTGTAACTCATGTAAATAATAAATATAACATGTTAATGATTCTGTATATATGATATACCATCCATTTATATATTATTTTAATATCAAAAGAATGATATTGTCGCTCGTGCGTACGTACGGACTACCGTCTCCACGAACGCGATGAGATTCATTCTCCATCGTATCCATTCTAGTATAATTATCATTTTATTATTTAAAAATGATGTTTAAGGACTAGATATCATTCTGGATATGAATAAGATACAACAACCATGGCTTATGTAACAAAACATATAAAAGAAAATGATTAAGTTAACTCCCGAAACGACGATAATTCTAAGATATTATTAACAAATCAATGTTAAAAGATCATATATGATATCATATTATTATATATGATTCTTGTATAATTTAATAACAACTATTTCACCATTATACAAGAGGTTAACCTACCCCAACCAAGGAAAAGTACAAGGTAAGGGTTATTTCACAATCTCTTCATTATCCGAGGTTGTTTATACGTAATAATCTACTGGGATATCTTTATCATCCACATCCATGTTTCTTAAAAATGTATTTCAAAACATTTTTACTATTTACAAGAATATGGGTTAAAGTCATTTATACCCTTGTTTGACTTTTTATAAGAGGTTTATAAAGGAATCTTTCCGTCGTTTTCAAAACAAGGTCCTTTTTAACCTTTTCGACAGAATTGAGGTAAGAATGTTTTTTTAACTTATACGGCGGGTGCGGTTATTTTACGCCGTTATAAAATCTTCAAAGCTTTCCTTAAAAGCTTATAAGAATATTTTCAATGAAAATGTTTTATTTTATATGGATCTTAAATGATTTCAAAATAAAAGGAGATATTTCTAAAAAAAAATTTGATTTCATCTATGTCAACATCCTTTGATGGATTTTAAGATTATTTGAAGGTGAATTATTATGATACAAAACTTCTATATTGTATTGAAGGTTTTGTGATATGTTTGACTATGGATGTGCTATTTTTATACCATTCATAGTTTATGGTGAAATTATTGACATTTCGTATGCTAGTTTTAATACGAATGTGTATGTTATGTTTAAACCTTTTCATATGGGAATGCATTGGACTTAATAAGTGACGGGTGGAGCCCACTATAGCTCCTCGATGCATCGGTAGGTCTCATGAGACAAACTAGTGTCTTGGCACAAGGCCTTGACAAAATCTTATTTTTAGTCTTGGCACGAGGCCTTGGCTATGTGGTTATGATAGTCTGGCATTATGCATTCCAACATTATGAAAGTGGTTATTGATTTTTGCATGTGATTATTCGATTAGTAGAATATCCATGTGAATAAGTAAATGGCATTATTTCATTTTATTTATGCCATACCATGATGAAAGTTCATATTTAAAAGGCTTTTGTTTTAGTTATACATTGCCTTAAATGTTTATTCTTATTTATGAAAGTTTCCACTATATTGTTATCCTTACTGGGCATTTGAGCTCACCCCTTTTCTATGTTTTATTTTTCCCAGGAAGTGAAGAAGTAAATTATGAATGACCTTCAGGGATATTATGTGGGGATATGAGTGTGGATTATGGAGACATTATGTTATTGTAATAGTTTTTCATTTTATGATGTAATGTAAAACTTATGAATATATCTAGTGTTTCCAAGGCTACTAAACCAATCGGTCTTTCGAGATTTGATCTTTCTTGTGATCATGCAAATGTTATGTAATAATGCACCGACTCTGGGTAACTAGGGTCGGGGCGTTACAGTTGGTATCAGAGGAAGTTTAGTACAAACCTTGGAAACTAGATTTAGATAAACTCTGATTAGAGCACGTAGACCTAAGATGAACTTTGAGGATTAGTATAGAAGAACTTCCTAGAATTTTGGTATTGTAGAGATTTTGTGAGTTTTCCGAGCAATACATCCCTGTCTGGATACGAGTAGGTAGAGGCGGCTCTGGCACAGATGTACCTAGGGGTAAAACCCGAAAACACCGCTTTGAGCTAGACTCGAACGGGAACTGGTGCACGACAACGGGCCTTGCTGCACTCTTGGTTACGACACTCCCGGGGGATATGCTTAGGATAACTCTCATTTTCTTTACAAATCATTTTGAAGGGATTATGAGTATATACATCCTCAAAGAAAACATTCTTATGATTATGGATTATATCCATAAATAGTTCAATTTATGTTAAGTGTTTTATAAGTATGGGATTATGTATTTTGATTCATAAACTAATCTAGTTTATGCCATTGTTTAGAAATGGCGCCTAGTGGAAGAAATGGAAACCGTATCAATGCACGCACTCCATGTAGGGATTGCCCTCCTGCTCAAGATAATTATAGTGGGGCTGGTGATGCAACTAGTGCTGATCAACTAATCACCATACTGGGACAACTTACTCAGGTTATGAATAATAACCTTACCCGTATGGAGCACCCTGATCCGTAGCGTGGAGGATCAATGTTAGATCGATTCATGAGGCAACAACCACCAACGTTCAATGGGAGTACAAATCCCTTAGTAGCTGAGCAATGGATAAATTCCGTAGAGAAAATATTTCAGGCTTTGGGGAGCAGTGAAAGGGAAAAAGTTATCATGGCAGTTTACCGCCTCACTGGAGATGCTGATCAATGGTGGTCATTGATTCAAAACATGAAGGAGGATGATGAAGTATCAAATATGGAGTAGAGGGAGTTCAAAGATCTGTTTTTAGAAAAATACTTTCCTCGCAACCATCGAGCAGATATGGAAAGACAATTTCTGAGTCTGAGACAAAAGGAGGATGAGAATGTCACAAAGTATGAGGCTAACTTTACAAGGTTAGCGAGGTATGCTGGAGATTATATTCGCAACCCAAGAAGTAAGATTGATCGTTTCTTTGATGGGTTAAAACCATTTCTCCGTCGAGCATTAGTCTCACAAGCCTTTTCATCGTACGAAGACATTGTCTCATGTGCTATCAAGACCGAAAAGGAATTCTCTAAGTCTTATGACTTTAAAGTAAAGCAAGAGAAGAAGAGACCTGCTGATCAATCTGGGAATGGAAATAAGGGGAAGAAGGGAAAGGTTGAATATCCATCTTGTGGTAAATGCGGGAAGAAACATCCTGGTACTTGCTTGAAGGGAATGGGAGTCTGTTACAAGTGTGGTGAAAAAGGCCACCAAGCTCATGATTGCAAGGGGAAGAAGGAAGCTACCAACGTTTAGTGCTACAATTGCAGGGAGATGGGGCATTATGCAAATGCATGTCCTAAGCGTCAGGAGAACTTACCTCATAAATGGCAAAGGGATCAAGGCCAGGCTTATGCTATCACTACTGCTGAGGTAGAAGCTCCGAAAGACGTGGTGGAAGGTAATTTAATGGTTTCCTCAAGTTTAGAAAATGCATTATTTGATTCTGGATCATCACATTGTTTCATATCTTCCCAGTTTGCTAAGAAAATTAGATATTTCCAATTTGATTTAATAAGGGAGTTTTCAGTAAAAACTCCTAAGGGAAGTATCGTTGCAACAAAGTTTTGTGAATCAGTCCCCGTTAGAGCACATAAATTTTCTTTATCTGCTGATCTCATCGTCATACCTATGATTGAGTTTGATATAATCCTCGGTATGGACTGGCTTTCAGACTATGATGCGAAGATTTATTGTAATAAGAAAGAGGTTACGATTCTTGATGATAATGATAAGGAACACCTTATTTTTAGAGTTGAATCGTCACCACCTAATTCTTATTTAGATCCACCCCCAGTAGCTCAACTAAATTCAATTATTGGGGAGGAAGAGAATGAAGTAACTATCGGTGAGGAAAGGAATGTTCAAATAGAGGATGTACCTATTGTGATAGAATTTGTAGATGTATTTCCGGAAGATTTACCAGGACATCCTCCAGAACGAGAAGTTGAGTTTTCCATTTATTTGATTCCTGGATCAAGGCCTATATCGAAGACCCCTTATAGAATGGCCACTGTAGAGTTAGTCGAACTAAAGAAACAACTAGAGGAATTGAGTAATAAGGGATTTATTCGCCCTAGTGTTTCTCCATGGGGAGCCCCTGTTCTTTTTGTTAAAAAGAAAGATGGATCTATGAGGTTATGTATCGACTACAGGGAGATCAATGCTATAATGATAAATAACAAGTATCCCCTACCTCGTATTGATGATTTATTTGACCAACTGCATGGAGCTCAATACTTTTCAAAGATTGACCTTCGATCTGGATACCATCAGTTGTGTGTGAAGAAGGAAGACATTCCGAAAACAGCATTTCGAACCAGGTACGGGCATTACGAGTTTACTGTAATGCCGTTTGGATTGACTAATGCACCCTCTGTATTCATGGATCTAATGAATAGAGTTTTCAAGGAGTATCTCGATGAATTTGTGGTGGTATTTATTGATGATATCTTGGTATACTCCAAAACCTACGAAGATCATGAAAATCACTTGCGCATTATCTTGAAGACTCTGAGGAGGCATGAATTATATTGGAAGTTTAGCAAGTGTGAATTCTGGCTTCAGGAGATTTCTTTTATTGGCCATATTGTCTCTAAAGATGGAATCTCTGTTGATCCTTCTAAGACCAAGGCAATCCAAGAATGGCCAGCACCTACGAGTATAACTGAGGTACGTAGTTTTATTGGTTTGGCAGGTTATTATCGACGTTTCGTCCAGAATTTTGCCCGATTGGCTAACCCATTAACGAAGCTCACACGTAAAGGGGTTAAATTTTTTTGGACAAAAGAGTGTGAAGAATGTTTCGAAGAACTGAAGAGAAGATTAGTCAATGCTCCTATATTGACTCTACCATCGAGGAATGATGGGTTCGTTATTTATAGTGATGCATTGAAGAAAGGACTTGGCTGTGTCCTTATGCAGAATGATAGAGTTATTGCCTATGCATCACGACAGTTGAAAATTCATGAACAAAACTATCCTACTCATGATCTCGAGTTAGCAGCAGTGATCTTTGCTTTGAAGATATGGAGGCACTACCTCTATGGTGAAAAATGTGAGATTTATACTGATCACAAGAGTTTGAAGTATATTTTCTCACAAAAAGAACTCAACATGAGGCAAAGGAGATGGCTTGAATTACTCAAGGATTATGATTGTACGATACACTACCACCCAGGGAAGGCAAACAAGGTGGAAGATGCTTTGAGTAGAAAAGACCATGGAGTTTTGAACAATATGAGAATTGAAAGGGATCCAATTTTCATGGATCTAGTGAAGATGGACATGGGAATAACCAGGGAAGGTGAAACATCAATGCTTTTTCAAATGGTTGCCAAACCATCTACTAGAAAGGATTAAGAGTTCTCAGACCGATGATGAAGAATTCCAAAAAAAAATTAAAGCTGTGAATGATGGGAGATTGAGAGACTTTGTGTATGAAGATGGAATTTTGAAATTCGGGAAGAGGCTTTGTGTTCCCAATATACCTGATCTAAAAAGGGAATTGCTGGATGATGCTCATAGTTCCAATTTCTCTATACACCCTGGGAGCACCAAAATGTATAGAAATTTGAAGGAACATTTTTGGTGGGACAACATGAAGAGGGAGATTTCTGATTTTGTGTCAAGATGTATGGTTTGTCAACAAGTGAAAGCTGGAAGGCAACAGCCTGGAGGAGTCATGCAACCTCTTCCCATACCGGAGTGGAAATGGGACAATGTTACGATGGACTTTGTCATGGGGCTACCAAAGACTCCTAGAAGGAACGATGCAATATGGGTTATTGTTGATCGTCTTACCAAGTCAGCACATTTTCTTTCTATAAGAGAAGATCTACCCCTGGAACGTCTAGCAAGACTATACATTAATGAAGTTGTGAGACTTCATGGAGTACCCCTATCGATTGTTTCTGATCGTGATCCCCGTTTTACTTCAAGATTTTGGAAAAGTCTTCATAAATCCCTGGATACTGAACTTCATTTGAGCACTGCTTACCACCCTCAGACAGATGGACAATCAGAACGGACTATTCAGACCTTAGAAGATATGTTGAGATCTTGCTCACTTGACTTTCAGGGTATGTGGGATCAATATTTACCACTGGTAGAATTTTCCTATAACAATAGCTTCCATTCGAGTATTCAGATGGCACCATATGAAGCGTTATACGGAAAGAGATGTCGTACACCAACCTGTTTGGATGACGTTGGTGAAAGAAAACTTGTAGGCCCAGAACTGGTGGAGGAAACGGTGGAAAAGGTGAAGGTAATCCAAAATCACATCAAAGCAGCTCAAAGTAGGCAGAAGAGCTATGCCGATAATCGAAGGAAGGATTTGGAATTTCAAGTCGGTGATCATGTTTTCCTGAAGGTATCTCCATGGAAGGGAGTCATACGTTTTGGTAAGAAAGGTAAATTGAGTCCCAGGTACATCGGACCTTTCGAAATTCTAGAACGAATTGGGGTTGTAGCTTACCGATTGACAATGCCGCCAAGTCTCTCCAAAGTTCACGATGTGTTCCACGTATCTCTATTGAGGAAATACATGCCTGACCCAACGCATGTACTCACCTATGAGGAATTAGAACTGGAACCCGATCTGTCTTATTGTGAAGAGCCCGTCAATATTCTTGATACAAGAGAACAAGTACTGAGAAACCGGACGACGCGTCTGGTAAACGTTTTGTGGAGAAATCATAAGATGGAAGAGGCAACGTGGGAACCCGAGGAACTTATGATGAAGAACCATCCGAGTCTTTTTATGCAGTAATACCCTAGAAATTGTGAGGACGCAATTATTTGAAGGAGGGGAGAATGTAACACACCAAGCTTCTACGGTACGCTTCTCTTTGAATAATGTGATAGCGTGTGTTGTACGCAACACCGAGTTCTAACACACCATAACTAATCAAACTAGCCGTTATGAATAGTAATACCTAATTTTTGAAATTATATATATTTTATATTTGAAAATGGACTTCATTTTTGGATTCGGAATATCGAATTTAGCCTAAGGTGAAATTTTGGTACATTTCGGATAACTTTCATATTTTGATGAATAGTGAAAATTACTAAATTTTAATTAAAAACAACTTTTTTAATCAAAATAATTAATAGTGATAAATTATGAATTTGAGTGGTTTTAAAGTATATTTAGAATATATTTTTACCATTTAATATAATGTTGGTCATTGGACATAATTTTACAATTAAACCGAACATAAACGAGTGTCAATCTTTTGATAGTTATTATCTCTTAAAAACACGCTTTTTGTTTTGACAGCGGGAATTAATTTTAAATTAATTTCTGCCACTTCTGTGTTTTGAATTTAGGAAAATGGATTCCATATTTGGAATCAGGATGTTCAAATTTTGTAAATAGGTAACTTTTATTTTTAGACATTTTGAATAATTACTGCGGTAAATATTTTATTTACCATGGTTAAGGGTAAATCCGGTAAATAAGGGTTAAAAAAATAATATTATAATAATACTAAATTACCGTAAAACGTGTCTTAACCCTACTGGTTGATACATGTTCGACCATGGGAATATGTGGGTCTATTTTGGGACCCCATGGATCCACTTGTAAGTGATAATGACACTTTATTTTAATTTAGTTAAAATAAATACAAAAATGACACAAGCATATATCTTTTAGAACAACAATTGTTACATAGGGTTATATATGTTGGATTTTAGATTATAAATATTCATTAGAAATCTAAAACGATTTCCTATATAATGATATTTTATTTATAATTTTTAGACATTAAATAATATATTTTATATATGACACAATGATGATCCAGTAATTACTATAATAGTGAAAAATTAAAATAATTGATATTATAAATACCCAAATAAATATAATATGAAACTTTTAATGAATTAAACTAATTTTCTAGGATAATATGATATATTAGGATTGATTAAATTGACTTTTTTAGAAGTAATCAATCTGTTATGAGTTTCACAAAAATCAACTATTGAATAGTGTCAAAATTGACATAAAAGAGTTTTTAAACAAATATTATATTATTAATTGATATTAAATTCCTAAAAATCTATGGTTCGGCCAAGAGACTTATATCATGATAGGTTCATCATTAATGTACCACTTGGGGGTCTCTTGGATGTATATAGTAAGTTTATTAACCATATTATATAAAAATACAAAGAGACATTGTAAAAGTGAAACTAATTAACTTAGAGTTAATACTTAAAGATAAGGTTAATATAAGTACCCAAACCTGTCTAAATTCTATTGTATGAGTGGTGTTCGACCTATCCCCACCTTAAACTTTGAATAATCAACTTTGGAGCCTTTAGAAACCGAATATGAATTTATTATAAATTAATATTTCTAACTTTTCCAAAGGTGCCCCTCACCCCTCTTATAAAAGGGCACTCCTCCTTCTCATTTCTTCACACCTTCAAAGCCTTTTGGCTCGGCCACACTCTGCCCAAATACTCTCCCAACATCCCTCCCTACAACCTAGAGGCCTTAGTTTGATCAGAAAGCCAACCTAAGGAGACCTTTTGATCAAATCAAAAGGAAGAACCCGAAGAAGAGGTAATGATTTCACCACCCTTCTCCAAGTTCATTTCTTCTTCCACTTCTTCTTCCTTTGTTCTTACCATTATAAAATAATAACTCCAGTATCTCACATATAATGTGATGTTATTATAAATATGGTACAACTATATTTAGTATTCTATCCACCCTTTGAATAACATGTCACCATACGTGCGTACGTACGGACTACCATCTCCACGTCGTGGTGTAATTGTTATTCAATATAATATTATTTGGATGGGTATAATAATGATGTGTAACTCATGTAAATAATAAATATAACATGTTAATGATTCTGTATATATGATATACCATCCATTTATATATTATTTTAATATCAAAAGAATGATATTGTCGCTCGTGCGTACGTACGGACTACCATCTCCACGAACGCGATGAGATTCATTCTCCATCGTATCCATTCAAGTATAATTATCATTTGATGATTTAAAAATGATGTTTAAGGACTATATATCATTCTGGATATGAATAAGATACAACAACCATGGCTTATGTAACAAAACATATAAAATAAAATGAGTAAGTTAACTCCCGAAACGACGATAATTCTAAGATATTATTAACAAATCAATGTTAAAAGATCATATATGATATCATATTATTATATATGATTCTTGTATAATTTAATAACAACTATTTCACCATTATACAGGAGTTTAACCTACCCCAACTAAGGAAGAGTACAAGGTAAGGGTTATTTCACAATCTCTTCATTATCCGAGGTTGTTTATACGTAATAATCTACTGGGATATCTTTATCATCCACATCCATGTTTCTTAAAAATGTATTTCAAAACATTTTTACTATTTACAAGAATATGGGTTAAAGTCATTTATACCCTTGTTTGACTTTTTATAAGAGGTTTATAAAGGAATCTTTCCGTCGTTTTCAAAACAAGGTCCTTTTTAACCTTTTCGACAGAATTGAGGTAAGAATGTTTTTTTAACTTATACGGTGGGTGCGGTTATTTTACGCCGTTATAAAATCTTCAAAGCTTTCCTTACAAGCATATAAGAATATTTTCAAAGAAAATATTTTATTTTATATGGATCTTAAATGATTTCAAAATAAAAGGAGATATTTCTAAAATTTTTTTTGATTTCATCTACGTCAACATCCTTTGATATATTTTAAGATTATTTGAAGTTGAATTATTATGATACAAAACTTCTATATTGTATTGAAGGTTTTGTGATATGTTTGACTATGGATGTGCTATTTTTATACCATTCATAGTTTATGGTGAAATTATTGACATTTCGTATGCTATTTTTAATACGAATGTTTATGTTATGTTTAATCCTTTTCATATGGGAATGCATTGGACTTAATAAGTGACGGGTGGAGCCCGCTATAGCTCCTCGATGCATCGGTAGGTCTCATGAGACAAACTAGTGTCTTGGCACAAGGCCTTGACAAAATCTTATTTGTAGTCTTGGCACGAGGCCTTGGCTATGTGGTTATGATAGTCTGGCATTATGCATTCCAACATTATGAAAGCGGTTATTGATTTTTGCATGTGATTATTAGATTAGTAGAATATCCATGTGAATAAGTAAATGGCATTATTTCATTTTATTTATGCCATACCATGATGAAAGTTCATATTTAAAAGGCTTTTGTTTTAGTTATACATTGCCTTAAATGTTTATTCTTATTTATGAAAGTTTCCGCTATATTGTTATCCTTACTGGGAATTTGAGCTCACCCCTTTTCTATGTTTTATTTTTCCCAGGAAGTGAAGAAGTAAATTATGAATGACCTTCAGGGATATTATGTGGGGATATGAGTGTGGATTATGGAGACATTATGTTATTGTAGTAGTTTTTCATTTTATGATGTAATGTAAAACTTATGAATATATCTAGTGTTTCCAAGGCTACTAAACCAATCGGTCTTTCGAGATTTGATCTTTCTTGTGATCATGCCAATGTTATGTAATAATGCACCGACTCTGGGTAACTGGGGCCGGGGCGTTACAGCTTGACCTATTTTAAAATCATTTTCTAAAACAAATTTTGTTAACCGCTCATACCAAGCCCGAGGGGCTTGTTTTAAGCCATATAGAGCCTTGGTTAACTTAAAAACATGATTTGGAAATTTTGGATCTTCAAAACCGGGGGGTTGTTCAACAAATATTTTTTTTGAAATAAAACCATTTAAGAAAGAACTTTTAACATCCATTTGAAAAAGTTTGAAATTTAAGTGAGCGGTGAATGCCAACAAGATCCTAATGGATTCCAATCTAGCAACGGGCGCAAAGGTTTCACCATATTCAATTCCTTCTTCTTGATTATATCCCTTAGCTACTAGGCGAGCCTTGTTCCAGGTTATATTTCCTTGATCATCAAGTTTGTTCCTAAAAACCCATTTAGTGCCAATAATTGGATGATCATTGGGTCTTTCAACAAGAGTCCAAACATCATTTCTAGAGAATTGATTTAATTCCTCTTGCATTGCAAGAACCCAATTCTCATCATTAATGGCATCATTAATGGTTTGAGGCTCTAGTTGAGAAATAAATGCTTGATGTTCAACCTCGTGGAGGATTGATCTTCTAGTTCGAGTACCGGCTTGAAGATCACCTATAACATATTCTAAAGGATGGTCTCTAGAAGGTTTCCAAACCTTAGGCAAGGTGGAAGGCGAAGAAGGTGAAGAGGGTTCTTGATGCTCATCCTCCTTGGGAGGAGAAGAGGAATCATTCAAATGAAGCTTATCAATCTTATCTTCAACATCTTCAATGACCGGGTGAGGTTTTGGAAGAGTTTCATCAAATTTGACATGAGATGATTCTTCGATGGTTTTTGAACGTTTATTGAAGACACGATAGGCTTTGCTTGAGTTGGAGTACCCAAGAAAAATACCTTCATTGGATTTGGCATCAAATTTCCCTAGGTTATCTTTTGTGTTAAGGATAAAGCATTTACAACCAAACACTTTAAAATAACCAATTTTGGGCAATTTGCCTTTCCAAAGTTCATAGGGGATTTTCTTAAGAAGGGGTCTTACAAGGACTCTATTGATAGTATAACAAGCAGTGTTTACCGCCTCGGCCCAAAAATATTGTGGGAGGTTGAATTCACTAAGGAGGGTTCGAGAAATTTCATGGAGAGTTCGGTTTCTCCTTTCAACCACTCCATTTTGTTGTGGAGTCCTAGGGGCAGAGAAGGTGTGATTGTATCCTTGAGAGGAACACAATTCATCGAATTCTTTGTTCTCGAATTCACCTCCATGGTCACTACGGAGTGATATAATTTTATATCCTTTTTTGTTTTCTACTTTCCTAGAGAATTTCAGAAAGGTTCTACAAACATCATTTTTATGAGCTAAAAAGAAAACCCAAGTGAAACGAGAAAAGTCATCTACTAGGACAAAGGTATAGGATTTTCCACCTAGACTTGCTACAGGGGTAGGACCAAAAAGATCAAGATGAAGGAGCTCAAGAGATTTTGAAGTGGACACATCCTTCTTAGATTTGAAAGAAGATTTATGTTTCTTTCCAAGTTGGCATGGCTCACAAATCAAATCTTTCTTAAACATAAGTTTTGGAAGGTCACAGATGAGCTTGTTCTTATTAAGCTTTAGAAGTGAATGAGAGCTACAATGCCCCAACCTTCTATGCCAAAGCCAAGACTCATTGTCAAGAGCACTTAAACATTTAACGTTTTGGCTAGCTAAAGACTTTAAATCAATAATGTAATCATTTTGAAAACGGGAAGCAGAAAATATCAATTTGTTTTGAAAATCAAACACATTGCATAAATCATTTTGAAAATTCACCGAAAAACCACTATCACAAAGTTGACGAATGCTAATTAAATTATGCTTTAAACCTTAAAAAATAAAACATCTTTAATTAAGGAGGTGCTACCAAGACCAATGGTACCTATTCCGACGATCTTGCTTTTTGAATTGTCACCGAAGGTGACGTATCCTCCATCGAATTCTTCATGGGAGTTGAACTCGGAGGGATCGCCACACATGTGCCTCGAGCATCCGCTGTCGAGGTACCACGAGCCTTTCGAAGTCCTACTTCTTTGGTGTTTATCCTACAAAATCAAGAGAGAATAGATTTTGGTACCCATATAAGTTTGGGTCCGGAAAGATTAGCTAAAAGGGACTTTTGAACCCATACTTGTCTAGAGGGATACATCCTAAGATATTCATCCGAGTAGGTAATGATTTTGGGGCGGCCATATCTAGCATTTTTACAATCGCATTAATAAATCATATGTCCGGTTTTTCTACAATAATTACAGAATTTATTTTGAGAGATCCCCCTTACAAAGGTAGTGGGTGCTCTAGAAGAGGTGGCTTGCTTGTTAAAGCCAAGTCCATGTGTGGTTCTAGCCGAACGTTGAGAACCTAGCAATTTGGTCAAATTTTGTTCACCTTGGGTGAACTTGGCAAGAGATTCCCTTAAATCTTTAATAGTTGAATTCAAAGAATCAACATTTGGATTATCTTGGACCTTAAGGGCAAGTTCCTCATTCTTTTTGAGAAGTTGATCTTTTTCAGAAATTAGAATTTTGTGTTTCTTTTCTAAGGCCAAAAATTTAGAGGTAAGTTCGTGAAAACCTTCCTCTAATTGATCTCTCGCATTTTTGAGATCTTCATAAGACATTTCATTATTAAAAGAAGAAGATGAGGAAGAGGAGTCGGATGAAGATACCTCATCAAGTTCCATTAGGCATTATCCACCTTCATCGCTTGAGTCGCTTGAAGACATGGAGTCATCGCTTGCACTCCATGTTGATGCTTTAAAAGCCTTCATGTTTTTCTTTTCCTTTAACCTTTTCTTGAAAAGAGTGCACTCCGGTTTGATGTGGCCTTTCTTTCCACATTCAAAGCATGTAACTTCTTTTTCTGCTTTTGGATCTTCCTTTCGTGCCCTTTGGAAATTCTTCTTTTTCTTCATGAACTTGCTCATTTTTCTTGCAAGTTGAGCAATCTCGGATCCGATATCATCGTAGGAGCTTTCTTGCTTTGCTTTGAATGCTATGTTCTTTTGCTCCTTGAAGATTTTACCTTCTTTATCGGCTTGCCTCTTCATGGTAATCTCATAGGTCATAAGTGATCCAATGAGTTCTTCAACCAGCATTTTCTTGACATCTTTCGCTTCTTGGATTGCCGTCACCTTTGGAGCCCATGAGCTTGGTAGAACCCAAAGAATCTTCTTGACCATCGTCTCTGCAGAAACATAATCTCCAAGAGACTTTCTCCCATTACACACATCAGTGAAGCGAGTAAACATTTCCGTAATAGATTCGTGTGGGTGCATGGTGAAACTTTCAAAGTCTTGATGATACATATCTAATCTAGTGTCTTTGACTTTGTTAGTGCCCTCATGGGTCACTTCCAAAAGCTTCCAAATTTCATGATAAGTGGTGCAAGTAGAAATACGATTAAATTCATTACGGTCTAACCCACAATGAAGAGCATTCATGGCTTTGCCATCTAGCTCAAAATTAGCAATGTCTTCGGGGGTCCATTTAGACTCATCTTTTCTAGAGAGAGTATAGCCTTGAAAAAAAATTCTATATATAGGATAGCCAATACTTCTAAGAAATGTAATCATGCGTGTTTTCCAATAATTGTAGTCGGTTCCATCAATGAATGGAGCCCGAGTCATGGAATACCCTTCGGGTACTTGTGAGGAAGAAGCCATCACTATGGATTTTAGGTTTGTAACCGGTTAAGGTATTACACAAAGGTTCCTATGATACCAATTGTTGGTCAGAGAGTGATGGCAAGAGGGGGGTGAATTGCCTTTTACAAATTAATTAACAATTTAAAAAAAATTTATAAATGCAGCGGAAATAAAAAGAGGCAAGACACAATTTGATAACGGAGTTCGGCTTAAACCAAAGCCTACGTCTCCGCTCCCAACTCAACCGTTGAGAGATTTACTTCAGCTTGCTTTTTAATGGTTGTAGCAAGAAACCCACTAGCCATTTTAAGGTAGGCTAGATCACCTTCGTACAGCTTGCTTTTTTATTATGGTTGTATCAAGAAACCCAAAATGAAAGTGAGGAAGAAAAGGATGGTTTGTTTTAATACAAACCCAATGAAGAACTAAACAATTGAAATAAATAAATTACAACAAACTTGAGGAAGCCTTGAGCGCAAAGAGTGTGAGAGTAGTTGATGTAGAGGCAGCCCAAGCTTCAAGGATGGAGGTGGATCACAAGTAGCCTTTGAGATTTGTCGTTAGAGCTTCAAGGGATCAAAATATCATTCCAATGTTTCCGGTCATTGTTCCCGGCATCCATCCTCGTCTATTTATAGGAGAAATATCCCCAAATACTTCAATATAGCCGTTGGAGGGCTTCCGTGTTAGATCGGAAGAGAACAAGGAAAAGATGGCAAGAGGGGGGGTGAATTGCCTTTTAAAAAATTGATTAACAAATTAAAAATCAAAGTAAAGTGCAGCGGAAATAAAGAGGCAATCACACAAGAAATTGATAACGGAGTTCGGCCAAAACCCGGCCTACGTCTCCGCTCCCAACTCAACCGTTGAGAGATTCCTACCGCTTGCTTTTCAATGGTTTTAGCAAGAAACCCACTAGGCTTTGAGGTAGCACTAGGACCTATTACAGCTTGCTTTTTGTGGTTTAGCAAGAACCCACTTGCTTTTGATGGTTTAGCAAGAACCCACTAGTCTTTTTACGGGTGAAGACTAGCTCACCGAAACACAAGCCTTTTAAAGGAAAAGCTTGAGAAAACCTCTTCACACCTTAGTGGTGGTGTGAGAACCCAAAGAAAGAGGGGATGAGAAAAGGGTTGGGGTTTGTAGGCACAAACCCAATTTTAAAGCTCAAAAAGAGATAAACAATAAAACCCGTAATGGAGAAGCCTTGGGCGCCTTTGATTGATTGATGATGTTTGAGGGCCGCTTCAAAGCTTCTATGGAGGTGCTCTTGGATGTGGAAGTTGTTGGAGCACTTTGGGTTCCCTTGGAACAATCCGTCGGAGCTTCGCCAAAGATGTAAAAATGTGTCTGGTGGCTTGGATGAGGTTCCGGGGCTTCCTAGGCCATTATTTATAGGCTAGGAAACTTCAAGTATCCGTTGGAGGGCTTTTGAGCCGTTGGAAAAGGCCTCGGAGCCGTTGGGAGGCTTTTGGAGTTGACTGGTCAAAGCCAACGGCTAGTTTGACCAGTGCTACCGGCTGGCCGGTGCAGGGCCACCGGCTGGCCGGTGCCTTGACAGTGGCTGAGTCTTCTTTTCCAGGCACCACCGGCCGACCGGTGCCAGAGCCACCGGCTGGCCGGTGGTGAGGCAGCAGCCTTCACTATTGGGGCTGGGTACCACCGGCTGGCCGGTACAAGGCCACCGGTTGGCCGGTGTGGAGGCAGTGGCTTCCCTTTGAGTGCAGGTGCCACCGGCTGGCCGCTGGTGTGCCACCGGCTGGCCGGTGGTCTGGATTTCAGACCAGTTCTGCCTTCTTTCTATCTTGGCCCAATTCCTTGGCCACCTGATTTGATTCCTATCAATCAAAAACACTTGAAACAATGTTAGAAACATAAGAGGGTGATTGTGATCACGAAAATTAAACCTCGAGGGGTTTGAGAGGTACAACAATCTCCCCCTATTTTGATGATCACAATCACCAAAACAATTAATGTAAAATACTGAAATTGAAAGGAAATACTAAGCATGATGAAAATGATTCTCCCCCAATCAATCAAGAAATTTCTCCCCCTTTGTGATTATCAAAATAGAATGGGGCATAAAACTTGATTGAGTGATAATTTGAAAAACAAGATTTTAAACCAATTGACAATAATACCAATTGTTGAAAATTTTGAAATGAAAATTGAAACCAAGAGTTTGAAATTGAATGTTTTGAATTGAGAATTTTGAAACAAAGTGTTGAGTTTGAAATGAAAACATTGAATACACAAGAAGGCTTAAAAGATCCTAACTCCCCCTAAATAAAAACAATAAATCACCGGGGAGAGGAAACAATTTTTGGCCCGGAGAGACTTGCGAGAAGGGATTTTTCAATCCATACTTGTCTCATAGCGGGTCTTCTCCTATAAAATTCATCTGAATAAAAAATCGATTTGGGTTGGCCGTACCGGGCGTTTTTACAATTACACTCATAAATGAGATGCCCGGTTTTCTTGCAATAATTACAAAATTTATAATCGGAGCTCCCCCTTACAAAAACAGTTTGAGCATGGGAGGAGGAGGCTCTGTTGGTATAGCCAAGTCCATTGGTGGTTCTAGAAACCCTTTGGGAACCAAGTATATTGTTCAAATTTTGTTCCCCTTTGGTGAATTTAGCAAGAGATTCCCTAAGGTCTTTAATGGTTGATTCCAAGGAATCAACATCGGGGAGGTTTTGGATTTTTAGGGTCAACTCCTCCTTCTCTTTGAGAAGTTGTTCTTTTTCGGAAGAGAGTTTTTTGAAAGACTTTTTTAAAGCAACGAATTTTGAAGAAAGTTCATGAAAACCATTTTCAAGTTGATCTCGCACATGTTGGAGTTCTTCATATGACAAATGATTGAAAGAATTTGAAGAAGAAGAACACGAGGAAGAGGAATCGGAAGATGTTACTTCATGTTTTGTCATTAGGCATTTTGTACCTTGGTCGCTTGAGAAGGAGGAGAATGAAGAGGTGGAGCTATCACTCCATGTTGCCTTTGAAGCCTTCTTCTTCTCCTTTTTCTTGGCCCTTTTCTTGTGAAGTGGGCAAGCGGGTACGGATTTTGCATCGGGTTCTAGCTTTCGAGAGGGTTCTTGCTTTTGAGCCGGTTCTTGCTTTTGAGCCATGCTAGTACCTTCATGGGTTAGCTCTAAACATTTCCAAATATCATGTGAAGATGTGCAAGAAGAAATATGATCAAAAACATTTCTATCTAACCCACAATGAAGAGCATTCATGGCTTTGCCATCAAGCTCGAAGTTTGCAATGTCTATGGTGGTCCACTTAGACTCATCGGAAGAAGAGAGGGAAAATCCGTGCATGACAATTTTATAAATTGGATAGCCAATACTTTTAAGAAATGTGGCCATGCGGGTTTTCCAAAAACTATAATCGGTTCCATCAAAGAATGGAGCACGATCCAAAGAAAATCCTTCGGGGGATTGAGAGGAAGAAGCGGTAGAAGCCATCAAAAAAAATAGGATCTTTAATTTGAAACCGGTTAAGGAATTATTCAAAAACATCCTCTGATACCAATTGTTAGATCGGAAGAAAACAAGGAAAATATGGCAAGAGGGGGGGTGAATTGCCTTTTAAAAAATTGATTAACAAATTAAAAATCAAAGTAAAGTGCAGCGGAAATAAAGAGGCAATCACACAAGAAATTGATAACGGAGTTCGGCCAAAACTCGGCCTACGTCTCCGCTCCCAACTCAACCGTTGAGAGATTCCTACCGCTTGCTTTTCAATGGTTTTAGAAAGAAACCCACTAGGCTTTGAGGTAGCACTAGGACCTATTACAGCTTGCTTTTTGTGGTTTAGCAAGAACCCACTTGCTTTTGATGGTTTAGCAAGAACCCACTAGTCTTTTTACGGGTGAAGACTAGCTCACCGAAACACAAGCCTTTTAAAGGAAAAGCTTGAGAAAACCTCTTCACACCTTAGTGGTGGTGTGAGAACCCAAAGAAAGAGGGGATGAGAAAAGGGTTGGGGTTTGTAGGCACAAACCCAATTTTAAAGCTCAAAAAGAGATAAACAATAAAACCCGTAATGGAGAAGCCTTGGGCGCCTTTGATTGATTGATGATGTTTGAGGGCCGCTTCCAAGCTTCTATGGAGGTGCTCTTGGATGTGGAAGTTGTTGGAGCACTTTGGGTTACCTTGGAACAATCCGTCGGAGCTTCGCCAAAGATGTAAAAATGTGTCCGGTGGCTTGGATGAGGTTCCGGGGCTTCCTAGGCCTTTATTTATAGGCTAGGAACCTTCAAGTATCCGTTGGAGGGCTTTTGAGCCGTTGGAAAAGGCCTCGGAGCCGTTGGGAGGCTTTTGGAGTTGACTGGTCAAAGCCAACGGCTAGTTTGACCAGTGCTACCGGCTGGCCGGTGCAGGGCCACCGGCTGGCCGGTGCCTTGACAGTGGCTGAGTCTTCTTTTCCAGGCACCACCGGCCGACCGGTGCCAGAGCCACCGGCTGGCCGGTGGTGAGGCAGTAGCCTTCACTATTGGGGCTGGGTACCACCGGCTGGCCGGTACAAGGCCACCGGTTGGCTGGTGTGGAGGCAGTGGCTTCCCTCTGAGTGCAGGTGCCACCGGCTGGCCGCTGGTGTGCCACCGGCTGGCCGGTGGTCTAGATTTCAGACCAGTTCTGCCTTCTTTCTATCTTGGCCCAATTCCTTGGCCACCTGATTTGATTCCTATCAATCAAAAACACTTGAAACAATGTTAGAAACATAAGAGGGTGATTGTGATCATGAAAATTAAACCTCGAGGGGTTTGAGAGGTACAACAATCTCCCCCTATTTTGATGATCACAATCACCAAAACAATTAATGTAAAATACTGAAATTGAAAGGAAATACTAAGCATGATGAAAATGATTCTCCCCCAATCAATCAAGAAATTTCTCCCCCTTTGTGATTATCAAAATAGAATGGGGCATAAAACTTGATTGAGGGATAATTTGAAAAACAAGATTTTAAACCAATTGACAATAATACCAATTGTTGAAAATTTTGAAATGAAAATTGAAACCAAGAGTTTGAAATTGAAAGTTTTGAATTGAGAATTTTGAAACAAAGTGTTGAGTTTGAAATGAAAACATTGAATACACAAGAAGGCTTAAAAGATCCTAACTCCCCCTAAATAAAAACAATAAATCACCGGGGAGAGGAAACAATTTTTGGCCCGGAGAGACTTGCGAGAAGGGATTTTTCAATCAATACTTGTCTCATAGCGGGTCTTCTCCTATAAAATTCATCTGAATAAAAAATCGATTTGGGTTGGCCGTACCGGGCGTTTTTACAATTACACTCATAAATGAGATGCCCGGTTTTCTTGCAATAATTACAAAATTTATAATCGGAGCTCCCCCTTACAAAAACAGTTTGAGCATGGGAGGAGGAGGCTCGGTTGGTATAGCCAAGTCCATTGGTGGTTCTAGAAACCCTTTGGGAACCAAGTATATTGTTCAAATTTTGTTCCCCTTTGGTGAATTTAGCAAGAGATTCCCTAAGGTCTTTAATGGTTGATTCCAAGGAATCAACATCGGGGAGGTTTTGGATTTTTAGGGTCAACTCCTCCTTCTCTTTGAGAAGTTGTTCTTTTTCGGAAGAGAGTTTTTTGAAAGACTTTTTTAAAGCAACGAATTTTGAAGAAAGTTCATGAAAACCATTTTCAAGTTGATCTCGCACATGTTGGAGTTCTTCATATGACAAATGATTGAAAGAATTTGAAGAAGAAGAACACGAGGAAGAGGAATCGGAAGATGTTACTTCATGTTTTGCCATTAGGCATTTTGTTCCTTGGTCGCTTGAGAAGGAGGAGAATGAAGAGGTGGAGCTATCACTCCATGTTGCCTTTGAAGCCTTCTTCTTCTCCTTTTTCTTGGCCCTTTTCTTGTGAAGTGGGCAAGCGGGTACGGATTTTGCATCGGGTTCTAGCTTTCGAGCGGGTTCTTGCTTTTGAGCCGGTTCTTGCTTTTGAGCCATGCTAGTACCTTCATGGGTTAGCTCTAAACATTTCCAAATATCATGTGAAGATGTGCAAGAAGAAATATGATCAAAAACATTTCTATCTAACCCACAATGAAGAGCATTCATGGCTTTGCCATCAAGCTCGAAGTTTGCAATGTCTATCGTGGTCCACTTAGACTCATCGGAAGAAGAGAGGGAAAATCCGTGCATAACAATTTTATAAATTGGATAGCCAATACTTTTAAGAAATGTGGCCATGCGGGTTTTCCAAAAACTATAATCGGTTCCATCAAAGAATGGAGCACGATCCAAAGAAAATCCTTCGGGGGATTGAGAGGAAGAAGCGGTAGAAGCCATCAAAAAAAAATAGGATCTTTAATTTGAAACCGGTTAAGGAATTATTCAAAAACGTCCTCTGATACCAATTGTTAGATCGGAAGAAAACAAGGAAAAGATGGCAAGAGGGGGGGTGAATTGCCTTTTAAAAAATTGATTAACAAATTAAAAATCAAAGTAAAGTGCAGCGGAAATAAAGAGGCAATCACACAAGAAATTGATAACGGAGTTCGGCCAAAACCCGGCCTACGTCTCCGCTCCCAACTCAACCGTTGAGAGATTCCTACCGCTTGCTTTTCAATGGTTTTAGCAAGAAACCCACTAGGCTTTGAGGTAGCACTAGGACCTATTACAGCTTGCTTTTTGTGGTTTAGCAAGAACCCACTTGCTTTTGATGGTTTAGCAAGAACCCACTAGTCTTTTTACGGGTGAAGACTAGCTCACCAAAACACAAGCCTTTTAAAGGAAAAGCTTGAGAAAACCTCTTCACACCTTAGTGGTGGTGTCAGAACCCAAAGAAAGAGGGGATGAGAAAAGGGTTGGGGTTTGTAGGCACAAACCCAATTTTAAAGCTCAAAAAGAGATAAACAATAAAACCCGTAATGGAGAAGCCTTGGGCGCCTTTGATTGATTGATGATGTTTGAGGGCCGCTTCCAAGCTTCTATGGAGGTGCTCTTGGATGTGGAAGTTGTTGGAGCACTTTGGGTTCCCTTGGAACAATCCGTCGGAGCTTCGCCAAAGATGTAAAAATGTGTCCGGTGGCTTGGATGAGGTTCCGGGGCTTCCTAGGCCTTTATTTATAGGCTAGGAACCTTCAAGTATCCGTTGGAGGGATTTTGAGCCGTTGGAAAAGGCCTCGGAGCCGTTGGGAGGCTTTTGGAGTTGACTGGTCAAAGCCAACGGCTAGTTTGACCAGTGCTACCGGCTGGCCGGTGCAGGGCCACCGGCTGGCCGGTGCCTTGACAGTGGCTGAGTCTTCTTTTCCAGGCACCACCGGCCGACCGGTGCCAGAGCCACCGGCTGGCCGGTGGTGAGGCAGTAGCCTTCACTATTGGGGCTGGGTACCACCGGCTGGCCGGTACAAGGCCACCGGTTGGCCGGTGTGGAGGCAGTGGCTTCCCTCTGAGTGCAGGTGCCACCGGCTGGCCGCTGGTGTGCCACCGGCTGGCCGGTGGTCTGGATTTCAGACCAGTTCTGCCTTCTTTCTATCTTGGCCCAATTCCTTGGCCACCTGATTTGATTCCTATCAATCAAAAACACTTGAAACAATGTTAGAAACATAAGAGGGTGATTGTGATCATGAAAATTAAACCTCGAGGGGTTTGAGAGGTACAACATTCCGGAGCCGTTAGGGGTCAAAAGTACAAGTCCAGTCAAAGCCCAACGGCTAGTTTGACTGGGCTTACCGGCTGACCGATGCTTGGCCACCGGCTGGCCGGTGCACCAGACAGAAGGCAGAGCTCTCTGTCTGGGCTCGACCGGCCGGCCGGTGCGGGGCCACCGGGAGGCCGGTGGTCGAGACAGAGAGCAAGCTCTCTGTCTGGTTCCACCGGCCGGCCGGTGGTCGGGCACCGGCGGACCGGTGGAACCTGGCAGAGAGCATTGCTCCTGCCAGAGACCACCGGCTGGCTGGTGGACTCAGAGAGTCCTTTTTCCAGTCTTCTTGGGCCAACTCTTTGGCAACCTTTTTCCTATCATCAAACAAACTTGAAAACAAGTTAGAACACGATGAGAGTGATTGTGATCATTAAAATCCAAGAGAGAGGGGTACAACAAAAGGGTCCCTCGAAAAATGCTTGGCTCACCTGACAATATAAACATTAATGCTTGAAGATGACCATGACCTTATCCACAACCTCTCTTACCCTAATGAGGACCACCAAGATAGTCATGCTCTACTCTTGGATGATGGGGTGTATCTTGTGGTTTACCTCTACTTACCCATCTTCTCGCTACTGATATATAGCTAGTGTAATAAGCTACAGCTGCCTAGGTTGGAACTGCCTCAATAGAGGAAACTAATGCAGAACAACGGACACACACTAACTTCTCTGAAGTGTTGCTAACTCTAGATACTAATGAATTTATCCACCATATGAAAAATAGGTTCCAGATCCCCTATCATAGTTCTAAGAGCCACCACCCCCAGATAAATGAGACAATGAAAGATGGACCTACCCCCGGCTGAGTGGAAACTATTCTTCCTTGAAAACCATGAACCCTAGACCAAAGTTTGTATTCATGAAGAATCTTGATTTCACCCACTTATGATGATATAGTTTTGGAAAACACCTCTTGATGGCCTCTTCCTTCGCCAGCACCTCGTGATGTGTCGTCAGAATAAATGTGGGGACTTGGTGCTATATATCTCGATTCAAATCCTCCAATAAATTATTTAACCTGGCCTCCTCGTCTTGCAACAGATCCAAATAATATGAAAATATGTTTATAAAAAAGATCCAGAACTCTCACACACTAGATCTTTCCAGTAAAAGGGGTAGATGATTTTGGGGGTAGGGTTCCTTCACAATCGAAGACATAAACTCATCTTTGAAATACTATCAAAACTAATCCCTTGAGATTGAGGACCCCTGGTGATCCCCAAGGAACATTAACCACCAATGACTCACTACCCCACATATCATGGTCACAACCAACAGCGCCCAGTGATCCTTCTGAGCATAGATCAAACTATAAGTTATCTCTACCACCTCTGAGCATTATTCTGTGACTGCATCTAAAATGGATCCCTAGTATTTCTAAATACTCCGAGACTAAGACTCTCAGAGTGTTCTCCTTCATGTCTCATTATCCTGAACCGCTACTCTACAACAATCTATTAGCATAGATTTTTGGACATCATCTATGAGAACCTGACATGGATGTCGACCTGGATCCATACATGCAAAAAGGAAAAATAGTTAGAACTCATTAGACTAGAATATTTAATAATTAAATAGTAATTAATTTTTTTATTCATTTTAGGTTAAACTATACCATGGTATACCCATTCAAATACATGAACAATGAAGAATGATTCCTGATCAATTCCTAGGTCACTACCCTGAAACTAGTTTCTCCTTGTTTAGTAGCCACTGTAAACATAATGATATGTGCAGTAGTTCACAGGGGTCCCCAAATACCTACCTCCCAACCAATAACCAGTTATGTTTTCACTTTCTAAACATATCTGGCCCAGTTTCCTTATCAAAATGTGGTACATAATATTTTTCTACCTCCAAACTACATCCTCTCCCTCAACCATAGAACCAACACCACTTTATCATAACCCCTCCCCACAAATGGAACCCATCTTCAGCAAAAAATGTGATAATATAGATAATTTTCCCCCTAAAGTCCCACTTCCAGTAGGCCCTTAGTTGGAGACTAAAACTGAGGGTATATAAGACTCACGTATTATAGGCATTACCCTCTAAGAGACCACATGTGAAATAGAGGGATAAGACAAATACCAACCAAATAAAGATTTGAATACGATATAAAAAATTTCAATAAGACATATTTATTTTCATGCATGAACTAATACAACTAAATGGAAAAAAAATACTAAAAGAAATTAAAAATAGAAGTGACCACAAATCCGAAACTACTCTGACAAGATCCCCAAACTAGTAGTAACCAGTTTGATCTCAAACCTTCTCTATGTGTCCTGAAAAGTAGTTTATATAAAATTGTCTGAGTATAACAGTATATATAATAGGATCCTCTTTATATCCTCTCTTAAAAAAGTAAAGAAATATTGATAATGAATAATGAATAATAACTCCAACTAACTCATCACCTGAATAGGTATACTAAGTATCCTACATCACCATGGCTACTCTCACCATCTATTTCATAAAGTACTATATAATATAATAATGAATATTGAGGGTACCCTACTACCACTTCCCAACTAATTTGTCACTTTTCACCAATGAAACATGTCCTAATCCATTTCCCACCAAAAAGGGTTGGCTCAAAGACACCTAGGTGAGCACCAAAATCTACACCTCATGAAACACAAATAATTTTCTAAAAGAATGTAGGTGAGAAACCAAACCATATAAACAACCAGAAGTAATGAGGTAGTTTCCAGGATCTACCAAATCTAACATAACATGTATCATAGATCAGGTATTATACCTCAGGCCATTACAGCCCATATGCTGAGTAAGGATCCCCAAGCCATCATAGCCTATACATGTTATACCTATAGTAGTCTGTAGAAAACTATATGCAGAATATAAGTGGGTGAAATAAACAAATCCATTATATCCCTATAAACACATATATGGAGAAAACTAACCATTGTGCATACCCATAAAAGTAAATACCAAGAGAAGATAGTGGGGCCAAACGAAGATATCATCCATCCATCCTCCCATTGGGATGTTCGATAAAACACCCCCGAGGCTCCGAATCATTAAGGTGTCAATCACTCTAATCGATATGGTGGGGTATCATATAACAACACAAAACCTAAAAGATATATTATACCTGACACCCACTCAATGGGTATAATATAGTCTTAGACTTAACTCCAAATAATGTCTCTTGGACTCCTAACTACCACTTCTAAGACTAGATATCCTATAAGAACACAACCATTTTAAACGATACATTCTGTCATTTTATCCCTTTTAATTAGATTCACTTTATGTTAATTAATTTTTTAACCACTAATTGACAATTAAAAAATTCAACATTAAATTTTTTTATCATCACAAAAAAGTCCCATGTCCTTCAGGAATAACCAATTAAGTCCACAACTTCTCAAAATTAAAGACTCCACATTATATACTAGAAAGATCCAATCCCATGGTTTCAACATCATTTATTTAATCAATTATTAACAAAATTATAAAATTTTCATAATTCCATGTATTCTAATTAAACATTCTAATATTCCAAACATGAGGGGACCAACACAGTGACTAGATGAACTTCCAGACACTTCTTTTTCACCTAAAGCAGGAGTGTAGACCCATTCACCCTCAAGATGCTAAAAAACAAAGCATGTGGTAGACTCCATGAATCTTCTCACCTTTTGTAAGGAGGGTAAGTAAGACAAGCTACATTATATAGTGTGGAAATTAAAGAATATATAGAAATAATATATTTAACCGCAACCACTTTCACATCAATGTGTAAGCCCATCTTCAGCTTCTTTCATCATCTCTTAAGTCCTCCGTGACACCCACATGAATAATCCAATGCATATCCCCAATATAGGCATCAACTACTACCAATACCACTATTTTTGACTTCCCCCACCTCTCACAACATCAATCTGATCAAACAACACATCCCAAGAACTTGGAAACCACAAATAAAATATGCTCTTGGCCCTAAACAAGGCATTCTTCCTTCACTAGAAATGAGTTTTCCTGGATACAAAGTACAAGGAACTCTTCCTTACAAGTAATGGGGTAAATCATAACTTTTTAATTAATTATATTTCATTATAAAATTGATTATTTAATCAGTATTGAATTAATTATTTAGTTATTAGTAGTTTCTAACTATGGGAAAGTAAAATAGAATGAAATCATAGCTCTCTCAAATTAATTAAAAAATTAATTTTAAATTCCATTAAACAACTAGCATAAACCTACTTTAGGTATATCAATCAATTTAATTAAACATGCACATATGAATCAATTTTATTAACATAAAATGCAATAAAAACAACCAAATTAATTTACATGCATCTTTATCTCGGGAAAAATAATTTAAAATTAATTCCATCTTTATTCTATTTACCAATTTCCATCAAGAATGTCATGATAAACAAGAAAACGACAAATAACACATTATCTAGGAAATAATGAGGCAATAACATCACTATGAAATGAATACCAATTAATTGAATCCACTATATATATATTTAATTTTTAAATTCCAATACAATCTAGTGGATAAAGAATGATAACTCTATAGTTTCACATGAAAAGAATAGAGAATACATGAATAACGTAACTCAAATGGTTTCTAACATTCTTTTCATGGGAACGATCCAACACAATAGATCACGATAACCTCCCTCCAATGAAAACATCCACCTGTGGACTCAATGGAATAATAACATCATCCAACACCCACGAAATTACAATTAGAAACATGGAGATGTCATGCCATCACATGGAAAAGGGAAAAAAGAAGAAACATATCTAGGATCACAGAATAATGGTGTTATCACATACCTTATCAAAGATAGATCAACACTTTCAAGATGCACCAAAACAGGCGGTGTGCATATGTAGCCTGAAAAAAATAATAGGGGAAACAATCCAAAGATGAATGTCTGATTACATGACTACTATGGGAATAAAAGGTATGGACTCTCATTCTTGGGGAAAAAATAAGGTATAATAATTAAAATGGTATCTTATCCATAGAACGATTTAAATAGATGAGTAGTTAGGATAGATTTTAGATTACCCATTAAAAGTAGATCACATTAAACCACATGGGTTGACCAACTAAAAGTCTCTAGATTTTTAGGAAAGCAATGATATGATTTACATCACTTGAAATAGAATCTAAAACAATTAAATATGTAATTTAATTCATTTTACTTAAATGAAAGACATAAAAAAGAAAAAATTGGGAAATATTGAAAAATCATGGAATTTCACAAACTGTGGGCTATTTCCTACTGCTCTAAAAACATTGTTCATGACACCATTTGTTATCTCACCATTTTAGAAACACTATTCAGGACACTATTGAATGTCTCGATATTATGGAAATAGTTTTCATAACACTATTGGATGTTTCACTATTCTAGAAACATTGTTCATTAAACCATTAGATGTCACACCATTATGGAAACATTATTCATGACACCGTTGGATATATCACCATTATGGATACATTGTATATGAAACAGTTGGATGTATCACCATTCTTGAAATTTTTTTTGTGAAACAGTTGGATGTCTCACTATTATAGAGACATTTTCATGACACCGATGGATGTTACTTCTTTCTGAAAACACTTTTCATGACACCATTGGATGTCTCACCATTCTTGAAACACATTTCATTGAACTAGAACCTTGGCAAAGTGTTAGGAAAAAGTTTCATTGACCTCCCAGAACACCTCAAACACTATATTTTAGAAAAATAATAAGCCATATGTCCTAGAAATTATAGTTATGACCTTTATAAAGGTTTTTTCCACAATCTCATTCTAATTGTGATTGTTTTTCTTAAATTTCAGTTAACATAAATTGTTTTGTAATTATAGAAAAAACTTCTCTTATAGTTACTGATAATAATTTTCAAAAAATAGTACCATTTTTTCATCTCAATGTTACTTTAAATTATTGAATTTTTTTAAGGAAATCTATCATTATTTATAAATCTGGATGGTAATATGTTTTCTTCAAAAAACAATTTTCTAAAAATGTTATAAAAAACGTTTTTACCTTAAAAAATGAATTACCATATGTATTTACACTCATTTTCTATAATAAAAAATGTTTTCAAAGCAATATTTTGTATTTTTAAAATAACGAATGTTTAGATTTTACAAAAAAATTAAAAAGAACAATATTGTAATTTTCTAAACAAGGAACTTTCCAAACCTTTTCACATTGAAAATTTTAATTTTATTTTAATTAAATGTAATGTATCAAAGTACCCATTATCATGACCATAATTTATGTTATGATTAAATTTCATGTTTGTAATGATTTTTTTAATGATTTTTTTTTGAAATTAATGTTCAAAAAAAATTCATAATGATTTTTAAAATTTAAAGGATATTTTCCTATATAATGATATTATAGGTATTTCTATGGTATCTAAATTCATCAATGTTCATAACCATTCATTATTACTCCAATGGGTATAATTTATTAACTTATTTATTCATACATAAGATGGTTTATATTCATTTTTTCCAATGATTGTATCGAAATTCACACACTTATTTGATTTTTTTGTCATTAAATTTCACCTAAATATCCATATTATTTCGATGGATATGACTACTTCATAAAATGTATTCAGTTTTTACATACAATGTGTACTTTAAAATTTATTTGATCATATAGTGAAAAATTATTAAATAATTATTTTTTACACAATACAGATACAAGATGATAAATCTCATTTTATATTAATTAAATTGATTATTTGATGTATGATGAATGATTTAGACAGGTATGATAGGGATGGGGTCTATTTTTTGATATCCCTGAAGGAATTGATATTCTCATGGGATGAATCATTTGATTGGGATTAGTAATGTTGGTTTATACCCAGAATGTTTTAAATAATCTTATAAAAGGTATTAACGGTAAAGGTATCACATACCTTGAAAATATTTTGTCCAATAATTAAGAATTCCTTCACTCATCATTTAGTTATTACTATTCAGGATATTTTCACTATGACATTATCACCAGTTGAATTTCATGATCATTTATTAATTAAATGCAATTTGTTTTTCAATTATTAAGATTTCTATATGTATTATGCCTTATCTATTTAGGCTTCAGAATTATTTTAATAGAATTTTGGTTCAGTTATTTACCATTCCATAATTGTTTTGTTATTGATTCTTGATTACATCCATTTTACTTTACCTTTATTAATAATATTACCTCACCCTTATTTTTTTGGTTCCCAATGATTCATTGAATTTTACTATGACTGATATTCATGGCTATGCTAGATGGAATAAAATTATTAATGAACCAAGAATACAAGACATTTTTTGATCTTTTGGATTTCATTCCATGTAAAATTTTCTAATTTAATGTAATCAGGAATTATCTCGGAGCAATTAGTGTTGGGTTCCATAGAGTTCGTATTACCACAAGTTTTGTAGAAACCTTAGGAAATTTATTTAGGTAAAAATAGATTTTTGAACATAAACATATGATAGAATTTGATGAAATGTGTAGAAGAATATCTGACAATTTTGGTAACATAGATATTATGTGTTCTTCACTAGAAATACATCTGTGTAAGGGTACTATAAGTGGACATGGTTCTCAAAAATATTTCATGAGTGGTAATAACACTGTTAAAGGAGTGTCAGCCTTGACTTGAGCATTACCTAGTACACAAAAATGGGTCTTACTACACACCTTGTTTAACACTCCCAGGGAATAATAGTAGAATAATACAAATTTTCTTTTCAAAACATTATAAAGGGATTGAATAGGTAATGAAAATAAATGACATAGGTTAAACCATAGACCAGGATGGACCAATGTTGAAATAAAATTGGTGACGTATTTATGTATTGTGATTTAGGAATTAAATTATAGATGTATATTATAAATGGTATTTAGTTATAAGAATTACGAATCATATATGGATTATGAATATATGTATTCATTAACATAATAGTTATGGATACCATTACGAGTTAGTGAGTTTAATATTTATTACAATTCTAAATTCTTAAATAACTCTTTTTCAGTTTTATCTGATGAGAAAATACCAAGAAAAAAGAAATTGTTTATGATATTTATGGATAGAATATGTTTTGTTGGAAATTTTATTTGAGGGATAAATAATTTAAATTTTATAGAAAAAATTTTAATGGTACTACTAAATATGATGATTATTATGTTCATTAATGACATTATAATAATAGTCAAATAACATTATTATACTGTTTAAAAAAAATAAAAAATTAATTTTGTTTAAAACATTAATGAAAATATTATTTAATTTCAAGGATTTTAATCTTGTTTTTGTAAACATGAATGAAAAAACGTTATTATAGTTTATTAAAAGGAAACATTTTATGTCGATGGATAGGCCATCATGTCCTAAAATTCAATTGTACATGAACCCATGAAGGAAGTGAAATAAGGTTTTAGCACCTTCTATAGGCCTACATGATGATCTAGTTAATTTGGAACTTTTTTAAATAAATAATGATGAATAATTTTAAATGATGAACAATTAGCATAAATATTGGTGTTCGCATATTAATTTATCTAACATATTAATTTTGGAAAACAGTTACGGAAATACAGAAAGGCATTTAAATCATTATGGATCTTACAATCAGTTAAAATTGAATTTTAGTACATCAGGCATCAAATTTTTTTTCAATATTCATTTCCTCGAGTAAAGGAATATATTGAAAATTGATTGTAGAACAAAAACACGATGAAGTTTTTTTATGAATTAGAAATAAATAAAGTAATAATATTTCCTAATATTGTAAGGAAATATTTTTGAGAAAAAATCTTTCAAGGTATCACTGAAGCATTTTTGAGGTGATTGTGTTTGTTGAGAAAGTGGACATCTGTGTGGTGATTGTTGACAAGTAAAAACAATGACATACACATTTGTTGACAAACGGGATTTCATGGTGGAATTTGGAGTTAAAGAGTTGCGGTCAACGATCCATGTTTGATTCAAGAACATCGACAAAGGAATGAATGATCTGGAGGTGGTACAAAAAGATCAAATACAATGTGGCTCCGTTTTCCAGTGTTTGCCAAATTTTTGGGCCTGAAAATCGACAGTTGGAGAAAACTGGTTTGGGAAAAGAGACTTGTGCACCATGTACTTGAAAGAGAGTGAACCTGCACACCTAGTGTTTTTCAAGATCAGACCATGGAAAAATAGAGAAGGGATAAGGGCCGTGTAGGTTTTGGGTTGGTCGTGCATGTGACCTGCATACTGAGAAAGGACCTACACACCGGTTCCTAGGAGGATTGGAAACATGCACACCTATTTTTTTTAAATATATGTACTTCAAAATATGGAAAAGGAAAGTGGGTCGTGTAGTTATTGGTGTGGTCACGCAAGTGAGTAGGGCGATAGAGACTTGGGCAGATGGACCCACATACCGAAACCTACATGCCGAGGGGAGACTTGCCCGCCGTTGCGCATGGTGTCAAAATGCCTATAAATACAGATCAATCTGTCCTCATTTTCAATGAGCTCAACACATGGAGAAAATCAGAGCACCCGTCACATTGGTGTGGTGGTCGAGAACGTTGTGTGTGGTCGCGTAAGTGAAGGTTGCATGACATGTGTTTTGTTGTGCGCCAGTTGTCTTTTGCTCGCCAAAATCAGTTTGGGCGTAAAAGGAGGTGTGTCGTGCAAGTTTGGAGTTGAAGAAGGTTGTGTTGCGCAATTGGTTGTGGTGGACTTGCGTGCCAGTTTTGACTTGCACACCGAATACTTGCACGCCATTTTGGGACTTAAACGTCGGGCTTAGAGAAGAGTGCCAAGTGTTGTTGGAGCACGCTCATCTTTCAGGGGCTGCACAAAATATGGAAAATTTCCCGATACCTTTGGTGAAAAGAGAGATTCATCTACGGGTGAAAGGAGAATTTAAACAGAGCATCCACATAAAACAGAGGATGTATTCATTAGTGATAATGGAGGGACATACAAGTATATAAACTGTTAGTGGATCCTTTCTGGAGTAGTGAGCAAAGGAAGAGCAAGAAGGTTATACTCTCCAACAGAAGCGAGCCCGAGAGAGAGAAATAGGGAGTGACCCTTGGGAAAGCAGTAATCTAACCCTAAAACATGAAATTAAAGTGAGCCAGGGACAGAGTGACTGTTCCCAAAGAATTTTATTCACAAATGGAGAAAAGTGGTTTGGGAAAAGAGACTTGCACGCCATGTACATGAAGGATAGAGAACCTGCCTGACTAGTGTTTTTCAAAATCATAACATGGAAAAATTCCAAAGGGATAAGGGCCACGCGAGTTTTGGGTTGGTCGTGCAAGTGACATGCGCGCTGAGAAAGGACCTGCGCGCTGGTTCCTATGAGTATTGGACACTTACGCGCCTATTGTTTTTCAAGATCCAAAAATCAAAATCTGGCAGAGGAAAGAGGGTTTCACAGGTATTGGTGTGGTCGTGCAAGTGAGTAGTGAGACAGAGACTTTGGTGGATGGACCCGCGCACCGAAACCTGCTTTCCAAGGGGAGATTTTCCCACCGTCGCGCAGGGTGTGAAAATGACTATAAATATAGGTCGACCCGTCCTCATTTTCAACGAGATCCACAACTAGAGAAAATCAGAGCTCCTGTCACGCATGTGTGGTGGTGGTGCAAGTGGTGTGTGGTCGCGCAAGGGAAGTTTGTGCGACAGGTGGTTTGTCGAGTGTCAGTTTTTTGTTGCATGCCATAAATAGTTTTGGGATTAAAAGAAGGTGTGCCGTGCAATTTTGGAGTTGAATAAGGTTGTGTCGCGCAAGTGGTTTAGGTGGACTTGCGTGCTAGTTTTGACTTGGGCGCTGAAGACTTGCGCGCCATTTTGGGACTCACATGCCAGGCATGGAGAAGAGTTCCAGGTGTTGTTGGAGCACTCCTGTCTTTCCAGGGCTGCGCAAAAGCTGGAAGATTTCCCGATACCATTGGTGCAAAGAGAGATTCATCTACGGGTGAAAGGTGAAATTCAACAGAGCATCCACATAAAACAGAGTATGTATTCATTAGTGATAATGAAGATACCTAAAAGTATATAAACTGTGAGTGTAACCTTTCCAGATCAGTGAGCAATGGAAGAGGAAGAAGGCAATACTCTCCACCAGCAGTGATCCAGAGAGAGAAAAATAGGGAGTGACCCTTGGGAATGCAGTGATCTGACCCTAAACACATTAAAGACAGTGATCCTAGGACAGAGTGACTGTTCCCGAACCATTGTGTCCACATCTAGATATGAATAGTGGAATTTGGTATGACTGGAAACATGTCAGTGTATGCTCCTTGGACGTAGCCCTGAGAGGGGGAACCAAGTAAAAATCTCTTTGTCTGTCTGCTTATTTCTTTTCATTGCATTTAAAGCATCATCATCAAATAAAGATGAAAAGCAGGGAACATGATAAACACACTTGTTCAAACAAAGTGACCCTTGTAATAAAAAGGTCATGATCTAGTGGGGATGGAAGAATGTTGAAAAATAATAACCATACACTGATTAACACCCCCCCCCCCTCTCAGGGTATATAGGGCCCTATTGGTCTTAAAAATTGGTATCAGAGGGAAGGTTTCTTTTATCAGATTTGTTTTCTATAACGTGGTTCAGTGAATTTATCATTTTGAAGATCCAATCTACTCTTTTCATATTGTTCCACGGAAAAGGGAAGAATATCAATGAGGAAGCAAAAAGCTGGTGGAATTACCCACTGTGGAAGTGTCAATAGAAAGAGTGTGATTCAGATAAATGAATCATGTAGTGAATATAAAAATGGTTTGGATGAATCATACTATGAAAATACTTACTCATTCAATTATTATGAAGGAATGAGTGAAGAACCTGCTTTTCCAGGTTATGTTGGAACCACTGATGATGAAGAAACACTAAGATGTCGAAAAGAGGAAGTTGTCCACAAGGAAATGGAAATGGATCAGAAATTGGATGAAGACGCGAAATCTAAAAATATCCAGATCTAAGTAATGGAACTTGAGGTTAACAAGCTAAGAGGATTAAATCAAAGGCTTATTTATGTGGCTACTAACCTAAAGGAGAATAATTATTCTCATGGTGAAGAACAACAAAAGATGACTAAAATGAATGGAAATCTAAAGCCTGTTGATTATGAAGAGAATCAAAAGTTAGATGAAGTTCAAAATCTAAAAGCTAGAAATGATGATCTAGTAAGACAATTGTCTGAAGAAGTTTAGAAGAATCAATGGCTACAATAATAGAATGTATCTATCTCTGAATATGTTGCGCATGAAAAACTAAATTTGAAGGAGAAAAGTTACATGGTGGAAAATCTCCCACATGAACTTGAAGATGAGTTGAGTAGCCAGAAGAATCTCAGAAAATAACTTAATTCTCAACTTGAATATAGAGATAAGAAGATTTAAAAAATGAAGGAGTGATAAAAAAATCCAAGAAAGAAATGGAGTTATCAATTGACAAAGGAAAACCTATGTTGAATGATGCAATACACCTACTATTCGATGGTCCTTCATAAGGTGATGATAAAATTAAAAGGAAGTATGAGATTTTTGAGGAGAAACAACAAAATATTTTTTCATCTCAAAGACCATATATCTTGGGAAAATCGGGCATTGGATTTGATGAATCCCCTCCCATGCATTATAGAATGTGATCCATGAATAGTTCCAGGAGTGGAGAAAAACATATAGGTGCTAGAGATAGGACTAAGAGAACTGTTACAAAAAATAAGTGATGACATGTGCTTTATCTGTAGGATTCATGGCCACATGTAAAGCTTCTGTTCAGAGGCTCTAGAATACATTTCAGGCTTTGAAAACCAAAACATTACTAAATCTAAGAATAAAAAGAAGTGTCATGAGAAATTAGAGAGAATAGTCTCTCATAGGAAATCATCGGTTAGATGCTATTACTATAGAAGAATGGGACACACCATGAGTTTGTTTCAGGAAGATCAAGAGCTCTGTGTCAAAAGAAGAACTAGAGTTGTATCAGCATCTCGATATAGAAATGAATAAACGAGGTATGCCTTTGATGGAAAATGTTTTATAAGTTCAGATTATTGGAATTTGGTAAGAAATTGTCGCATGAAGAATGAAAGAATGGAAAAAGAACTCAAAAGGATATTCTTGACTCCAATGATGTAAAATGAGAAATTCTACACTGAGAGTCAAAGTGTTCAGGAGAAGAATAAGATTGGAGCCTCAGGGGAATCACATAGAGCTAAACAAAAGGTGTATCAGTCACCTCCAATGTCATACTCACAACATCTCTCAAGGAGAGAATGTGAACAAACCTAGAAGATTTAGTGGAGATCTACTCCAGCTGTGATAAAGAAGAATAAATGTTCAATGGAGGAATCACCACCAGTGAAAAAGAGTGTGGTGAATTAGACATATGATAAAGGAAACATGAACAATGAATGTATTGAAACATTCACATTTCATGTTCCTCAGCAAAAAGTGGAGGAAGGTGAAAGATCCTTGCAATGGTGGAAGAAGCAAGGGAATATGGAAAGAAAAGATATTCTCTCTTAGAGAAGTAATCAAGGTAAATGGAATTTTTGTGGAACATCAAAGACAGAAATATGTAATAGTGGTTTTAAACCCCAAATGGTGAGAAAGTCCAGGCATGAAAAATATTCATATCAGAAAAAGACTCATCATGTGAGTAATGAATGATTAGTCATATGTCCAGAGTAGTTGAAATTGGCTAGGTAGCTAGGAGAAGAAAGGAAAGAGTGTGATGCTATGCAAGAAATAATCAAAGGGTTGACCTCTCCAGATCAACCACAATCCTCTTCTTGTGGATTCCAGAAGAAACCCTCTCCCTATGTATATAGCTATTGTTAACTGGTGATTCATGTGTTTCAGGTTTTATGGAGATACGATCCAAGGGGAAATGTCTTGTAAAGATGAAATGTGGAGATGTGAAGTGCTTCAGAATTTCTATTAGCTCAAATCAGGGGGAGCATTCAATAACAAAATCATATGAAAGATCCATCAATGAAATAATTGGATGACTCGGCTCAGTTGTTCTATATTAAGGGAAGACATATTTCTTGGGAAGCCGCAAAAATCAAGAATTTAATGCTTATTTACTTTCCTCTAATAATGAGGTATCAGCTGACTACTTTCAGCATACCAAGAAGCTGTGAGAGAAAATCAAAGGTGTGTTAACAAAAATTTGAGAGAAGATGTTCAATGAAATGTTGTCATTGATCAATGAAATAGTGAGAAGTTTTATATTAAAAGTGAGGAAGTGGTAAGAGACTCAGGGAGAGAAGAAGTGGCTGAAGATCATTCAGAGGAGGATATTGATGGTGAGTACGAGGAAGTAAAATCATTATATGCACAAAAGCCATAGAGTCAAGCGGAAATTGATAGGAAGTATATCATCAGTGATTAGTGAGCTCCAATTCAGATAAGGAGAATGCAATCACTACAGTAGACATCATTTCTATCACAGGTTGAGCTGAAATTCCTTGCTGATGCAGTTGAAGATGAAAACTAGGTTCATGCCATGAATGAAGAGCTAAATCTGATTGTGAAGAACCAGACATGGGAGATTGTTTCGAGGCCAGTAGATAAGAATGTCATCGGGACTAAATGAGTCTATCGCAATAGGATCAATGAATATGGAACCGTTATTCAGAACAAAGCACGACTAATGTTCAAGGGATACTTCTAGATATAAGTAATAAATGTTGACGATACATTTTCCCCAGTTGCTAGGCTAGAGAAAATCAAATTATTTTTGAAATGGTTGTGAAAAGAAAGTTCAAAGTGTTCTAGAATGATGTCAAATCTGCATTCTTGAATGGAGTTCTGGACGAGGAGGTATATATTGAGAAGCCAGATGGTTTTCTCATTCATGATGATGAGAACAAAGTTTCGAGGAAAAAGAAGGTGTTGTATGGGATGAAACAAGCACCAAGAACATGGTACTCAAGGCTTGATCAGTACTTGCAGAAGCTTGGTTTCCAGCGTTGTGGAGTTGATTAAAATCTCTATTATGGAAATGATAGTAATCAAAGGATGATTGTGTTAGTTTATGTCGATGAAATTATATTTTTTGGATTAGATGAACCTCAGTGCAGATAGTTTTATGAATTCATGAAAATTGAGTTTGAAATGTTAATGATTGGAGAGATAACGTTTTTCCTTGGTCTACAGGTGACACAAGGAAGGAATGAAACATTCACTTCTCAACCCAAATATGCGAAAGAGGTTTTAAGAAGGATTGGAATGGAAAATTCTATGGAGATGAAGACTTCGGTTGCTACTCGGATGAAATTATCAAAAGATGAGGATGACGAGGCTATTAATATCACAAAATATAGGCAAATTATTGGATGTCTATTGTAAAAAAGCGCTACAAGGCCTGATATTGTTTTCTCCACATGCCAAGCAGTGAGATATCATAGTAATTCTAAGGAAAGCCACATTATTGTAGTGAAAAGAATAATTCAGTATATCAAAGGCACCGTGGATTTCGATCTCATGTATAATGACAAATATCAGTCAGTGTTATTGGGTTACTAAGATGCGGCTTGGTCTGGTTTAGCAGATGATAGAAAATCAACATCAGGTGGTGCATTCTATCTTGTTGGATTGTGTATTTCTTGTCTAAGCAAGAAGCAAGATTGCATTTCATTGAGCACTACAGAGGTTGAGTATATTGCGGCCACTCAAGCATGCACACAGTTATTGTGGATGAAGTAGCAGCTTGATGATATTGGAGTTGAAGTGAAGTATCTGATCGGAATCCAGTGTGATAACTAAAGTGCTATAAATCTCAGCAAAAATCTCATCCATCCCCCAAGTACAAAGAAAACTGAGATAAAGTATTATTTTATCTAGGAGGAAGTTGAGCAGGGAATCGTGTAGTTGGAGTATGTGCTAACAAAGCTACATTTTGTAGACATTATGACAAAGGCCTTACCCAAGGAAGCTTTTTAGAGGCATCGACTGGCTCTGGGATTTCAGTCGACTCCCCACACTTGAAAGATTTTGGATGCGGAATATCCCCCTCTCACCGGGGTATGATATGTTTTTTTCTAATGTGTTGATATGTGTTCTCTACTATGTTCCAGACTTCAAAGGAGTGACCTTTGGGTTCGTTGACAAAGGGGGATAAAATAGTGATTGATTAAGGGGGAGACAGTGGAGGCTAAAGAGGTTTTGATAAATCATGATAGATACCGGGAGAAGCTTACAGTTGGAGCTCCCAGATAGGGGGAGTTGAAGCTATTTGAATGGGCTTAGCCAGAGCATAGCTTGGAGAACATAAGAAATATGGCTAAAGAGGTTTTGAAGCTGACATGAGTTGAAGCTATGAGCATAAAGGGGGAGAGTATTAAATATGACGATGCTAGAAGTGATCGATCAAAGAATAGATATCCTGACAACTAAGGATCATGATGAAAGATGAAGAGTGAAGTTGGAATGTGGAAAGAATATTTCAAAAAATTGGTATCAGTTTGGTAAACATTGTTATCAGTTTTGTGTCAACAGTGGGTGTCAGAAATGAAGTGATTCATTGATGAACTTTTTATTAACTCTTGTTTCTAGCACCGAGCATTGCTCATGTGCGTTTAGAGTATGTGTTGAGTAAATACTTTATCACTATCATAATCGCAATATGTGAATTGTGGATGAAGAATTAACGATGATTATTTTAATGGATGAGTTGTCAACAAACCCCAAGGGGGATATTGTTGGGAAAAAATACCTCAAGGTATCACTGAAGCATTTTTGCGGTGATTGTGTTTGCTGACAAAGTGGACATCTGTGTTGTGATTGTTGACAAAGCAAAACAATGACATAAAAATTTGTCGAAAAAGGGGATTTCATGGTGGAAGGTTGAGTTCAAGAGCTATGGTCAACGATCCATGTTGGATTCAAGAACGTAGAAAAAGGAATGAATGATCTGGAGGTGGTACAAAACGATCAGATTGAAGGTGGCACCGTTTTCAAGTGTTTTCCAAATTTTTGGGCATGAAAATCGACATATGGAGAAAAGTGGTTTGGGAAAAGAGACGTGGGTGTGATGTACTTGAAAGAGAACAAACCTACACACCTAGTGTTTTTCAAGATCAGAACATGGAAAAATGGCAAAGGGATAAGGGCCGCGTAGGTTTTGGGTTGGTCTTGTAAGTGACCTGAATGTTGAGAAAGGACCTACATGCCAGTTCCTAGGAGGACTGGAAACATGCACGCCTATTTTTTTAATATCTGAATATCAAAATATGGAAAAGGAAATAGGTTTTTGCAGTTTTTGGTGTGGTCGCGCAAGTGAGTAGCACGATAGAGTCTTGGGCGAATGGACCCACATGCCGAAACCTGCACGCTGAGGGGAGACTTGCCCGCCGTCACGCAGGGTGTTAAAATGCCTATAAATACAGATCAAACCCTTCTCATTTTCAACGATCTCAACACTTGTAGAAAATCAGAGCTCCCTTCGCATTGGTGTGGTGGTCTCGCAAGTTGTGTGTGGTGGCGTAAGTGAAGGTTTCATGACCGGTGTTTTGTTGCACGCTAGTTGTTTTTTGCGCGCCAAAATTAGTTTGGGCGTAAAAGGAGGTGTGTCGTGCAAGTTTGGAGTTAAGGAAGGATGTGTTGCGCAAGTGTTTGAGGTGGACATGCATGCCAGTTTTGACTTGAACACCGAATACTTGCACGCTATTTTGGGACTTTCAAGTCGGTCTTGGAAAAGAGTGCCAAGTGTTATTGGAGCACGCTCATCTTTCTGGGGCTGCATAAAATATGGAAAATTTCCCGATACCATCGGTGCAAAGAGAGATTAATCTACGGGTGAAAGGTGAACATCAACAGAGCATCAAAATACAACATAGGATGTATTCATTAGTGATAATGGAGAGTCATAGAAGTCGATAAACTGTTAGTGGATCCTTTCAGGAGCAGTGAGCAAAGGGAGAGGAAGAAGGTTATACTCTCTACCAGAAGTGAGCTAGAGAGAGAGAAACTAGGAGTGACCCTTGGGAAAGCAGTGAGCTAACCATAAAACTTGTAAAGGTAGTGAGCCTGGGACATAGTGACAGTTCTCAAACCATTGTATCCAAAAATGGAGAAAAGTGGTTTGGGCAAAGAGACTTGCACGACATGTACTTGAAGGAGAGGGAACATGCATGCCTAGTTTTTTTCAAAATCAAAACATGGAAAAATGGAAAAGGGATAAGGGCCACATAGGTTTTGGGTTGGTCATGAATGTAACATGCGTGCTGAGAAAGGACCAGCACACCGGTTCCTAGGAGGATTGGAAACATGCGTGCCTATTGTTTTTCAAGATCCAAAAAGAAAAATTTGGCAGAGGAAAGAGGGTTGTTTAGGTATTGGTGTGGTCGCACAAGTGAATAGTGAGACAGAGACTTGGGTGGATGGACCTGCACACCGAAACCTGCATTCCAAGGAGAGATTTTCCCGCCGTTGTGCTGGGTGTAAAAATGACTATAAATACCAGTTGACCCGTCTTCATTTTCAACGAGATCCACACCTAGAGAAAACCAGAGATCCTATCGCGCATGTGTGGTGGTGGTGCAAGTTGTGTTTGGTCGCGGAAGTGAAGGTTGCGCGATAGGTGGTTTCTCGTGCGTCAGTTGTTTTTTGCATGCCAAAGTCATTTTGGGTGAAAAAGAAGGTGTGTCATGCATGTTTGGAGTTGATGAAGGTTGTGTCGCGCAAGTGGTTTAGGTGGACTTGCGCTCTTGTTTTGACTTGCGCTCTGAATACTTGCACGCCGTTTTGGGACTCACACACCAGGTTTGGAGAAGTGTTCTCGGTGTTGTTGGAGCATGCCTGTCTTTCCTGGGCTACGCAAAATCTAGTAGATTGCCCGATACCATTGGTAAAAAGAGAGATTCATCTATAGGTGAAAGGTGAAATTCAACAATGCATCCACATAAAACAGAGTATGTATTCATTAGTGATAATGAAGAGACCTACAAGTCTATAAACTGGGAGTGGAACCTTTCTAGAGCACTGAGAAATGGAAGAGGAAGAAGTTAATACTCTCTACCAGCAGTGATCCGGAGAGAGAAAAATAAGGAGTGTCCCTTGGGAAAGCAGTGAGCTAACCCTAAACCTTTTAAAGGCAGTGATCATGGGACAGTGTGACTGTTCCTGAACCATTTTTTCCACATATAGAGAAGAATAGTGGAATTTGTTATGATTGGAAACATGTCAGCATATGCCCCTTGGACGTAGCCCTGAGAGGGGGAACCAAGTAAAAATCTCTTTGTCTGCCTACTTACTTCCCTGCATTGCATTTAAAGCATCATCATCTGATAAAGATGAAAATAAGTGATCATGATAAACACACAATTTCAAACAATGTGACCCTTGTAATAAAGAGATCAAGATCCAGTGGATAAGGAAGAATGTTGGAAAATAATATCCATACCCTGATTCACCGCCCCTCTTAGGGTATATGGGCCCCTATTGGTCTTAAAAATTGGTATCATAGGGAAGGTTTCTTTTATCATATTTGTTTGCTCTGACTTGGTTTAGTGAATTTCTCAACACAGTGATCCATTATACTCTTTTCATATTGTTCCATGGAAAAGGGAAGAACATCAAAGTGGAAGAAAAAATCTGGTGTAATTACCCAATGTGGAAGTGTCAATGGAAAGAGTGTGATTCCGTTAAGGGAATCAAGTAGTGATCGAAAAATGAGTTGGATGAATAATACTATGAAAATACTTACTCATTCAATGATTCTAAAGGAATGAGTGAAGAAGCTGATTTTCCAAGTGATGTTTGAGCCACTGATGATAAAGAAACACCAAGATGTCAAAAAGTGGAAGTTGTTCACAAGGTAATGGAAATGGATCAGAAATTGGATGAAGAAGTGAAATCTGAAAATATACAGATCCAAGTATTGGAACTTGAGGTTAAAAAGCTAAGAGGCTTAAATCAAAGGCTTATTTATTTGGCTACTTACCTAAAGGAGAAGAATTATTCTCATGGTGAAGAACTACAAAAGATGACTAAAATGAAAGGAAACCAAAAGGCTGGTGATTATGAAGAGAATCAAACGTCAGATGAAGTTCAGAATCTAAAAGCTAGAAATGATGATCTAGAGACACAGTTGTCTGAAGAAGTTTAGAAGAATAAATGGCTACAACAATAGAATGTATCTATCTCTAAAAATGTTGCACATAAAAAATTGAATGTGAAGGAGAAAAGTTACATGGTGAAAAATCTCCCACAAGAACGTGAAGATGAGTTGAGTAGCCAGAAGAATATCAATAAAGAACTTAAAGCTCAACTTGAATCAAGAGATAAGAAAATTCAAAAATTGAAGTGATTGATAAAAAAAATCCAAGAAATAAATGGAGTTATCAGATGACAAAGGAAAACCTATGTTGAACGATGCACTTCACCTACTATTCGATTTTCCTTCAGAAGGTGACGATAAAATGGAAAGGAAGTATGAGAATTTTGAGGAGAAACAACAAAATATTTTTTCTACTCAAAGACCATATATCTTGGGAAAAACTGGAATTGGATTTGATGAATCCCATCCCATGCATTATAGAATGTGATCCATGAATAGTTCTAGGAGTGGAGAAAATCATATAGTTACTGGAGATAGGCCTAAGAGAACTGTTACAAAAAATATGTGATGACATGTACTTTTTCTGTAGGATTCATGGCCACATGTCAAGCTTCTGTTCAGAGGCTCTGAAATACATTTCAGGCTATAAAAACCGAAACATTACTAAATCTAAGAATAAAAAGAAGCGTCATGACAAATCAAAGAGAAGTGTCTCTTAGTGGAAAGAATATCTTAGATTCTATTACTTTGGAAGAATGGGACACACAATGAGTATGTTTCAGGAAGATCAAGAGCTTTTTGTGAAAAGAAGAACTCCAGTTGTATCAGTATCTCGATATAGAAATGACGAAACGAGGTATTCCTGTAACACCCCAAGATTTCATAGTGTGTTATTTCTTCAAAATAATTCAGTAACTTGCACTACACGTAACACCGAGTTCAATCACACCATGACTTACCAAAAAAAAGCCATTCAAAAGAGGTTATGAATAGTATTAACTAAATTTTAAACTTTATATAATCCTTATAATTTTAGAATCCATATTATGAGTTTCTTAGACATAATGCAAGAACATATTCATTTTCAGTATTGCACTTTTATCAACTTTTAAAAGTGAAACCTTTTTAAATACAATATTTTAAACTTTTTGACTAAATGGGGACATCAAAAAATTTAAAATGAAACATCCCAAGCTTCCACGGTACGCTTTCCTTTGAATAATACAGTAGCGTGTGTTGTACGCAACTTCGAGTTCTAACACACCACAACCAATCAAACTAGCCATTATGAATAGTAATACCTACCTTTTAAAATTTTAGAAATTTTATATCTCAAAATGGACTTCATTTTTGGATTCGGAGTATCGAATTTAGCCTAAGGTGAAATTTTGGTACTTTTGGAATAACTTTCATATTTTGATGAATAGTGAAAATTACTAAATTTTAATTAAAAACAACTTTTTTAATCAAAATAATTAATAGTGATAAGTTATGAATTTGAGTGGTTTTAAAGTATATTTAGAATATATTTTTACCATTTAATATAATGTTTGTCATTGGACATAATTTTACAATTAAACCGAACATAAACAAGTGTCAATCTTTTGATAGTTATTATCTCTTAAAAACACGTTTTTTGTTTTGACAGCGGGAATTAATTTTAAATTAATTTCTGCCACTTCTGTGTTTTGAATTTATAAAAATGGATTCCATATTTAGAATCAGGATGTTCAAATTTTGTAAATATGTAACTTTTAATTTTAGACATTTTGAATAATTACTGCGGTAAATATTTTATTTACCATGGTTAAGGGTAAATCCGGTAAATAAGGGTTAAAAAATAATATTATAATAATACTAAATTACCCTAAAACGTGTCCTAGCCTTATTGGTTGATACATGTTCGACCATAGGCATCTTTGGGTCGATTTTGGGACCCCATGGTGCCACTTGTAGGTGATAGGGACACTTTATTTTAAATAAGTTAAAATGAATACAAAAATAACACAAGCATATATCTTTTAGAAAAACAATTTTTACATAAGGTTATATATGATGGATTTTTGATTATAAAAATTCATTAGAAAGATAAAAAGATTTCCTACATAGTGATAGTTCATTTATAATTTTTAGACATTAAATAATTTAATTTATTTATGACATAGTGATGATGAATTAATTACTATAATAGTGAAAAATTAAAATAATTGATATTATAAATACCCAAATAAATATAATATGAAACTTTTAATGAATTAAAATAATTTTCTATGATAATATGATATATTAGGATTTATGTAATTGATGTTGTTAGAAGTAATCAATCTGTTATGAGTTTCAGAAAAATCAACAATTGAATAGTGTCAAAATTGACATAAAAGAGTTCTTAAAACAAATATTATATTATTAATTGATATTAAATTCCTAAAAATCTAAGGTTCGGCCAAGAGAATTATATCATGATAGGTTCATCATTAATGGACCACTTGGGGGTCGCTTGGATGTATATAGTATGTTTATTAACCATATTATATAAAAATACAAAGAGACATTGTAAAAGTGAAACTAATTAACTTAGAGTTAATACTTAAAGATAAGGTTAATATAAGTACCCAAACCTGTCTAAATTCTATTGGTTGAGTTGTTTTCGACCCATCCCCACCTTATCCTTTGAATAATCAACTTTGGATCCATTAGAAACCGAATATGAATTTATTATAAATTAATATTGCTAGCTTTTCCAAAGGTTCCCCTCACCCCTCTTATAAAAGGGCACTCCTCCTTCTCATTTCTTCACACCTTAAAAACATTTTGGTTCGGCGAAAAACTACCCAAATACTCTCCCAGCTTCCCTCAATACAACCTAGAGGCCTTAGTTTGATCAGAAAGCCAACCTAAGGAGCCCTTTTGATCAAATCAAAAGGAAGAACCCGAAGAAGAGGTAATGATTTCACCACCCTTTTCCAAGTTCCTTTCTTCTTCCACTTCTTCTTCCTTTGTTATTACCATTATGAAATAATAACTCCAGTATCATATATATACTGTGATGTTATTATAAATATGGTAAAACTATATTCAGTATTCTATCCACCCTTTGAATAACATGTCACCATACGTGCGTACGTACGGCTTACCGTCTCCACGTCGTGGTGTAATTGTTATTCAATATATTATTATTTGGATGGGTATAATAATGATATGTAACTCATGTAAATAATAAATATAAAATGTTAATGATTATGTATATATGATATAACAACCATATATATATTATTTCAAAAGAATGATATTGTCGCTCGTGCGTACGTACGGACTACCGTCTCCACGAACGCGATGAGATTCATTCTCCATCGTATCCATTCAAGTATAATTATCATTTGATGATTTAAAAATAATGTTTAAGGACTTGATATCATTCTGGATATGAATAATATACAACCTATCCATTAAAAACATGGCTTACTTAACAAAACATATAAAATAAAACAAGTAAGTTAACACCCGAAACAGTGATAATACTAAGATATTATTATCAAATCAATATTAAAAGATCACATATGATATCATATTAATGTATATGATTCTTGTATAATTAAATAACAATTATTTCACCATTATACAGGAGGTTAACCTACCCCAACCAAGGAAAAGTACAAGGTAAGGGGTTTTCATCTCACTCCTTATTCCCGTGAGATTCATGCCATATTGCCACCATCACCTTTTGTGTGGTGTATGTACTGCCCATAATTATATTCTTTGTGTAATACACTCTAATTTATGTGTATTTACATATTCATTGTATGATACCTCTTTCATGGGTTGTATGTTTCATAAGTTACCAAATTGGTAAGGGTTATTTCGCAATCTCTTCATTATCCGAGGGTGTTTATACGTAATAATCTATTGGGATCTCTTTATCATCCACATCCATGTTTCTTAAAAATAAATTTCAAAACATTTTTACTATTTACTAGAATATGGGTTAAAGTCATTTATACCCATGTTTGACTTTTTATAAGAGGTTTATAAAGGAATCTTTCCATCGTTTTCCAAACAAGGTGCTTTTTAACTTTTTCGACAAAATTAAGGTAAGAATGTTTTTTTTAATTTATACGGCGGGTGTGGCTATTTTCCGCCGTTATAAAATCGTCGAAGCTTCCCTTACAAGATAATAAGAATATTTTCAAAAAATGTTTTATTTCATAAATATAAGACTCTTAAATGATTTCAAAATAGAAAGAGATATTTTTCTAAAATAGTCTTTATTTCATCTATGTCAACATCCTTTGATGGATTTTAAGCTTATTTGAAGTTGATTTATTATCCATATTTTATTGAAGGTTTTGTGATATTTTTGACTGTGGATAAGTTATTATTATGTCACTCATGGTTTTTGTTTAGAGTATTTACATTTCATAAGTTATGTGTAATCCGAATGTTTATGTTATATTTCAACCTTTCATTCAGATGAATGTGTTAGAAAAGTATGTTCCGGGTTGGGGACCGGTAAAAGTAAGCCCTCTGGTTTGGTCTCCAGTTATTAGAGGAACTCCGGTTTGGTCTCCAGTTATTAGAGGAACTCCGGGTTGGTGTCCGGTTATTAGAAGCACTCCGGGTTGGTGTCCGGTTATTAGAGGCACTCCGGGTTGGGTTCCGGTTACAGTTAGCCCCTAGGTCTTGGGACGAGGCCTTGACAACGAAATTAAAGTTTAGCATTATGCATTCCGACATTATGAAAGTGGTTATTGATATTGCATGTGATTATTCGATTAGTAGAATATCCATGTGAATAAGTAAATGGAATTATTTCATTTTACTTTTTCTATACTATGTTGAAGTTCAAGTTTAAAAGGCTTTTTTTTAGTAATGCATTGCCTTAAATGTTTATGCTTATTTTTGAATGTTCCGCTATATTGTTATCCTTACTGGGCATTTGAGCTCACCCCTTTTCTATGTTTTATTTTTCCCAGGATGTGAAGATGTAAGTTATGAATGACCTGCAGGGATATTATGAGGGGATAATAGTGTGGACTATGGAGACATTATGTTGTCGTAGTAGTTTTTCACTTTATGATGTAATGTAAAACTTATGAATATATCTAGTGTTTCCAAGGCTACTAAACCAATCGGTCTTTCGAGATTTGATCTTTCTTATGATCATGCCAATGTTATGTAATAATGCACCGACTCTGGGTAACTAGGGTTGGGGCGTTACAGTAGGTATCAGAGGGAGGTTTAGTACAAACCATGGAAGATAGATTTAGATAAACTCTGATTAGAGCACATAGATTTAAGATGAATTTTGAGGATTAGTATAGAAGAACTTCCTAGAATTTTGGTATTGTAGAGATTTTGTGAGTTTTCCGAGCAATACATCCCTATCTGGATACAAGCAGGTAGAGGCGGCTCTAGCACAGATGTACCTAGGGGTAAAACCCGAAAACACCGCTTTGAGCTAGACTCGAACGGGAACTGGTGCACGACAACGGGCCTTGCTGCACTCTTGGTTACGACACTCCCGGGGGATATGATTAGGATAACTCTCATTTTCTTTAAAAATCATTATGAAGGGTTTATGAGTATATACATCCTCAAAGGAGACATTTTTATGATTATGGATTATATCCATAAACTATTTAATTTATGTTATGTGTTTCACAAGTTTGGTGTTAGGTATTGTTATTCATAAACTAATCTAATGTATGCCATTGTTTAGAAATGGCACCCACTAGAAGGAATGAGAACTCTAGCAATGCACATGATACAAAGAGAAAGAAGGATCATATATTATATGGTCTTAAGCCAGAATTTACAAGAGAAATAGTCTCGCATGTATTATCATCATATGAAGAAATAATATCATGTGTTGATAAGATAAGTAAAGAGTTTACTGAGTCCTATGGATTTGAAGGGAAGCAAGAGAAGAAAAGGATGGAAGAGAGAAAGATGGATAAAGGGAAGAGGGAAAAGAAGAATTTTCCCATATTTGACAACTGTGGAAAGAAACACCCTGGAACTTTCCTGAAAGGAATGGGAGTTTCTTATAAGTGTGGAGGAAAAGGGCACAAAGTACGTGACTTCAAGGGTATGAAAATGGTTTTAAATGAACAATGCTTCATTTTCAAGGAGTTTAGACACTACGCGAACCTATGTCCCAGTCATCAGACTATGCCGCAAATGATGCTATTGGATAATAATCAAGTTATGATACTACCACAGATAAAGAGGAATGATTAGAGTTCTTATGTTGATTATGTCAATTGAGTGTTGTATCAACAATGTACTTGTTATAATAATTATGGAGTATATAAGGATTGTACTGCAGTACTATTTCATAAGGACTTGGGATTGTGTGGAAAAAAGAAAAGTGACTCAATAGAAGGATAAATTTTTGGAAAATATATGGTTGAGAGAATGATAAACCATAATATATTTCTGATACCGAGGTAGTGATTTTGGAATAATACATGATTGTTTTGGATAAATTATATTGGATATTATTGACTACCTTGGAACTGATTAATGATTTGTATATTCCATCATTGTTGGGGTTTAAAACATTTTTGGATTGATGAAGTATATCCAGCATTCTATATGGAATAAGGGAGCATGAATGTAATCAATAAGGAATATGGTAATTCAGGATGTTTCAGTGTATTAAAAGAATACATGATGAAGGTATTTATATGCTATTACGGGGTAAAAGGAATCTACATTATGTTTACCTTCCTTATAAATGTTGGACTGTGAGTTTGGACAGAAGTATTTTGGATAGTTCTAGTTTGGATTATTTTGGATTGCCATAAAAGGACAACCCGGAGGTCGGGCGGCAACCCGTCGCGTCCGGCAAGGCTGCGAGACTTGAACCCGCAACCAAAGGGCGACAAGGGTGTATCACCTACCACTGGCCCACGAGATGTCCTAGATTAAATAATGTAGTTTTTTTAAATGATCTGGTAGATGAATTATAAATTCATTTATTTTGGAACCCTGTACGAATAGTATAAATAGAATTTTTTTTACGTTCTATTATCATTTAGAGTAAAAGATGAGTTTGTGGTAGAAATTTATTAATGGATAAAACTCTAATTATAAAGCAAGTATATCTCCTTATGATCCTAGCCAATCTCATAAATAAATTCCTCAACATTAATAAAAGGAACTTAGAACAAAAATTTTGTCCTAGATGGTACCTTAAATCATCACTAATTTATGGATTTGGGATTGTTGGCCTTTTCATAGCCATGTTCTCTACCACTCTCCATCAGATAATTGATGGTTAGATTTCTCTTCCATATCCATATTTTCCTACATGGAACCCTAGTATGTGTTATTTTCAGTAATCTTCATACTTTCCACTCTTTATTTTAAATAGAGGCCTCATTAATTCATTTTTCGATGTGGGATTTCAACTAAGATATTTAGAAACGTCAAAAATGTGTTATCCCAATACCCTATGTTTTGTTGAACCGATGGTATTTCAAATCATCATAGATTGATGAGTTTAAGGACCTCAATTTTATACTTGTTTGTGATTGATGACCTCAATCACTACCTATAAATATTTACGTTTTTCCTCCAATTATATGTCTCTAATTTCCACCAATGTTCTCCTAATCGAGATCATAATTTGGTGGTGACACTTTCATTTATCTTTTCCTCATATTAAGAATAAATTTTAGTAACCCAATTTCCGATGTGGGTTTTCCACAAATATATTTTCTATTTTCAACCTTTTATTTTTGAAGAACAATTTCAAATTGAGAGGACGCAATTTATTGATGGAGGGGAGAATGTAACACCCCAAGATTTCATAGTGTGTTATTTTTTCAAAATAATTCAATAACTTGCACTCCACGTAACACCGAGTTCAATCACACCATGACTTACCAAAAAAAAGCCATTCAAAAGAGGTTATGAATAGTATTAACTAAATTTTAAACTTTATATAATCCTTATAATTTTAGAATCCATATTATGAGTTTCTTAGACATAATGCAAGAACAGATTCATTTTCAGTATTGCACTTTTATCAACTTTTAAAAGTGAAACCTTTTTAAATAAAATATTTTAAACTTTTGACTAAATGGGGACATCAAAAAATTTAAAATGAAACATCCCAAGCTTCCACAGTATGCTTTCTTTTGAATAATACAGTAGCGTGTGTTGTACACAACTTCGAGTTCTAACACACCACAACCAATCAAACTAGCCATTATGAATAGTAATACCTACCTTTTAAAATTATAGAAATTTTATCTCTCAAAATAGACTTCATTTTTGGATTCAGAGTATCGAATTTAGCCTAAGGTGAAATTTTGGTACTTTTCAGATAACTATCATATTTTGATGAATAGTGAAAATTACTAAATTTTAATTAAAAACAACTTTTTTAATCAAAATAAATAATAGTGATAAGTTATGAATTTGAGTGGTTTTAAAGTATATTTAGAATATATTTTTACCATTTAATATAATGTTGGTCATTGGACATAATTTTTACAATTAAACCGAACATAAACAAGTGTCAATCTTTTGATAGTTATTATCTCTTATAAACACGCTTTTTGTTTTGACAGCGGGAATTAATTTTAAATTAATTTCTGCCACTTCTGTGTTTTGAATTTAGAAAAATGGATTCTATATTTAGAATCAGGATGTTCAAATTGTGTAAATAGGTAACTTTTATTTTTAGACATTTTGAATAATTACTGCGGTAAATATTTTATTTACCATGGTTAAGGGTAAATCCAGTAAATAAGGGTTAAAAAATAATATTATAATGATACTAAATTACCCTAAAACGTGTCCTAGCCTTATTGGTTGATACATGTTCGACCATAGGCATCTTTGGGTAGATTTTGGGACCCCATGGTGCCACCTGTAGGTGATAAGGACACTTTATTTTAAATAAGTTAAAATGAATACAAAAATGACACAAGCATATATCTTTTAGAAAAACAATTTTTACATAAGGTTATATATGTTGGATTTTAGATTATAAATATTCATTAGAAATATAAAAGGATTTCCTACATAGTGATAGTTCATTTATAATTTGTAGACATTAAATAATGTAATTTATTTATGACACAGTGATGATGAATTAATTACTATAATACTGAAAAATTAAAATAATTGATATTATAAATACCCAAATAAATATAATATGAAACTTTTAATGAATTAAAATAATTTTCTAGGATAATATGATATATTAGGATTGATTTAATTTACTTTTTTAGAAGTAATCAATCTGTTATGAGTTTCACAAAAATCAACAATTGAATAGTGTCAAAATTGACATAAAAGAGTTCTTAAAACAAATATTATATTATTAATTGATATTAAATTCCTAAAAATCTAAGGTTCGGCCAAGAGACTTATATCATGATAGGTTCATCATTAATGGACCACTTGGGGTTCTCTTGGATGTATATAGTAAGTTTATTAACCTTATTATATAAAAATACAAAGAGACATTGTAAAAGTGAAACTAATTAACTTAGAGTTAACACTTAAAGATAAGGTTAATATAAGTACCCAAACCTGTCTAAATTCTATTGGTTGAGTTTTTTTCTACCCATACTCACCTTATCCTTTGAATAATAAACTTTGGATCCATTATAAACCGAAAATGAATTTATTATAAATTAATATTTCTAGATTTTCTAAAGGTGCCCCTCACACCTCTTATAAAAGGGAACTCCTCCTTCTCATTTCTTCACACCTTAAAATCCTTTTGGTTCGGCAAAACTCTGCCCAAATACTCTCCGAAGAAGAGGTAATGATTTCACCACCCTTTTCCAAGTTCCTTTCTTCTTCCACTTCTTCTTCCTTTGTTATTACCATTCTGAAATAATAACTCCAGTATCATATATATACTGTGATGTTATTATAAATATGGTATAACCATATTCATTATTCTATCCACCCTTTGAATAACATGTCACCATACGTGCGTACGTACAGCTTACCGTCTCCACGTCGTGGTGTAATTGTTATTCAATATATTATTATTTGGATGGGTATAATAATGATATGTAACTCATGTAAATAATAAATATAAAATGTTAATGATTCTTTATATATGATATAACAACCATTTATATATTATTTCAAAATAATGATATTGTCGCTCGTGCGTACGTACGGACTACCGTCTCCACGAACGCGATGAGATTCATTCTCCATCGTATCCATTCATGTATAATTATCATTTGATGATTAAAAAATGATGTTTAAGGACTTGATATCATTCTGGATATGAATAATATACAACCTATCCATTAAAAACATGGCTTACGTAAGAAAACATATAAAAGAAAACAAGTAAGTTAACACCCGAAACAATGATAATACTAAGATATTATTATCAAATCAATATTAAAAGATCACATAGGATATCATATGAATGTATATGATTCTTGTATAATTTAATAACAATTATTTCACCATTATACAAGATGTTAACCTACCCCAACCAAGGAAAAGTACAAGGTAAGGGGTTTTCATCTCACTCCTTATTCCCGTGAGATTCATGCTATATTGCCACCATCACCTTTTGTGTGGTGTATGTGCTGCCCATAATTATATTCTTTGTGTAATACACTCTAATTTATGTGTATTTACATATTAATTGTATGATACCTCTTTCATGGGTTGTATGTTTCATAAGTTACCAAATTGGTAAGGGTTATTTCGCAATCTCTTCATTATCCGAGGTTGTTTATACGTAATAATATACTGGGATCTCTTTATCATCCACATCCATGTTTCTTAAAAATGAATTTCAAAACATTTTTACTATTTACTAGAATATGGGTTAAAGTCATTTATACCCTTGTTTGACTTTTTATAAGAGGTTTATAAAGGAATCTTTCCGTCGTTTTCCAAATAAGGTGCTTTTTAACTTTTTTGACAAAATTAAGGTAAGAATGTTTTTTTAATTTATACGGCGGGTGTGGCTATTTTCCGCCGTTATAAAATCATCGAAGCTTCCTTTACAAGATAATAAGAATATTTTCAAAAAATGTTTTATTTCAAAAATATAAGACTCTTAAATGATTTCAAAATAGAAAGAGATATTTTTCTAAAATAGTCTTTATTTCATCTATGTCAACATCCTTTGATGGATTTTAAGATTATTTGATGTTGATTTATTATCCATATTTTATTGAAGGTTTTGTGATATTTTTGACTGTGGATAAGTTATTCTTATGTCACTCATGGTTTTTTTTAGAGTATTGACATTTCATAAGTTAATTTGTAATCCGAATGTTTATGTTATATTTCAACCTTTCATTCAGATGAATGTGTTAGACAAGTATGTTCCGGGTTGGGGACCGGTAAAAGCAAGCCCTCTGGTTTGGTCTCCAGTTATTAGAGGAACTCCAGTTTGGTCTCTGGTTATTAGAGGAACTCCGGGTTGGTGTCCGGTTATTAGAGGCACTCCGGGTTGGTGTCCGGTTATTAGAGGCACTCCGGGTTGGGTTCCGGTTACAGTTAGCCCCTAGGTCTTGGGACGAGGCCTTGACAAAGAAATTAAAGTTCAGCATTATGCATTCCGACATTATGAAAGTGGTTATTGATATTGCATGTGATTATTCGATTAGTAGAATATCCATGTGAATAAGTAAATGGCATTATTTCATTTTACTTTTTCCATACTATGTTGAAGTTCAAGTTTAAAAGGCTTTTGTTTTAGTAATGCATTGCCTTAAATGTTTATGCTTATTTTTGAATGTTCCGCTATATTGTTATCCTTACTGGGCATTTGAGCTCACCCCTTTTCTATGTTTTATTTTTCCCAGGATGTGAAGAAGTAAGTTATGAATGACCTGCAGGGATATTATGAGGGGATAATAGTGTGGACCATGGAGACATTATGTTGTCGTAGTAGTTTTTCACTTTATGATGTAATGTAAAACTTATGAATATATCTAGTGTTTCCAAGGCTACTAAACCAATCGGTCTTTCAAGATTTGATCTTTCTTGTGATCATGCCAATGTTATGTAATAATGCACCGACTCTGGGTAACTAGGGTCGGGGCGTTACAATTCCTTTGATGGAAAATGTTTTATAAGTTCAGATTATGGGAATTTGACAAGAAATTATAGAATGAAGAATGAAAGAATGTAAAAGGAACTCGAAAGGATATTCTTGACTCCAATGATGTATAATGAGAAATTCTACATATAGAGACAATGTGCTAAGGAGAATAATATGATCAGAGCCTCATGGGAATCACATAGAGCTAAACGAAAGGTGTATCAGTCACCTCCAATGCCATACTCACAACAGCTCTCAAGGACAGAATGTGAACAAACCTGGAAGATTATGTGGAGATCTACTCCAGCTGTGATAAAGAAGAATAAACATTCAATGGAGGAATCACCACCAGTGAAAAAGAGTGTGGTGACTCAGAAATATGATAAAAGAAACATGAACAAAGAATGTATTGAAACATTTGCATGTCATGTTCTGCAGCGAAAAGTGGAGGAAGGGGAAAGATACTTGCAATGGTGGAAGAAGCAAGGGACTGTGGAAAGAGAAGATATACTTACATAGAAAAGTAATCAAGGGAAATTTAAATTTTTGTGGAACATCAATGACGGAAATGTGTACTAGGGGGTTTAAACCCCAAATGGTGAGAAAGTCTAGGCCTGCAAAATATTCAAATCAGAAAAAGACTCAGCATGTGAGTAATGAATGCTTACTTATATGTCTAGAGCAGTTGAAATTGGCTAGGTAGTTAGGATAATCAAGGAAAGAGTGTGATGCTATGCAAGAAAGAATCAAATGGTTGACCTCTCCGGATCAACCACAATCCTCATCTTCTGGATTCCAGAAGAACCCCTCTCCCTATGTATATAATTGTTGTTAACTGATGGTTCAAGTGTTTCAGGTTTTTGGGAGATATGATCCAAGGGGAAGTGGCTTGTAAAGATGAAATGTGGAGATGTGAAGTGCTTCATATTTTCTATTAGCTCAAATTAGGGGGAGCATTCAATAACAAAATCATATGAAAGAGCCACCAATGCAATAATTGGATGACTCGGCTCAAGTGTTCCCTATGAAGGGAAGAAATATTGCATGAGAAGCAGAAAAACTCAAAAATTTACTGCTTATTTATTTTTATCTAACAATGTGGTATCAGCTGACTGCTTTCAGGATACCAAGAAACTGTGAGAGAAAATCAAAGGTGTGTCAACAAAAATTTGAGAGAAGATGTTCAATGAAATGATGTCATTGAACAATGAAATAGGGAGAGGTTTTCTGTTAAAAGTGAGGAAGTGGTAAGAGGATCAGGGAGAGCAGAAGTGGTTGAAGATGATTCAGAGGAGGATATTGATGGTGAGTACGAGGAAGTAAAATCCTTATATGCCTAAAAGCCACAGATTCAAGTGGAAATTGACAGGAAGAATATCATCAGTGATCAGTGATCTCCAATTCAGATAAGAAGAATGAAATCACTACAGCACACAGCATTTCTATCATAGGTTGAGCTGAAATTCCTGGCTGATGTAGTTGAATATGAAAACTGGGTTCAGGCCATGAATGAAGAGCTAAATCAGATTGAGTAGAACCAGACATGGGAGATTGTTTCGAGGCCAACAGATAAGAATTTCATCGGGACTAAACGGGTCTATCGCAACAGGATGAATGAATATGGAACAATGATTTAGAACAAAGAAAGAACATTGTGCAAGGGATACTCCTAGATAGAAGGAATAGATGTTGATGAGACATTTTCTCCAGTTGTTAGGCTGGAGACAATCAGATTTTTTTTGGAAATGTTTGTGAAAATAAAGTTCAAAGTGTTCCGGAAGGATGTAAAATCTGCATTCTTTAATGGAGTTTTGGACGAGGAGTTATATATTGAGCAGCCAGATGGTTTTCTCATTCATGATGATGAGAACAAAGTTTCCAGGCTGAAAAAGGTGTTGTATTGGCTGAAACAAGCACCAAGAACATGGTACTGAAGGCTTGATCAGTACTTGAAGAAGCTTGGTTTCCAGCGTTGAGGTGTTGATTACAATCTCTATTTCGACAATTATAGTAATGAAAGGATGATGGTGTTGGTTTATGTCGATGACATAATATTTTGTGGATCAGATGAAGCTTAGTGCAGATAGTTTTATGAATTCATGAAAATTGAGTTTGAAATGTCAATGATTTGAGAGGTAACATTTTTCCTTGGTCTACAGGTGACACAAGGAAGGAATGGGACATTCATTTCTCAACCCCAATATGTGAAGGAGGTTTTAAGAAGTTTTGGAATGGAAAATTCTAAGGAGATGGAGACTCCAGTTGCTACCCGGATGAAATTATCAAAAGATGAGGATGAAAAAGATGTTAATATCACATAATACAGGAAAATTATTGGAAGTCTATTGTACTTAAGCGCTACAAGGCCTGATATTGTTTTCGCCACATTCCAAGCAGCGAGATATCAAAGTAATCTAAAGGAAAGCCACATTAATCTAGTGAAAAGAATAATTTGGTATATCAAAGGCACCGCAAATTTTGATCTAATGTATAATGACAAATCTCAGTCAGTGTTATTGGGTCACTAAGATGCAGATTGGGCTGGTTGAGGAGATGACAGAAAATCAACATCAGGTGGTGCATTCTATCTTGGTGGATTGTGTATTTCTTGTCTAATCAAGAAGAAATATTACATTTCATTGAGCATCGTGGAGGCTGATTTTATTGCGGCCACTCAAGCATGCACACAGTTATTGTGGATGAAGTAGCAGCTTGAAGATATTGGAGTTAAAGTGAAGTCATCGATCATAATCTAGTGTGATAACTCAAGTTCTATAAATCTCAGCAAAAATCCCGTCCATCACTCATGGACAAAGAACATTGAGATAAAGTATCATTTTATCTAGGAGAAATTTGAGCAGGGAATCGTGTAGTTGGTGTATGTGCCTACAAATCTACAAGTTTTAGACATTCTAACAAAGGCCTTACCCAAGAAAGATTTTGAGAAGCATTGACTGGCTCTGGGATTTCAGTCGACTCCCCACACTTGAAAGATTTTGGATGTGCAATATCCCCCTCTCACCGAGGTATGATGTGTTTTTCCTAATGTGCTGATATGTGTTCTCTACTCTGTTCTAGACTGCAAAGGAGTAACATTCTGGTTTGTTGACAAAGGGGGATAAAATAGTGATTGATTAAGGTGGATACAGTGGGGGATAAAGAGGTTTTGATAAATCATGATAGATATGGGGAGAATCATACAGGTGGAGCAGCCAGATAGGGGGAGTTGAAGCTATTTGAACGGGTATAGCCAGAGCTGAGCTTGGAAAACACAAGAAATAGTGCTAAAGAGGTTTTGAAGCCGACATGATTTAAAGCTGTGAGTAGAATGGCGGAGAGTATTAAATCTGACGATTCTAGAAGTGATCGATCAAAGAAAAGATATTCTGACAACTGAGGATTGTGATGAAATCCGAAGAGTGAAGTTGGAATGTGGAAAGAATTTTTCCCAAAATTGGTATGAGTTTGGTAAAAATTGGTATTAGTTTTGTGTCAATAGTGGGTGTCATAAATGAAGTGATTCATTGATAAAATTTTTATTAACTCTTGTTTCTTGCACCGAGAATTGCCCATGTGCGTTTAGAGTATGTGTTGAGTAAATCCTTGATCACTATCCGAATCACAATAGGCGAATGGTGGCTGAAGAATTAATAATGTTTCTTTTTTATGGGAGAGTTTTCAACAAACCCAAAGGGGGAGATTATTGGGAAAAAATACCTCAAGGTATCACTGAAGCATTTTTGACGTGATTTTGTTTGTTGACAAAGTGGAAATCGGTGTGGTGATTGTTGACAAAGAAAAACAATGACATACAAATTTGTTGACCAAGGGTATTTCATGGTGGAAGGTTGAGTTCAAGAGCTGTGGTCAATGATCCATTTTTTATTCAAGAACTTCTAAAAAGGAATGCATGATCTGGAGGTGGTATAAAAAGATCAGATACAAGTTGGCGCCGTTTTCTAGTGTTTGCCAAATTATTGGGCCTGAAAATAGACAGATGGAGAAAAGTGGTTTGGGCAAAGAGACTTGCGCACCATGTACTTGAAAGAGAGAGAAGCTGCACACATAGTGTTTTCCAAGATCAGAACATGGAAAAATAGAAAAGGGATATGGGTCGCGTAGGTTTTGGGTTGGTCGTTCAGGTGACCTGCATGCTGAGAAAAGACCTACACGCCAGTTCCTAGGAGGATTAGAAACTTGCACGCCTATTTTTTTCAAGATCTGAACTTCAAAATATGGAAAAGGAAAGAGGGCCTTGCAGGTATTAGTGTGGTCGCGCAAGTGAGTAGTGTGATAGAGACTTGGGCGAATGGAAGCACATGCCGAAACCTATGCGCTGAGGGGAGACTTGCCCACCGTCGCGCAGGGTGTCAAAATGCCTATAAATACAGATCAAACCCTCCTCATTTTCAACGATCTCAGCACTTGGAGAAAATCAGAGCTCCCGTCGAATTGGTGCGGTGGTCATGCAAGTTGTGTGTGGTCGTCCAAGTGAAGGTTCCATGACAGGTGCTTTGTTGCGTGCCAGTTGTTTGCTGCGCGCCAAAATCAGTATGGGCGTAAAAGGAGGTGTGTCGCGCAAGTTTGTAGTTGAACAAGGTTGTGTTATGCAAGTGTTTGAGGTGGACTTGCGTGCCAGTTTTGACTTGCGCACCGAATAATTTCACGCCATTTTGGGACTTTCACATCAGGCTTGGAGAAGAGTTCCAGGTGTTGTTGGAGCATGCTCATCTTTCCAGGGCTGCACAAAATATGGAAAATTGCCCGATACCTTCGGTGCAAAGAGAGATTCATCTATGGGTGAAAGGTGAACTTCAAAAGAGAATCCACATACAACAGAGGATGTATTCATTAGTGAAAATGGAGATACATACAAGTCTATAAACTGTTAGTGGATCCTTTCTGGAGAAGCGAGCAAAGGAGGAGGAAGAAGGTTATACTCTCCCCCAGAAGTGAGCCAGAGAGAGAGAAACAAGGAGTGACCCTTGGGAAACCTGTGAGCTAACCCTAAAACTTGTAAACACTGTGAGCCTGGGATAGAGTGACTATTCTCGAACCATTGTATCCACATCTAGTGTAGAATAGTGGAATTTTGTACGACCATCTACTTGTCAGCGTATGGTCCTTGGACGTTGCCCAATGAGGGTGAATCAAGTAAAAATCTCTATGTATACCTGCTTACTTCCCTGCATTTCATTAAAAGCATTATCATCAGATAAAGAATAAAATAAGTGATCATGATAAACACACAAGTGAAAACAAAGTTACCCATGTAATAAAGAGGTCATGATCCAGTGGGGAAGGAAGAATGTTGCTAAAGAATATCCATACCCTAATTCACTCCCCCTCTCAGGGTATATAGGCCCCTATTTGTCCTAACAAATATAATAATATATTCACTTTAGGAAAATGGTCTTGAAATAAATTTTATCATATTACCGTGATTTCTAATGATATCAATGAAATTTTCATACCTATTATATTTATAGATTTGAGGCCCCAACATTACATTGATAATTAAAATTTATTCGTATAAATAACCTCAATCACTCTCTATATATATTTACACTTTTACTCAATTTATATATGTTCTCATTACACTAATTTTATCCAACTTAGAAACCAATTTATGTGTTATTCCAGGTAACCTTCATATATCTCATTCTATATTATTAAGTGGATATTTTACAAACCATTTTATTATATGGGTTTTTTAAAAAAAATATTTCAAAATTTAAAACCCTTGATTACCAAGATCAAGTTTAAATTTTGATGATGTAATTTATTTAATGTGGGGAGAATTTGAGACCCTATAATTTTTAAATTTGTGCATCATATTCAATAGTGTATAAGACACACAACATCAACCCTATAATAGTATATAAAATCCAAATTCTTTGTGATATATCTAATATTTTAAATACATTCATCACATTATATTTAATTAAATTCATGAAAAACAATGTTTATCTACTGTTCCATGGGTTACTTTATTTCTTTGATAGCATGTATTACAGGCAAGACCGTGTTTTATCCAATAAAAATATACTAATAATATTACTATTATCTCTTAGATATTGTAATTATGTTTATAAATCAGATTATCTAACCGATGAAAATATATTTCTTTCACTTTGTTAATGGTTATCTAATTATTATTAATAATAATCTTATTTATTTAAATGATAAAACATCTTTTGAAAAACTATGTTTTCCTATGAGATTGTTTGGTCAGGATTTGCAGACATAATTTATATTTAATTTTTAAATCTTTTATAAAATTAATTTCAAAAAATAAAATCAATTTTTATAAATAATAATACCAAAATTATATGAGGGTTCATTTTTGAGATTTTTCTAAGAGGATTTATTATGTTATGAATAGAGAAAAATACTCATTTAAAAATTTACACTACATTTTCATCTAAAAAAAATAAAAATTATATTATATTTTATATTTGATTTAAATTTAAAAACATTGAACCAAACATCTATTAATCAAATTTAGGTCATTGGAATAATTTTTAGATTTAATTTTGATATAAAAAAACTGTAATCTTTTTAACATTTTTAGTTTGAGAACCCACATTTTTATCAATCTAACGAGATTAATACTAAATTAAAATTTACAACATATGTGAGATTAATTTTAAAAAATAGATACCATATTTATAGTAAGAATAATTTATATTATTTAATAATTTCAAAATAATGTTTAACTTATTTATCATTCAAAACTACTAAATTTAATTACAGGGATTAATGAACAAGTGAGTTCACTTGGTTGTTAAACTTAGGATATAACGTGTAAAAATGACCAAAAAATTTTCATAACCTATTGAATGGAAATATTTTTCTACATATCTTATATTATTTATAATGGACCATTTTTTGGTCCTATTCACATGAAAAAACATTATTTGTATTCACTATTTAAAAAAATTACAAGTGATCCACTCACCCCACTTATAAAAGGCCCCCTCCTCTCCTCTCAACTTAACACCTGAAACAAACGTTTTTTCAATAAATACATACCCAAATAACTTCTCAAAATACCTCCTCATATACAATATTCATTATTTTGTTTCATAGATCCATCCTAGGAAGGCGTTAGTAAAAACCCAAGGATACCCTTAGAAGAGGTAATGTTTATCATCGAGAATCTATATTTTACGTATTTGTCCACCTATATACATTTTTATACACTAATGATAAAATAAACTATGTATATTCTATATAATGGTGTGTTTTATTATAATTTTATGACATAAAACCATCTCCACTTCTATAAAATAGGGTTCAAAATCATCATTCATGTGTACTATAAACATCAACCTCAAAAACTGGTGTCATTCATTTCTCCCTTTCCACCTCTTAGATTTAGGAATGATGATGGATATAAATCATATGTATTATATTTATAATATATTATATTTTTATAGAGGACTACTTCATTACAATGCATTGTGATTCCTCTTTCAGTAATTCTTAACAAAGATGGTGTAAATGATAAAGTTAATGATTAAATGTAATAATAATTACATAATTATAATATATTTGACAATATTTACAAATTTTGAATAATAATATAAATCATTTTTGTCATTAATTTTCCCTCATGTAAAGAGGATAACATCATTCATGTTTACGTGGACTACCACCTCTATGAAGTCATATGACTCTATTTTCATCCCCACACCACATAGAAGATATATATAAGTATATAATATAATTTTAATTATATTACAATAAATCTAGAAAGTTAAAATATTACTTACTACCTTTCCATAATGATCAGTGAAAAAATTGGAAATATTACTCATGGGTACGTATAACATACGATCTCCATCGTCGTATTGTACTTCATTTTTCATAACCATCTATCATAATTAGTTTAAAAAGTAAAATTGATGTAAAAATATTGTTATTATATCATAATTATTATTATTAAAAACATAAAAATATATAATATGTTCATGAACTGGAATGTTTATAACATACTCGCATGAGAAAGCAAGACAATTAAACCCTAAAACAATGAACATAATAGAATATTATTAATTAATGGGTAATAATATGTTGTAAAAGGATAATATATGTTATTATAAATATTATTGTAGTTAATAAATAGTTGGAAAACATCTTCAAAACCACCATATATGATATTAAATCACATTCAACCTAAATGTATCATAACGTATGGGATTTTGTCTCAATTTCATTTTATCGAGGTATATTTGTAACGTTTCTCACAAAATTTGATTAATATGATGTATATACTACGCCTTTTACATTAATATCATAAACAAATAATTATTAATTGTATTTTCTATTTCAATTTTATTTATTTCATCTATTTGGATTTCAATTAAAATTTATCATGTGGTAAATAATTTCATAACATAGTTTCTCTTCAATAGTTTATAATACTTCTTCATTGTATTTGATTTTATACGATTATGTATATAATTAATTTTTATAGTATTAGTTTATATTAAAACATAGTTTATATTTATTTATATTTTATAATCCTAATCTACTAATTTCAATTCCAAAATAACATAATCTACTCATTGATTATTTCCCAATTCAACATTGTGGTCATTGTAAGGGTTTATTTAAAAATCTCATTTTAAACAAGATTCATTAATCGTAAATATGAATTGAAGGAAAATATTTTATCATTTTATAATAAAACATTAAAATTAATTATAATTTTTTTATTAATTATATTTTTCATGTAATAGTACCATTTTTCAATTCAGGGGAATTTAAAATTATAGAGAAATATTTTTTTCAGAAAAATATGACCTTTTATCTCTCTTCAGTTAGAAATATTTGTCTCCCAAAAGGAAATGCTCTTAAAGTGTTAAAGAAAATATTTAACCTGTTAAAAAAAATTAAAACGAATTTTCACCAATTTTAAATCATTAAAAAATATCAAATGAATCATATTTATTTCCCAACACAAAAAAATTATGGGTTTAACTAAAAAAGTGAAATGAATCTTCTTGTCATTTTTTGAAAAAGACACATAGAAAAAACATTACAGTGAAAATGTAGTGTTATTTTTACTTTTAAAGGATGATAGAAATTACAAACCATCATGATCATCATTTATTTGAATGTCCCATTGTATGTTATTTAGGATATCTTCAAAGAAAATTTCTTTAAAAGTGATTTTCCAAAAAAATATTTTCAAAATAAAAATGGCATTTTCTTCATGAAATTTTTTAAATAACATTTTATGGTATTTATTTTCATCAATGAAAATGATTATTTATTCTTAATCCAGTTGATATATGATAATACAATCATTATTCATCCCATGTATGGTCTATATCATTTTTACCAAGGATTGTATCAAAATTCACTACATTTCTTAATTATTATGGAAATTATGTACCACTAAGATGTCAAAATAATTTATCATTCATATTATTAATTCCTAAACAGTATTGAATTTTTTAAATAAGGTGTTTAATTTTCATTTTATTTAATGAATTTGTGAAATATTAATAAATGTGTATTCTTTACTCAGTAAAATTACCTAATGATAGGGAACATTATATATGAATTTAAAATATTATTTGATATATGAGGAATTGTTTGTAAATTTTTTACATGAGTGGGTCCTAGTAATAGATATCTCAGAAAATCATCGGTATTCTCATATGAAGAATTAGTCAATTGGTAAGGTCTATATAAATCTTATTTTTTTATTTTAATTGATATTAAAGTATTACTATGTGTAGTGGGGTCATAACTACTGTACATAATGTGATTAACAACTTGATAACAAGGATAAATGACCCTTTTATTTTATCTTATACCATGTGTGTTATTATTCATAGTTTCTATTACCGTTTTATCATCCTCATCATGAACTATATTCACTAATGGTGATTGTAAATTGTTGAGAGTTTGTATTTTAGGTAAACTATGCACATACCACTATAGTGATGGTATAATATCTCTTGGGAATTTTAGTTGGTATTATATAATTTTATTTAAATTTATTATTCTTATTATTATCTGGATACCTATTAATTGTTATCAAATCAAGTAATTTACAATTATTTTTTTTATTTATAATTTTATATCTATCAATTGGTATAGAGAATTACTAATATAGGTTCAAGGTATTCATGTAGATCAAATATTATTTTCATTTTATTTCCTTCATAGTATGGATATATAGATCCTATACAAAAAATCTATAATAAATTAGTTCTTATGTTCATTAGATAAAGATTATATCTATGGGAATAGGTCATGTTTTTGAATCTTTTATCATTTTTCATATAAGTTATTGACATCACGAAGAATGATTTAAATAATATTAAATATTGGAAAAATTTTATAATCTATAGGAAAATAATACTATCTAAGATGATAAGAGAGTTTGAAAAATGTTACATTCCTCCATCTTGGAGATGTATTTTACATGGATCATGGGGCTAAAATAGTGAATAAAATATGGAGGACAGTTTATAAATTGCAAGAGATAGACAATAAAGTTAATGACCCGCGATTAAAAACTTGTCAGACATAATTTAAGGATATCTCGATTGGATATGCTGAAACAATGAATGAGTTCATGATTTAGGTAAAAAAACTTCATGATTAATTCAAATATTTATTGAAAATGAATAACATCCTATTATATTGAAAAAAATGATATGAATATTCGTGGAAAAATTTTAAGTGATTATTTTATTCCTTTAGTATTAAGGCATATATGATTTGACCATTGATTTATTCAACATTGTCTTGACTACATAGATGTGAAGAGGGTTTTCCATAAAATAAAAGTTAAATCTGAGATGGAAAAGACTTTTAATGGTATAAATGTTACAAAAAATGAATTAAATAAATAGTATGAGGATGAATATAATGATAAATATTCCACCATATATTTTGAGGAATTGATATCTTTTTTCCTATAGGCATGAAATGAGAAAAAGATAATCATAAAAGCAAAAAACATATATTAAGGTGCTTCAAATATTAAAATATTAGATACATTTCATTGCATTTCCAAGAAAATAAACAATAGTATAAGTATTATAATAAATCAAGATGATCAACAAGAATTATAAATAAGGTGGATAGTGGTCTCAATGAAGGAATGTATTTCAAGTTAAATGAAAGGAAAAAAAATAAGAGAAGAACATTTTCTTTAAATATGAGTCCATATCATATGATGGGGACAATGAAAGATAGAAAGAGTAATCAATGTATGAATAGATGATAAAAATTATATCTAAATTAAATCTTCCCAATGTTCCCTTGAGTTATAAAGAATATTAATGTAGTAATATGATGTAAGAAGTAATGAAAAATAAAAAACAATAATTATGGTTTTTTCTTTTGGAATTATTACATTGAAATATAAATCAATAGAGATAAAACAAATCACTACTACCTATGAATGAACAAAGTGAAAGTCTTTTCATGAATCAAAACCCAAAAAAATACCCAGATATAGCTAGGATTCACACTGATGATGAGATAATAAAATATTATACTTATACGAATGGATAATATTATTGATATTATCATAGTGAATATCATTTTTCAAATTAAATAAGTTAAAATATTTGAAATAATGATGGTTGATAGGAAATTTTACACGATCAATACAGACCATATATTTTGAAAAACATTTAATGAAATCAGTGAAATTATCAAAATAAGTGGAAACACTTTTCAATGCTGCCATTAGACACATATATTTTCCAATGGTAACTTGATCCATTGATTTAGAAACATGGTATGGTAATATAATTAGATGAATCATTGATAAATAGAAGAATAATGTCTTCAACTAACCCTTGATTGTGACCTCACCCAATTAAAAATATAGTAGTGGTTTTAGAAATTCATAAACTAATTTGGCGTGGTAGGAGAAAAACACCAAGAATAATATTATCGGTGGGGTTATGGTAAAGGGAAAAGATGAAAATCATTAGAATATTAATAACACATTGTGTATTTTAAATTTGATAGAAAATAATGATTCATAATTTAATGAATTAATCTTTTATACAAAATTATTTTTAATTTAATAAACGTGCATCTACAATAGAATAATTAAAAACAATGAATATTTGATATGGTACAATATCTCACTTCCTCAACCAAAGAGTGGGGTTTAATCCACAGGGATTTAGCCTTAAATTTTAATAGACAAGATGAGATAACACTTAAGAGTGAACATAAAATTGTGAGAAATATTTAATTATCTTCAATAAACATGTGAAAAGTGTGATTATCTACAACATAACACTATAAATTTTCTATCAATTATAATGGATCAATTAAGTAAATGGGTAAATTCCATATCTATTAAGAGTTGTAAAAATAAATAGAAATAAAATATGGTTGAGGGTAGAAATAATTTTTTTTAATTAGACAATCCTCAAATACAAGGTAGTGATTTCAAATCGCACATGATTGGAAACAAAACTCTCATGAATGATATCCAATGGTGTCATGAGTACCTCTTTATAATGGTACCCCTCTTGGGTTAAAAATGAAAAAACTGAAATAATTACCCATGAGTAACTCGTATATATACCCCATCTAAGAAAATTGTCATGAGATTATATATTTAGTATCACACATTTAAGTAATTACTATTAATAGATAAGATAATATTACGATACAGGGTATTAAAAATAAAATAAATTCATATTTTAGTATAAATTCATTTTAAATAAATCATCCCATAATTCTTGTAAAAGGTTATCAAAATAATAAATGAAACTCTAAAATCAAGGATAATAAAAAACTGCATCCAAGCTTCCAAAAAAATATTTATCTATAACGATCTAACCTAAAAACACTATAAAACAATATTGGGGTGATAACATAGGATTTATTATTTATATCATCCCTCAAATTAGATCAATATCAATGTGAAATAAATATAAAAGAATAATCTGAAGTAAAACCAACCAGGACCACTATCAAAACATAATGTTCAATAAAAATAACACATGTCATATGAATAAAAAAAGGCAATAATATTTTAAATAAATAAGAAGCATTAATCAAACCATATCAAAAATTTTGTTCCATTACTCTTCCAAAACCCCAACCAACCCAAACATTAATAAGTAACACCAAACCACTGGTCTATAATCATGACAACAATACATCCTCCTATGGAACTAGATTATACTCATCTCAGCTCTAATATATCACCTAGGGGTTATCCCACTTAAAATGGTAGTTATATTGTTGGATCATACGATCATAATAACTATAACTAAATAATAAGTCAATACTATAATTATATCATCAACCATCATTCCATACATCCACAACTACATCACCACAATACCATATATCAATAAAAAATAGATTACAATAATCATCCCAATTATATAAATTCATAACCATATATCTTTAGTGTAATGAAGAAACAAAAAAAAATCAACTCCATTCTCTATCACCTCCATGTAGATTCCCCACTACCTGTATTCTATTCTCAATATTAGTGTATTGTAAGAACTTGTAGATAATAAACCTTATTCCCTCCCCTACCAAGATTTCAGATAATATAAACCCCCACATTATATCTTCGACATCACTAACAGTGTACATTTGACTTCTTCAAATCATATAAAATGCATTTATACCATCATTGAGTCATTATTACTCAAAATAATATTTAACCACTCTGATTGATTATGTCCATTTGTAGATTTTTCACCATCATAAGACATTATTGTAACGCCTTGACCCCAGAAGCCTAGACCCAGTGCATTAATTTTTTATATTGAAATAATTATAATTAATCAAATCCAAATTGACCCACTAGTTTAATAGGTTTGGAAGTCCATTTTATTATCTTGATACCCATTTTATATAGGGAGATATACAATATACATAACAAATAAAAAATAAACTTCATCCTTGTAACTCATTGAAATGATTCCTTTACATAACATGTGGAATTTAAACAGAAAAAGAGTGATCTCAAATTATTGTTAAGGGTCATAAATTTGGATTAAATGATGAATTTAAGAGAAAAATCGACATCTCAAGGTGAATAACTGATAACACATGCCAATAGAATAACTAGATAAGGATTAATCAATATTTAAATGAAAATAAATGAAAAACTTGTCTTTTGATCAATAAACAAACAATTAAATGAGTCTATAGATAAGTCGATGAATAATATAATTCATAAATAATAACTAAAATGAATTAAATTCATAAATATTAGATGTCATGTATCTGAGAAATGAAAAACTACCAAGAAGACCTTTCTAAAGATTGTTTATGTGTTTGGGTAGTAACACATTTATCCTATTTGTAAAAAAACGCGAACAGGTTCTTCCAACTAATTTCATCCCATGATAGTATATATGCATTTATGGGATTTAAATAAATGGTTCCTATAATATCTCATACATGTCCAAATAATTCCATATATATTCACTAATCTACCTAAGAATATATTTTTAAATAAAAGTGTCACATACCACCTACAAATATTTAAATCATAATGAACATAAAAGTATATATTTATAAAATTAAAAATTAAATTCCATGAATATATATCTATTAATGTTATTATATATTATATGGGCATGTATATGCAGAACAAAAAATATTCAAGTGGTGGATATGGAATTTATCTCAATGATGTAAATAGTGAGCTGAAAATCCTATACCCCACAATTCCTTATTAGTTGTACATTATTTAACCCATTATATAATGGTTTAAATCTTGTTATTAATTTATATAATCACATTATTAATATTTATTATATCATTTTTTATGTTTTTATATTATTTTATCACTCTTTTGTTAATAAAATTTTATAATTTTCACTCTTTCAGGAGATAATTTCCTAGTTTCTGGACTATATTTTGACTTGTAATTTGTTGTTTCAATTACTTAGATTAGGATATCATAATATATAGAATTTAACTAGTGATTCAAATATCATATATTCATTATATATACATTTATAATAATCTGTATAATTTGTTTATATAAAGTGAAATGAACCATTCTTGGAGGTGATAGGTCATATGTACGCATGTATGATACGTTCATTTATTTTTAATATTAAAAAATTGAAAATTAAATTATATATATGTGTATTATAATTATATTAGATTAGTTATCTCATATATATCTCATATTATTATTAAAACCATCCATTATATTTCCATTTATAATGTGAATGAATCACATCGCTTTGAAGAGGTAGTCCACAGTTCCCCAAATGATGTTCTCGTATGGTAAAAAATCGAAATCATGAATGTTTGTGTTATATAAAAATTAAATAAGTATTATGAAATCATAAATATCATATTTATATATTATAAAAACATATTTTTATCATAATTACAAACCATAAGTGGTGGTAAAGGAAAAATTAAAGACATCATTTCATGATAAGGTAGTTCTCCTTAGACAAATGGAAAATTCATTACCCATTTGAAGGATGTTTGTGTAGGTGTTTGTAGAACCCTTAACATTAATATAATTTAGTACATTGAGGATAATTTATTTATTATATAAGATTGTAATAATTACAAATCAAGGACATGGTAAAGAAATAAAACTAAAGTGATCACTGAAGAACGTTACCTCTAATTTGGGAAAACCCTTTCCTTTTGCAAGAAAATACATACTTCGTTTGATTTATTACCATGGTGATTCTTATAGGATTTTTATAGGGATGTTGGGAAACTATTTGATCAACCATTGTATGATTTAAAAGTCTCAATGTGTTGTGAGGAAGTAATGGATGCTGTTCCCTTTTATAATTGAGGTGAGAGACCCTTTGGCAAAATCTCAAAATATTAAATTAATATAAATTAATTTTCAATTAAAAATGGATTTAAAGAGATTTTATTCAAAGATAATATGTTTATTCATCGAAATAATATTATTCAATAATTTTTTTGGCAATTTTAGGTCACATTATTGCACTTATATTTTTTCTTTAACCATTTGTTAAACCCTTTAACTCTTATCGTGCTTGATTGGTTTTATACTATTTAAGGGTTAATAATATTACTATAAATTCCATAAAAACCATAAATGAGTCATGGATAAAATTTTAACCCATATATAAATACTATTACTTTTTTTATTTTTTTTTAAATTTTATATAATTTAATAAAATATTATTTATTTGAAAATATAATTATTGCCAACTATGACATTTTCCATTTTATGACTTTTAAAAAAATGAAAATACATAGGATTGATTCAATAGAAAATCATTAATATATCCCTAACATATTTATTTAATATATAAAATTCATGTATGACATTAATTATATCAAATTATATTTATTTTAATGTTTTTAATAGCATAAATTTGATGTGTCCATTAATTAATGTATTACTCCATCATCATTGTGTGAGACTTTAAATTAATATCTTATTCCCTAAAAGTGAAATAAAATACCATTATTATGACAAAATTTAATATTTATAGTCAATATTTATAGTGGAATATATATTGTTAATAACTGTATTTAAAAAATGTAATACTTATTAAAATCATCACTATGATATATTCGACTTCCCTTAGAATGAAATACTATAAAAGGTTTAAAGCCATAGAAGTGGATCCAAAATTCCATAAAATTGACCCAATGATGATTTTTGTCAAAAACATATATTTCAATACAATTATTATAAGTGTGAGAGTCATTTGATAATAATTATAATATTATTTTTAGTCTTAATTACTGAATTTACCCTTAAACATAGTAAATAAAAAATACAAAAGTTACTATTCAGATTGTCCAAAAATAAAAGGAAAACAATTACATAATTTATACATACTAATCCCAAATATAGACTCCATTTTTTGAAATTCAAATCATATAAATGAATACAATTAATTTATAATTAATCCCATTCACAGAACGAGAAATTTAGACTTTTAATTGATAATGTTAAAGTGATTGGATTGTTTTTATATACTTATTCAAGGTGAAATTGAATAAAAATACCAAAATTAGAATAACTGATAAAAAATACATCTAATTATACCTAAAATCCCATTAAAAATATGTCTAATCACCATAAATTATTTGTTTGAAAAATATAGATTCAATTAAAATGTATTATTTTATCAATATTCCTCAAAACATGAAAATTGTCAGAATAACAATTATATCACACTAAGTTTTTATTTTCTTATTTAATATAATAATTTAATTTTTATCAAATAACATATATTAATACGTCAAAATGGGATTTAAATTTGTCACTCAATTAAAAGGCGGTGGACATCCATAATATTTTTTTATACATAAAATTCGGACTGTTTTTATCTTATGACTATGAAATCAATTGGATGAATGTAAAAAATATTTTTTAGAATATAGATTACATGAATATCATTCAATAATATTAATAAATATAATTTACTAGGATAAAATTATTTTAGTAGAATAAAAATAGCACTTTACAAAAATATTTCATATATATAAAGTTGGTTCTTATATACATTTCTTATTAATTTGAAACAATGAATAAAACCCAATATTTTCATAATTTAGTTAATACTATTCATAAATTCCAAAATAACATCTATGATATAACTTCTTCAATTAAATAGTAATATTTTAATAATATTTTGTTGCTCAGTAAAACTCGAAATTATATATAACGCATGCCAACTCATTATTGTTTATAAAATATGCTTATTTTTTCATTGCATATAAAAAATCATAGAAAATTAAAAATTTAATCAAAAGTGAAAATATTTTTAAAGTATTGGGGTTTTACATTCTCTCTATGTTAATTTAATTGTGTCCCCTCAATTTTAAATTCATCTCCATAGTCTATGTAATTATTGAAAACCATACATCGTAAATAAGGTTAATAACACATATTATTAATAAGTGGTAAAATGAAATTATAAGGTCATGAATAAACTGGGCCTTTTAATGGGAGGAAATTAGTTAAAACATGTATATAGAATAGAAATATATCTATTATGTTCTAGTTGAGTGTTATAATGGATATGTTCATGAGAAAGTTATTAACCACACAACCATAAACCATAAGTGTTAATAAAGGTAAATGATATCATCAAAAATGATAATAATAAAATAGTTTTTTAAAACCCATTTACTAGAGTTGAGAAATTAATTAATTCTATAAGGATATAAGTAAATACTTATATTTGATATGTTTTAGTAAAAAAAAGTTATATGTGTTCCTTGAACTATTTCCATTTAATTTCATAGCATTGGTTTCTTCAAAAGGTGAAGTAATAAAATAAAATTTGAAACCTCAAACAAAGTTAAATTTTAACCATTTCAAAAATGGTTAACCTTTTTACCTTTTCATGTATTATGATATAAAAAATTAGAATCAATTTCTAAGAAGTTAGTAGTATCCTATTTACATTATTCATATCAATCATATATTTATCCAAAATTGTTTTATCAAAATCCAGAATATACTAAGGCAAAATTTTCCCTCAACCTAGTCTTTTGATAATAATTTCAACTTGCTACCAAATCACTTTTCATGGTTATCAGTTCCAATCAACGCAATATATTAAACCAACGATGAATAATAATGCAGTGGAAATATTATACATTATATAATACTTATATATTGTATATAATCAACAAAATAATTTTAGAAAATTATTCAAGGATCCAAATATAAAAAAAATTTAATCATTCAACTTCTTCTCTATGAATACCATAAGAATCACCTTGATCCCATAGCTACTTATGAGAAACATTACCTTAATTATCGGGTTATTAATTTCCATAGTGTCACATATCTTTGTATTTTTAATACTGAATAAACCCATTTTCCTTCTCCCATTACATTTTTCTTTTCAATTTACATTTTTCTCTACACTTATTACAGACTCCCAATCCAGTCAATCATTTCCTAGGGTTATTATTTTCACAGTTATCACATGTTTGAAAATATTTTTTCCCATATTAACATTATTTTTTATCTTCTCTTATTATATATTATTCTCTTTCTTTGTAATCCATTGGTCTAGGAAAATTATTTCCATATATTGGTATAACATAAAACTTTTTCACTATATGATTAAAATTCTAAAAAATATTTCCCTTTCAGATACTTTTCATAATCCCTTGAAATAATTGATCGATCATGCAATATATGTTGTATATAAAATCCATATCATACTGTGATGAGCATGAAAATATAGATTCATACTCTAAAAGACATTATTCTTTCTTTTTCATTAAACTAAGTAACTTTCACTTCATCATAGAGTTTTTATCATGAATGATGTACTTATTTACGAATGTATCCTTAAATGTTATCTATTACATGAGTTCTATTTCTTTTCCCTCTCTAGTATTTTTGATCAACTACCACTGTTGATCAACATCTCTATTGGGACAATACACAGTGAGTGTAACCTTTTTGTTTTCAACACATACTAAATCCATAAATATATTCTCTACATACTTAATCCACTAATCATCAACTATTAGGTTAGTAGTACAACTAAAGGATAGGGGAAACTATCACATAAAGTGATCCAATATCAGATAATCCCATTGTTTGAGTAGTTTGTCTATTTGGGAAAGTTTATTTTCCATAATATGTTTAATCCGCCCTAGTATGCGAATAATTGTTTCTATTCGAAAACAATATGCATTGGTTTCCTCATCACTGAAATCTCTACAATTTCCATGATTACCAATATCATTCATCATTCCTGGTGACATTTATAAACAATTGAATAAATAATATTATATTAAATAATTATGAAACAAAACTAATAATTTCATAACTATTTAAATAATTAATATAAATTGAGAATTTTATGTTCTGCTAATCTCAGTATAATAATTGTTGTTTCATTAGGGCTATTTTTCATTTAAAATAATTCATAATTTATTTTAATTAAAATATAAATTATCCTAAGTGTATCCCCAAGAATGATAAAACTAGGTGATTTGTAAAGACCGTTTTCATGTACTTGGTTACACTGTCTTAGGCCTGATGCCCCTTTTTAGAGTTGTTACCCATATGTACATATGTGTGAGAACAACATCCACATAAAGAATCTAGAGAGAGGTGTATTTTTTGGTAGACACACATAATATCTAAATTAAAAAATTTTAAGGATGTTATTCTATACATACACTCAAATTTTATCATAGGGTTATGTTCTCTAATATAGACTTTCTAAATATAGTTTTCATGTTTTTGTTAAACCTCCCCTAATACCAACTATAGTACCATGACGATAGATTCCTGGAGTCAGTGCATTACTATATTACACATTCAAGATTATAAAGAATCAAATCCTAAAAGACCATATATTTTAGATTTTTTGGAAAACCATATTACAAAAATGATAACCATTTTCTATATACCGAAGAATGTGATACATAAAAAATAAAAAACAAATTACATCCTTGAAACCCATTCGAAGGATTCTTCTTCATAACCTGGGGAAATGAAACATAATAAGGGTGAGATAAAATGCTTAGTAAGGGTATTTAATGTAGAATATAAAAATTAATTAATGATAATAAATCAATACGGAAAATAAAATAACTAATAAAACTTGTAATCAATCGAACTAGATAATGCATAATCAATAAGAAAATGAAAATATCTGATACACATGTAATTTTATTAATGAACTAAAAATAAAATTTATCTATAGATAATTTGATGAAAAATTTCACAGATAAATAATAACATAAATTAAGGAAATTTATTATCATTTTTATTCATGTATCTTGTATATAAACTATTACAATCAAGGCCTTTCACAAGATGGATTCTATATAAGGGTAGAAACCTGTCTTTTTTTTTTCTAGAAAAAAACATGAAGGTTTTTTTAATTGATTTCATATAATGATACTATTAATACATCAAGGGGATTTTATAAATATTTTCCAAACTTATTTCTTACATGTACACATCATTCCTTGTATAATTAATAATCAAATAAGAATATATATTTTTAAATAAAAGTGTCTCTTACCACATTGAAACATTTGAATCATTATCCCCAAAAAAAATAAATATTTATCAAATGAATCATTTAATTCCATGAATATAAAAAGAGTCATGATATGATATATAAATGGTTAGTATATACCCCACACAAAATAATTATGTGGTTAATGTGACATTTATCTCACAAATGTAAAAATTTAGATGAAAATATCTTACCTCACTTCTTTTTTAGTTGTATGTTCTTTATCATCCTTTATAATGGTTTCAAGTAAATTATTAATTTATATCAGAATATTATTCATATTTATAATTTCATATATTATCTTATTATAATATGTTATCACACGTATGTTAATAGTAAATCATTATATTAACTATTTTGGGTGTTTATTGCATTGTTTCTCAACTATGTTTTGACTAGTTATTTGTTGTATAAACTACATATATCAGGGTTCCATCATATCCAGAATGTAAACCTATATTTAAATATCATATATATTAATTAAATATATATATATATATATTTAATAATAGTAATCCCTAAAATTTTGATATAGTGAATGAAATGCACCGTTCATAGTGATTGTAGGTCGTGTGTATGCCTGAACGCTACTTTTATTTACTTTCTTATTACAAGAATGGAATGTAAATGATATGCATCTATATTATAATTATTTAATAATATCTATGTCATATATGTTACATATTTTTATAAAATCCATGCTTTATATGTTCCCTATATAATTTGAATAAATAACACCTCTTTGAGAAGGTGGTAGTCCACACGTCCAAAGAAAAATGTTATCGGGTTTACACTCAATTGAATGCATGAATCTATGTGTTAAAAAAATTCATGTAGTATTAAGATAACATAAATATAATATATATATACATATAACATAAAAATATTTTTTCCATCATAATAACCTACCATGAGTGGTGGTAAGAGAGAAATTAAGGACATCATTTTGTCTGGTAGTTGTTTTTCATACGGAAAACGTAAATATGTTACCCATTTGCTAGAAGTGTGTATAAGTGTAGGACAAAAATTTATAAAAAAACACCTCTGTATATTAAGGATACTACTATTATTATGTAATCATATAATAATTAGAAATTATGTAGTGGGGAAACTAATAAAAGAAAACTGATCATTGAAGAATGTAACCTCTTGTTTAGGTAACTCTTTTTAGTTTCTATGAAAACCCTTAAATTGTTTTCTTTCTACCTAATGTAAGGCATCTAGAAATAGGGGATGGATTTTTTGAGGTTATTTGAATAGAGTCTGGATTATATATAATGTAACATCCAATAAAATCTACAAATATGTTATGATTTGTTTTATAATAAACTAATTTATAAAAAATTAATAAAACAAAACTACCTGTTTTAAATCAAAAAAATAAAATATGATTTAATTTTATTTTTAATATTTCAAATATATTATAATATTATTAAATAATATTTCGTTGAACTATTATAGAATAGTTAATTTATTATAAATGATAATATTTTTTTATTACAAATTTATAGTATATATGTCTTATGTTATAATATTAATTTCCTGAAATAGAAGTCGGTATTTTAAATTAATATTCTTCTATATTATTTTGAATTAAATTTATAATTATTTTTTTAAACAATAAATAATATATAAATTAAAATATATTTTTAAAAATTAAAATTATTATTTACATAATTAATTTATAAAATTTAAGTTATACATATAATGAAAATATCAAAATTAACATTTAAGATACTAATTATAGTAAAATTTTTACTGATACTTTTGAAATAAAATCTAACAAGTTTATTATAAATGTTAAAATCATAATTTTTTAAAAAAATTATAAATTAATGAATATATTAAAAATAATTTGGTTTTGAATGAAAATTATATTATTAATGTAATATATTTTATATGAAACTGTAATTATTTTAAATTATTTTGTAAAATGGTAAAATTTTAGTGTTATTATTAATAAGTATATTTTATTACACAAATTTGGTTAATAAATTGGTTTATATATCAATAAATATAGTTATGATAATTAAACTTTAATAAAAAATAAATTTATGAAAACATTTTAGGAAACTATTAAAAAAATAAAATGTGTTAATAGTGGGGGAGGTGCTGATCATGGAATTGAATTTCGGAATATGAGGTGTGTCGTTCGATCTGTAGAATAACAAGCCTATGGGCATCTAGATCAAGCAACCGAGTGGGATTTCATCATGATAGAGGATCCTTATAAGGTGGATTTAGATCGAGGAAGATCAGCTATAGGAGAGGAGTCCAAGTGTAAAGACCCGTAAAATTCAAGGAAATTTTTTTCTTAATTTTCATTGGGATTTCTCAAGAACGCAGTTTCTGACAGCACTTGATTCCGAGGCACCATGTTCCCGGAACTTCTATCCGAAATTTAGCTCCGATACATTCAGTGAACGAACGAGAAGGAATTCCTATCTTTTGAACCGGAGCCTGGAATCGAATTCTGAGGGAACCGATGGAACCGCAACGTCGGTAATTGCTTAGGAACACCAGTTCCGGGGTTGCATTTTCACGAGAGAAGATGATAAAGGTTGTGGAAGTTTAATTTATAATTTAACAAAAATTTTTATTTTCATTAATTGGTTTATGGCTTTGGGTGGAAGTTGGGTAACTACCCAACTTCCCAAGGGAGGTTATGAGGGTGGTGGGGCCCACACGAACCCCACCCCTTCATATTCTTCAACCCCCCCTCAACTCACCATTAATTTGTGACAACTTATGTTATTAATTAAGTGAGTTAAGTGTGGATGTTTTAATTTTAAAAGATTTGTTGAGTTAATAATATAAGGGAGGTGCTTATTTTATTTGGGGACTTGTTGCTTGAGAGGTTTGGGGAGAAAAGCTAAGGGAAGCTAGAAGTTCTTCATCCTCTTCGTCGAAGAACACGAAGAACACGAAGAACGCATCGAACTCCTTCAAAGAACGCCGAGTCCTCGGAGACTGACTACGCGACGCCGTATACCGTGACAGTTCTTCCGCGGCTTCTTCATCCGTGACGTCTCCATTCGCAACATCTCCTTCCACGATGTATTTTTCCGTGATGAATCCTCGTTCGACGAACCACCGTTCAAGCTACGCTCGAGGTAGGGGTTTATGTATTTATTTTGTTCGTGAATACTACCTTGTCATTATTCGTGAAAATACGACCAAATTCTATCGATTAACGAGAGGGGGCCGGACCGCACAAACATGGCCGACCCTCCTCCCATTTTCAATGTTATTGTTTCTAATGTGGTTGGAATGGAAATGGCGCGGTGCCGTCGCACCGTGCGGGATCATGCGGTAAGGAATGCGTGGCGCCGTCGCGCCACACCGTGAAATTGAACCAAGTCGTGGCGCCGTCGCGCCGCGCCAGAGAACTGAAAAAGCACTGCGGCCGGAGAGGGGCTGCGGTGTAGGGGTGCGACGCCATCGCACCACACTGGATGAATGAAGGCCGCCTCCGGTACCGGGCCACGACAGAGCGTGGGAAACAGCGGCGGGAAATGGGCCGCCGATGTCGGAGCAGGACCGTCGGCCAGAAACAGGCTGCCGGCGTCGGAACAGGGAGGGGACCGGCCGTCGCTGGTCCCGTGGTGGCCGAAACCGGCCGGCCGGGGCGGGCCAGCCGGTCAAGAGAACAGCCGGGGGTTCAAACCCCCGGCTGGCCAGCTAGCGGCCCCCATTATGGGGGGCCGCGGTTACAAAACGCGGGGGGCAGCGCCCCCCGCTAACCGAACGGCGCGGCCGTTCGGCCGAGCCAGCTGGCACCGCCTGCCAGTGCACCGGGCCGCCGGGCCGGGCCGCGCCCAGCCTGGCCGACCGAGACCCGGGTCGGGTCGGCCCAGTTCGGGCCGACCCAGGGGTCTCGGGCCAGGACGGTCTGGGCCTGAAACCCCCGTTTTCGGACCCTTTTGGGTCTTTTGCCCATATCTCGGGCTATAGACCTCTGATCGACGCGCTGTCAGCAGAGATGCGATCCTTGGAGAGAGACGGTCGTTTCAGTATATCGAACTCAAGGTTTCGGAGAACTTTGTGTTCGGCCATGTTGGTTCGTACACGAAACCAACCGGGCCCTCGGAGCGGAAATGCTCATATCATGAGTTTCGAATGTCTGATTGACGTACCATCGACTTTGATGGATTCCTATTAGTGAGACGAATATTTTGCCTTACTCCACCCGAGGGTTGGACACAGGTGGAGTACGGTCAGGTTGGTTTTGACTTAAAAACCAACCGGGCCCCTGGGACGAAAAATCCAATAACTCCCAGACCAGGCGTCCGATTGACGCGCCATCTGGGATGTTGAGTTCCTGTTGACGATACAGAACTTTTGGATACATCAACTCTAGACTATGTGACAGTTGATGTATCAGCCTCTCGGCTCGTAGAGCGGACCCTCCCGAATGATCTTGCTGTGTGCGGGAACCCTAGATCTGGCTGCGTTTGCGACTGTGACGACGACGACTATACAGAGATCCTCAGTGGATTCGACGGTGAAGACTACAACATTCAGCGATCCTACATAGACCAGTGCTACCGATCTTGTGTGGTTCCGATCCTATATGGGTCTGCGCTCTGCGGTTCTATGTGAGCCAGCGCCTACAGATCCTGTGTGGGTCTGATCCTGTGTCGGTCATTACAGGGGATAGTTACCTATCGATCCTGTGTGGGTCAGACCCTTCCTGGGCCATTGCGGGGGTTAGTTACCTATCGATCCGGTGTGGGTCAGACCCTTCCTGGGTCATTGCGGGGGTTAGTACCTATCTATCATTTGTGGGTCCGACGTCTGAGATGAATCAGTGGCAATATCTGATCATCTATATCGTCATACGAAGAAGTATACCTGTGTGAGCTGAATCCTGTTTTTCTTTCCTATATGGATTGTGTTGTGCTATCCTGTGTGGATTTTTGTTTTTCTTTCCTATGTGGACTGGGATGTAATTGGGCTCGGATGATGGAGCCGAACGAGAATTGATAACTTTGGTATATGTATGGAAATATACCTAAACAGTGTCGGATGTTACTTCGTGATTGTATATTTCCTTTGTGGATTCTGGGTGACCTACAGGGGTCTCAGGGTCCCTACTGAGTAGCTTATACACACCCCTTCACGGGCTATGCCCGCACTACGTTGTGTTGATTTCAGACGACGGATAGCGCTGATCGTGGTTGAGGCTTGCAGAGCTGGACGGTACCTGGAGGTGGACCACTGGGCGGGACGTACTCAGAGCGGTCGGCTGGACCCGAGGAGTAGTGGAGGATATCTGTACCCACCCTTCAGGTGGGATTTCTCGTGGACAGCTCGACGTTGCGGCTTTACATTTCAGTTGATGTTTTCCCTTCAAGTGGTACTTTACTTTCAGTTTGAGTTTGAATACTGGCCCACTTACTTTTCTGCACTTACTGTTGTACTCAGTTTTTACTTAGTGTTTACTTCTTCTGCTTGCTTACTCTGTGGTGTTTGTTTAATTTAGAAAGGCAATGCCTTCCCTTTCTACCGGGATTTACGCCTTGGTGCTAGTCGCCATCCCATGGCCTATCGAATGCGGGCTTGGGGAAGTCACAACAAGGGCCCCGAGGATGGGTCGTGACACCTAGTGAGATTCGACCATGAAAGAGGGCTTCCAAAGGCTGAGTGTTGTCTTAGTGGGTTTGTATGTGGTGCTGAATCGATGGTTGAAATCCAAATACAAGAGATTCAAATCTTATTCAACTTATGTTATGTAGATTTTTGTTTTCTGATGTATATTTATTATTCCTTCCAACCTATATTCTTCTATTCATTTTCGTCATAGAAATTTCATCCCAAATCATTGTGGTCCAACTATTTATTTTATACTGTTTTTAATTTGTGGACCAATTTCTGTTTTGGATGGATATATCCTATCATTACCAATATATAATATTTTTAGTCATTATTTGGCCATTTATAATTTAGTCTGTTAACATTTTGTGGTTGTTTTCTATATGTTAATCTATTACAATGAATAAATTAGTATATATAAATGATATATTCTAATCGTTGTATGTATCCATACATTTATCTTTCTCTACAAGCTTGAATAATTCTGTTTTCAGAAATATATATGGATATCCTTTGGTCCACATATAATCTAATTATATATATATATATCACTATCTAAATAGTGGATGATATGGCTATTGAAGTCTTATACCAATTTGAATAGTGAAATTCATAGAAAATTCGTTAGTTAAGAGAGGGTGAGAGTGTGTCTAAGACAACAGAAGAGGATCTTCATCATTTTTCTCCTAAAAACCATGTAAGGGGTTGTATTTATTTTATCCAAATTATGTTTTTATATTCTTATATATTGGGTTATAATTATTTTTATATTTTTTTGTATAAAAATGAATTTATTCTATTATTATGCGTATTATAAATTCCATGTTATATAAATATATGTTATTTTTATGAGAAACTCCATGTTCATATTTTTTTTATAATTTCAATTCAGGTTTTATAAATATAAAATTAATTTTAATTTATATTTTAAACACATATTTAATATTTATTTTTCATACTCTCTGATTATTTAAATCAAAAATTATGAATGTATTTTTATGGCAGTATTTTATATATGTACAATATATATTATTCAGATAAATATTTTTTCTTTATTTATTCAATGTTCAATATCATTTGACTTCAAATTTCAACTTATTTTAATGGATAATAATAATTTAAAAAGATTCCATATCATGTTTTAATATTTATGTTTTTTTTATATTTGTATATATACCCATTCTATGATTATTACATAAATGAGTTTGAATTTCATGTAATATTTCAATTTCAAATGAACATCTTACTCAAGTTGGTTATGAAGGGATGATATAATTCTTTTAATATTTTTATTTTACAATTTTAATAGCGTTATATAAGTTCCCTTGCGTGTGATTGTTTCGTGAAAGACAAATCATATATTAATATATTTAAATGATTAATTTTATATGAATATTAATTTCAGAATTACTTTTTTATAATGTGATTATATATACGTTCACATAATTCTTCTATATATAAAATAATATTTTTATTCGAGTATGGATCCTTATATGATAAATATTTAAATTTCATATCATTTTTCAATAAAATTTATTTCACGAGGTTATGAATGAATGTTTGAATACATGTATATTAATTATTACTTTATTTAACAGTCAATGGAAAGGATTATGTAATGTGTTTTGGTAGTACCATATCTCAAAAGTGATTTCCAATGAAATTTCATATAAAATTGTGTTTTTATTTCATTTATAGATACATACAAACAAATAAATGTCTGTTTATATTTAATTAATAATTATGATTCCCAAGAATAAACATCAGTGATATATATATATATATATATATATATATGGATTGCCGAAACTATATTTATAAAAATTGGAACATGGACATTGTAAACATGATATGGTGTGGGAGGTGAACATGTCCCTCCAAAAAAGTGTGTAGGCCCAGACAATGTTCACGGTTTCTAGTGCCCTTGTGGGTTTGTGTTCACAATATTCTTTAATTTTTTTTAAAAAAAATTATTATATTTAAATCAAGTTTGAATTATAATTATTTTCAAATTATTATAATATTTCATAAAGCTATTTTACAAAGGTATTTTCAAAGGCCTTTTAGAAAACCCCTTACTGTGAAATTTTACTCATCCTTTTTTTAATTTATTTTTCATTGTTTTAGTAGAATATTCTAAATGGGTTGTCTTCACTTAAAGTGTTAGTGAACATGAATAAATCCTGTTATTTTGTTTTATTTTTTATATCATTTTTAAATTAAAATTTATATGTCTAATTCCCCAAAACATACACTGGAAAAGGTCTAGGAGTGTAAAATGAACTATGTATTTTTCATTTTCAATTTATAAAAAAATATATAGAATTTTTCAGTATTGAATCTATAATTAGTGGTTCATGGATTGATAGATGGTATCAGAGCGATTCATTAGACCACATTGATTATTAGATTTTTTCTATGTGTTAATGTATAGATTTTTAGCAGTTATAGATTTTTCATAAATATATAGATGAAAATTTAGAATTTTCTTATATGTCGAGAATGAAGTTTGAGGGAATAATTGTTTTAAGGGGGGAATAATGTAACATCCCCAAAAATTTTAAAATATTTAGTGCTTCATTTTATAATAAACAATGTGATGAAAATTAATAAAAACAATAACCATGTGTTTTAAGAAATCAAAAATAAAATTTAATTAAAATTTAATTTAAATATTTAAAATATTAAATAGTGCTTATAAATATTATTACTTTGAAATATTATGGAATTATACCTTCACAATAGATAATGATATTTTTTATGACAAAATTGTTTTTTATAAAACATGTGTCATAATATTAATTTCATGAAATAGAATCCAATTATTTAAATTAATACCATTATATATTATTTTAATATAAATATTGGATTAATTTTTTTACTAATATATAAGATTTGAATTACCAAAATTTTTTGATAATTAAAATTATTAAATAAAAAATTAATTATTAAAATAGATCATATATATAAAATTAATATACCTATCTTAATATTTATGATATTAATTATAATGAAAAAAGTCAACTATTTTTGAAATAAGATCAAATATATTTCTACAAAATGTGGAAATAATAATTTATTATAAAATTTTAATGGTAATGATGATGATGATAATAATAATAATTTATTAAATAAAATTATTTTAATTAATGTAATATATTTTATATGAAATGGTAATTATTTTAATTTTCTGTAAAAATCAATTATTAGTTTTCTTATTTTATAAATATATTATTTAATTATAAATTTTTTATAAATTTCGTTACATATCAATAAATATAATTATGATAATTAATTTATTATAAAAAAATAAATTTATATAAAAAATGATGATTTTTTTAATCGAGAATGTGTTAACAATGGGGGAGGTTTCGATCGAGGAAGGGAATATGGGGATAAGGGGTGTGATGATTAGTTTGGGGAATAAGGTGGTATGTATACATCATGATGATGCCACTAGGGGGTCTGAGAATGATGGAGGTCAGGTACTATGGGGTGTCAACTGAGGGTGGTCAGCTGCCGGTAAGGAGTCCGAGTGACCCTCTACCACCGTTTAGAGCATCTGAAGGAAAATATTTTTCAATGATGCATTGACTATGCAGTCTAATCGAGTGTAGAGATATAGATTTGAGAGTTTTGGATCTTTTTATGTGAGGTAGGTTTTTGTTTTTATTTTCAGGTGTCTGAATCTTCCAAACCTACATTCCTTTTTTCATCCACTTCTCTAAATTTTCTACCCTGATCATTTTCGGAAAACTGTTTATTGTCTACTTGTATTAAATTTGGGGATGGATTTATGTATGGGATGAATTAATCCCATCATTATCTGTTTTTAAAACATTACAATCATTATCTAGACATTCATAATATTTTCTCTTAGTGTTTTGATATTCTTTTTCTTCACATGATTCCATTACATTGAATGAATGAGTATATATAAATAATTTAATCTAATCACACTCTACATTTGTACTATCTTCTTAAACTGCAATATTAAATCCTTCTCTATTATGAAATTGTTGATAATATCTTATGTTCAATAGATAATAATATATATGTATATATATATCACTATATTAATAATGGATATTATGGCCATTAAAGCCTTATACCAATATGAAAATGAAATTTCTTATGAGATTTTCAGTTTGGATAGGGAGAGAGTGTCTCTAAGACACTAAAAAATGATCTTCAGAATTTTTCTTCTATAAATCATGTGATTTCTTGAATTTATTTTATCAAAATTATTTTTTTAAATTGTTCCAAATGAGATTATATTAATTTTAATCGAACTCTTGAAAAAAACTAAATTTATTCTTCTATTATACGTATTAAAAATTCTTTGTTATAAGATTCCTTGTCTCTGTGTGTTTGATTTTTATAAGAAACTATATGTTTATAGTTTTTTAGAATTTAAATTCACGTTTTATATATGTATATAAGTAATTTTAAATTATGTTTTTGATATATATTTAAGTTTTATTGTTCAAAGGCTATGTTTTTTTACATCAATAATTATGAAAGTATGTTCATGGGAGTATTATATACATATACGTTATATTATTCAAGAATAAATGTTTACATGGGTTATTCAATATTCAATGTCATTTGGATTTGGAATTTCAAATTACATTAAAGGTTTATCATAATTATAAATGTTTATATATCCCTTTTTAAAAATTATAATTTTTTAATATATATATACCGATTCTATTATTATTACATTAATGAGTATGAAATTCATGTAATATTCTGATTTCAAATTAACATATTACACAAGTGGGTTATGCAAGGATGATATTTTTATTTTAAGAGTTACATTTATAATTTTATTTGAATTATATAATTTCTTATTGTGTATGATTATTTTATGAAATAAAATTATATATATATATATATATATTTAAAATAAAAAATTTATGGGAATATTAATTTCCCAATTACTATTATTTAATGTTATGATTTATACCTTTACACAATTATTATATTTAAAAAATAATATTTTTATTTGAGTATGGATCTATAAATAAAGAAGATTAACTTTTTATGTCCTTTTTTAATAAAACTTATTTCATCAGTTTATGAATGAATGTTTTAATACATCGATGTTAAACATTATTTTTATTAATAGTCTACGAAAATAATTATGTCATTAATTTTGGTTATACAATATCACACAAGTTATTTCTAATGAATGTTAATATTTATATAAATACGTGTATATAAATAAAAGTGAGTGTGTATTTATTGTTTAATGATGTTTATAAAGAAAACACTTTGGTGAAATACATATATATATATATCATGAAATTTAAATTATTATTTTACAAAATTTCACTTGGAGATTGTAAAAATGATAAAGTGTGATGAGTGAATATATCCCTCAAGAAACTAGGAAGGTTGAGACAACGTTCAATGCTTCAAGTAGACTCGTTGTTTTGGTTTCAAAATCATTCTTACAGTTTTTTTAAAATCGTTGGACTATTTTCAAAGTATTTTTAATGTATTAATATTTTCATTGTATAATAATTTTTTATATATTTATTTTTCAAATTATTTACTAATGGAATTTTAGAAAACTCTTTACTAAGAAATTATGCGCACCCTTTGATTGAAATTTATTATTTACAGGTTTAGTGGAATCATATGAAGGGTTTTTCTTCACAATGTGAGTTATAACACATGAATAAATATAGTTTTTTTTTTGAAATGTATTTGTTAAATTAAAATGTGTATGCCTAATTCTCCATGACATATACCTGAAAAGGTAATGAAGTCAAAACTAATCTGTTTATTTTTCATTTCCCTTTTATAAACAATTTTTAAAAGAATTTTTATGTACTTAATCTGAAAGCATGGGTTTTTGGATTCATATAGAATGTTGAAAGTGTTGTGAGAATGTGAGGGAGGATATAAACTTTTATGATTAATGTTGGGGCACTTTTGTAGACTCGCCAAATATTAAATTAATATAAATTAATATTCAATTCAAAATCGATCCAATGTGAGTTATTTTAAATATAATATTTTTATGGGTCGATATCCTCTAATCCAATAATTTATTTAGACTACTTTAGAGAACATTGTTACCCTTTTCATTCGTATTTAACACCTCGTTAAACTAGTTCTCTCTTACCATGACAAAATATCTTTTTACTATTTAAGTGATAATATAGTTACTATAAAATTTCAAAGGAAGAATTAATGAGTCATTGATGAAATGTTGAACCTTATCCCAATCAATTGGAAAAAGGTCATAGTTTATGAATTCTATATCATTTAATAAAATATTCCTTATTTTAAAATCTTATTACTATAAAATTTAACACTATTCATTTCAGGAATTTTGAAAAAATATCAATAAACACGATTACATCAATGAAAAACCTTAAATACTTCCATAATATTTCTAGGTCATTTATGAAATTAATTATGTAATGTTTTATTTATTTTAATATTTTTAATAACATTTATTTGATATGTCAATTAATTAATGAATTACAACAAGATATTTGTGAAAGAATTTAATTTAAAAATTTAATCCATAAAAATTAAAATTAAAATTTAATACTTAAGATAAACATTTAATATTACTAATTAATATTTATATATGAATATATATTCTCAATTATCATATATAAAAAATTTAATACAATTATGAAGACAAGAGTATAACATATTGGACTTTCATTATATGAATATTCTAAAAAAGACTTAAAGTCTTCCAAGTGGATCCAGAGGATATAACATCTATACAAGGACGAATTTTGTTAAAAATATATAATCCAATTAGATTTAGAAGAGTCTTAAGAAACATATATAATACTTATAATATTATTTTTACCCTCAACTACTTAATTTAACCTTAACAGTGGTAATTAAAAAATTACTATAGTTTCTATTCATATTTTCTATAAATAAAAGGAATATACAAACATAGTTTGGATACAATGATTACAAATATGGAATACATTTTTCAAAATTCAAAACAAATAATTGAAAAAAATTAACTTAATAATAATCTCATTAGTGTAATGAGACAATAGGTTTTTAAAGTGAAGATGTTTAAATGTTTAAAATGTTTTTATATCATTATTCAATGTGAAATTGATTCCAATCAATGAAATTATATTAGCTAATAAATATTTATTTAATTATACTTTAAAAAATTTTCAAACATAATTATGCACAACATGTTTTTATAAAAAAATGTTTTTTTCAATTTAAATTATATATTTTATCAGTATTCATCAAAACATTAAACATATCTAAAAAATACCAAATAATAAACAAAAGTAAATTTCAATATTATTATTTAAAATAAGAAGTTCATTTTATCGAATAAAATATATAAAATTATCTTAAATTTTATTTAAAATTTGTTCTCCATTAAAAGGTGGTAAAAATTCCTTTGAAAAAATAATTGTTTTTTTGCATAAAATTGGATTTGTTCTTCTCTCATGACTATTAAATCTATTGGATATATGTATAAAATATTTGATTAAATATATATTATATTAATATCATTAAATAAATGAAAGTATTTATATTTATTATGGTAAAACAACTTTGTGACTATAGAAATAGTTTTTATAAAACCATTTCTAATATATTCAGTAAGTATCTCTATTCATTTCCAATTAATTTTTAACTAATTTATTAAACCATTCCTTTTCATTATTTTTTATAATATTCATAACCTTTGACTTAACATCTAATTTATATATTGTTCAATTAAATAGTTATATTTTAATAATATTTTATTTTTTGATAAACCATGTCCTTGCATGTAGAAGAATCCAACTCATTATTATTTGTAGAATAAACTTATAATGTTGTTTCATATAAAGAAATCTAGAAAGGAATTCAATTAATTAAAAAATGTAAATATTTTAATTTCTTCATGTGTTATAATTATATCACATGAATCATTCAATCACATGTTTCCTTATTTGTCATGAATTTCATAATCTCTATCCATAAATTAATTCTCACACATTAGACAACACAATGAATAAGAATAAAATAATAGAAAACATCACAATAAAATATTTTCCTCAACAACTGCATTATATTCTCCCAGTAATCACAAATTCCAAAAAATATTCAATTTATTATTCATTTATCAATACCTAACCCTTTATCATTAAATATCACATTTTTGATTCATATATTTTTTATTCATTATATTTGTTCAATACATATCCATTCACTACATTAATTAACCATTCATCCACAATCCACTTCCCATTTTGGATTTTCATTCAAAATTACCAATGCCATTACATTCATTATATTAAATTTTATTTGGTTCAAATGTGACTAAACAACTATTTTAAAAGTGGTGAGGCTTGGTAAAATCCATGTGTAATGGAATATCACTTCATGATGGTCTGAATGGATGAAAAAGTTATCCACAATAAACAATATAATCACCGATATTTTTCATGAGGAAAATGTTATGGATATTGCAATTTAAAAAAATGAGTTATTGATGATTCTTATATTCACTCCAATACATTACCCATTAATAATCTTCTTATTCAAAAAAATCAATTTGTAAAAATCAATTTTTATATTTTATATAACCTTCTGTTTATTTAATAATAAGATATGTTTTCCCCTTTTTCTAAAAAAAACCAATAATTTCATAAAAAATGTTTATATTTCACATCTTATTATTATTCTGTCCTATATTTTTTATTTAAGGTATTATTAATTTTACTATTTCGAGGTCCATTAAACATTAAAGTAAAAACATTATTAACAATAACAAAATCATTGTTTCTCCAGTAAAATCATTAAATATGAATCATGGGTTTTTAATAATGGAAATAAAATGTAAAATATAAAGCACACTAAACACCCCTCTCTTTCATTCAATTTCTATTCTTACCTAGATCATTCCCATCAAAAATATCTTACAGTATTTTTGGGATTCCCTCCAATCATCCCCCCTCTGACAAAAAAATCACAAAGAATCACAACAATATATTTTAAAGGAAGAAAATAATATATATTAAATAATAATAATTTCTAAATATATAATATAAGCCTCATGTTCCACTACCTGGTTTTTTACCATTTTAAAATTATGTATCAATGTAATAGATGATAAAAAGGGTTTTATCTCACTAAAAAACTACAATGTAATAGTTATTAAAAATGATGAAACTCGTTGAATTGAAAAGAGGGGTTCTGAATTATTCTGTTTAGAAGAAATCAAATGAAGCTGAAGGAATACATGTTTAAATATTAAAATTTCTAATTGATGTTTACATCATCAAAAATTTAATAATATTTTTTATTTAATTTGATATTAAATAAAATCATAATAATTAAGAGGTTAAATATTATTAAAATGTTATATTTTGTTTTAAAAAATTCAATATAAATTAATTATAGGATTTTAATAATTAGAAATAATTTTTCATGTTCCACTATGGATAAAATTAAAAGGAGGGAAAAATCATGGATAGGATATTACCTTTACAAGGTAATATATCAAAACATAAGGTTAACCTTTTTTACCCATTTGTAGCAGTTGAAATATGCTACTAATAAATAATACATACACACTGCATAAGGGTAACATGGTAATACCTATTCTGTTTCTTGCTACTTTTATAAAGATTTCTGAAAATCCTATTTAACTGTATGTGTGGTTTGGAAAACCTGATTGACTATATAAATTCTTTGAGTGAAAAATTAAATGAGCCATTATATAAGGACCTGGCCTTAAAAATTACTTATTATTGAATTAAATGAATAATTCACATAGAGGATCTTTTCAGGTTTAGAGTTTTAGAGAGTTAGGTCATAAATCATTCATTACATTCCATATTTAAACAAAGTGGTTACATAAAATATAGTTTTCATTTTTTCCCATCGACCGAAACATATTTAAAAAAACATGGATACTTTCATGAAATTTCCTTGACCCTATCATCACATCATGTACCTTTCCCTTGACCTGTGAAAAAAATTTCAAAAACTTTGGATGAGAGTAAAAAAGCTCAGTAAGGGATATAAAAGTATGAAATAAAAACATTAGTCCATGTATGATATCATACTTTACTCATTAAACATAATCACTTTAACATACCTCATCAAATCATGAATAAATCATAGAAATCATAAGACATAAAGGTAAATTGAGGAATTCATAACATTCTTATGTAGGGAGTAACACTCATGGTTACATTTGGAATACCCATCATAGTATATTCCCTAAATCTCTTCGGAGAAACCTTAACGTTTAACTCCTTCACGTTACCCAATGCATTGGAAAGCTATATCGGGCTCACCTGCCCTAAGTTTATCACAGAACCACCCGTCTTCATAAACAATGCCCAAGAACCATAACATAATCATGGAACATAACTTATGCAAAAAGGAAATATAACATTCCCACATTGAAATAACAATATAACATTTTATGATATTTTAATAATGAATCCATTCTAAAAACCATTTTCAAAACCATTTAAAACATTTAATAAAGAGATCTTTGAATCAAATTGTCCCATACCACTTTGAAGATTTTAACATTTTAAACCATAAATAACCATATAAATAAATCCTTAAAACCATTTTGAAAACATGTATATTAATGAGAAATATTTATAAGAATGAATCATTAAAACCTTTAAAACGATATTTTAGTTAAAGGGTTTTTAACAAAATGTTAGACACTTAAATACAATAATTGAGGAATAACATTTAATTAGAAATTTATAATATCATGAGAATAAACAAATTCATGATATAATATTCCAAAGAATAGTATATAAACCATATAAGAGTGAATTGTTGCATAACAACAATGAAGTCTCAATAGAAATGTAAAATGAGATTAAATCCCCTGTAATGAAGGTATCCTTAAATTAAGGATAAATCAATCTCATAATTTTGTGTGAAAAATATAAATACACCCAATATAAGTGGATATTAAGTGTAAAACAATCAAAGTTCATTCACACATATTCAAAGGATTACATATTCAATCACTACATGTTGAACCCAAAGAAATCGAAATTGGGTTAGGAAGTTCCCTTGGTAAAATTTGACAGCCTAATGACGTCACTTTAAAATTAAAAAAATGAGTTGATGAGAGATAAAAAGGGTATATCATAACTTTTACATAAACTTTACATCAATAAGGATATAGAAGAACATATCCCAACATTACAATATTTAAATTAAAAGACCCAAAAAAATAAGTCTTTTAAAAAGAGGAGGGTGAAAAGTTCCCTTATCGACCTGGGTATCTTTCGAAACATACACCCCATGAACGAAGGACAATAAAACATTGATTTAAATACTCATAAACGAAATTATATTACAAAAATAGTAGAATAATGGGAAGTATAGATACCACTCAAAGGAAATGGTGGAAAATGTAGCATATATCTCACAGGAATAAAAGTGAGATGACAAATCCCTTACGAAAAATCAGCAGCCTAATGGCGCCACTTAAATCCTCCGAAAATGGATTGATGAGATCAAATAAGGTCTCTTATAATATTAACATAAAATTTAAAGCAAGATGAATATAAAAGAACATCCCCCAACATAACAAAGAGGAAATTAAAAGAAGTGACATAAAGGAGAGTACTTAAAAACAAAGAGAGAGGTTGGATCTCTTACGAAAATTCGGCAACCTAACGGCTCCAATCAAAACTTCCAAAATGGATTGATGAGAGAAAATAGGGTCTCTAATCATATGAACATAAAAATTACAGTATGTTTAATATATAAGAACCTCCCAATCATAATAAAGGTGAGCTTAAAAGGAATGACATAAAAGAGTGTACTTAAAAAGATAGAGAGGGGTAGGTTTCCTTACGAAAATTCGGCAGCCTAATGGCGCCACATAAAAATTCTAAAAAAAAATAATTGATGAAAGTAATAGGGAGTATCTCATCATATAAAAATAAAAATTACAGTATGGTTAATATAAAATAACATCCTCCAACATAAGAAACTGGAGCATAAATGAAATGACATAAAAGAGGGTACTTGAAAAGAAAGCGAGAGGTCGGATCCCATACCTCAATTCCGACATGTCTTGTTCGTTTCATTATATTCTTGAATAATAAACATTGGTCAATTTATTAAGGTCCTCCTTTAAATATTATTATTCAGTTAATATGAATTATTATAATGTTATAATAATTGATTAATAATGTGAGCTCATTCAGACATTTTTTTCGGTGTTTGGTACATGGGTCAAAAATGAACTTGTTTGAAAATGATTGTCCATGTAGTTATAAGTAAATCATCTCCAGAATAGTATTAATGATTTAAATATCATATATATCCAGTAAATATTCATTTTATACTATTCCATAAAATTTGTAGATAAAAATAAATGAAATGCACCGTTCATGGAGACGGTAGCCGTACGTACGCATGAATGATACTTTCATTTCTTTTTCATATTTATGGAATTTAAAATAATTGAGAGATATATATTATAATTCCAGAGAAATATTTATGTTCTATAAGTCACATATGTTCATTAATTTCATTCTTTATACATTCCATGTATTGCATGAACGAGTCACATCACTTGAGGGGGCGGTAGTCCACACTTTCTCATATTAAATTATCGCATTTGCACAACATGAAAAGCATAAAGGCATGTTTTAAATATAAAATTCAGAAGCATATAGAAAACATAAATAACATATATATCATATATAAAATATATTGACATCATAATGGCCACCATTAAAGGTGTTAAGTGAAGATTGAACAATCATCATTTCGTGTGGCAGAAATTCGTCATCCACAGAAACAATCTGTTATTTAATTATTAGACGAAGGTGTGTGTAACTTTAGCTCGAATAATTCACATAAAAACATCCTCGTATATTGAAGGTATTGGTTTTGTTACAAAATAAAGGAATAAAAAGAGTTTAGAGGGCTGTAGAAGCAAAATAAAACAAAAGAACACAAGGGAATACATTACCTTTAAATCAGGTTACTCTTTTTGATTTGAGTTCCAAGGCTTCCTTGTAAAGGATTCTGCCCAACGTTGAGGCTCCAATGATGAATAGAGGGATGTGTAGAGATGAAATGGTCAGGGGTTGGCCGAGCCAAAGTCTTGAGAGGTGTGGGTAAGAAGGTAGACGTGGGGGCCTTTTATAAGAGTAGAGGAGGGGTGCTCTTGGAAAGTCAAAAAAGGATATATTATTTTCAAATTAGTTTCGGATTTTAAAGGTCCCACATTGATATATTTAGAGGATAAGGTTATAAGGGTTCTAAATCCACCCATACAATAGATGTTGGACATGTGTAGGTCTTATATATTACATGATCGTTTCATTTTATTTAAATCGTTAAATAATGAGGTAATCACTACATCATCATTATGTCATAAATAATTTAATATATTTAATGTCTAAAAATTATAAAAAAAAACTATGATATTGGAAATCATTTTATCTTTCCAGTGACTAATTATAGTATAAAATATGACTTGTATAACCCCATGTAAAAATTGGTTTAGTAAAACAATATATGTTTCTGTCATTTTTACTTTTACATAAAATAAATGGAATTAATGTCATTATCTTACCCAAGTGGCTCCATGGGGTCCCAAAAATAGACCCATGGGTTGTCCTAGTCAGACATTACTCATCTAATAGGGTTAGGAAAACTGTCATGATATTTTCATTTTATTATAATATCATTTTTACCTTAAATCACACTAATTACCTTTAATCGCGATTAATAAAACGTAAAAGATACTATTCACCAAAAATTATTTTAATCTCATTGAACCACATTTTACTTTCTAATGACAACCATGTATGTATGATTTTTGAAAATCAAATCCTAGAACTGGTAAAGTTTCATTTAAAAGAAAAATCAGTTTCTTTAACTACCACTTAGTGGTTTCACTATTCATCAAAAATTGAAGTTTTTTAGAAATATACCAAAAATTCACCCTAAGCTATATTTGATACTCCGAATTCAAAAATGATGTCTATTTTATAAAGTTATAAACTTATAAGTTGAAATAATTAATTTAATAAATAATTTCCGTAGTCAAAACAAATAGCATGTTTTTATGAAACAATATATATCAAAAAATTGACACCAATTTAAGTCCAATTTCAAAGTGATATTTATTCCAATGACCACTATTGGATTAAATGGTAAAAATATATTATAATTTCACTTTAAAACCAATTAAAAAGTTATTCTAATCATATAAATATATTAGATTAAAAAGAGGTTTTGAATTAAAATACTTCATTTTTCACTATTCATTAAAAATGAACTTTATCAGAAAAATACCAAAAATTTACATAGAGTAAATTTTGATGTCCCTATTCTACAAGAGAATTTTATTTTGTCAAATATAACACATAAAATTTTCAAAAAGTGGATTTAAAAGAGGTTCTCCATCAAAAGGCGGTTAATCGACCTTTTAAAGAATATTAGAATGTTTACGCATAAAATTGGATTCATTCTCATTTTTAATACTCTAAAATTTATTGTAAAAAGTAAAAATATTGGAAAAACATATATAATAGTTTTTTAGTTAGTTCTGTTCATTCCCTTCATTACAACGAATAGGTGTTAACCACCATTTAAAATAAAATTATTTTATTATTAGGGTGCAACGTAAGATTTCAAAGGAACTCGTTGTTGCGTATCAGGTAAGCCATCGAGCATAGCGTTCCATTTAAAGTAATCATAAACTTTTATTCACAAATATTGATAAACATTAGAATGTAATATTATTTATTTACCTGGGATGTTACATCCTTCCCCCCTATTGGGATTTACGTCCTTGCAATTTCAAAATTGGTCTTGGAAACTCCATTGAATGTCCCACATCGGAACAAGAGTCAGTAAAAATATCACTTAAAATGAATGGGAGAGAAGTACAAAGGTCACCTGAGTAAACCCATACTAAGATTCCAAGTATGAAAATATGGATATGGAGGAAAAAACAAAGGGGCATGTTCTGATGGAGATTGATAGTAAACATGTCTAGGAGAAAGTGAACCATAAGAAAATCACAAACTTGTGATGTGTTAAACAGTATTGGATTCCCCAGTAGGAAACGTTAACGGACAAAATTTTTTCTAAAGTTACTATTCATTTAGAAATTTTGTTTTTGAGCTTAACTAAAACATAAGGAAACATACTTATTTGTCATTTTTACTTTCATCATTTACTATATTTTTTACATGAACTCATATTTTCTCTAAAAGATGAGTACTTAAGATGACTTGTTTACATTAAGAGAGCTATAATAAACTTCTAGAGAATCACTTAATCCCAAAAAGATAACTATATACTTCCCATGTATTTAGACCTTAACCAAAACTAAAACCAAAAAGGTTAGTATGAGATTAGTTAATACCCAAAATGGATAATCCTTTATAAAAAAAATCTATTCTTAATCTCCAAAATTTGTCAAAAAATACCCAAAGATCAACAAAGACCATTCAATAAACAATTTGTCCATAAAATTATTCAAAGTAAACCAAACTAATATTGAAACCCAAATATTTGAAAGATTTAATATCATTGTATTCCAAGGTAAAAATTAACATTTATCTCCAAATAACATTAGTGTATCTTAATGTCTCATATTGAAAAGTAATTAACCTAATCATATATCCTCCATGCTAGGTTAATCATTTCCGTAGATAACCCAAAATAAACTTACTCTTGATTCCTAAAATCATCTAACTAAATATAATTAGTCAAACTAACTAGGGACTTCACGTAGTCCAATGGTAGGCGATAAATACTAGTTGCACTTTGGTTGTGGGTTCGATTCCCACAGCTTTGTCCAACGCAACGGGTTGTCACACGGGCTGCATGTTGTCCTTTTTCCAAACTATATAATTCTTATAACATTTCCAAAAAAACGATAAAATATTAAAAAATAACCATAACATTATTTAACCTCAAGCATATCTCATGTAATTCATATTCCATCATAACATATTGTAACCCATAATTACCACAACAGTAAGGATCATATAAACCCTAATGGTTACCTTTATAATAATTACCTGAACATCCACATCGAGTTGGTCATCTCGTACATGATTCATTAGAGAACTCACCAAGGTTCAAGTGGTTGATCATGACTCCTTGATAGTTGGTTTAGAATAACCACAAGATTCTTCATTGAATCCCCCATTTCATCCAGTCTCTTAATCAGAGAACCACCACAGTTTCCTTCAAACCCATTGTCGCTTTGGTGCATGCTAGATCCACCCATTTACTAAAAACATAAATGTCAGTGTGAGTATATCAACAAAACCATCATGTACTGATGAGTAAGATAAACACTAAGATATACTTACTCATTCACTTTATCCAAAACATGGACTCTTTCAGAAATCCTAACCATTATTGTAGTGTCACTTATGCATATAGAATACCCTAACCTCTAAAGTTATCTAAACCGACCTCTGATACCAACTATAAGGACCCATCCTTAAACATTACATATTATTGAATTAAATGAATAATTCACATAGAGGATCTTTTCAGGTTTAGAATTTTAGAGAGTTAGGTTATAAATAATGCATTACATTCCACATTTAAACAATACGGTTATATAAAATATTGTATTCATTTTTTTCCCATAGACGGAAACATATTTAAAACAAAACATGGTTACTTTAATGACTCTTCTTTGACCGTATTATCACATCGTGTACCTTTCCCTTGACATGTAAAAACCATTTCAAAAACTTGGGATGAGCATAAAAATCTCAGTAAGGGATATAAAAGTATGAAATGAAAGCATTAGTCCATGTATGAAATCATACATTACTCATTAAACATAATAACTTTAACATACCTCATCAAATCATGAATAAATCATAGAAATCATAAGACATAAATGTACCTTGAGGCATTCATAAAATTCTTACGTAGGGAGTGACCATCTTGGTTACGTTTGGAATACCCTTCACAATATATTCCCTAAATATATTCGGTGAAACCATAACGTTTAACTCCATCGCGATACCCAATGCATTGGAGAGCTATATCCGGCTCACCCGCCCTTAGTTTATCATGGAACCACACATCTTCATAAAAAATTCCCAAGAACCATAACATAATAATATCACATAACATATGCATAAAGGAAATATAACATTAACACATTGCAATAAAAATATAACATTTTATGATATTGTAATAATGAATCCATTCTAAAAACCATTTAAAAAATTTAATAAAGAGATATTTGAATCAAAGTGGCCCATACCACTTTGAAGATTTTAAAATTTTAACCCATTAATATCCATATAAATAAATCGTTAAAACCATTTTGAAAAAATGGATATTAATGTGAAATATTTATAAGAATAAATCATTAAAACATTTAAAACGATATTTTAGTTAAAGGGTTTTTAACAAAATGAGAGACACTTGAATACAATAATTGAAGAGTAACATTTAATCCAAACTATATAATATCATGAGAATAAAGGAAATCATCATATAATATTCCAAAGGACAGTATATACACCATATAAGATTGAATGGGTGCATAACAACAATAAAGTCTCAATAGAAATGTAAAATGAGATGAAATCCCCAGTAAAGAAGGTATCCTTAAATTAAGGATAAATCAATCTCATAATTATGTGTGACAAATATAAATACACCAAATATAAGTGGATATTAAGTGTAAAACAATAAGATGTCATTCACACATATTCAAAGGATGTCATATTCAATAACTATATGTTGAAGCCAATGAAATCGAAATTGGGTTAAGAAGTTCCGTTGGTAATATTCTACAGCCTAACAGTGTCACTTTAAAATTATGAAAATGAGTTGATGATAGATAAAAAGTGTATCTCATCACTTGGACATAAAATTTACATCAATAAGGATATAGAAGAACATACCACAACATTACAATATGTAAATTAAAAGACCGAACAAAATAAGTCTTTTAAAAAGAGGAGGGTGAAAAGTTCCCTTACCGACTTGGGTATCTTTCGAAACATACACCCCATGAAAGAAGGACAATACAACATTGATGTAAATAATCATAAATAAAATTATATTACACAAATATTATAATAATGGGCAGTAAATATACCACTCAAAGGAAATTGTGGAAAATGTGGCATAAATCTCACGGGAATAAAAGTGAGACGAAAAATCCCTTACGAAAACTCGGAAGCCTAACGTTGCCACTTAAGACATCCAAAAATGGATTGATGAGATCAAATAGGGTCTCTAATAAAATTGACATAAAATTTACAGTAATAGGAAGATAAAATAACATCCCCCAGGATAAAAAAGAGGGGCTTAAATTAAGTGATATAAAGGATAGTACTTAAAAAGAAAGAGAGAGGTTGGATCTCTTACGAAAATTCGGCAACCTAACGGCGCCGATCAAAACTTCCAAAATGAATTGATGAGAGAAAATAAGGTCTATAATCATATGAAAATAAAAATTACAGTAAGTGTAATATAATAGAACATCCTAATCATAAGAAATTTGATCTTAAAATGAATGACATAAAAGAGTGTACTTAAAAAGAAAGAGAGGGGTAGGTTCCCTTACGAAAATTCGGCAGCCTAACAGCGCCACTTAAAAATTATGAAACAAAGAATTGATGAGAGTAAGAGGTGTTATATCATCATATAAAAAATTACAGTATGTTTAATATAAAATAAAATACTCCAACATAATAACATGGAGCATAAATGAAATGACATAAAAGTGGGTACTTGAAAAGAAAGCGAGAGGTCGTATCCCTTACCTCAAGTCCAACTTGTCTTGTTCGTTTCTTTATATTCATGAATAATAAACTTTAGTCAATTTATTAAGGTACTCCTTTAAATATTATTATTAAGTTTATTTCACATATTATAATGTTATAATAATTGGTTAATAATGTGATCTCATATCAGACGTTTTTGTCTATGTTTGGTACATGAGTCAAAAATGAACTTGAAAATGATTGTCCATGTAGTTATAAGTAAATCATATCCTGAATAGAATTAATGATTTAAATATCATATATATCCAGTACATATTCATTTTATACTATTACAAAACATTTGGAGATAAAAAGAAATGAAATGCACCGTTCATGGAGACGGTATGTCGTACGTACGCATGAACGCTACTTTCATTTATTTTTCATATTAATGGAATTTAATATAATTGAGAGATATATATATTATAATTACAGTATAATATATATTTTATATAGGGAACATATTTTCATTAATTTCATTCTTTATACATTCCATGTATTGCATGAACGAGTCACATCACTTGAGGGGGTGGTATTCCACACTTCCTTCTATGAAATTATCGCATTTTCACAACATGAAAAGCATAAATGTATGTTTTAAATATAAAATTCAGAAGCATATTGAAAACATAAATACCATATATATCATATATAAAATATAGTGACATCATAATGGCCACCATGAAAGGTGTTAAGAGAAGATTGAACAATCATCATTTCGTGAGGCAGAAATTTTCCATCCACAGAAATAGAATGTTCTTTAACCATTAGACGAAGGTGTGTGTAAGTGTAGCTCGAATAATTCACATAACAACTTCATAGTATATTTACGATACTGGTGTTGTTACAAAATAAAGGAATAATAAGATTTTAGAGGGTTGGAGAAGAAAAATAAAACAAAAGAACACAAGAGAAGGAATTACCAGTAAACCGAGTAACTCTTTTTGATTTGAGCTCAAAGGCTTCCTTGGAAAGGATTCTTCCCAAAGGTTAGGAATCAATGATAAAGATAGGGATGTGGCAATATGAAATGGGCAGGTTTTGGCAGAGCCAAAGGCTTGAGAGGTCTGGGTAAGGAGGTAGAGGTGGGGGACTTTTATAAGAGGAGAGGAGGGGCACTCTTGGAATGTCAAAAAAGGTTACATTATTTTCAAATTAGTTTCATATTTAAAAGGTCCCACATTGTGATATTTATAGGTTAAGGTGATAAGGGGTCAAAATACACCCATCCAATAGGTTTTTGACATTTTTAGATCTTAGAGTTTACATTATTTTCTCATTTTATTTGAATCATTAAATAATGAGGTAATCGATGCATCATCATTATGTCCTAAATAATTTAATTTATATAATTTATAAAAATAATAAAAAAATAATATGTTGTAGTTAATATTTTATGATTTCCGATGAATACTTATAGTCAAAAATAGGACTTGTATAACCCCATGGAAAAATTATTTTAGTAAAAAAATACTAGTTTGTGTCATTTTTTCTTTTACTTTAAATAAAAGGCATTAATGTCATTACCTTACCCAAATGGCTCCATGGGGTTCCAAAAATCGACCCATGGGTTGTCTTGGTCGGCTATGACTCATCCAACAGGGTTATGACAAGTCTCAAGATATTTTCATTTTATTATAATATCATTTTTACCTCAAATCACACTAATTACCTTTAATCGCGATTAATAAAACTTAAAAAATTACTATTCACCAAAAATTATTTTAATCTCATTGAAAAACATTTTACTTCCTAATGAAAACCATGTATGTTGGATTTTTGAAAATCAAATCATTGATGTGGTAATGTTTCATTAAAATGAAAAATCAGTTTCATTAACTACCACTTAGTGGTTTCAATATTCATCAAAAATTGACGTTTTTCAGAAAAATACCAAACAATTCACCCTAAGCTATATTTGATACACTGAATTCAAAAATGATGTCTATTTTACAAAAATAAAAACATATATGTTGCATTAATTAATTTAATAATTAATTTCTACTGTGAAAACAAATAGCGTGTTTTTTTTGAAACAATATATATCAAAAGATTGACAGCAGTTTAAGTCCAATTTCAAAGTGAAATTAATTCCAATGACCACTATTGGATTAAATGGTAAAAATATATTCTAATTTCACTTTAAAACCAATTAAAAATATAATATATTCATATAAATTAATTATATTAAAATGAGGTTTTGAATTAAAATACATCATTTTTCACTATTCATTAAAAATGAACTTTATCGGATAAATACAAAAAATTTACACAAAGTAAATTTGGATGTCCCGATTCTAAATAAGAATTTTATTTTGTCAAATATAACACATAAAATTGTCAAAAAGTGGATTTAAAATAGGTTCTCCATCAAAAGGCGGTTAATCGACCTTTTAAAGAATATTAGAATGTTTACTATTAAAATTGGATTCATTCACATTTTTAATCCTCTATCATTTATTGTAAAAAGTAAAATTTTTTGAAAAAAATATATAATCATTTTGTAGTTAGTTCTGTTCATTCCCATCATTACAACGGCTAGGTGTTAACCACAATTTAAAATAAAATTATTTTATTATTAGAGTGCAACGTAAGATTTCAAAGGAACTCGTTGTTGCGTATCGGGTAATCCATCGATCATAGCGTTCCATTTAAATTAATATTAACATTTTTTTTTCAAAAATAATGATAAACATTAGAATGTAATATTATTTATTTACCTGCGATGTTACACATTACCCAAAATCAGTCTATGAAATACCCTTATATTAAGAGTTGATTATATTTATGTTAGTAGAGAAAACTCACTGGAACCCTTACCAAGTAATTTTGATACCCTTATGCAACCTATAAAAATATATATTAATTTTATGCATTAGTTCAAAAGGATTACATACATTTACTCAACACAAATATATCATCACATACCCTTACACGTCTAAATAAAAACATCAATTACCATTACATAAAATTATCTTAATTCATATGTGTAAATAGTTATTTTTAAATTATTTCATTTTTAATTAAATTCAATTACATGTAATTATAAAAATGTTTTATAATTAATTTTATATTTCTAAAACACTTTCAAAAACATTTTAATCATATTATAAAATCTAAATTAATTTATAAATAAAATGTTAACACATGAAATTACTTCTATAATAATATTTTTTACAACTTTATAAATTACAATATCATTTCAAAAAAACTATTGAATTAATGAATCCACTCCAGAACCATCAAGAATCTTAGAATAGAAATTTAATTACATAAAATTATCCCCAACCTTATAATAGATACATCTTTACCAAGTTTCATCCTTGATAATTAAAACAAACCCAAAAAAGGTAAAGTGAAAAGTCCTACTAACTGTACCTTGAGACCCCTCTCTAAAATATCCCTATTGTTAGAACCCAGATATCCCAAGAACCCAATCTCCAAATATATCTTGAAAATGTAATCCAATTACTGAACAACCTAGCTTGATCCTATCCAACATTCTTGTAACAAAACATCCCCATAAATCCCCCATGACATTATGAGATACCTTAAAAACATGATACCAATATAGAATCATCCTCCTCACCCATGAATAAATCTTCCTAACCACCCATGGAATATTATTACAGATTCCAATATATCTTTAACGTAAAAATACTTTATATAACCATTTTATGAATCGTTTCCTCTAAATTTAAAAGATAAGTGTTCTTTAAATTTTCAGGAAAACATTTATACTTAATGTTTCTAAACATTTCATCACAGTTTTTATTTTTTTCACCAAAAAAATACTATAAGGAATATGTTGAAGGGGTAGAACTCAAAAAATAAATCTCAATATTTCATACTCTTTACTAGAAACTCAGAAACATGAAAAACATAGGGCCAACCATACTAATACTTCCCCACAACGTCAAAAATTAAAACAAATCATCTTTCCAGATGTATTACACCATGAACCACTCACCCCAAGCACACTGAGACACTCCATATCCATATAATACCACCACACAATCCTCATTTCCAAACCCTACGAAAAAAATTTTAATCATTCAGCTCCACTTCCCAAAACATTTGGGAGGGATTCTAACTAAAACCCTTCTTCACATACAACACAATTTCCACGATCTCATTTTATCTCTCTCTACTTCCAAATATGAACACTAGAATGGATCGATGGATCATTGAATCTATGGATTCAAGGTGGATTAAAAAATAATCACCCATCCTCTACTATTGTGCTTAAAATATTAGAACTAGGTAATTAGATCTATATTTTATACCCTAAAGCTATATACGCTCTCATCCCCCAACTGATGCTCTTGAATGTAATGTCACTGAATCTAGTCACTCAGATCTAGAAGTTTCTATATTATATTGACACATTATATAATAAATCACATCTCAAAAAACTAAATAAATTAGTATTATTATTATGATAGATATATTTATGTATCTTACATTTCATATGAAAAAAAAGTTGCAACATAGTGAAAGTAAATATTATGTCTCTTCAAACTCATTTAAAAAATCCTTCATCAGGTCTTGGGTAAACTAAACAAAATAAGTGTGAGATCAGTTGATCCATAAATGTTATATAGAATATAATGTATCATTAATAACTATGGAATAATCTATATGCAATTTAAATATATGATAACACATTCCATTTAATTAATAACATTTGGATGAAGAATAGTATGTTAGGAATAAACATTGGTCAAATAATGTCATTTAAATAATAAAACGATATTGAAACATAACCATGTATAAAATAAATAATAAAACAATAACATGGAAAACAATAAAAAATCATAATGAGAGAATTCATAATATCGAACATCATAGACCTACCGTTAAGACCTTATGCTATGGCATCTTACATAAATGGGTATGGTCTCATCCAAATACAAAAGAAAGTTTTTGATATGAGTCCTAATGATATATCAAGGGGATATAGGGGTCCCTTCCTATCAAATACTAAGTTAAATTAAATCCACATATGAAAGTGGTGAAACACAATAAATATAAAAATAGATATTAAAAAACTACTGTATGAAATATAAATAAATTCCCAAATATATAAATATAAATGTAACCCATAAAAGGTAATATGGTGAATGGTAGGAAAATATTACATATATAGTTAAACTAATCATAAACCATCTGAATAAATAATAAGAAGGGTATCATAAAAATATATCCGTATTACATCATATGTAAAATAATGGGTTTTTTATTATTGAATATAAATAATATAAAAATTCATTAAAAACTATTATAATGAAAATACCCATTTCAATTTGAAGATAATATTTAAAAATTAAAAATTTGTCTAATAATAAGAGAAAAAATCATGGAAAAAGAATCATGGAAACTTTTACAATAAAATTTAATGAAATAAACTTTAGTGATGGAATATAACTCTATACATTCAATATAAGTTAATAATATTCCTTTCAAACTATCGTAATAAGATAGTAATTTGAATAATTTGTAAATGTAGGAATATTAATTTTTAAATATTTTGTAAAATTAAAATTTTGATGATAATTAATTTACTATATCATTTGAATGATTTTAAAAATAATTTTGAAAATAATTTTAGAAAACATTGATTTGGGATAAAAAGGATTTTCGACCGATGAGATAATGAATGTTATATATTCATTAAAATATATTCTCAATCATTTTAAGTACCAATGGGAGGAAAATGGTGCTATTATATGAAAATTACCTAAATAACCATATTAAAATAATATATATTGGGTTTGGGATAGAAATATAAATCAATTACCCAAAAGAATACTTGCACATAAGCAATGGAAAATAATTATGAGATTATGAAATAAACACTTTTCTCTTTAGTAAAGTTTGAATCATAATACCCATGAAAGAATAAAATAAAATGAAACATTGATTAACATGAAATATAATTTTTAAGATAAAATATATTAATTATAATTATATACATTATAGTAATTCATATTGTGGTGTGTAGGGAAAATGTCTCATTGAATGAAATGTGAGACGTGATACCCTTACCTTAGGTCTGAATCCATTCATACATTCTTGAACCTATTAAAAAATAAATATATATTTATAATATATCTATATATTATAAAACCATAATAATACATCTCATACATTATATTATTTACTTATATCATTTTATTACACATTTATTAAAAATTATTTATAAAAATCACTATTCTCGAAGATATCTGATTTATTTTTCTTGAATGTTTTGGTTCGGTAGTATTGGTCCTTGTACTTTGATCAAAGATAAATAATAAAAATAATTTAATAATGATATAAATATAATATATATCCATTATATACATATTTAGTATTATTCTGAAAATATATATTTAAGAAAATGAATTGCATTATTCATGAAGAAGAAAAGTTATATGTATGCACTAACACTATTCTCATTAATTGGTGGATAGAATAAAATAAAGAAAAATAAAAAATTAGAATTAAATAAGAATTATTATATCATACATATCATATATTTTTATTGATTATATCTTCTTTATTTTCTAAGTAAACTATAAATTAAAAACAAATCACATCGCTTAGTGGAGGTGGAAGTCCACATGTACATATGAGTGACATTATCATTTTCCAATAGTTTGGAAGGTAAAATGGTAGATAAGATATTATAATTATAAAATCATAAATTTTTCTAAAATATCATATATATATATATATATATAATTCAAAACCATTATAATAACCATCTATAAAATATGGTTGTGGAAATGAATTGTATCTCTACGTGGAGATGTTAAGAAATACGTACACATGAGTGATAGTTTCACTTTTTATTTGATGGATAATATGGTGGGTAACAGTGATTTAACAATTATTATAAAATTTAATTGTATTTAGTATACTAAATTTATTATTATATAATAAATACTATAGATTTAGATTAGATGAAGAAGATGTATGTGGAAAGTGATTGGATAAGGAGATTACCTATTCTTTGAAATAACCCCTTTAGATCCCTTAAATATCCTTGGGATAATATTATTTTATAAGAAAATATCCATTGGAACGTGTTTATGGATGTTTATAAGATATAGTTTTAGGTTACGGTATATCTAGAATGCCAAAATTGGTGTTAATAAGTGAAAAAGGGGCTTCCCATTATTAATTATGTTGGGGAAAGTTTTTCAATTTATTAAAAAATTAAAATATAATAAAGCAGTTTATGCACTGCTGTGTATAAGGAATTTCCATTTGGTGTAGTATATATAAAATGGTTTTGTGGATGGTTTTTACATGCATTTCACAATGTTAATGTATCTTGATAGGTTTTTCATCCACCAAAGGATAATGTATGGATACTATGAAGTTTGGAGATTAATAAGGGAATTAGAGGAACAAAGACCCTTTTTCCACTAATTATGCTAGAAGGGAGTCACTCATATCAAACACTTGACATATAGGACATAAATCTGGGGAATATAAAAGGTAGAGATGACCCACACTGTAGCCGTACATTTATCCAAATCGTGTGAAAACAGTGTAGGAAAAGATTCCAATGACAGAAAGGCCCGCACGGTTCGCACATGGCTTAACCAAACTATGCATTCCATCCAAGAAAACCATGTGGTTTAAAGATTCCAGATAGAAGATGTCGCATAGTTGGGGCATGATTTACCAAACTGTGTGCCCAGAGGGTGTGGCTGAAGGATTTGAGATAGAAGCTTCCGCACGGCGGGCGCACGGTCTACAAAACCGTGCTCCCAAACCATGTAGACCATTATAGTCTTTATCTTTTTCTTTACCACATTCCAAAAACTCCTTGACACAGAATTTCATTTGATTATTTCTTTTGGAAAACTAGGAAATGGTCCTTTTTTGACAGGGGAGACCCTGAGGAGGAGATGGGGGAAGAAAGGGAGAGGAGAGGGAGGTTGGAAACAAGGAGAAGATGGGGAGACTTGAAAAAGGGAGAGAAGAAGTGGGCTGGAAACAAAGAGAGGAGGGAGAGGCCAGAAAAACAAGGATAAGAGGATGAAGAAGGAGACAATTTTCTCTGGGAACTTGTTTTTGGTAATATTTTACTTTTGAATTTTCTTCTGGTTCTATTGTACTGAATTCCCTGACACATTTAAGTATGGTTCTCATTTTTTTGATCATGGGTAGCTAAATCCCCTTTTTGTTGGGTCTTGGAAAATGTGGGTTTACTAAAACTATTTTCTGTACACTTGTATTTGTTCATGACCTCTCGCCTAATTCTCTCAAAACCTTCTTGTATTATTTCACTAGAAACCCATATAGAACCAAGAATGGAGTTTCCAGGGATCTTTTGGATAATTTTGACAAGAATATCCATGACCATTTAATACCCTTGTCATTTCTTGATGGTGGTTCATAAATTTAGAGTCAGTATAAATCAATTTCCTAACAAAGGAATAGATTTTTAATGAATTGATCAGAAATCACTAGACCAAGGGAGTTTCGATACATATAAAACTCAGAAATGGGGGTAGTTATGAATAATACAACACAATTGGTAATAAGGTTTAGTATCCCACACATGTCCATCCCCAGAACATTTCTGTCATTATTCATTAAAATTTGGTTTTAAGTAATCTTCTGTTTCAATTTTAATCGGTAGGGAATTAGAAAAGCTAAACTATCTAGTTACCATTTTAGATTCATTCAATTAACTAACCAAATGTATTTAAATTCATCATCTTCATGGAATTTACTTCAATTAAAGAAACATAAAATGCCACCACTGCTTCCCTATGGACTGACTTTGTACTTTATTTCTATATTAATAAATGTTAGGGAAATTAATATGGCTGAAAACAATATTTTAGTTAAATGACCATTAAAATTTTTGTATATATCTGTCGAGGAACCAACAGCGGCCACCAGCTCAATATGCGCTCGGGATCGTGAAACAACCGTAGAGACAATATATTTTGTGGGAGAAGCCTCCCTATATGCCTCAGAACATGCAATTTTACTATCCACGGGAGCAACAACAGTTTATTCCCCAGGCACCTCAGCAAATGGTGCCGCAAATTCGGAATCTTACAAAATATGGACAACCATCCATTCAGGGATCAGACACTAGAATAGTTAGACCATAGGTGAAGGACCGACATTTTGAAATTAAGATAACGATTATGATGTTAATCCAAAATAACGTGAATTTCAGTGGTTTTTCGAGCGAAGACCCCAATGCTCACCTCTCCAACTTTTTGGAGATCTGTGACCCTTTTCGGTATCATGTTGTATCCAAGGATGCACTCCACCTACGGCTGTTTCCATTCTCATTAATGGACTAGGAGAAGTATGGGATTAAGGAGATCCTTCAGGGATCCATTATTACTTTGGAGGCATTAGAACATGCCTTTATATCCAAATATTTCTTTCCTTTGAAGACTGTCACTATAAGAAATGAAATTCATAACATTCATTAGCATTACTCGAATTTGCTGTATGATTCATGGGAACGATTTAAGGAGATGCTGAGGAAGTTCACACACCACGTACTACCATTTTGGATGCATGTCCAGACTTTTTATGGTGGTCTCACTACTCACACAAAGTCCGCAGTTAATGCAGCTTCTGGAGGGATAGTGATGAGGAAGTCCCCTAAAGAGCTGTTTGTATTGTTAGAAAACATGTCAGCCAATAGTGTTCAGTTGAATTCTGAAAGAGGAACTCTGAAAAGGGTCATGCATAATATTGATTCCACCACCATGATTATGGCTCAAATTGTTGTCTTCTCAAAGAAGATCAACACTTTGAATCATAATTATCCATCTCAAGTTCAAACTGTCAGTCCACCAGTGTGTGTTAATTGTGTTGACAACCATGCCATGTGTGAGTGCCCATGGTCCAATGTGAGAGATTCTTCTAGTGAGGTCAATTATTTTACACAGAAAAGTGGACACAATAGCAACCCTAAATACTAGAACCAGGGGTGGAAGAAAAATCAAAATACAATCTAGGGGAAGAAACAAAAAAACCTCTGCCCCGACCAAAAAGTCCACCTGGTTACGAGAAACAACTGTTCCAAAATCAGTACCCGGGGATGAAATAGTGTAACCAATTTTAGCAGGGCACATATCCACAACAAAGGTATCAAAACCCCCATCTTTCCCAACCATTGAGACAACCACCTCCCCCAAAATACACCAAACAAACTCAGCAGGAACCTCCCTCATGGATGGCAGTAATAATGTCCAAATCCATATCAATTACTGAGACATGATTTTAAAACCAGGATTCGTCAATCTGAAGCCTCTAGAATCAGATTGGGTAGCTTTCCAATTTTCTTTAATAGAGACAGCCTGGTACATTATAGGGAAACATAGAGAAAAAGCCATGGGAAGAGGAAAATGTTGTTACTCTATGCCTCAAGAAGGAGCTGATGCAAAAGGTCATTATGAATCAGGGTGCCCCAATATCAAAGTAATCCACGTCCTCAGGTGGACAAGTTGATGCTGAGGAATCCTCCCTAAGACATGGGAAGTATAAAGAACTATAATTCCCATAGGATAAGGGCAACGAAGTGATCAAAGCATATGAACCACCCTTCCCATTTCTAGTGAGAATGAAACAACAGAAGCTGGACTAGTAAATTTCTAAATTTATGGAAGTCTTCCAGAGGCTTCATATCAACATCCCCTTTTCCAAGTGATTATTTCAAATGCCCACATACACAAATGTCAAGAAATAAATCATTTCAAACAAAAGAAAAATGGAAGACTTCAGCACCATTACCCTGAACAATGAATGCTGGATAGTTTTCCAACATACTCTCCCTCCTATGCTCCATGATCCGAGAATCTTTAATATCCCATGTACGATCGGGCCATGTGAGTTCATAAAAGCTCTTTGTGATATGCGGGAAAGTGTTAATCTAATGCCCTTTAGGGTATTCAAGAAGCTAGGGCTGAACGATCTCAACCCAACCTGAGTGGCACTCCAACTAGTTGAACATTCTATTAAAAACCACATGGGGGTGTTGGAAGATGTATTGGTTAAATTGGGAATGTTGATTCTGCCAGCAGATTTTATTATCCTAGATATGGAAGAAGGCCAAGATGCATCCCAAATTCTTGGATGACCCTTTATGGAAACCAAGAAGGTGTTAATAAATGTTCACCAAGGCAAGATGATCTTCCGTGTTGGTGAAGAGAGGGTAACCTACAAAGTCCTAAAGGTTGTAAAGAAAGTTTAACTGATAGAGCAAGAGGATTGTTTTTCTTTGACAACAACGGTTGAGTGCTTTGGCCTAGATGAATATGATATGAAATATTATTTTTTCAGTAAAAAATTCCTTCTAGAGGATGACCACCCTGAAGAAAACCATGAGGAAATAAGCATCATTGACGGCCAAGATGACCCTTACTGGCAAAGGGCAATTGTTCCAGATTTGTTAGAGCGAGCCGAGGGTGAGCCTATCATACCATACATTCTCAAGGATCCCCCTATTGAGTTGAAACCTCTCCGTTCCGCATTGATGTACGGTTATTTGGGAGAGGAACATACATTTCCCGTTATCCTAAATGAATCACTATTAAAAGATCAAGAAGAGGATCTTTTTCATGTCCTCCAAAGGAGGAAATAGGCCATCGGCTAGACGATTGCTGTCCTTAAGATTATATTCCCCACTATTTGCACCCACAACGTACTTATGGAGGAAGGGAAAAAAGCATCTCGCCAACCACAATAATGACTAAACCTACATCCACCCCATGAATGTAGTTGTCAAGAAGGAGGTGATCAAATTACTCGATGCTGGTATTATGTACCCCATCTCCAATAGCCCATGGGGGAGCCCTCTCTAGGTGGTGCATAAAAATAGAGGCATCACGGTCGTCACCAATGAATAAAATGATCTTATCCCAACCCGGACAGTTACAAGATGGCGGGTTTATGTCAATTACCGAAAGTTAAATGATGCTACTAGGAATGATAAATTCCCTCTCCCAATTATGGATAAGTGGCATGAAAGATTGGGGGGCATGAATTTTACTGTTATATAACCAGATTTATTTCACTCTGGAGGATCCAGAAAAGAGTACCATTACTAGTCCTTATGGGACCTTCACCTTCCATCGAATGTTGTTTAAAATGTGCAATGCACCATCCACCTTTCAGAGGTGCATGTTATCCATTTTCCATGATATGGAAGATCAGATTCTAGAGGTCTTCAAGGATGACTTCTCGGTATACGGGAAGTACTTTAACACTAGTTTGATGAATCTGGAGCTGGTTCTTGAGTAATGTGAGCATACCAATCTGGTTTTGAATTAGTAGAAGTGCCACTTTATGGTTCAACACAGAATATTTTTAGGCCATTGGATCTCAATGAAAAAATTCAGGTGGATCCTACTCAAATTGAAGTTATCTCGTAGATTCCCATTCCCACATTAGTTCAAGAAATTCATAGATTTTTGGGGCATGCCGATTTTTATTAAAGATTCTTCTATTACTTCTTCATGGTTTCTCATCACATAACCAATCTACTATCAAAAGATGCAATTTTTGAGTTTGATAATATATGTGTCTCAGCCTTCCAAATTCTCAAGGAAAAATTGGTCACCACACCCTTCATGATCACTCCAAATTTAGAGGAGCAGTTTGAACATATGTGCGATATGAGTTATTATGATGTAGGGGCAGTTCTTGGGCAGTGATTGTGTCATATTTTCAGACCAATCTATTATGCCCGCCGAGCATTAAATGAGGTGCAGCTGAATTACACCACCACTGAGAAAGATATGTTGGTTTTGTTTTTTGATATCAACAGATTCCACTCATACATAGTGCTTTCTAAACTTGTGGTGTACACAGACCATGTTGCACTAAAGTATTTGTTGAACAAGAAGGAATCCAAACCACGGCTCATCCATTGGGTGTTTCTCCTCCAAGATATTGAATTGGAAATCAAGTACAAAAAGTGTAGCGATAATGTGATGGCCGATCACCTCTTACGTCTGGAACTACCACAATAAGAGGGAGAAGAGGACCAAGAGATCAATGAAGACTTTCCCGATGAGAAACTATTTTCTGTCGGAGTGATGCCTTGTCCATGGTTCGCTAATCATGCAAACTACTTAGCCACAAATGTTGTCCACCCGGACATAACATTCCAATAGAAGAATCATTTGTTTTCGGAGGTAAGGAGGTATTTCTAAGAAGCCCCCCTACTTTTCCAATCATGCGGCAATGGGGTAATCCGTCATTGAGTCCCGAATGAAGAAATTCAATTTATTTTATAATTATGTCACTCTTCTCTAGCATTAGGACATCATGGGCCATATTGAACAGTTGAAAAAGTTTTACAATCTAGATTCTTATGGCTGACCAAGCATAAGGACACTTGTTATTTTTTCCCATGCTGCGATCGATGCCAGCAGATGGGAAATGTAGGTCGTCGTGCCGAGATGTCGCGACACCCGATACTTGAAGTTGAAATTTATGATGTGTGGGGAATCGACTTTATGGGTCAGTTTCCCCCATCCTTTGGGAACACATACATTATGATAGGTGTTGATTACATATCAATGTGGGTGGAAGTAGTGGAAATGGTTCATAATATGGCTCAGGTCATCATCACTTTTCTAAATAAAATTATTTTTACTCAGTTTGGGACCCCACAGATGTTGATTAGTGCCTGCGGTATTCATTTTGACAACACACTTATGAGAGAATGTTCTCTTAAAGTATGGGGTCAATTACAACCAATGGATGCACTACCACCCGTAATCTAGTGGTCAGGTGGAGGAGTCAAACCACGAGTTGATGCAAATACTGTAGAAAATAGTTGGTGCATCATGAAAGGATTGGTATACGAAATTGGACGATGCGTTATTGGATTACCAGACAGCCTTTGAAATAACCTTAGGTATGTCCCATTTTCAATTAATCATTGGAAAACCCTGCCACTTACTATTAGAGATGGGGCATAAATCCTATTGGGCTGTCAAGGACCTTAACTATGATCTAAAGGATGTAGGAGAAAGGAGAAAATTCTAATTAACAGATATGGAAAAGATAAGGTGGGAGCCCTATGAGAATGTGACACTATATAAGGAGAAAAGAAGGTAGTCCATGACCGAATGATCTCCCGGAAATTCTTCTGGCCAGGTGATAAAGCCTTAATTTTTAACTCTTATCTGATGTCTTTCCTAGGAAAGTTGATGTCCTGTTGGTCCGGACCATTCACAATGATAACTATTTTTCACCATGGAGCGGTTGAAGTTGCTGGTGCAGATGGTCAAATGTTTAATGTTAATGGGAAGCTCCTGAAACCATACTTTATCATGGAAGACATGGTGGGCATAGTTTCCACCATGAAATTGATGTAGCTCAAGCCCAGGTAAGTTGAGATCGAGACATAAAACATAAAACTGATTTGAAAGGTTTTCTTCCTCCTGATGTCGTCCCAATATAGCTGCCTTGTTTCCTCTGCAGAAAACCATTCGGAACATAGAAATATCTTAGGTGATGCAACATGGTAATCTTTAAATGCTATATCATTTATATCATACCATAAATTAATTTATAATTTAACAATTTTCTAACTCCTAAAGTTGTCTAAACTGACCTCTAATACCAACTATAATGCTTCGGCCTTAAACCTTACTTAATATTAAATTAAATGAATAATTTACATTGAGGATATTTTCAGGGTTAGAGTTTTAGAGAATTAGGACATAACTATTACATCTCAAAAGATCACAAAGTAGACCCTTTTAATAAGTTTCCATAAAATAAAAACTCTTAAAAAAACATGTCTAGTTCCATGTTTTAGATAGAATGACTTTTCCTTGATCCCATCCTTGACCCTATTCCACATTAAGTCCTGTGAAAAACATTTCAAAAACATGGGATGAGAATAAAAACCTCCGTAAGGGATATAAAAATACGAAATGAAAACATTAGTACATGTATGAAATCATACTTTACTCATAAAACATAAGAATTTTAACATTCCTCATCAAATCATGAATAAATAATAGAAATCATAATACATAGAGGTAACTTGAGGCATTCATAACCTTCTTATGTAGGGAGTAAACCTCATGGTTACGTTTGGAATACCTATCACAGTATATTCCCTAAATATTTTCGGAGAAGCCTTAATGTTTAACTCCTTCGCGTTACCCAATGCATTGGAGAGCTATATCGTGCTCACCCTCCCTTAGTTTACCACGGAACCAATCATCTTCATAACAATGCCCTAGAACCATAACATAATCGTATCACGTAAAACATGCATAAGGGAAACAATAATATTTCCACATTTCAATCACAAGATATCAATATAAAAAATTGATATAATCAAAAAAGTATGAAAACCATTTTCGATACCAAAATAAAATAAAATTAATACATAGTATTTATTTTTCATTATAAAAAAAGTTAGGTTTTGGCTTGCAGAGGAAGCCGAAACTCAAATAATGGTCATGGTGGCGGAGAAGTCGTTGTCGCCTCATAGGTACGAAAAAAACAATCTTTTTTTCATTTAGTAAAACACTTTGTATAAAAAAATATTGCTTTTGAATAAGTGTAAATTTCAAATGGGTTTATACACCATATAAAATAATGTTGTGTATAAAAAAAATATGCCTCAATGAATGGAGATTGAGACGAAGTCCATTACCTCATGTCCGACGTGAGTCGATTGCTATTTAATCTCCTGAATAATAAAATTGAGTTAATTTCTACTTGCATAATAAGCTTTTTCAAGTTCATTATTCCAATTATATCTCTTATTACCATGTCATTAACACTATGTAATTACTTAAGATAATAACGGTCATTTTAACGATCATTGGTACTTGAGTAAAAAATAAACTCTTTATAATTACAAGTTTTTCATGTATCCATTATATCCAGAGTTATATTCATCATGTAGATATGATATATATGATATATATCCAGTATATACATGCATTTATAATATTACATAACATTTAGAGGTATGAAATGAAATGCACCGTTCATTGAGACAGTAAGTCGTACGTACGCATGAACGATGCATTCAATTATATTTTGTATTTTATGGAATGGAATCATAATGAAATAATGGTAAATTATAATTACAGTATAATTTCATATATAATATCATTAACTCCATCCTTTATACATCCCTCATATGGTATTAACGAATCAAATGACTTTGAGGGGGTGGTAGTCCGCACTTCCTAAAATAAAGATATTGCGTATACCCATAATGGAAGCCATAAAGGTATGCCATAAAATAAAAATAAAGAATTATAAAAAAAATAAACATATTATGTATCATATATAAATATAGTTTCATCTTAATGGCCACCTTTGAAGGTTTTAGAAGAATATTGAAAAATCATTGTTTCGTGAGGCAGAAATTCACCATCCCCGGAAATAGAATGATCTTTAACCATTATATGAACGTGTGTGTTTGTGTAGCTCTAATTCTTCTCATAACAACATCCTAGTATATTTAATATAATTGTGTTCTTACTAAATAAACGAATAAAAAGAGTTTAGGGGGTTGGAGAAGCAAAATAAAACATAAGAACACAAGAGAAGACAGTACCTTTAGAATGAGTAACGTTTTTTGATTTGAGCTCAAAGGCTTCCTTGGAAAGACTTCTGCCCATAGTGAGGCTTCTAGGAGTAAGAGAGGGATGTGGAGAGACCAAATGGTTAGGTTTTTGCTGAGCGAAAGGCTTGAGAGGTGTGGGTAAGGTGTTAGAGTTGGGGGCCTTTTATAATAGGAGAGTAGGGGCACTCTTGGAAAGTTATAAAAGGTTACTTTATTATAAAATGCTTTTCAGATTTAAAAGGTCCCAAAATTATATATTTTAAAGATAAGGTGATAAGAGTTATAAATCCACCCATCCAATAGGTTTTTGACAAGTGTAGGTCATATATTTTACATTATACTTTCATTTTATTTAAATCGTTAAATAATGAGGTAATCGCTGCATAATCATGCTGTCATAATGAATTTAATTTATATAATTTCTAAAAATTATAAAAAAATATCATGATGTGTGAAATATTTTTTTCTTTCTAATGAATATTTATAGTACAAATTATTACTTGTATATCGCCATTTAAAAATTGTTTTAGTAAAAGAACAAATGTTTGTGACATTTTTATTTGAACATTAAATTAAAAGTTATTAATGTCATTTTCCAACCAAAGTGGCTCCATGGGGTCCCAAAGTTGAAACATGGATTTTTAGGGACGGCCATGACACATCCAATAAGTGTAAGACATGTTTCAAGGTCATTTCTTATTATTAACACATTATTTTTTCCTTAAATGACACTAATTACCTCTAATCGCGATTAAAAACATAAAAGTTAATATTCACCAAAAAATTATTTTAATCCCATTGAACCACATTTTACTTTCTAATGACAACCATGTATTTCTGATTTTTTAAATTCAAAACATAGAGGTTGTAAAATTTCATTTAAATGAAAAATCAGTTTTTTATGTACCACTTAGTGGTTTCACTATTCATCAAAAATTAAAGTTTTTCAGAAAAATACCAACACTTCACCCTAAGCTATATTTGATATTCCAAATTAAAAAAATGATGTCTATTTTAAAAAATTAAAATCATATAAGTTACATTTATTAATTTAATAATTAATTCCCGTTTTCATAACAAATAGCGTGTTTTTATGAAACAATATTTATCAAAATATTGACACTAGTTTATGTCCAATTTCAAAGTGGAATTAATTCCAATGACCACTATTGGATTAAATGGTAAAAATATATTATAATTTTACTATAAAACAAATTAAAAAGTTAATGTAATCATATAAATAAATTAGATTAAAAAGAGGTTTTGAATTAAAATACAACATTTTTTAATATTCGTTAACAAAATAAACTTTATCGAAAAAATACCAAAAATTTACACAAAGTAAATTTTGATGTCCCTTTTCTAAAGAAGAATTTTTTTTGGTCCAAAATAATGTATTAGAGTGACCAAAACTATATTTAAAGAGGGATCACCATGAAAAGGCGATAAGCAGACTTTTACTGAAAATTAGAGTATATATGCCTAAAATTGAATTATTTTAGTATTATAAGCCTTTATAATTTATTGGATAAATTTAAAAATATTTAACAAACCTATATAATCATATTTTAGTTATTTCTATTCATTACCGCCAATACAACGACTACGTGTTAACTACCATTTAAAATAATATTATTTTATTACTAGTGTGCAAGGAAAGATTTCAATGAAACTCATTGATGCGTATCAGGTATGCTATCGAACATAGAAACCCATTTAAAGTAAAATTAATATTTAATTCATTAATATTAATAAATATGAAAATATTTTATTCTTTATTTACCTGGGATGTTACAATAAGTCCTTGACATAAAAATCCCTAGTGTCATAGATTTCCCATTGAGGGTTGAGGCTATGTATGTTTGGGGAATGTTAAACGTTTTTGAAAGACCTTTACATATGTGACTAGGGGGTGATGATCTGTATCAGCTTAGACTACATGATCATGAGCAGTAGCACCATCCCATGTATGTAGCTAGAGTAATATCATCTGATGGGGCCAAATAGTTGGTCATGTCCGAGGTATGAAGGCTCCAAAAATTTATTTCTGATATATGAGACCTTTCCAAGGTAGTAAGGATTTAAATCATGGTTGTAGGTCTGTCTACTTCTATGTAACGCAGCCTACCACATAGTAGAATAGGGTTGAGACCTCTATAGATAGAGGTATTATACTAATATCCTCCACATTATTATCATTTTTGGACACATGAAATTCACATTCTTCTATATATTTAAAGGATATGGAAATTTTGGGCCTAGATAAACAATTATTTGGTTTTGTAATGGCTCTCGATATACCATTAGGGATCCGATTCAAGAGTGTGTGATAGTGTATGGAATAAGCCTTGAGATGTGTGGTTTCCTTTTTTGCACAGATACTATTTATCATTTATATAATTATATTTGATATCATACTTTGAATGCATGTTTTTATGTCTTACAATGCTCATTTTTATTTCTATTACAGAAGGGAATCCTTCACATCAGTCGAGGGTAGCACCTATGTTTACAAGGGAGAATGGTATTTCTAGGTGATTTGATTTTTCTAGAGAATCATGGGATTTCTAGAGTGACAAATAAGATAGATAGTCCCTTTATAAGAAATTATGGAACAATTATTATAGAATTATATCGTATTGTGTACCATTTTAGGGTAATTTTCCATCACAAATGTTTTGATTAACTCCTATAGGAGAGGTGGACTTCACTACTAAGCTACTTCTAAGAGAGGAACCAATGTTTTTTTAACGTTATAAGATAGAAAAAATGGTTTTTTATTAGATCAATAAATAGATATAGGATATGTAATATAATGGTATTATATTTCCCATTACTTTAACATGGGGTTCACCTATCTTTTCCACCATGAAGGCAGACGTTACCTTTATATTGTGCATGGATTACTGGAAGGGTGAATCAGCTCATGGAAAAGAACGTGAATACCCTACCATTCATTAATGAATTTTTTACCAGCATTAAGGGGTGATTTTATTCTCCATGATTTATTTTAAGTTGGGCAGTCGTCCGGTTCATGTGATACCATCAGATATACCATGTATGACCTTTCATATTTGATATGGATAATATGAGTATTTGGTTATGCCCTTCGGTATCACAAATGTGCCTATAGTTTTAATATCTTTAATGTTCCACAATTTCCACCCGTATTAGAATACATTTGTGGTATATTTCATGTCAAATATCTCGGTGAATTCTTATAGTCCACAAGACCATTGTGAGAGTTTTTTAGGCGAGGACACACTACATGGTTCGTTGGTTGATAAGGATGAGGTTTATTTCATTCATGGATGCATCTAGTATCCTGAAGACATGCAAGTGGAGTTGATTTGAGGGCCTCATACCTTGTCATGGGAACTACACAATGGTGTCACCAATATGTACTTGGACTAACTCCACCTATATTGGTGGCTAACGATGAGGATATAGATAATGATTTTTATCACCTGGTGTTACACCTTTTAGTAGGTGAAGTTGGAACACAACAATCCAATTGGGATTTGAAATGCATTTCCCATTATTGAGTGGAAATGGTATAATTTCACCATGGACATCATTATGGGATTACCTTAGCCACCTCATGGATATAACCTAATATAGGTTATCATTGATAGGCTATCCATGGTTTCCCACTTCCTAACAATTACAGAGGCATTTTTTGGATGAGTATGGAAGGATTTTCATCTATAAGAATGTAAAACATCATGGTGTTACCAATTATATCATATTCGATAGGTATGTTTGGTTTATGTCACTATTCTAGCATGGGTTTTAGAAGGAAATAGGTATACCAGTGCTTTTAATAAAACCCATCTAGCTACATACTGATAGTAAATATGAGTGTATGATTAATATTTTAGATTAAATTATCCAAGCATGTGTCCTTGATTTTATAGGTTCTTTGGAGAATCATTTTCCACATTGTAATTTTCCCTATAATAATAGTATTCAAAAAACTAAATAGATTGATAAATATAAGGCCATATATGGTAGGATTTGTTTTTCACCTATGTGAAAGCTATATGTATGTGAGGAAGCACCATTGGGACCTCATCACATTCATATAAATTAAGAGAAGGAAAAAACTCTCCAGAAGTGTCTATATATATCCATGTTTATGTATAAATATTAAATCAATGTTTTTAATTGACATAAAAGCCTTTGAGGTGGGATATCATGTAATTTAATGAGTTTTACCAACATTGATTCATAAATGGATTAGAGACAGGGAAATATATCATTCTGTTATGTCGTTCCTTTCAAGATCATGGACAGAGTAGGGGTGGTATACTATTGGTTAGCCTTAACTCAAAGGTACTGGTCCATGCATTATGTTTTCTATGTATCTCAGCTTCACTATATTTTTTCAGAATTTTCACATACTTTTGATCCTATGTATGTTGTAATAGAAGTGAATTATTCATTTAAAGAGTATCCTATTAGGATCTTCGATTGGAGTATAAATGATATCTGTGTCTGGTCAGTTCCTCTAGTGTGGGTTCTATGACAACATGGCAGTGCAGAATACAATACCTAGGATAGAAAGAGGTTAAAATACATGCTTAGTGGTCGTAGATATTCATATATGATGCTTCAAAACCCACATAAGATCAATTCAAAAAAGAGTTATTTATTGAGGGGAGGTTGTAAGATCCTTTAATATCAAATGAGGTAAGATCCCCTATAATTTTTAGATAATATTTTTTTACTTAATGTAAGTCTCAAAGAGGACAAGGAGTAGTTAATAGTTTTATGAGACTAATTAAGAGCTTGGAGCTCCAAATTTTGGGAAGGATGACTAATCTGAAGGATTAGTGTAAGATTGGTGATAACTATGGAACTCAACTATGTGAGTGATACATTAAACTACATAGGGGATCATTATTAGTTTTAACATTGCACTTTATTCCACACAGTCATATGGGGTGCAATAACGATCTGAAGGGGTCCACATAGTATTCCTAAACAATGAACCCAGAGTCATACCATGAGTGCTACGTAACCAATATAGGCACACAGTTAGGAACATAGTATGGGACACCATGCAACCTATCCATTAACCACTTTAAAAACTACATATAATGATCATTTTCTTTTTTCTTCTAAAAGCACTAAAATAATTATTAACCCCTTAATTTTCCCCATCATTTGTCTGTATGTGGATCTCCACCCTTCCTAATGTTTTTTATTTTAGGATCTATCTTATTCTAAGATCATTTTTTTCGTTGTCTATTATGTTTTTAGTATACCAGAAATCACTTAATTTTACTACATTCCTTCCTTCCCTCATTTACTTATCCATATCGAATGTTATTTCCAAGCTAACTAATCTACCTTATTTTTAGGGAATTTGTATATTTTATTGATACATTCCATTTCATCTTTAATTAAAGGATGAAAATGGGTGAGGATAAAATCGATAAGCTATGTAATTTGGTTGAGTAATTTTTACGTAAATCCATGTTCTTCTATATCATTCACCATCATACATATGATGTAATGTCATCATATTTCCTTGAATATGTAAATTATTATAAAATAAATTATTATTCATGTTAGAATTTCACTTTATAGCCTTATTTATAAATAGGGTATGACCCCTCAAAACTATTTATACCCATTAAGGGGTGATCATGAATTTTTAATGGCATATTTAATGCCTTCACGGCCAAAACACCATATAATTGGTATTTGATGATTCCCAATAGAAATGAAAATGTGATTTAAATAGAAGTGAGTGTAATGAATATGTCATGTGACTTTTATAAAATTAGTGTATTAATACCTTGATTAAATAAAATGAAAATTATTTCAATTAATCTTTTTCCACATATTAAAACATGAATTGAATTTATAATATAAATGTGATTTACAGTCATGACATCCTATATATTTTTGTTACATGGTATGGAATTCCATATATTTATGATACATGTGCATGATGTCCCAATAAAATGTGGTACATAGGTATTTTATCCCAAATTAAATGTAATACTTGATCTTGGAGTCCCCAATTACATGAGAAAAAATAATCATGGATTCTTTAATTAAATATGACAATCAAGAATGGAGTCCCCAATGAAATTTGATATACATCCATGAAGTCCCTAATTAAATATGGAATATAGAAATGGAATACCTAATTAAATTTGATAATAGGGAATGGTCCCATGTTATGATACTTATACCTGGTGACCAGTATTATTCATGATACTCGGGCTTGGTGTCCCAATATGTTCTGTTAGACTCTTATAACTAGACATTGATTCTAGAGTCAAGACCCATGTTCTAGATACTAACAATATGTAAATATATATATTTCTATATAAATTAATATGTATATAGTTCATATATATAGACACACACACACACAAAGACTTATATATCATAGATAGAGGACTTACATGCACTTGGTGTCGTTAAGCCATATGATTCATTCCCTGATACATTTAGTGTCTCTGGACTAAGTCAAATAAACTACATCTTATGTTTTACAAAATAATTTTTTTAGATACCTTGAACAATGCCTCACATAGACTTATATATCATAGACAAAGGACTCACCTGCACTTGGTATCCTAGTTAGCCAACAAAACCATGATGGTGAAACAAGAACATTATGTACTCATTAAGTCCTAAAATAATATTTTTTGTTTTTAAATAAAAAATCCAAAACAACCCAAACACCCTTATAATACTACTTGTAAGTAACCTCACACAGAGACCCAAAAAGTGGAAAAAACCAACACACCACTACCCAAGGTTATTCCCTAATCCCTAAGTATGAATTCCTACTTCCATTAGTGTTACAATACCATTATGAATTGATTTACCTTCTATGGACTGAATAATATATTGAGGTCATATTTTCCAATAGAAGTACCACGACCCATTCTTGTGTCATAAATCCCTAAAAATAAAAAAACAACATGGTATTGAATAATAAGAAATCATCACAAAAAACCCTATCTCTAAATGAACTAAATTATTACATAGTTTCCAACCCAAAACCAAACACACAAATACAATCATATCTAATGAAACACCATAGAATAAACTGAGGATATGTGATGTTCTGAATATACTCCATTTAAAAAATGTGGTTTTCCATGCTCTATGATTCATAGTATCCCAAAAAACTCCTTTAAACCTCATGACCCATGGATCCTAATAATAGAATTTTTATCAGTAAAAGTATAATATCTATAATTTTGTAAATGTAAATACATTTTTACTAATGTATCATTGTATAGTGAGTTCATAAATAATTAGTAGTACCAAAAATGTCTTTAATCATATGATAAATGAATTTTTTTATGTATCATCATGTATAAAAATTTAAATAATTATTAAACAAATATATGGTAGTTGAAAATCAAATTTTCACAAAAAATCAACTGTGAAATATTTCATAGATCAATGTTAACTAAAAATAAATACTTTTCATACTATGAGTATTCATATATTTACTACTAACATCATTACTAAATCAAAATAAATATGATATAATGATTCTATAACCTATATGATTTATTTTTCACACTTTTAAATACAAAATATGTGTGTGTGTATATATTTATGTATATATAGATGTATATATGTTTGTGTGTGTGTGTGATATTTTTGAGGCCATAGCGACCCATTCAATCAGGGGAAAGGGATTCCTGTATACTTGAGTCAGGAAATTGTTACCACTATTCACATTAAAAATAGAGGAAATGGTATAAGATTTATGTGTTATTTGTTATTTTTCCATAACAATCAAAAAATTATCAACATATAAAGAAAATCTCAATAAATCAACAAAACAATATTCAACACATTACAAAAGATTTACATCCATGTACTACTCATACTCTATGTCAATGAAATACACAAAATCTATATAAAATTCATCAACACTCCATTGGAAATTAAAATTATTCAAAAAAAAGTGTAAAATGATTACATCAAAAATTATAAAAAGAATAAAAAATTGTAACATGTAAAGGAAATAATATTAATTTAGACATGAAATATATATTACCAACAATGTCCTATCAAGGTATACCCAAGGCTAAGTGTTCTAACTATTCACCCAACAAAGAATCAATCCAAGAAACATGAATATAAAATAATAACTAGCCATAACTAATTTCTTATTTCATGAGTCCCAAACCCCAAACCATTAATAATTTACCAAAAATTTTAATTTAAATATTTTATGTGTGTGTGGTATAAATCACCATTTATTACTCATTACATTATTAAAACTATTTTTCATTAAAATTTAAAAAATAAAAGATATTAAACAAATTGGCCTAAAAAATACTTTTCTATTTCCAAAAAAATTTAGTTGAAACAATATTTTTCAATTGGTTTAAAAATGCGGAGAATATTTTTGATAACAATTTATTTGAGGAAAGATTCACCAAAAAATATAAAACGAGTTATGTTCATAAAATGAATTTCAACACCCAACCCTTTATAAATAAAATTCTGTTAGGGTATTGAACTATTTGGTTATATATATAGGGAGATAAAGATTGAGAGATAACTGAATAACATTATGTTATAAACCATTATATCTAACTTAGTCACACCAGTTGTCACATGGCTAACAATGAAATCACATAACCAAGGTTAAGTATATAGAACTGAATAATAAATCATTATAGTTATAGTTGAAAGAGATGGAATCACTTTATAGAAGATAATAATGGAATTAGATATTTGTAATTAATAAAAATAAAAAAAAAACCCACAACGGTTTTGTATGAGAATCAATCTGTCTCAAAATATTGTGTTTGCGGCATTGTAAACATAGTGTCAATTATTATTTACCCATCATGATTTAAAAATATAACTTTTATATATAATGGAATCCTTGTAAAATATGTAATAAAAATAATGTTAATCAATATAATTGGAAATATAAATACAACAAAATATTTTTTTATATTGTGTAAAAATTTAGGATACACTGTTGGAAAAGAAATAGGGCTAGCTTATAGTAAATAATAATTGCGGTCAAATTAAAATCATCATGATGAAAATAAGTTGGACATATTTATATAATATATAAACAACTTAAAATTTATATATATAGTAATAAATTATTAGTCTTGTAAACACAATGTTTAGTGTTAAAATACTTATAAGGAATCAATTTAATAGAAAAAATTACAATAGAATGAAAATGATGTCAAAATAAATCACATCCAACACATAGTTCATATGAATCTCTATTTAAAATGGTTAATTTATCATACCAAAATACCATAAAAATTTTACCCACTTATATATATAAATACATTGTTTACAATTTAATATAATTTTATTTAGAATCTAGTTATATGATATGTCTCAATCATCTTATAAATATTCGTTGAAGATTTAGACCACTTATGATAACCATTAAAATCATTTTTTAATACAAAAACATTGAAAACCCTTTAAAATACATTATATATAATTACATGAACATATAAACCCAATATATTTTTGGAAGAATAAGAAAATATTACAATATCTTCTCTAAAACAAGAATAAAAAAATGAAATTCCTATGAAGATAACTCCAATGATAATACAAAAATTATTGAAAAAAAGATACCAACTTCATGAAAAAAAAATTATATTATAATTTCATCCAAAAATCCTAAAAATCTAAAAAAAAATATTTATTTCTTTTAATAAATACATTTAAAAGTATAACGAAAAAAATCCATAGGAACTAATTTAGATAAGGCATCTAGAATCCCTTGAAAGATATTTTATTTTACCATGACATTTTTAATTTAAAACATAAAATACTTATCAAAGATGGATGAAATTGAAATTAAAGGAATAAAAAGTATAGAAGAGAGGTTACATAAAGGTATATTCTCAAATAAGAGGAAATTTAATCCTTGTAACACCATTTGAACAATATGAATGTGGATGGGGAGATGAATGTCCAAGTAAGCCATTAGAGGGTCTTATAGTTACAGCCTATTAAAATGAGTTCCAAATCAGATAAATTGGTTAATAATATTTATTAAAGGAGACAAAAATTCACCCTTTTAATTGAAAATCAATCCTAGTAATACTAGATACCCATTAATATTCAACCAAGTACCCAGTTGAACTCATATAAAAAAACTCCCGCTTCCTAGCTCATTAGATACCCAATATCCCCCACCAAGTATTCAATGCCAGATATTGTTTCGAAATGAAGTTGATACCACTCATGGGATAAAATTTAAATCCTAAAACACCCATTAAATCTTATACTACACCTATAAATTCCTAATGTTTCACCCTAAAACCTTTAAACTCAAACTAAAAACCAAAATTGAAAAATATATTCTCACTCTGAAAAAAATCACAAATCACTTGCAATAAAATATTAATTATTAATATTTAAATCCCATTTAAAAATTACTAAATCCATAAGTACATGGATATTTACATGACATATGTTTATATATATCCATTATAACCAACACATTTTATCACACTAGGTGTTTAAATGTCATCAAATTCAACTTTTTTAGTGTGAAAACTACTGTATTAGCATTAATATAATATACTTGAAGTATAAGATTATTTATATTTATAATTGTAACATGTTATTAGTGTACAAAAATTTATCACACACTTTTCCTAGATAATCGTGATTTTTTCTCTACTCAAATGACATGATTTGATACATATACGATGAGTTTCACAAAGAATCAGGTTCACATGAACGAGATCTATATGTCCCATAAGACTACTAACACACTAAGGGATATAAATCCATTAAAAAGATTCTCATTCTGGAGATGTGTTGGTGAGAACCTCCCATCAGGAGTTGGTAGTGGATTTGATACATTATTAGGGAAATATGTTTCTCAAATTTTAATATAATTTTTGCAGACACTTCCAGTAACTGATTTAGGATCAAAAAATAATTTCTATGGATGAAATTAATATCCAGTGGTACAGTTCATTACACAAGATTTGATTTTATGGCTCAAAGATCCATATTATATTTATGTATCAAACATTATATTTACTTATAGTTTATATTTTATGAATGATTTTTTCTAATGTTTACAACAACACTATGAAAAATAATAGACATTGACCCTACTCTGCCCACACCCTTCCATGCATGACGAGATTCATTATACCATATCCCACTATCAGATGGACCACATCCAGTATCTTGAATAGATAGATTGTGCCCATTAACTTTACTAGATGTCTCTCTTCTAGTGAAATCACTTGGTCACCTAAATAAGTTGTTAATTTTTACATGGGTCCTAATGTGATGTTTTCTTTTAAAATGAATCTTAATCCTCTCATTTTAAATATAATATCAATGAAGTGAGAACATAAGTTCACAAAGCATAGTTCTACATTCCCAATCCATCCAAAAATATCCTTTAATTTGTTTTTTAAAAAAATTCCATGGATATGTGATGAAATAGAAATTTCACTGAACTCTCAAGGGATAACCATAGTGAATAAAAATGATTACCATATAGGTGAGTTGAGAAAATATACCCCTAGGTTGGTGACTTAGGTGAATGGATTCTTTGTTATGTTTCCCATGTGAATTTGAGCTCAATTGTTACTATGTATAATGGGAATAAGTTTTCATTGGGAAATATTAGGGTATATCCCCATTCGGATGACCTAAGTATCGCTCTTGGTGGAAAACATAGTAATGGATTCTTAGAGAATAACAAGAGTTTTATACTGATTTTTCCATGTCATGTAAACCCCAATGTTTTTTGATCTATTATTATTATTATTATTTATGACTATAATTATAATTAAAGTGTATATATTTTTTCAGAAGGATCAAAACATGATTATTAGATGTGTGCTAAAGAGGAGAATATTAAGCAGAAATTTATCAAACGGGTGTGGGTGGAAAACATTTGGAGTGGGTTGGATGATATCTTAGGTTTCATAAAGCAAGTTAGTTCCATTGATTATTTTCTATTGTAATGGATTTAATGGGTTGGAAATGGTGTGTTTAATAGAAGGAGGGGTGATTATATTTTCATTGGGCTACTGGTTCATATGGAGAATAAGGAACAAAGTGAAGATTAATGGTTTATATAGCTCACATATTACAATGAAAGCTTGGAATATATCTCTTGCGATAGAACTGAGGTTTATCATTAACAAATGGGAGTGTTCCCCATATATATAGAGAGTAATGGATGTTAGTATTTCTTTTCCCACTACACATAGTGCTTCCCATAAAGAAATATGGACTTTTTGGGAGATTCCTAATTCTAAGATAAAAATATATATTGATAGATCTAATTATCTTTGTATCGTGTGGTGAGGTTGAGTTTTATGGGACTATCAATAATCTGTTGTAGTTAGATTCATGAGCTTATGTGGCTATGATAATTCACTACTTACAGAATATAGTGCACAACTAACTATTCTTGAGTTTTGTACTTCTTATAACATCACCCAGAATGAGTATGAGATGGATCCTTTAGTGATGTTAAACACTCTCCAAAACAATATTACCACCTCATGGTCGATCATTTATAATATCTTATTTTGAAAGAGTCTCATCATGAGGGTGATCACGATGCATACATGGTGTGAAGGAAACAAGTTGGTAGAAAAATTAACATAGAAAGGATCCTAGGAAAACACTTGTATGGTTTTCTCTAAAACAGGATCCCTCCCCCTGACATTGTTAAATGTTTTTAGGATGTCCTCCCAAGGGAAGCACTATTTTTGGCCCCCTTCATTCTGTCAGCACCCTTCTGTTCATCTTAATAACCTTTTTACATTATATGAATGGATACTTTTATTACATATATATTTCAACTTTTTAGGTGAGTATTCTTTGCTTAACATAGTTATCAATACTGGAATCTTATTGGCCTAGTTCCTTTACAAACATACACACATAACAACAAGTTCATATGAGTCTCCCATTATGTTAATCATAAATTAAACCCTTTTTAGACATTATATTAAAACAATTAATTATCTATAACTGAGGCACATTGAAACATAAGAAAGGGTGACATATGATGATTAGTATAGAAAATAAAGGAAATATTAATGATCCATTGACTATAAAATGATGATAAGTTTATGTGAACATGACTAAATAATATTAAATTCATTACATGAACTTCATAGTTCATAATCCTGTGTTTTTGAATATATATATGGGTTTCTCAAAAGATATGAATCATAAATGAATCATATAAAATGATCTATGAGATAAAAACATTGGCATAAGAAATATTTTTTTTAAACAAATTTTCTTATTACTTATCACGTATGTACAAATATAAATTGTTTCACTCATAAATTTAATGAAATGAAATTAGGCCCTCAAAAAAACTTATTGACATGAAACCATGTCTAATAATAGTATTATCGACCTGAAATCTAGGTTCATTGGAAAACATATGGACAATGAATCTAGGACCTTGATAAAAGTTTTGTACATAACATCCATGTCCATGTTTAATTTATACATATGAATTCTATGTATTTTCTTCAACTTGTAGAAATGAATTTCATGTCCGCACATAAAATTGGGAGCATGAAGTTAGGTTCACACATATCATATTTACCTTATGTGTAATAGATCATTTCCCAATGTATTGGAATGAGATATAGGTCTCACCCATTGCATAATGAATATTATACATTTGCGTACTGCATGATTAGAAAATATTCAACATATCAAAACCCTTGATAATATATGGTCCTCATAAACACTTCATCATAGAAATATCCAGGGAAAATAAAAAGGTTTCATTAAATTTTCATCATTTCATCAAATTAATACCTACAGAAATGGAATACATTTAATAAACATTTCATTGTTAAATTAGAGTAAAACACTTGGAAAACTAATTTGATTCATAAAAATATATTCATATTTAATATAAACCATCCAAGGAAACAAATAATTATGGTATCGTTTAGTAAAATATTTAGTAAGGAATATGTGATACAATGGTTTTTGTCTTTGATAGATAGAAATTCCAGTAAAAATGACTACAACATTCTTGAGGAAATTATCATTTCTATTTTGAAATAACTTCTTTAAAAAAAAATATTATAGAAAATATTTTCATTTAAATTAACCTTGATAATATTTAATGAAATATTCAAATCATTGATTTTTCATGATGGTTGGAAATTCTATTCAAGTTTTATAAATTATAAAAATTTCATTCATACTTCATTAAAAAATATAAATAACATCCTTAATAGGAAAATCACTAGAATATTCATTTTTAAAAAAGTTATATCATTTAAATCATGGGTAAAAATAACACTAAAAACCCCCCTTTAATGTAGTAAAAACCATATATAAAACATTTTTTTGAAAACATTGATATGGAAGAAAGATGTTTTTCAACTGAAGAGAGAAATAAGGTTGATTTACCATGATATATATTTGTGTTATATCATGTAAAAAACCTAAGGAAAACTAAAGTAAAACAGTTAATCTCAACAAATAACCATATTATAATAATTTTTATGGGTTTATTAAGATATAAATTATATGATATCATCATATTATGTTTAATTATAAACAATCCAACAAGATAATGAGATTTTAACATAAAACCATTATAACATTGGTTACTTTTCATTCACAATCCCCTTGAAATAAATAACCTTATATTTATATGTTAATAAAAATATAATTCTTCATAATAATTATAAAATAAATTTATTGGAAGTATAAAAACCAAAAAAAATAAACAAGTGGTGAATTTGAAATGTGTCCCATGAAAATAAATGTTTGATGAAAATCCCTAATCTCAAGACCAAATCACATCATAATTGTCGGAAAATAATGATTTAAAAATGAATAATTATTATAATTATATTACATAAACCCACTCATATGTATAGTATAATATATTATTTATTTATAACCATTTATCACAAATTTATTAAAAATTATATTTTAAAATAACTGTTTCTGGTGATATCTAAATCGTTTTTCATATGTATTTTGGTTAAATAGATTTGGTCTATCTACATTATTCAAGGTTTTATAATATCAAAAATTCTATTCAATATTTATAAGTCATATATTCTCATTTGACACTAGTTTATATTGATTAATAACATTATACATATAAAAATGAATTACACCTTTCATAGTGACGGTGAGATACCTGTATGCATGAACACAATTTTCATTTTTTGTCATACAGAATAAAATAATGTTAAATAATAACTCGTATTTATAGAATCATTAATAAATAATATATAAAATATATTCTATTTAAATTACTCTTTATTACTTTATGAGTAAAATAAAAAAAATGTGAATCACATCAATTCGTGGGGGGTGGTATTCTACACGTCCGTATGAGAGACATTATCATTTTCCAAAGATATAGAAGGTATGAAATTAAATAATAAATTATCATAATTTTTTTTAATTATTTCACTATTATCATACATAAATTCTAAAACAATCAATATAACCATACATAAAATATGGTTATTTGAAATGAATTGTATCACTAGGCGGAGAAGGTAAGTTGTACATATGCACAATCGATACTTTTGCTTCCAATTTTATAAGGAAGAGTTTGACTAAATGTTTTTTAGTACTAATAATAAAATTATGTATATTTAAAATAATTAATTTATAATTTTAAAAAAAAATATTAGATTAATCGAATGTAAATGAAAAATTAAAAAGAAACTGTTCGGTTAAGGTGATTACCTCTTCTCTGAAGCAACTCTTTTAGTTCTCCTCTTCAGTACCCTAGGGTTAGTCTATTAAGAATAAAATAACCTATATAATGTGTAGAAATAATTTTATATTGGATTTAGGTTGGTATTGTTCAATATATAAGGCTAAAAGTGGTTTGAAGATGAGAAAAGACATGTTCCCTTTTTTAATCGAATTGAGGAGCACTTATTGAATTTATTAAATGATTAAAATATTCTAAGCTCATTATATATACTAATTTCTTAAAAATTGACATCGATTTAAATACAAGGTTGTATTTTGTTTAAATATCATCAAAAAATAAAATTTGGAAAGGATTATGTGGTGTTTTAAACCTTATCTTTTGAGTTTACCCATTCTTTAACCTATTTTAACATCAATTATGGTACTATATTTTCAATCATAAATGATTATAATTTTACATATATAATTAAAAATTCTTAATAAAATGACAATAAATAACATGTTACACCATATACTATGAAATTTTGCCATTTTTTTAAAAAAAATAAGGATTTTAAATAATTTTATAAAATAATATTTTGATAAAAAGTAATTAATGACAATTTTCAAAAACATAATATATTTTGAATTTGTGGATATAAATAAAATTATTTAATTTGATTTTAATCATTTTTAAAATAAAAATAGAGTTTCATTGTTCTTAAAAAATCATGTAACACTATAATTTACTCATATTATATTTTTTCTATTTTTAAAATCATTTTTTTATTAATTATTTAAATATTGAATCAGAGTTGTATAATCATTTAAGGTAATTATATAGTCCCTAAAAATTATAAATGGACTTACATAATAAATTTAATTAAATAAATATAAGAAATACACATTTATATTTATTCAAAAATTGATTTTCTCTATATGTTGACATGTAATAGATATTTAAATCTACAGGAGTGGCATTCTTCATCATTCTTTACTTTAAATAATATAGAGGTCAATTTTATGGGAAATTGTCCATTAAAAAAATATTCAAAGACTATGTTGAAAAGGTTATAATTAACTTAATACAATAAGAATTCTGATGACATATTGAGGCCTTATTATTTATTTTCAACCAAGATAGTTCTGATTTACCCATTTCTATAGGGATAAAATTTTCTACAGTTTCTGTTCTTATTGAACAAAAAAAGGTTACAATTTACAAAATATTAACCTAAAAATTAAATATAATGAATCAATTTTATGAAATTGAATACCTATTATTTTCAAAAGTTAATTTTATAATAATAATGAAAAACATGATGAAAAACACCTTCTTGAAAAATTCATTTTTTATCATAAAATTTCGATCATTCTTATCTCACGCATAGAAAAATAATAAATGAATGTTGAATTTTTTTACTAAATAATATATATACATATATATATTTTAAATAATTCACCAGTACTGGTCAATTTAATTTACTACTCTAAAAACACATTGCAAGCATAAATATCGTTTATCAGATAAATTCCATTTTACATATAAATATGTTTTTATACAATATTAAAACATAAAATTATTCCCATAAACATTATTGTAAAAATTAATATATAAAATAAATAATTTTACATTGAACACTTCTTAAAACAAAATTTTAGTTTGAACATTTTTGAGACAAAAATAAAGTTTTCAATAAAAATCATCATTCTTCACCATTCACAGTAAAATCATTCTTATCAAAAAAATATAAAAAATTAATATTAAGATAATTTTAATTGGATTAATTTGAAAATTAATTTAAAATTATAAATAAAAATTTCTAAATGATAAATAGATTTATCACAATATTAAAAAAAATGAAACAAAAAACCTTTTTGGAAAAATTATTTATGGATAATAAAATGTATTTACAAAACAACTGAGTTATTTTTTACTAGGAATTTATCAATACATTTATATTGAGTAGAAAAGTCATATAAATTTTAAAAAATATTTAATCTTATTCATAGCTACCAATTTAATGGATAAGTTATAACTCTCGTATTAAACATTTATATATTAATAGATTATCATGTTTCTTAAAAATTGTGTTGTGTGTATTTCATTTTATCAATGAAATTGATTTTAGTTGAAAAAAATAGTTCATATATTTTTAGGGTTTTAAATTCTCTTAAAACACGCTTTAATAAATTTCTTCAACATAATTTGAATATGTTCTCTATTATAAAAGGTTATACTTTATAAAACTTCTTTTTGAAACCCCACATTATAATAGGGGTCAGCAAAACATCCACTTGAAAACAGTTAAAGGAAAACATGAAGGTAAAATGTAATAAAAACTAACTAGGTTCCAACATAATATAACACTAGTCAGAACTGAAAATATGGACATGTAAGACAAAATGAGCACCCAATGACTAATATATGTTGATTGTGAACATGGTCATAATAATTTTTAAAACCTAAAAAAAATGAATTGGTGTGGAACTAAAAGATATTAAATGTATCATAATTGAATGTTATAGGTCAACATTTTTGACTTAACATCTTTTCACTTATGTTAAGTATTTCCTTTACCATCATGACTATGAATATAAGGAAATATTGTCACTTGAAATGTATAATTTCATTCATTAATAAACAACCACCAAAATATAATCTATCCCTCCAAATATTAGTATTATAGATGAATTGATGATGCCTAATTCTCCAAATTCATCTTCTATCAAATCATAAATGAATATCAATATTTTCCTCCCATATTTAGTTATTATGAAATACTGAAAATTGTTATAAAAAGATAAGATAATTCAAAAAAAGAATAATCCTCAAAATATTATATTTAAATCCAAAAATTTCTATAATAACTATAATGGATACAATTAAATCATTAAATATATAAACATATATCCAAATTAACCATTATAAAATAAAAATTATTTTATTTTTTAACATCAATGGTGATCCGATACCTTTCACCTTATATCTCTAAAAATTTAATTTCATTCTCCCCAATTAATTGTTCATGTAAAATTTCATGTCAAACATAATGGTTAAATATACCAAAAACAAAGAGAAAGTATTCTAAAATATCATTAATCACCATGATAAATCACTATTTAATTTTCACATCTTAATATTCACTGAAATATCATTAATTAAACGCCACAACCTGACCCATTAGTGTCATCCTAGTCCTCGGATGGTCAAGAGCGATAATCCCAATATCATATCCAATAGGTCATGGGAGGGTGAAAAGCCCTTATAAGACATCAATAAAATGGGAGGCCTTTTCTAAATGTACCTCTATGAATTAAATAAACTTTATACATGGGAATTTGTAGAGAAATATTGATAAAAATACCATAACATCTGGAGGAAAAACCATTCATGAAATAAACTATGGAGTAGTAATTAGAGTACCCTATTATAAAAAGAGTGAAAACAATAATTTCATAATCATAAATTAAGTCCCAACCTAACCAAAATAGAAAAAATAAAAAAACTAAGAGTGTTCATCCAATGAATCTCTAAGCCCATAAAACATATGTAGTCAATTCGCTCAAAATTTTCTACGCTCCATATATTCCACGACTGGAACTTCTATCATCATAAAAAGTCAGGAAATGCATAGAAAAAATGCCATTTAGGGGTGAGTATATACATAACCAATAGAACACTCGGAAATCCAAAATTGGATAAAGATAGTTATATAAAAAAGGTCAACTCAAAGAATAGAAAGAGAGAAGTTAAAGCCCAATACATATATGGTCATAAAGAAATCTAGTGGTGAGAGAAATGGGGTATCCATCTCAATTCGCATATAAATTCTATGGGTCTTACTACAGATCAATAATTCGATATTCAATTACATAAATTATGACAAGCCTTAAAGAGAATCTTTGTGGAGGGTCCCACCTCTCTTCATTGTTTATTATATCCAAAGGAACCGCAACTCTCATAGAGGAAACGCTCTCATCTAGATCTCGAAGAAAGGGGGTTACCATTTTATTAATTGAGGACTCACACCCTAATGTGGAGGAGTACAAATTCTACCTATTTAGAGAGTGTGTGAACCCACACACAGGTGTGACATGTGATTATAGAGACCATAATCACTCTGACTATCATGTCCTGACCAATTCCATAACCAAGAATCTCATAATGAAACATCATTATTTAAACAGATCACACAATATTTTATATGATGAAATAAACTATATCTGAACATTATATGATTAATAATTCTTTATTTAGGATACTTAAAAGAAAAACATTGAGTCTTCAATAATGAATATGAGAGTTATAATTTTCATGGGGAAATAGAATAGTTGTATGGGGTCCACATGATGTGAGACATCACCTTACAGCATGGTTTTTCCTCCCCTGGACATGTCTTCAGAAACAATGTCACACAACATAACATGTACTAGTTGTACATGGAGTTTCTTATCAATTTTGGCCCTACACATACTCTTTAGATCATGCTTGTTTACAATCGCATATGTATATGTACATAGCCATGTCCTAGTATCCTAGTAATGTCTGAGTACACATATATGAAAGTGTACACCTATTGTTTACACGTGCCTCTATGTTCATTCTCTTATACTCCTACAGTACACACTAACACAGTATCATATTTTAAAATGGTGTGTGGTTCTTCCACACACCGTGTGATGTTTTTATTTTATGAAACCCTATCCACCAAATCTAGGGTACTATAAGGCATTTCTTATTCAGATTACATGTCATGTAGTTGAGTTTTTTTATATAAAATAATGATTGAAAACTCGAAAGAAGATTACAATTTTTTCCCAATGAAATCTATTTTTACCACCATAAATTAATGTTTAACTTCTACTTCCATTAATTCTTATCCTCTATGGAAAGAAATTATAATTTGATCAACCGCCAATGAGCCACCACACCTCAAATTTACATATCATCATCTGTGAATACTTTATATCCATGATCCTTGAAAAATACATTATGTTACATCTTAATATATCAGAAAATAACTACCATGCTAACTTTTTTCACAACCAGCAGGAATCGAGGGATTAGATCATGCTTGAACTAGAATCAGAAGTGTCTTAAAAAGACCATTCCAGCCAATGAAAAAGAATTTTAATACTAATGTGGGTAAATACACATTAAAAAAATTAGATCCTTAATTTTCCAAGGACTTTTTTCTACTGATGAAATAAATGAGGATATATTGGGGTCAATCATGGAATAACAAACATAAATTTGAATGAATGACTAAACTTATTTAAATAAGATCATGTGAGAAGAAAAACACTAGAAATAAATAAAGTATACTCATAAATTATTACTAAAATAAAACATAATGAAATCCAAAAAACAATATTTCATACCTAAAATTAGGATTTTTATTTCTTCAATAATGAATTTTCTAGTGATGAAGATGTACTTATTTATTCATTACCTCTCAATCCACCTCAATTCTGTCATTGTTAGTTTTCCATTAACAATTCACTAATGAAGAATATGTTTTCTCATCCTCTCAAATCCTAACATGGTTCTGCAAATAACCATGGTTATATTCCAAAATCATATATTTATATTGGATTATATTTATTTATAATAAGTAAATAAGAAAATAAATAAATAATTTTAATTAAAAACATAGACACATGATGACCTCCCATGTAAAGTCTGATGCAAACCAAATTTAGGTTGTGCCTTGGTTAAATTATTCAGTTTTTAATCAATTGAGGTCTGAGACTTATTATTAGAGTTTCGAAACAATGATTAAAAATATTAAACTAAAGCAATGTGTGTGAATTCATTAAAATATATTTTAATTTAAAATATATTAATTAAAAGGTCCCAATAAACCCAAACTCTATGTCAACTCTATAAATAAAACCATATATATACAAAAAAATATTCAATGTACATATCTAATAAAATCAACTTTGTTTCATTCTCTCTTCCTTTGAGGATTTTTACCCAGAAAAGAACTACCAAAACACAAAGTTTGTGCTACTAAGCCTGAATCTGGATCTCATGCTCCCATAAACTCTCATACACATCCCTGTGACACCAGAACACAAAAAAAGTGAATCGTATAACCTCATAGGATCTACTCCTTCTATTCTTTGATCATTATTGGGTACTCTTCAAATGTGTATCCGTCCTCAATGTATTTCATTCCCTTGTCTCTTGGTTTAACTGCGGGGGGTGGGCTAAGAAGTAAGAAACTCATCAACACATCAGGATATCTTTAATGGCTCCGTGAACCTTAAGTATAAATTTCCTCCCTTGAAAAACCTCAATTACCGTCCATGCGGGGATACTCTCAGAAAAACACAATCCCCCTTCTCAAGAACCTAGTACCAAAGATGTCAATCTGTGTAAGATTTATGTCTTCTCTAGGCTGTCCTCATATACTATTGGATCACATGAACCTTCTTCTTAATTTCATGCACCATCATTGGCCCAAGATGTGATGTCCCTCAAATGCCAATTCAACACAAGGGTTAACTTCACATTCTCCCTTCTAAATCCTCAAAATGTTAGATTTAAACAATAGAGTTATAAATTTTCTTATACGCAAAATTTACTAATAAAAAATGATCCTCCCAACATAGACTGAGGTTTTATGTGTAAACCATAAGCATATCCTCCATCAAAAAGATAGTCCATTCGAACAACCAATATATATGTGAGTGAAACATATTACTCATCCTCAACTGGTTTCTGAATTCTTCATGAAATATTATCCGAAACTATTACGTGAAACGAGCATCGCATTGGAGACAATTGTTGAGGGTACCCATTGAATCTAAATGATATCATGCACATATATTATCCTCATCATATTTATGAATAATTACTTCTTCATTTCATGTAACTATTCGGGCATGGCGATTCTATTAAAAATTACCCGTATAACATCCTGGAAATTCAGTATATATGGAATACCAATTTTAATGTCCATGGATAAGACATCCAATATCTACTCTATAATCTCAAGAAATTGTTAAAATCCTTCTAAAACATGTTTTTTCTCCATTACCTGCTAAAATTTAAGAAAAATAGTGAAAAAACTATACCACTCCGCCTCATTCCATCCCACTAAAACTACTAATGATAGTTTTTATACACCTTTTATACAGTCAGAGGTGCATCCTTGTGGGAAGACTGAAACTCCCTGATCACTTCCTAAGACTATGTGACTAAAACAACCATCCATTATAACACCATGCCCCTACCTCATTGGATTGAGGAGGAAATGGGGGTTACATGGCCTTAAGAGATGTTCCCAAGGCACCGATGGATAGAAATTAATGTTGAGGGCTTCGAGAACAATATGGGGAATGATTTTCCCTTTAAGACAAAACCAACCAAACAATCCAATAACCACCACTATATGATGCATGTCAACAAAATAGCCAAACATACATTCCCAAAAGCAACCTAGTTGTTCCACAACACAACCCAAACAAATAAAACTAGACATGTCTACACCCAATCAAAGTACAAGAATAAACCAAAAAACAAACACTACGAGCCATGACACCACCACAACTCCACACCAATCTCCAAGCTCCAAGCTCCAACAAGTCATCACAATGCACCACTAAATGAGGGAGATGCCTTTCATTTTCCCATGTCATGATACACAACATCTGCAAAGACACCAAAGTGACAATGCAGGTGGTGAGTTCTAAAACTCAGTGGGTTTTCCCCAAATGACTTCCCTACACACGCCACTAGGATAAAACTGTTAGCATATTTATATAAAATAGTTTATATTAAATAATAATTAGTACAACCAGTTTCATAAGACAAACATGCCCTTACTAATTCATCACACCCAAACTAAACAACCAATGGAAAGCCAACCAAAAATGCCACAAGCTATTTCATCATTTACACCCCAGCACATCAATTTCCAACTTGCAAATAAATTCACAAAAAAACAACCAAAAAACCAAATGGATGAGATTCCATCCAACCCGTAGATCCAATCACACCTAGTGGTACTTCTCGACCACAACCCAATGGTGGAACTTCTGTCCAACCTGTCCACCAATTCACAACTACTGGCACTTCTTGGCCACTTATCCTTTGATGGTGGCCCTTCCATCCAATATCCATCCCCTTTTTATAGTGGTACTTCTTGCCACTACCACACAACATTCCATTCAATCAAAACGAAGAATATAACCCAACAATGTCACAACAACATGAAATCAATTCCATCGCATACCAATCCACTTCAACAAATCATCCATTTATTAAAACCCATCTTCCATGCCAAACCACATTTCCATAAAACCCACAACTTTATTGAATACCATTTTTCATTAACCATTTTCCCAAATCAATATCAACAACCCATTTTAAAATCTCTCTATTAAACTCCACAATAAGAGCATTTCACCATAAAACCCTTTTTCCCAAAAATCTCAAATACATAACCCTTGGGATTTCCAACAAATTTCGCAAAACAAAACTCAATTAATTTCAATCACAAAAATTTAATTGTAATCAAATACCACTATTTCTAACCAAGTGGAGTTGAGAGAGAATTCACCTACCTTTAGGGTTCCCGAGAAATCAACCCACAAGATACTGCACCTCAAATATGGAAAACGCACCACCAAAATATATCTTGATCCTCTTACCTAAAAATCAGAAGACTTAAAATCATCATCCAAGGAAACCACCACACTAGATCTACACAGAACAAGTGTAGATGTAGAAATCCAAGAAAGAGGGAGATGTGGATCTAGATGAAACCACAAGAAAACCAAGAGGAGTGACTTACCCGCATGAAACCACCTTCAAAAAACCTTGAAACCCCTTCAAAACACTTTCAAAATGAGTGGGAGATCCCCTCCATCCCTTGAGAACTGAATATACCTAGTTAGTCTCACATGGGAGATGATTTGGGGAGGAATGGGGAAATCCCGAATGAACTAGGGTTTTAAAACCCTACTTTAAGTGGTTGCACGGTTTGGCAAACCGTGTGCAAGCTACAGCCTCGAGGGCAAGGGTATGCATGGTTTCCTCTCATGGTTTGGAAAACCATGTGTAGGCCATGTGAATACAACTGTTTCCATGCATGGGTTCCTAGAGAACCTGCACAGTTTTCATTAACCGTTCGGAATTTGTGCTCCCCAAGAAAACCCTCCAAACATATCCAAAACCAATCCAAAATCTCCCAACCACTTCCCAACATATCCCACTAACATTAAACAAATAAAAATGAAATACATGCCACATACCTTAAACTGGGGTTCTTACATTCTCCCCACTATTGGACATTCTTTCCCTGGAAAGTAGTGAACCCACCTTTTGCCGAAAGGGCTCGGGCCACTACCCGACCATATCTTTCTCCAGCTCTATGTTATCCTCTTGAATATAACTATAATTCCACAAAACCTGAACTAAACAGATTCTTTTACCACATATGACTTTCTCTTGCCTATCAACAACCTGCATTGGAACATGCACCAACGAATCATGTGGTTTAACTCGACATGATCCAATAGAGTCACGTGGTCATGATCCGACTGATACTTTTACAACTACGACACATGAAATAGATTGTGCACCACACTGAACCTAGGTGGAAAAGAAAAATGATAAGCCACCTCACCAACCTGCTCAAGAATCTCAAATGGATTAATATACATCAGAGATAACTTTCCCGGATTCCCAAACTCATGATGTCCTAACCTAGGAGAGATCCTCAATAAAACATGATCACTCACCTCGAATAAAAAAAATCGTTGACGATGATCCGCATATGATTTCTAAAGACACTGAGCCATCTTCAATCTATTCATGACCAACATGATCTTCTATGTAGTCTCCTAGACAAGGCTCAGTCCCACTATCGAGGACTCACCCATTTCCACCCAACATAGTGGAGAACGACACGACTACCCATACAATGCTTCAAACTGATCCATATGTATGGATTCCTAATAATTGTTATTGTACAAGAACTAAACCAATGACAAGTGCTCCTCACAGGAGCCACCAAAATGCAAAACACAAGCCCACAACATATCCTCCAAAGTCTGTAACGTCCTCTCAGATTGACCATACGCCCGAGAGTGATACATCGTGCTCATATTCATCCTAGTTCCAAGGGAATTATGTAAGGATTTCTATAAACGTGATGTAAACCTCAAATATCTATCTGATACAATCGAAATTGGAACACCATGCCTCTTTACTACCTCTTGGATATAGATTTTGGACAGATCCCCCATGGAATGATATTCACGAATTGGAATGAAATGGGGTGACTTTGTTAACTGATCCACTATCACCCAAATGGCATCGTGCTATCTGACCATTCATGGAAGACCTATAAAAAAATACATTTTTATTTTCTCCAACTTCCAAATAGAGATTGGTAAATACTGCAACATTCCTTCTGGCCTCTCATGTTGTAGCTTGACCTGCAAACAATTCATGCATCTCAAAACAAACTCAGCCACTCTTCTATTTATACCAGCCCACCAGAACATCACTTTAAATAAATTATACAATTTTTTAATTCAAGGATGAAAAACCCCCCTAGAATGAAGATACACCCCAAGAAGATCTCTTTGACAAGCAACTGGTACAACCATCCGATTCCGAAAACACAAAACTGAATCTCCCTTTAGTTGGAAACCCTCAATGGTATCCCCACTGTTAAGCCTCGACCCCATGGTCACAAACTTAGAATTAGATATTTTTGCTTCTTTAACTAGGAAAACCATGTCAAGAATCCAAAAAATCAGGAATAAGGCCACTCTATCACCCCAGTCCTCACATTCCAACCACATATCAGCTATAACCAACATCAACTACCACTGGTCCAATGCATGTTTCACCATCTGATCATATTATTTTTCAGCTTAATGCATCTACAACCAAATTTCCCTTACCTGGTGTGTACATTAAGTGAAAATAAAACATCCGGAGACATTTAATACATCTCCTTTGCCTCATGTTAAAATCTCTTTGTGAGAAAAATATGCTTCAAAATTTTATGATATGTATATATAGAATATTTATCACGGAAGAGATAATGATACCACACTTTCAAAGCATGCACCACTATTGCCAACACCAAGTCATGAATTGGGTAATTCTTTTTATGCACCCTCAACTATCGTGAGCCATACACAACTACATGATTTCATTACTTGATAATGCACCCCAACCCTGATCCTGATGTATCACAATACACCACGTACCCTTTTCCTGGTTCTCATAAAACCATGATTTGTGCTTATGTAAGGAGACCCTTTAGGTCTTAGAAACACTGCTGACACTATTCATTCCACTAAAATAGATCATTCATTCTTGTCAAAGATGTCATCAGTGAAGCCAAACATTAAGAATCGTGAACAAAAAACCAATAATACCTATCTAGACCAAGGAAAATCCGTATCTCAAACACATTCTTTGGCAGTTTCCACGAGATAATAGCCTCTATCTTTTGTGGATGCACTGAAACACCCCTTTCATAAATCACATGGCCATGAAAATGAACTTCCTGTATCCAAAAGTCACACTTGATAATTTGGCATACAACTGATGACACCTCAAGATCCATAACACTGTCTCTAAGTGCTTCTCATGCTCCACTCTTGTCTTTGAATACACCATAATATTGTCTACAAAAACCACCACAAATGGATCCCGATATCTCTGATATATCTGATTCATCAATTCCATGATCACCACTGGTGTATTCGTTAGACCGAAGGGAATAACTACTTATTCATAATGTCCATATCTACTTCTGAAAGTTGTTTTGAGAATATCATCCTTCCTCACCCGCAACTGATCCACCACTGCCTAAAGAACACTCTTCTCAACACCCTCTACTGATTCCAATAATAACACCCCCAAGTGATACAATAACGTGCCCACTACTGGTGCTAATAAACCCGTGGCACCCATCCTTTCATTCCTCTCTCCTCTAAATAGATTTCTAACACCATCATGTGTCATAAAAACCATTTTTCGTGCATTACAATCGATGTGGGCCTTAAAATCCACCATCCAATCCATTCCCAGGATTACATCATACCCATCCATCTCAAGCATTGACAAATTCCACATTACCTCAACCTCTCCCACAACAATAAAACATGCTTTACACAAGATGGCTCAACACTATCTTCGACGCAGATGATTTTGAATTATTAAAAATGAGGGCATCATTTCCACCCTTAAATCCACCAAATTTACCACACGTGGAGCAATAAAAGAGTGTGAAGAACCCATATAACACAACACTTGCATCAAGGTAGAATTTAAAAGAATAGTACCTTGCACTATGGATGGTCTCGACTGATCATCCACCATATCCTACTCAGCTCCAAACACATGTTTTCTTTTCATGCTATACTCTTTATTTCCCAGGTGAGGTGTCAATGTATTCTCAGAATCACCATGACCCACCTTACTATGCTGTTGAGGGGTATGCTTCTATTCTTGTCCTGTCAAAGCATACAAAGTCTACGATCATTGAGAAGTATCAAACACACCCTACCTCATAGAATTCCAACAATAACACAGCAGATGCCCCATCTACTAACAATTATGGCATGCTTGAGGTTGTTCCATACAATCATGCTTGATGTGGCTCGTCGAACCACACTGAAAACATCCCGACGTTCTTTGGGTATTCAGAGGAAGATTTAAGGATCCTTCTGTCATATTATATTCCATATTACTGCCCTTGGAATAAGTGTCCCTCCTCTTCTTGAACCCAATGTTATAGTTTCCACTATTCCCCATGGGTACCACTATGCTTCCTCTGCCCGAAGCTCCCAATAGATCCTGCACATCCACCGAGGCTCTATTCACCATATCTATGAAATCATCTATACACAGTACTGCTATCATTGAACAGATTTCATTCCATAACCCCGATTAAAAGATCCTTGCCTTCAACGACATGCAACCCACCACCTCGGGTGCCAACCTCACTATGTTCATAAACTTAATTGCATACTCCGTCACTAAAATAATCTCTTGCTTCAAAATGAAGAAATAATTCTTGTGATGAATTATGAACGTATTTGGGAAGAATTGTTCATTAAACCATTCCTCAAAGCCTTCCCACATCACACTCTAGTCTGTCCCCGCTTGGACTACCAAATCCCACCACTGAAGGGAATGATATTCCAACATATATGTGTCCAAATTCACTTTTAACTCTACCGTTGTTCCCAAGAATTCGAAGTTCTTTTTCATTTTATTCAACCTTGCTTCTGTCCTATCTGGATCTGAATCACCCCTTAAGATGGGTGGATTTTTCTTTTGAAACTGAATAGCATGATCCACATGCCTTGATTTTTCAATTTTATTTCCAATTTTCACATCTTGGAAATCTTGCACTATACTTCGCACTAGATACTGGTTCACCAGAGGTTTAGGTGCTACCACATTCTCAACAGCCTCCTCTAGTTGGTCTCTATGACCCCCACCCGGTGCCAATTCTACCAACAGAAAACAAAAAACCATGAATCTCACTTCTAAATACATCATGAATTCCCATTTCTAATCACATTACACAACACTATCACACAGGGCTTTCCGCGAGTTCACATTTTCCACATTTGCAAGGTTTCACCATTTTTGAAAACCAAACCATTTTCAGAATACCATTTTTATTCACATAAAAATTTCCCACATTCTCAAAACCATTTCTCAATTCAGCCCATATATCATTAAACCCAAATGAAATATTCATCCTAGAGGGATGTCATTTCTACCTTATATTCCATGCACATCCCATTAGCTACACCCACAAAAATGTGATTTATAATGTCTATAAGTGTCTCCAAAACACTTATGTACCCAACTCCCAGGTAACATGAATTTCAGCATAAAAGGGTTAGCTACATCCTTTTAGGCTATACATTCCAAGTTCCAACTAGCCTACGCCTTGCTACCATCCAGACTAAAGGATTATACCATAAAAAATGTCAACTCCAAATCTGATAATCAACTCTAAAGGACCGAACAAGCTGATACCATTTGTAACAACCCGCCCCTACCTCATTGGATTGAGGAGGGGATGAGGGTTACATGGCCTTAAGTGACGTTCCCAAGGTGCCAAATGCTGGAAATTAATGTCGAGTGCTCTAAGAAGAATCTAGGGAATGATTTTCCCGTAAGACAAAACCAACCAAACAATCCACTAACCACCACTATATGATTCATGTCAATAAAACATCCAAACATGAATTCCCAAAAGACAACCATGTTATACCACTACACAACCCAAACCAATACAACCAGGAATGTCTCCACCACATCAGAGTATAAGTGGAAAGAAAACAACAAACACTAGAATCCATGACACCACCATAGCTCCACACCTTGCTCTACGCTCCAAGCTCTACCAAGACATCACAATGAACAACTAAAAGTGGGATATGCCTTACCTTTTCCCATGTCACGATACAAAACATCTGCAAATACACCAACATTCCAAATCAGGGGGTGAGTACTAAAACTCAGTAGGTTTCCCCCAAATGACTTCCCTCCACATGCCACCAGGATAAAACCGTTAGCAAATTTATATAAAATAGTTTATATAAAATAATCACATGTACCACCATTTCCATAATCCAATGATGCCCTTACCAAGCCATTACCCCCAAACCAAGACACCAGGGGAAAGAAAACCAAAAATGACACAAGCCATTTCATCATTCAGACACTAGAAAAACAATTTCCAACACACAAAGAAATGCACAACAAATAGCCAAAAAAACCAAACCGTGGAGCTTCTCTCCAACCCGTTCATCCATTCACACCTATTTGTATTTCCCGACCACAACCGAACGGTGGATTGTCTGTCCAAACCATTCACCCATTCACAGCTAGTGGCAATTCTCATCCAATTATCCTTTGATGGTGGCCCTTTCATTAACTATCCATCCCTTTTTTATAGTGGTACTTCCCACCACATCCAAACATCATTCCAATCAATCACAACCAATCGTATAACCCACCAATGTCACAAAACCATGCAATCAACCAATTCCATCGCATACCAATCCACTTCAATAAATCATCCATTTATTGAAACCCATTTTCCATGCCAAACCACATTTCAATAAAAACAACATCGTTATTTAAAAAAAATTCATCAACCATTTTCCCAACTTAGTCTCAACAACCGTTTTTTAAAATCTCTATTTAAAAATCCATCACAAGAGCCTTTCACCATAAAAACCCTTTTTCCCAAAAATCCCTAAAACATCACCCAAGGGATTTCCAACCAATTTTCCACAACAAAACACAATTAATTTAAATCAAAAAAATTAATTGTTATCAAACACCACTAGTTCTAACCAATTTGAGATGAGAAAGAAGCCATCTACCTTTAGGATTTCCAAGAAATTGACCCACAAGAAACCGCACCTCAAATCCAGCGAAAACACCACCAAAACCTCTCTAGATCCTCTTACATAACATTAAAAAGTCTTAAAATCATCATCCCAGGACACCACAACCCTTGAACTACACACAAAAAGTGTATATCAAGAAAACTAAGAAAGAGGGAGATGTGGATCTAGAGGAATCCACAAGAAAACCAAGAGGAGAGACTTACCTGGAAGAAATCACCTTAAAACCACCTTAAAAACCCTTTGAAACACTTCCCAAATTAGTGGGAGAGCCCCTCAAACCCTTGAGAACTGAAAATCATGAGTGAGTCTCAAGTGGGAGAGTATTTGGAGAAGAATGATGCAATCCCGAGTGAAATCGGGTTTTAAAACCCTATTTTATGTGGTCGCACAGTTAGCCCGCACAGTTTGGAAAACCATGCAGTAAACATGCGCACACTACTACCTCAAGAGAAAGGGTATGCACGGTTTCCTCACACGTTTTGGCAAACAATGCACTGGCCGTGTGAAGCCTACTGTCTCCCTTGCACAGTTTCCTAGACAACCCGTACGATTTCCCTTAACCGTGCTCAAACTGTGCTCCCCTATAAAATCCTACAAACTTATACCAAACCACTCCAAACTCTCCTAAACTCTTCCCAAATTATCACATGCACTTTAAACACATAAAAATTCATACACAAAGGCCACATAACTCAATCCTAGGGTACTATATCTATCCCTAAAAATGGAAAATGTTTTCCAAACTTTTTGAAAACCCATCTAGTTTATCTCTTATGGATTTTTATATCATATATCCTCAAAATAAATGTCTTCCAATAGATTCTCTCTCACACATTGAGTATTTATAGGATTCACCACCATTGAGAAAAAAAATTACACACCTATTATCGACTAAGGTTAGTTGCAATGAATCCAGCTGATTAGATGCCTCCTCCACTAAGAAAGAATGGTTCATCCCAATAATGGAATTTTCCTCCACATTTCCATTCATAGAAATTAAAAATATATTGATTTCATAGAATTTTTAGAACACCGACCAATTCCTTTTATTAGGTTCATATATTTCTATGTCATGAAATTTGTAAGGCTCTGGTCATCTAAGAGAACAAAAAAGAACTCAGCTAAAATATAGTTCCACAATATCATCAAAGTGAATAATATTGATTCCAACTATAGGTCATGGGTAAAATAGTTCTACTCATGGGGTCTCAATTGCCTCAAATTATATGTGATCACTACATTCTAATATATAAATACAAAATTGAGACCGGCTCTTGATGAAATGAAAAATATAACATACTCCATTCCCTCCTCTGGTGGCCTCAACATAAGAGAATTTGTCATCCACACCCTCATCTCTTTTATAAATCTATAAAACAAATTTTCTAGATAAATGATTACCATTTCCATGTTCTTGAGTTCAACGGCATTGAAATCCTTTAGAAGGAATCAATGAATTTCATGTAGTACTCCTCCATTTTAGGAAAACTCTTAACCTCTCACATACTCATTGGTGGATCTATATAAAGAACCACATCAATCATTATCATGTCCAAAACTAAACCACGCTCAGAAATGACATACCCCAAAAATTGATCCTCAAATATCCAAAATAAGAACATCCAGGCATTTCCATAAAGTTGATGACCATGCTCTTAAAGGTATTCACCTGATGAATTATAAATGAGTTTGGAATCAATTAATACAACCCTGAATTGGCCCATGTGTGGATGGAATATTGGATTTATAAGATCCATAAACATTGTGTGGGAATTATTCATGTATAATGATATCATTGGGAACTCATAGTCTCCATAACGGAATCAAAATTTCATCTTTAGAATACCATCATCACAAACCATAATCATGTGGTATATGGACTTGAGATTAGTCTTCATGAACCTACTTCCACCACTAAATTTGTCATTCAGGTCATAAATACTAGGAAAGGGGTACATTTTCATTGGGGGAAATAATCAACACATATCCTCAACATCTTATCTATATTTTTCATATAAATGGTTAATCTACCCAGGGAAACAATTTGTGCCTGAGAACTGTTTCTCTCAATGGTCCTACAATTTCACCCTCATCTCCTAGAGCATGGTAGAGGGCATATGATATTCTGTAGAAGATATCATTGTGGTTATGGGGTTCACATAAATAGAGAGGTCTATATCCCACCACAGAGTTTGTGTTAGAATTTCCTTAGGGATGATGTCCATAAATTCATCCAGTAATTAATGAATCCAAATTCCAAAAGAGACAACAACAATATGCTCTAAACTCACAACCTGATGGGTGATGAGTTTCATCTTTCTACGCACAAGAACTGCTTACCTAGCCATGACATATCTCTCTCCCACATAGGATAATTTGATTCCTTCATTTTAGTGGCATATAAATCATCTATCATGATAATATGTCTAGTCACAAACCATAAAAAATTATTCAATTCCCAACATGATTCCATATGGTTTCATCATAACGACCAAGAGGTCCTATGAGAAACAGCTTCCACTGAGAACCATATTGCACTATCGGTAGATAAGAAATAACAAAGAATCACCCCTCTAAAAACCTCTAATCATATCTTATAAAAATTATTAAACTCTCACAAAAGATATAATTATATAAATTAATTAATAAGGAAGGATTATACTAGTACTATGGATTGAAGATAAAATACAGAAGTCATACCACAAATCATCTCATCTGCAGCACTGTTAAAGCCCAACAGAGCATGCAGCTACCCATGGCCAAAACCTCTTGCTCCCTGAGCCTATAATGGGACCCTTTGTGGTGGTGGTGGGAGTATCTCATAACATCACCCTCCACTATAAGGTTCTCCCTCCGAATCTCCACCTACACCTCTGCTAGAGACACATCCATGTGGGCCCCTTTTATAAGCATGTGAGATCTCTAATCATGGTGTTGCATCAACTACAGTAGTATATCCACTATTTTCTAATGTTACTCCGCATTATGGTTTGATAACTCTCATGAATTGTGTTCCCTTATGTGAGATGAATTGCATCATACCTCACATGGATGGATGGATCCTATATCTGATCACCAATATATAGATCCACATGTTTTAATCTAGTAGTGATAAATCCTCCTCTACCATTACCTCTATGTATTACAGCTATTATCTATTCTAGATGACCTAAGAACATGATGCTCCCACAAGCACAGAGAACCTTACGTCAATTTTCTTGGATGCTCACAGTCAACAGTTCCCACTATAGCACTTCAATATAGATAAAAAATAACAAGGTGACAACACTTTTATGAAAGTTTATGCCGAGACCCTATTAAAACTTCTATATATAAAAGAAACCATCTCATTCCATACCTTGGGAGTAACGTGTGATTTCAATTAAATTTCTAGTTTATATCATAACTATCATATCAAACAACAACAACTTTAGTATCACATGAATCTTCATGTATAGTAAGCATGATGGGTAATACTTCTCCAAAAATAGCTAATAAAATTATAACCATGAGGTATATTCTAATTAAGATAATAAATTACTAGACTCCACTAGTACCATATTTCACTATAGAAAATATTAGTTACTAGCTCAACAATATGATTAGTTGGGGTTTGTACAAGATTGATGAATCAGATTAATGAATCAACTCAATTCTGCACTAATAGAGAATATGGATCTTAGTAGAACCCCATCAGTCCTAATGATGGAACATTCAACGAATAGTAAGATCGCACACATTATTATATTTCAATTTTGGTACTAATTGATTCTCAATGGGTGGGGTAGGTTCTCTATACCCACCTGGATGAAACACGTCATGAAATGTCCCCTATGATAATGTCTCATAACTTAGCAGATCATTATCATGATCCTATATTGGTAACCTGGATTGTTTTTTCATGGAGGCATCCTAAATGTAATAAATAAGTACCACAATTAATTGAATATATGTATATATATAAGTATATGACTCATGAAGGATAATAAAATGAGTAAATATTATATAAAACATTTACCAAGATTACATATAACCAATATCATGGAATACTAAGATGAAAATTTGGTAATTAGATTTTGGGTAAATGCCCACACTGGTCACCAACCCAACATTGGGTTCCCTTGCATGAATTCCACACATAACAAAGAATGACACATTTTCCCTAAATCCCAACCTATGCTCGCAAAAGGGGAAACTCCAAACACCATCCCAAGGAATGAACTCCTCCAATATAACTCTACCATGAATCGACCCACATGGGCCCTCCTAGACGGTGGATGATCGATTGAGACAACCCCAAGATCATCTTCAATAAGCGAGGGTCTGAAAAAATCATAGATAAGGAATGAATATAATTGGAGTCCTTTTTTTTATGTACATATAAACAAACACACAACCATCTCTGTGAAAAGTTAAAAGGAATATAAATTAATGATTGTTACATCTAGAGAAAAAACCATGCATGAAATTTTCTCAAGGGAATAAATCAATGTAACATAGAATACAATAAAGCGTAAAATAGATAAATATATTAAAATCCAGAAATGACGTCCCAATCTAAAAATAACTGGAAAAAAGGAAAAAATAGTGAGAGAATGGCTTCATAATCTGCAACTCGGTCCACCATACATGATCAATGAAGTCAAGAATTTTTATTCTCTATATAGGTGACCAGAAAACTATCTATCAAATACATAACACATGACTTTTTTTTGGAAAATTCCATGCAAGGGGTATTATATACATACCTAGTAGGAAAACCAAAAAACAAAACAATAAAGAAACATAGCGATAAAACAATGTCCATATGATCCTATTTAAATAGGAGAATGAAAAAAACCCTATATGCCCTTAAAAACCTATTATATAGAGAAAGGGGATCTCTATCTCATAACAAGAACAAATTTGATGAGTCTTTATGAAACTCCAAAATCCATAACAGATTCCCAACACGATGTGAAACCTCAAAATAATCTGTATGGAGGGGATCACCCCCCATCAGATCGCTCCACACCCCAGGGATCCATAACTCCCATGGAGAACCTACTCCCCACATAATCTCAATGATGGGGGTGTAACAATCCATAGAAAAAGGATATTGTGTCTCTAATGGGGGAGTACCAACTCTTCCTATTTAAAGACTATTGGGGACCCATGACTTGGTGTGATAATTTTGACATCCCAATTAAGTAATTTGTAATAGATATAGTTATTTATGTCTATTTATGAATTATATAGTGTTTTAGAGGCTTAAAATGAGAAGAAATCCAACCTAAAGCATGAAATACTCTAATATTATTGAAAGAGTGTTTTACCGCCTTTTGATGGTGAACCATTTTTAAATCTATATTTTGAAACTTTTATAAGGTATATTTTTCAAAATAATGTTATTCTTTATGATTGGTAAATTGAAATTTACTTTGGGTAAATTGTTTGTATTTTTCCGATAAAATTTAATTTTTAATGAACAGAGAAAAATGTTGTATTTTAATTCAAAACCGCTTTTTAATATATTTTATTTATATTATTAGATTATATATTAAATTGGTTTTAAAGTGAAATTAGAATATATTTTTACCATTTAATCCAATAGTGGTCGATGGAATTAATTTCACTTTGAAATTGGACTTAATCTAGTGTCAATCTTTTGATATATATTATTTCATAAAAACATGCTCTTTGATCTAACAGTGGGAATTAATTATTAAATTAAATATTGTAACTTATATGTTTTGAATTTTGTAAAATATACATCATTTTTGAATTCGGAATATCAAATATAGCTTACGGTGATGTTTTGGTATTTTTCTGAAAAACATCAATTTTTGATGAATAGTGAAACCAGTAAGTGGTGCTTAAAATAACTGATTTTTCATTTTAATGAAATTTTACCACCTCTTGTTTTGAATTTCAAAAATCCGACATACATGGATGTCATTATGAAGTAAAATTTGGTTCAATGGGGTTAAAATAATTTTTTTGGGAATAGTAACTTTTAAGTTTTTAATCGCGATTAGAGGTAATTAGTGTAGTTTAAGGTAAAAATAATGTTTTAATAATATGAAATGACCTTCACACATGTCCTACCCTTATTGGATGTGTCATTTCCGACCCATAAAACCCATGGGTCTATTTTTGGGTCCCCATGGAGCATCTTGGGTAAGAAAATGACATTAATGGATTTTATTTAAAGTAAAAGTAAAAATGACACAAACATGTATTAGTTTACTAAAAAAAATTTACATGGGGTTATACAAGTCAGATTTTTTAATATAAATAGTAATGAGAAAGATAATAAGATTTCCTACATCATAGTATTTTTTTATTATGTTTATACATTAAATAAATTAAATTATTTATGACATCATGGTGATGCAACGATTACCTCATTATTTAACTATTTAACTAAAATGAATCAAAAATGTAAAATATAAGACCTACAAATTTCAAAAACCTATTGGATGAGTATATTTATAACTCTTATCATCTTATCCTAGAAATATATAATTTTGGGACCTTCAAAATCCGAAAATCAATTTGAAATAAAGATTCCTTTTATAACATTCCAAGAGTGCCCCTCCTCTCCTCTTATAAAAGCCCCCCCACCTCTACCACCTTACCCACACATCTCAAGCATTTTGATTCACCAAAACCGGCCTATTTTGAATCTCCAAATTCATCTCTCACTCCTAGAAGCCTCACATGGGGCATAAGTCTTCTCAAGGAAGCCTTTGAGCTCAAATCAAAAGGAGTTACCCATTTTAAAGGTAGTGTTTTCTCTTGTGTTCTTATGTTTTATTTTTCTTCTCCAACCACGTAAACTCTTGTTTTTTAATTTATTTTGTAACAAAACCAGTATCATAAATATACTAGGATGTTTTTATAAGATGTATTAGAGCTAAACTTACACACACCTACATCTAATGGTTAAAGAACGTACTATTTCTGTTGATGTCGAATTTCTGCCTCACGAAACGATGATTGTTCAACACTCATATAACACCTTCAAATGTGTCCATAAAGATGTAACTATATTTATAGATTATATATAATATGTTTATGTTTTAATTATTCTTCTTTATTTTTCATTTATGGTATACCTTTATGGTTTTTATTATGGGTAAACGCGATATCTTCATTTTAGGAAGTGCGGACTACCGCCCCCTCAAAGTGATTTTATTCGTTAATACCATATGCGGTACGTATTAAGGATTGATTTAATGATATTATATATGATATTATACTGGAATTATAATATACCTTTATATAATTATTATTTCTTTCCATTAAAGTATGAGATAGAAATGAAAGTAGCGTTCATGCGTACGTACAGCTTACCGTCTCCATGAACGGTGCATTTCATTTCTTATCCCCAAATGTAATGTACTATTATAAGAACATATATATAATGGATATATATGATGTATGTTACATCTAAATGATGAATATAATTCTGGATTTAAAATATACATATCTATCATTTAGTTTTAATTCCATTAATATTACATAGAAATGAAAGTAGCGTTCTTGCGTATGTACGACTTATCGTCTCCATTAACGGTGCATTTCATTTCTTACCTATAAATGATTATGTATTATTATAAATGCATGTATATACTGGATATATATGGAATCTACATCATGAATATAATTCTTTAGATAATGTATATTTGACTATGTTAACAACTTGTAAATATAAGAAGTTCACTTTTGACTCAAGAACCAAATATCGACAAAATGACCGTTATTAACATAAATGATTAAATAATGTTCATAACATTGTAATATGTGATATAAAAGGAATAATGAACTTGAAAAAGGTTCTTAAGAAAGTATAAATTAAGTCAAGTTTATTATTCAGGACATTAAAGAACGATCGAGTCAAGTCGGACCCGAGGTAAGGGACTTCGTCTCAATCTCCATTAATTGAGGCATATTTTTTATACAGAACTTTATTTTAGACGATGTATAAACCCCTTTGAATTTTATTCTTATTAAAAAGGAATATTTTTTAATACGAATCATTTACTAAACGACAAAAGGAATGTTTTTTTCTTACATATACGGCGACAATGACTTCTACACCGCCGTGACCGTTATTTCAGCTTCAGCATCCTCTACAAGCCAAAACTTTTTTTTAAATGAAAAATAAATACCATGTTTTACATTTCTTTTATTTTGGAATTAAAAATGGTTTTCAAAACGATTCTATTATATCAATGTATGGTATTGATATCTTGTGATTGAAATGTAGAAATGTTATGTTTACTTTATGCATGTTTTGTGTGACGTGATTATGTTATGGTTCTTGGGAATTGTTATGAAGACGGGTGGTTCCGTGATAAACTAAGGGCGGGTGAGCCCGATATAGCTCTCCAATGCATTGGGTAACTCGAAGGAGTTAAATGTTATGGTTTCTACGAAGAGATTTAGGGAATATATTGTGATGGGTATTCTAAACATAACCAAGAGGGTTACTCCCTACGTAGGAATGTTATTAATGCCTCAAGTTACCTTTATGTCTTATGATTTCTATGATTTATTCATGATTTGATGAGGTATGTTAAAGTGCGTATGTTTTATGGGTAAATTATGATTTCATTCTTATAAATTTATGTACTCATGTTTCCATTCCATATTTTTATAACCCTTACTGAGGTTTTTATGCTCATCCCCTATTTTTGAAATGTTTTTCATAGGTCAAGGGAATGGTACATGATATGATGATAGTGTCAAGGAAGTTTCAAGAATGAATCCATGTTTTATTTTAAATATGTTTCCATTGATGGTAAAATGAATATTATCTTTTATATAACCACTTTGTTTAAATGTGGAATGTAATGTATGTTTTATGATCTAATTCTCTAAAACTCTAAACCTGAAAAGATCCTCATTGTGTATTCTTGAAAATATCTCAAGATTATGTAATGTTTAAGGCTGGGGCCTTATAGTGGTATCAGAGGTCAGTTTAGAAAACGTTAGGAGATAGAATTCTATTAAAATATTATCCAAAAATATTTTTTATGGTCAAATTGAAATGATATAGAATTTGAAGATTAACATGTTGCTTTATCTAAGACATGTTTGTTCAGAATGGTTTTCCACAAAGGAAACATGGAAGTAGTTCTGGGAAGGCATACAGATGGAAATGACCATCCAAATCAGTATCCTAAGATGGGCGGATTTGGAACTGTACAATTTTTTGTAGTAATGGCGTAGTTGAATCAAGCGATAAATGGTGGTGGAATCCATGCACGAGATCAGCCAGATCAATCGCAGTGGAACATGTCAGTGGTGGATCATTTCATGAGGTAACATCCCCCATCATTCAGAGGATCATCTGACCCTGTGCTAGCTGAATGGTGGATTAAATAACTGGAGAATATTTTCAATGTCATGGGGTGTACATACAATCAAAAGGTTAGTCTTACTATTTATCGTTTGGAGGGTGAAGCAGATCAGTGGTGGTCGAGGGTTAAAAATATCAGGGACGCTGATGATATTGATGCTCTCGACTGGGATGAATTCAAAGGTATGTTTTTTTGAGAAGTATTTTCCTAAGGTTGTTCGAATTAGGATGGAAAAACAATTTCTGGAATTGAGGCAAGAGGAAGACTCAGTGGCTGTTAATGAAGAATGGTTCACTCGATTGGCAAGGTATGCTCCAAATTTTATCCGACACCTTGATAGTAAAATCAATCATTTTTTACTCAGGATTAATGACAAAATATCTATGTCCATTAGCTTCTCGTGAGTTCAGAAGTTATGAAAAGCTTGTTCGATGTGCTCAGAAGGTGGAAATGGAGTTTTTCGATGATCAAGTGTTTTATAACAACCAATAGAAGAAGAGACTGAGGTGGCAGGAGAAAGGGAAGAATTCTTCAAAATAGTATGATGGTAAGAAAACTAATTTTCTAGTTTGTGATAAATGTGATAAAGGCATGCTGGGGAATGTCTTCTGAATTCGTGAAAGTGATACTGATGTGGTAAGATGGAACATATGCCTTTTGATTGCACTGAAAAAGACCAGGGTGATGGTAAGACCAAATTTTATTTCTAGTTAGTGAAATTTTTTAATTACAATGAGATGGGTCACTATGCAAACGAGTGTCCGACAAAGAGCTTGAGAGATGGGACGTAGTTAGACTACAAGCAGAAAGAGGTGGCGAAATCCTTTGCAACTACTTCATAAGATGTTGGGCCATCAAATGAAGTGGTACCATGTACTTTGTTTTTTTTAGATTATGCCAGTGTGTTATTTGATTCGGGGTCTACACATTCTTTAATATCTGAAAACTTTTCAAGTAAAATGGGAATACCATCTCAAGAAATGACTCCTGAACTTGTGGTAAAAACACCTGGGGGAAATGTTGAGGAAAAAAGATTTTATAAGAATCTTTCTATCCTTATCCGTTGAAAGAACCTACTTGCAACCCTTATTGTTTTACCTCTAGTAGAGTTTGATATTATCCTGGGTATGGATTGGCTCTTTATTTACCATTCTAATATTGACTGTAGAGCTAAAGAAGATTCTTTTCAGATAGACTTTCAGTTTTTTTACAAGAATGAACCCCTAATGTTGATAACATATCAAGAGGACGAGAAACTTAAAAAATATGGAAATGAATGTTACCTTGCACACATCATTGAAAACAAAGGAACTGTTCAGATTAATGATGTGCCAGTGGAAAATGAGTATCCTGATGTTTTTATTGATGAGTTGCCTGGAAGAATACCAGACCCGGAAGTTGAATTTGCAGTTGACATAGTTCCTGATGCTAAGCCAATTTCAAAACCCCCTTATCGAATGGCTCAAACTGAACTTTTATAGTTGAAGGAGCAATTACAAGATTTATTAGAGAAATGTTTCATTCGACCTAGCACATCACCATAGGGTGCTTCTGTTTTATTTGTTAAAAAGAAAAATGGTTCTATGAGACTTTGCATTGATTATATAGCCTTGAATAACATCACTGTTATGAACAAATATCCTTTGCCTCATATCGATGATTTGTTTGATCATCTCCATGGAGCTCGGTATTTTTCAAATATTGACCTGAGATCGGGGTACCATCAGCTGAAGGTAAAGGAATCAGATGTTCCGAATACCGCATTTCATACAAGATATAGCCATTATGAATTTTTAGTAATTCCTTTTGGGCTAACCAATGCACCTACTGTATTCATGGACCTAATGAATAGAATTTTCCATGAGTTCTTGGATAAGTTTGTGGTGGTTTTCATTAATGATATTTTGGTGTTTTCTAAATGTAAAGAGGAGCATAAAAGACATTTAATGGTTATTTTTCAAATGTTAAAAGAAAAGAAATTTTATAGGAAATTAAGAAAGTGTGAGTTTTGGTTGAAAAAAAATCTCTTTCCTTGGTCAGACTGTTTCTAAAGATGGGATAACTATTGATCCTGCAAAAACAAAGGTTGTTGAAGAATGGCCATGACCCACAAATGTAACTGATATTCGTAGATTCCTTCCATTGGAAGGCTATTACTGAAGGTTTTTTAGAAATTTTTCACAGTTATCTAGTCCAATGACTAAACTAACTTGGAAGGGTGTTAAGTTTATCTGGACAAAAGAATGTGATGATTGTTTTCAGGAACTGAAAATAAGATTGGTGAATGCTCCAGTTTTGGCACTACCTTCTAGGAATGGGGAGCTTGTTATCTAAAGTGATGCTTCATTGAAAGGACTTGGTTGAGTCCTAATGCAGAATGATCAGGTAATTGCTTATGCTTCAAAACAGTTAAAAACTCATGAGGTAAATTACTAACCACATGATTTGGAATTAGCTGCTGTTTTTTTTTCTCTAAAAATTTGGAGGCATCATTTTTATAGAGTAAAGTGTGAAATATGTACTGATCAAAAACATTTAAAGTATATATTCACTCAAAAATAATTGAACATGATATAGAGGAGATGGATAGAATTAATCAAGGATTATGATTGTATAATTCATTACCATTCGGGAAAAGAAAATAAAGTGGATGATGCTTTGAGTCAAATAAGTAATGATTCACTAACAATGATGCATTTGTAATGTGATCCTTTGGTTAAGGATTTGATGAAATTTGGAATAAAATTTGTTTTTGCAGGATGTACTTCTGTTTTGTTTTAGGTATCGGTTAAATCTTCTCTATCAGACAGAATCAAGAAAGCACAGAAGCAAGATAACGAGTTGCAGAAAAAGGTAGTGCTGGTTCAGAAGGTTATGTTGCCTAAATTAAACATTGATAATGATTATGTTTTGAGATTTGGGAAGATAATGTGTGTGCCTTGTGATTCACATTTGAAGAGAGAGTTGTTATGTGAAGCTCATAGTTCTCCTTTTTAAGTTCATCCTGGCATTACTAAGATGTATAGAGATCTGTGGGGGTATTTCTGGTGGGATGCAATGAAAAGAGATATTGTTGATTTTACTCTGAAGTGTTTTCTTGTCAGCAGGTTAAAGCAGTGTGGTTGTTACCAAAAGGGTTGCTTCAGCCTTTACCAGTACCAGAGTGGAAATTTGTGAATATATCCATGGACTTTGTTGTGGGATTACCGAAGACATCTCGAGGTGATAATGCAGTCTGGGTTATTGTTGATCGCTTGACTCAATCTGCTCATTTCCTTCCTATTCGAGATATATTCTATCTAGATCAACATTCACGATTGTATCATAAAGAGATAGTAAGGTTACCTGGAGTTCCCCTATCCATTGTATCTGATCTTGATCTCAGGATTACTTCTAACTTTTGGAAAGGCCTTCAGAAGTCGTTGGGTACTGAATTATATTTTAGTACAACTTTTCATCCTCAATCAGATTGGCAGTCCGAATGACCAATTCAGAATTTGGAAGATATTCTACGTGCTTGTTCGATGGATTTTCAGTGAAGTTGGGACCAACATCTTTCTTTGTTGAATATTCATATAATAACAGTTTTCATTCCAGTATACAGATGGCACCATTTGAGGCATTATATGAGAAGCGGTGTAGAACTCCAGCTTTTTGGGATGAAGTGGGTGAAAGGAAGCTGATGGGACCAGAATTGGTTCAAGAGATGGCAGAAAAAGCTCAGTTGATTTAGAAACACATGAGAACAGCTCAGAGCAGGTAGAAGAGTTATGCAGACAACAGGAGTAAGGATCTCTCTTTTAAGGTAGGTGATCACGTTTTTCTCAAAGTATCACAGTGGAAAAGTGTGATGTGATTTGGTAAGAAAGGAAAGATGAGTCAAAGGTTCATTGGATGATATGAAATTCTAGAGAAAGTTGAATCTGTTTCTTACTGAGTGGCTTTACCTCCGATTTTATCTCAGGTACACAAATGTTTTCTTGTTTTTATGTTGAGAAAGTATATGCCATATCCATCTCATGTGTTTGAGTCTAGAGGTAGTTCAGCAGGAAGAGAATCTCTCTTATGAAGAACAACCAGTCTAGATTCTTGACCTAAGGGAGAAAGTGTTGCAAAATAAGGTAATTCACCAGGTAATGGTTTTGTGGAAAAACCATATGGTGGAAGAGGCAATGTGGGAATCTAAAAATGCTATGAGGGATAAATACCCCCACTTATTCAATAAGTAAATAAATTGCGGGGACGCAATTTTCTAAAGGGGGGAAGGATGTAACATCCCAAGTAAGTAATAAATAATAGATATAGTTATCTAAGTCTATTTATGAATTATATAGTGTTTTAGAGGGTTAAAATGAGAATAAATCAAACCTAAAGCATGAAATACTCTAATATTTTTAAAAGATTGTTTTACCGCCTTTTCATGGAGAACCATTTTTAAATCTATCTTTTGACAATTTTATAAGGTATATTTTTTAAAATAAACTTATTCTTTACGATTAGGGCATTGAAATTTACTTTGGGTAAATTTTTTGTATTTTTCTGATAATGTTCATTTTTAATGAATAGTGAAAAATGTTGTATTTTAATTCAAAACCTCTTTTTAATATAATTTATTTATATGATTAGATTATATTTTTAATTGTTTTTAAAGTGAAATTAGAATATATTTTTACCATTCAATCCAATAGTGGTCGTTGAAATTAATTTCAGTTTGAAATTGGACTTAAACTACTGTCAATATTTTATTATATATTGTTTCATAAAAATACGCTATTTGTTCTGACAACAGAAATTAATTATTATATTAATTATTGTAACTTATATGTTTTGAATTTTGTAAAATAGACATCATTTTTGAATTTGGAATATCAAATATAGCTTAGGGAGATGTTTGGGTATTTTTTTGAAAAACTTCAATTTTTATGAATAGTGAAACCACTAAGTGGTACTTAAAAAACCGATTTTCCATTTAAATGAAATTTTACCACCACGGTGTTTTGAATTTAAAAAATCCGACATACATGGTTTTCATTAGGAAGTAAAATTTGGTTCATATGGATTAAAATAATTTTTTGGTGAATTGTATCTTTTATGTTTTTAATCGCGATTAGAGGTAATTATTGTAGTTTAAGGTAAAAATAATGTTTTAATAATATGAAATGACCTTGGAACATGTCCTAACATTATTGGATGTGTCATGGCGGACCAAGAAAATCCATGAGTTGATTTTTCGGACACCATGGAGCCACTTGGGTAAGATAATGACATTAATGGCTTTTATCTAAAGTAAAAGTAAAAATGACAGAAACTGGTATTATTTTACAAAACAAAAATTTACATGGGGTTATACAAGACAAATTTTTATCTATAAATATTCATTGGAAAGTTAAAACGATTTCGTACATCATATTATGTTTTTATAATTTTTATGCATTAAATAAATTAAATTATTTTTGACATCATGATGATGCATCGATTACCTTCTTATTTAACGATTTAATTAAAATGAAAAGATAATGTAACATCTAAGACCTAAAAATGTCAAGAAACCTATTGGATGAGTATATTTCGAACCCTTATCACCTTATCCTTGGAATATATAATTCTGGGACCTTTAAAATCCTAAAATCAATTTTTAATAAAGTTACCTTTTATAACTTTCCAAGAGTGCCCCTCCTCTCCTCTTATAAAAGGCCCCCACCTCTACCACCTTACCCACACCTCTTAAGAATTTGGCTCCGCCAACCCATGACCATTTTTTCTCTCCACATCCCTATCTTACTCTTAGAAGCCTCACATTGGGCAGAAGTCTTCTCAAGGAATCCTTTGTGCTCAAATCAAAAAGAGTTACCCGTTTTAAAGGTAGTGCTTTCTCTTTTGTTCTTATGTTTTAATTTGCTTCTCCAACCCCCTAAACACTTTTTTTTTCATTTATTTTGTAACAACACTAGTATCATAAATATACTAGGATGTTGTTATAAGAAGTATTCGAGCTACAATTACACACACCTATATCTAATGGTTAAAGAACATATTGCTTCTGTGGATGGCGAATTTCTGCATCATGAAATGATGATTGTTAAACACTCATATAACACCTTCAAAGGTGGCCTTTAAGATGTAAATATATTTATATATGATATATAATATGTTTCTGTTTTACATAATATTCTTTATTTTTCATTTATGTCGTACCTTTTTGGTTTCCATTATGGGTAAACACGATATCTTCATTTTAGGATGTGCGGACTACCGCCCCCTCAAAGTGATTTGATTCGTTAATACCATATGTGGTATGTATAAATGATAGATTTAATAATATTTTATATGATATTATAATGGAGTTATAATATACTTTTATATAATTATTATTTCTTTCCATTAAAGTATGAGATAGAAATGAAAGTAGTGTTCATGGGTACGTACGACTTACCGTCTCCATGAACGTTGCATTTCATTTCTTATCCCCAAATGTAATGTACTATTATAAGTACTTATATGTAATGAATATATATGATGTATGTTACTTCTAAATGATGAATATAATTCTGGAATTATAATATACATATCTTTCATTTAGTTTTTATTCCATTAATATGACATAGAAATGAAAGTAGCGTTCATGCGTACGTATGACTTACCGTCTCCATGAACGATGAATTTCATTTCTTACCTCTAAATGATTATTTAATATTATAAATTCATGTATATACTGTATATATGTTATATATATGGAATCTACACCATGAATATCATTCTTGAGATAATGGATATTTGACTACGTGAACAACATGAAAATATTAGAAGTTCACTATTGACTCAAGTACCAAATACTGACAAAGCCACCGTTATTAACTTAAATGATTACATAATTTTTATAACATGGTAATAAGTGATATAAAAAAATAATGAACTTGAAAATGGTTCTTAAGTATGTAGAAATTAACACAAGTTTATTATTCAGGACATTAAAGAACGATCGAGTGAAGTCGGACCCGAGGTAAGGGACTTCGTCTCAATCTCCATTCATTGAGGCATATTTTGTTTTATACACAAATTTTTTTTATACGGTGTATAAACACCTTTGACTTTTACGCTAATTCAAAATGAATCTTTTTTTATACGAAGCATTTACTAAATGACAGATGGAATGTTTTTTTTCATACATATGCGGTGACAACGACTTCTCCGCCGCCGTGACCATTATTTGAGCTTCAACTTCCTCTACAAGCCATAAGTTTTTTTAAATGAAAAATAAAGACCATGTTGTACTTTTCTTTTATTTTGGTATTGAAAATGGTTTTCACAACGTTTCTATTATATCAATTTATGGTATTGATATCTTGTGATTGAAATGTGGAAATGTTATGTTTCCTTTATGCATGTTTTATTTCATACAATTATGTTATGGTTCTTGGGAATTGTTATGAAGACGGGTGGTTCCATGATAAAATAAGGGTGGGTGATACTGATATAGCTCTCCAATTCATTGGGTAATGCAAAGGAGTTAAACATTAAGGTTTCTCCGAATAGATTTAGGGAATATACTATGATGGGTATTACAAACGTAACTAAGAGGGTTACTCCCTGTGTAAGAATGTTATGAATGCCTCATGTTACCATTATGTTTTATGATTTCTATGATTTATTCATGATTTGATGAGGTATGTTAAAGTTCTTATGTTTTATGGGTAAAGTATGATTTCATTATTATGAATATATGTACTCATGTTTCCATTCAATATTTTTATAACCCTTACTCAGATTTTTATTCTTATCCCATGTTTTTGAAATGCTTTTCACAGGTTAAGGTAATGGTACATGATATGATGATAGTGTCAAGGAAGTGTCAATAAAGAATCCATGATTTATTTTAAATAAGTTTCCATTGATGGGAAAAATGAATACTATATTTTATATAACCACTTTGTTTAAATGTGGAATGTAATGTACGTTTTATGATATAATTCTATAAAACTCTAAACCTAAAAAGATACTCAAGGTGTATTCGTGAAATATCTCAAGATTAAGTAATGTTTAAGGCTGGGGTCTTATAATAATAGAGTATATACACTGGGATCACTCTGATGATCCTACCCAGTTCACGATCAACCTGAATCTTTTCCAGATAAATAGTCATGATTAGAAAACCTCACATAATATATTATATTAGAAAATGATGGGTAACAAGTTGTTTAATTTGGGAAAACACTCTTTTTAGGATACTCTATTGAAAAAATTAGTTTCCAAAAGAATGAGAAATGAGGTAATGATGTTTCTAAGGGAAATAAATGTTGTGTTTAGAGTACACATGGAGGGTGACCCAACCTCATTTCCCAAATGTGCTCTCCTATGGACATGTACTGAGAATCCATGACATAATACACAAAATGTACATGTTTTACAAGGTGTTTCTTTGTCACTCAGGCCCAAACTGGGATCCTCCAGTCATTCCCTTGTATGTTTTCTTGTTCCCATGTACATGGTTGTGTCCATGTATCCTATAATTGTTTGAGTACATGGTTGTACTTGTATACCCTAGAAATGCTTGTGTGTCTGGCCGTGTGTGTACCTATATTCACATAATGTATAGTTCAAGACTCCATAATTGGGTCTTATGATGTGTGGTGGTTCTATATGATATGTGATATTTTCCTTCACTAAGAACCCTAGTTGTTTGATCCATGTTATTATACAATGTGTGTTCTCTTCATAGTACAAACTATATTGTTGAGTTTGTTTTTAAAAACCCTAGTTTCTTCACAATGATCCATTTAATCCTTCAACAAAACTTAATCAACCATTTTAACTCCCAAAATTTATGGGTAATGCCTCATTACATCGATTCTCGTCCCCCAATATCTTGATATAAGAATCTAATCAACCACGAATAATCCATTGCACGTCTTGTGGGCCTCTTTCACCCATCGTCACATTGGATTCAAGATCCCAAAATAATCACCCATGTTCCAACCCAATCAGTCATCAAGTCAGTATCTCATTTCTCATTAGAAAAGCCTTTATGAATATGGTGTTTTGATCATTCTCAAACCCGCCTTAGTAATGTCAAACTGCTTCTTCATGGGCCGATGGTGAAGATTGAAAAGAACGGTTGGGATAAATGAACAGGAATAATATAAATCCATTATTTTCAAGAATTAGTATCCATCGAACACGCAAAAGGGTATATCCATGTGTGAACCACATCATAATATTAAAATTATAATAAAAAATTCATTTTATTAAAAGGACCTCATCCAAGAATTAAAAATTCAATAAATAAAATCAAATAAACTATTCCATTATTTTTTTTAAAGGGTATAAATCCAAAATATAATGTAACATACCTAACACTATAATATATATTAGGTCATGAATTTGTTATTTAATGATTAAGAAGTCCATTGTGTTCACTGGATCTCGATCCACCTTGATATGATTTTCGTTCATCCTCTGATTTCGATTCACCAATGAATAATTTCCATTTTACACCTCTAAAATCCTCTTAGGGTTATACTGATATCCCTTATGAATTTCCATATATGGATATTTATAAATGATTATATTTATACCATTTAATATAAAATAAATAAATAATTTATTTATTTTTATTAAATACACCCACCAATAACCACCTTCCCCAGTATGCAACACACTGAAAAACATTAGGTAGCACTTTGGGTAAACCCTATTATACAAAATCAACCATGGTATCATATTTCCAATATAAGGTCACAATAAAGAGGAAAACCAATTAAACCGAAACATTGTTTTCACATTAATTAAAATATATTATTATTTTTAATATATAAATTCGAGGGTCCCAAGACACCACATTGCTCCGACTTCATGGGTTAATATAGTTATATATGTAGATATATTCAATGGAAAAATCATATAAAACTATAGTTTATAAACAAAATTTAGATATTAATCTAAATTTTAATCATTTTTCTGAGAATAAATATCTTATAAAATTCCTCATTGTCAAAGAATCACTTTTAAACCAACAAGATTATTTATATCTTACTATCCACTTGACCAAAATTAACTTAACACAAAGTCATAAACTAACCCAATGTGTTTTTTCAAACTCAATAGTGTTTTACTTTTAAACCTTAGTAAAAGTATCAAATTACTTCAAAATATCATCAACTAAAACCTCAAAAGTTTTTGTGTGCCTTCAATGATATGACTATCCTTAAACTGATAAATCCAGTATTGTATCCATAACTCATAAGTTAGCCTCATATGAAATCACAACCCTTATCCTCCATATAAAACCACAAACAATATCTATAAACCCAGAATGCATTAAACATCCACAAAACTACCTAAATTACGTATTAATCAAATTAAAAATAAATTTTAAGGTCACCAATACTATTCTATCTAATCCAATTACATCATTATTCCATAAAAGAATTATCATTTTTCTTGGTTATCTATATCATTTAACATATAATTTATAATACTTAAATAAATATAATTTAGAAAAATCTATCGATGTTTTATGATTATTATATAAAAAATTTAACTGTTATTGTTTTTAATAAAAATATATAAACACTTTAATGGTTGGAGTATCATTTTTATTTCCTTGATCTATGAGTTATCCTTTAGAAAAAGACATTAACATGAATAATTCTATTTTCCCTAAATATAGGCCATCAAATTCCTTGGAAATTATTTCCTCTGTTCCATTTATTTATACATTGATCATAATACACTCCATTTAAAATATTATAGCATTTTATTCTTCCCACATTCATTATAATAATAAAAATTGACTTTCTTGCATCAATGTTTGTTTCCACCCAATCTTCCGAAAAAAGTCAATTTTACTCTTATTTTACTAGTTAAAAAACTCACATATTTTTATATTGTTAATAACATGTTATTATATTTGATTAGAAATAATCAAAACATTCACCTTCTAGTTCCCGTTACATTTAGTTTCTTAGGGTGAAAATAATTGGATTGTCCGTAAAACTCATTACTAAAAAAATTACTTCAAGTTCCAACCACTGACTAAAACCGAAAAGTAATATTTAAGTGTCAAAATATAATAATATGAGTAAATAATCATGAAATATATTTCAATTTATGTATAAATAATTAAAATTTATTCACAATATATAGAACCATTAGTATAACCTTGGTTATCCATGGTCATTAACAAAACATTATGATGCTATATTATACGTGGAATTATCCCCAGGGTTCTCACTATAGTTATCTCATCCATGTTTACAAAGGTTAATTAAACCTTTAAATGATACCCACTATTGTGACTCATACTTTTCTTGCATATATATTTCATATTTATTTTGGATTTTCATTGTATAACCAAAATGACTATGCCATAATCATATAGTTTTAGTTCCTTTAGAAACATGGAAATATAAAAAATTATTTATAAGAGACTCCCATTGTGTTTTTCATAAATATAACCCTTCATAGAAATATAATCCCTAAAACCGTTTTAATAACATGGGGAAAAATAAACATATGAAATAATGAGAATATATACTTTGTAAGAGTAAATAATGTGAAAATTAATGATTTATTGAGAATTACATTGTCGTAAGGTTTTCTAAACAAGATCATAACATTTGAAATTCATAACCTTCATATCATATATCATAATATTGAGTTGGGGAATAAATAATGATAATTCATAATACATGAATCATTATGGAATCAAATAATATGATCCCTGATAACATAAAATTGAATTAAGACATGTGTTTATGGAATACACATATGGTTAAATCTTTTGTGAATTTGTATAAATAGAAACAAGTTTACCAATAATGTTAATGAAATTAAAATAGACCCCCTCATAAAATAAGAGACACATAATAGAGATCAATCATAATCCTATGGAAATAAAATCATTTTCTATACCTAAACATATATAAATGGAAGCTAGTTCCATGATTAATCATTTGGACATGAAATCCAGGTTCATGAATAATATTATATATATTAAATAGAGTAACATAATTAATCTTATGAACATGAAATTCAACACCACTATAAATCTTATATCCATAAAATACTAGTTCATGCATGAAATTATGAACATGAAATCAGGTTCATGTATATTTTATTTACAATATGTGTTATCCATATTTACTAAACTTAATTGAGGGAGATATAATTCCCACCCATTAGATAATAAAAATAATATATATGGGTTCCACAAGATTATTAAACATTCATCATATCAGAACCCATGAAAAGAAATGGGTTTCAAAAAAATTTCAATGAAAAATAACCATGTAAAATAAAAAAGGATTCATAAACATTTCATCATTTAATCTTATTATAAATTATGTAAAATTTATTAAGTTTCATAAACATCTCATAATTTTATCTTAGTATAAAATCAGTAAAATGAATAGATTTAATAATCTTCTTTTCATCAAAAACATAAAACTCCTTGAGAACAAAATATTTTTAAATCTTGGTTTATATCCTAAGTAATGAATAAGTGATATCAAGGGTTTTGTTATGTTATAAATCTAAATAATATTAAAATATCATTATAACATTTATATGAAAAATATCTTTCCCATTTTGAAATTAGTATTTAAAAATCATTAAATTTTGAAAATATTAAGGAAAAAATTTTATTTGGAAATAAACATGGATACTTGTAGATAAATTCTTGAATAATTATGTGATAATAATGGTTGAAATTCAATTCATGTTGTATAATATAAAAAAATTCCTCTCATGCATTTTTAAAAATTCAAAAATAACTTTATTATGAAAACGATAAGAATATTTCATTTAAAATAATTTTTTTATAATTACCAAAATTTGTAAAAAATGAATTTAAAAATCATATGATAATATTAAAAACAAACTTTAAAACCATTATATAAAACATCCTTGAAAAATAAATATGTTTTTAAGACATTTTCTGTAAATAAACATTTTCAAATACTTGAGGGATTATAGTAGGGAAAATGAAATTAAATATTTTATTCTCCAAAAATAAAATTTGGGTAATTAAATTCATGAGTTTTCTGAGAAATATATAATATTATTTTTTCATTATATACATAATTAAAAACATTCCTAATAATTAAAGATACTATAACATAAAACCCTTACCACTTTGTTAACTTTTTATTCATAAGACATATGAATGAACGAAAAAAATATGAATAGTTAAATATACAGGAAAATAATATGATGAATCCTAAAGTAAATTAATGGGTAGTATATACACTGCATATAATAAATAAGTTGTTAATATAGAATCTGTCCCATGGAAATAAAAGTGACTTGAACACCCTGTACCTCCTGTCTGAATTCCTTCATAAACATTGGAATCTGATGGATAATTAATATAGATTTATTATAAATATATTATAGAACCATAAAACTATATATATAATTACAAGTAATATATATTTATAACTTTTTATCACCGGCTTATCAATGATTAGTTTTTTAAAATTAGTATTCCATGTGATATCTGCTTCATTATTTGTTTTATTTGGGTTTGGTAGTTTTGGTCTTTTACGTTTATCATGGTTCAATAATACTCATAATGTTATTTATGAAACAAATAAAAAATATATTCATTCAATAAAATTTTACATTAATCCTTAAATGTATAGATTGAACAATGAATTACACTGTTCATGGAGACATTTGGTTGTATGTACGCATTGTTGGTCGGAGTGGTTTACTCAAGAGGGGGGTGAATTGAGTACCAAATAAAATTTATGTTAAAAATGTTTCTTTTAGAATCCCCCAATAATTATTCTGAGATAAACTGTAGTGAATTTTTATTATAGTAAAGTGTTAGTTATATTCTCAAGAGATTGATTAGTTATCAGTTAATTCAATATGAGGATTAATTAAGTTTCAAAACTAACCTAATGCTTTACAGTACATACAGACACTTGCTAGTTTAACTATCAAATTGACTTTAAAATCGATTTGTATTTAAAATTAAATAGTATTGGAATATAAAATATATAGTATACTTAAGACTTAATCTAAGATACACAGTAGGTATAAACCAAAGGGATCATTCTCAAGCTGAGACCTAATCCACTCCACTTGGTGAACACCTACCACCAAAATGTTTATATAAATAAACTCTGATCCACTCCCTAGATCGGAGTAACAACAATACATATATTGTCCCTTCCACTCAAGGAACTCTTCCATAGATTTCATGGGAAAACAAAATAATAGCTAGGCCACACAGGGACCTCTTCCACAGTTGTCACGGGTAAACAAGAGTAAAGAGTTTGGTGTGAGGATTTTGAAATCCTTCAGTTCATCATAGAAGTCAGTGGGTGTGTAAGATATATAGAGTACACACACTACTCGAAATTAAATAATATAATCACTAAGAGAGATTAGATGTGATTTTAGAATGTTCTAGTGATTAACAGTGCATCTATGTTCTCGATGGATAACACAGAAATACTTTTGATTTCTTCCCTTGTTTTTTCTGTTGAAAAACATAGTGTCATGGTTCAGCTAGTGTTCTTCATGAGGGAAGATGTTCTCTGTATTCCAATGTACTTTGTGTGTTCTTCATTAGAGTCGGATTTCATGCATGAGACAATTATTTCTTTGAATATCTTGTAATCTCTTTTTTGTGGTCATTCTTATCAACTTGTTTTTCTATTTATTAAAGTGCACTCGCATTTATTTGAGTTGTTGTGTGTCTCTCCTTTCTCTTGGGCACACTTCTCTTTATCTTATAATGCATGAGTGTTAGCTGATAGGTTCCATGTATTTATACCTCGTACATCATACAATATCTAACAATAAACATTAAATATGTTAGTGCATTAAAGGAATCAAATATGACAGTTAAAAAGTTAAATAGGAAAAAGACAAAGTAGTTTAAGAAACAGTGACACACTAGTTAGGCAAATAGTGTCTCCTTCCTGGTATCTCCTTCACAATGTCTCCCTCGCTGTGTCTCCTTCATAGTGTCTCCTTTACAGTGTCTGAGTCACGGTGTCTGACTTACAGTTTCTAGCTTCTGGTGCCTTGCTCATTGTTTCTGGATTCATGGGGCCATGATAAATGTGTCTTGATAACTATTTCTAGAACTTAGGAAAACAGAGTGTCTGGATTACAGTGTCTATTTATAGTTCCTTACTTCATGGTGTCAGTCTTACTTTGTTATGGTGTCTCATGGTCATAGTGTCTCATTGGTCACAGTTTCTGACTTACTATGTCAAGATTCACAGTGTCTTGTACTTAGGAAAATAACTATATTCAGATTTAAACAGTAATAGGCATAAAATGAATTTATATTAACCTTTATAAATTATGAGATAACTTCAAACCTAAATACACATGATTGATAAGATTTGTGAGATTTTTGATTATTAATATGATTTGTAATTATTATTGAGATTTTTGATCATTAAAACATGATTAATATAGGAGGAGTCCAACAATCTCCCCCTTTTGATGATCACAAATCATGTACAGCTAAAGTATTAAAGAGATACAACTATAGAAAAGAAAATCATAATCATATAACATCTCCCGCTTTAGGTATAATAAAAAATATTAGAGAATAGATGGAAAAAATTGTATATGTCATTAAAAGTGTTCAGAATGTAGCATAGAGTAGAAAACAAATTCAATGAAATTCCCATCAAAACGTAGTAAGCACTGGTCTACTTCAGGGATTGGCCTTCTCTTTGCCTTTATCAGCAGCAGAATAGGAATCCATAGGGGTAGTTTTTGATATAGAATAAGGCATTGATGTGGTTGATAGTGAAGGTAAAGGGATACCTTCTAAGATTGAGGGAGCCAAGTTGGATCAGTAGAAGATCGAGGTAGTTAATATTCAAGGATGATAGGCCTGATCTAACAAAGATCCTAGCCAAAAGACATGGATGTTGAAGCTAATGAAGAAGTGAAAGTAGGTTATCCATGTATGAGAGGAGCAGCCGCTGGAGCAACAATTTCTGTGCTTTGAACATGAAGATATGGTCTCAGAAGATTAATGAAGTCTGCAATAATCTTGTTTCCATACAGCATGGCCATTTCAAAATCATCTTTGTTTTCCGTGACCATGTCTGACAATCTGGTAAACTCAGTGAGGTTATGGACTTGTTTTTGAAAGGATTTGGTTATAGGAGGAATTCTTAGATTCTCTACAAGGTATTTTAAATGATTGGTCATATCAATCATGGAGAAAATCCGGTTGAAGTATAAATCTACATTCTTACTGATCTTCTACAGAGAATCTTTGTAAATCATTGAGGCAATCTGAAAAAGGTCAAGCAATATATCACTATTCTTTACAACATCAGATAAAGGAGCCATATCAAAGCCACTAAAGGCATTATAAATCTCATCCTTGACTATAGATCTGAAAAAATTACTATCCAAGGAAGGAGTGGAGATCTTACCAAATGAATGAGAGGCTTTGACAGCAGTGGTCAAAGATTTATGTTGGTTTAGGGCCTTTTGAAGACAACTGGTGTACTCATCTGTTAGTTTATTGAGATTCACCACAAGTTCTCTCATGTTCTGAAACAACTTTTTGTTCCATTCATCAATATTCTCATCAAAGGATAGCATATAGGGGTGAATCTGAGACACAATGTCTCGAGAGATGATTGATATAGTCGTTTAGGAGAAACATAAAAAGGTGCAAGAGAAGGCTATTATCTTGAATTCAGTTCTTTCTGTAGGTTTTCAACCATGCTTTTCAGAGTTTCATCTTAAGTACTAAGCAACATATTCTCAACTCTTAATTCCTGAATCTCATTGATCATCATGGGTTGAATGTGCCAAATAATATTTTCTAAAAGTAGTGAGGCATCTTCCTGGCTCAGTTTTTTCATAAGACAAGGTTGAGATGACATAAGTTTCTCAACTCCATCTAATATAGTGTCTCCAATGACTTTTAAATCATCCTTGCTGAGAAAATATTGTTGTTCAGGTAAAGGTGCATGTGTAGGTACTGGTACAGGTGAAGGCTCAGGTTGAGGTTCCGGTTGAGGTTCATGTTCAGGTTCAGGTGGAAATTATGTGGTAGATTTAAGTTGAAACAAAGAAGAAAGATCAATCCCAGTTGGAGTATCCTACTGAGATTCACTTACATCAAAGAATCTACGGAATACATACTGAGTGAACACAGAATATTGACTCTGTAGGTTGAGATTCTTCATTAGACTCAGCCTCATCTCCCTCTGCTTCATTAGTCGTAATATATTGAGGTCCCTCCCCCTCAAAAAGTGCTTCATTTTTAAGACCTTGAAGCTCATGTACTTGTTCTAAATCCACTAGTTCATCTCTAATTTCCTCATCCATTTCTTTCCTATCCAAATGAAAGGATATCTCCATCCTCTCTTCAGTAGAGGGTATTATCTCAGGAATAAATTGTTACACAGGATGTTCTTTCAGATTAGATTCTTGGATAACAGGGTGTTCTTTTTGAGTTGCTTCTTGCATAGTAGGGAGTTCTCCTATTACAGCCTCTTCAATGGCTTGCTGCTCAGATTTTGGGACAACTAATTCTATTGTGTCCTCGAGTTAGATTTCCAGATTAACAACACCTCTAGGGATTGGAGGTTCTTCTTGAAGAACAAAAAGATGAACAATGGTCCTTTCCTTCTCAAGAAAAACATCTTCCCTATAAGGTATATCACCCTCTTCTCTATGTAGTACTTCAGTTTCCTCTTCCTCTTCTACTTCATCTTCTGAATATTCCACAACTTAATCTAGTTCCAAACCAGGATCATAAAAGCCCTTCGACCATGTTGGATAATCTATAGGATTGAAATTTTCATAGAGCTTATCATTATCTTCAACCCACTCCTTCTTCCAGGGGTTGTATTTTATTTTCATCCTCCTAATGGTATTTTTGGATAAACAGTATTCATATTCCATAAGTACTTTTTCATTGGGTCCAACTAATCCTTTTGCAACAAGCATTGCTAAAATCAACAAAGAGTAGAACAGAGATTTGTATTTGGATGTGACCTTAAGCAATTCACACATATGATGAATGATATATTTTCACAGATTTATTTTGTGTCCATTCTTCATCAGATGGATCAAGAAAACATCTTGATACTTCATGAAATCAATGTTACCGTTCCTTGGGCTGATCATATTTTGAACAAATTTGAACAACAGTCTTCTCTCCCCATCAAGTTCAGTAGCTATAGCCCATCTCTTGGTGCCATTTTCAGTTAGGGTTTCCAGTGCATTTTCTAGGACAATAAAATCAGTTGTAGCTGGGTGATCTCTCTGATAATCATCATAGATCCCTTCGTCAGGAATCCTAATGCATGCATTGCATAACCTTGACGAGAATGAGCATATTTGGCCATTAATCCAGCTTCTCACAACAAAACTTTTAGCTGCATCAAATTTAAACTATACATACTGATAGAACTGAGCTACCAACCTTGGGTAAATGGTTCTATAATTCATTGAGAACCATTCGAGCCAACCTTTTTCTCTTAAAACTATTAAAACCAGATATTTTCTAGACAACAGCCACTCAAGGAAAATTTCCATTTCTGGTAAAACACTATGGTTTACCAGGTTTGGATTTAGGGGTCCTTCGAGTGCCAACTCTGGTTCTATTTTCTTCTTCTTTGAGATACACTTCTCATGATTAGATGAATTCGGATGCTTCAACCTTGGAATCCACTGGAGGTTTGAGAAAGAGAGAAAGAGAAAGGTTTCAAGGTTGAGAGGGTTTGAGAGGAGGTCCGAGTGAAGAACTGAGTGAAACCCTTTTGTTTTATCATTTGGGAATGTCAAATGTCACAAAATTAAAAATGCGGGAAAGTTAAAAGCAGTGAAATAATAATTACCAAAATACTGATTAATAGAAAACAAAAAAAAATAATTTTCACACTGAGACTGTCAATATTCGTTATGGTGCGATGGTAAGTGGTTGTCACGGTGAGATAGAGAAAAATCTGTTCAGTCACAGTGGGAGAGTAAGTAAACTGTTCAGTCACGGTGAGACAATAAGTGAGAGGCCACGAACACAGGGTGACAAATGTGAGACCGCAAATATGAGACAGTAACCGAGAAACCGTGAAAATGAAACAGTAATGTAAAATATAGCAAAATATTAAACAGTAAGACCAGAAAGATATCTATTTGTGATTGATCTTTCCAAGATCATGTTTGATGTAATCTATTCTCTCAGAATTTAATTGTTTAGTGAATATATCAACAAGTTGATATTCAGTACCAATGAATTCCAAGGTGATATCACCTTTTTGATAAATATCGCTCAAAAGGTGATGTCTTTCATCAATATATTTTTTTACTAGAATGTGAAACATTATATTTTTTGTGATGTTGATGGAACTTGTGTTTTAACAATTTATTGGTACATGTCTGAATCGATATCCATAATCTATTAAAGTGTGTTTCATCCACAAAATTTGTGCACAACAACTGCCAGTAGCTATGTATTCAGCTTCTGCAGTAGATAATGCAACAGAATTGTGTTTCTTAGTACACCATTATACTAGTGACTTTCCTAAAAAGTGACATGTTCTAGAGGTGCTCTTTATATCTAACTTACATCCTCCAACATCATCATCAGAATAACTAACTAGTTCAAATATTTTTCCTTTAGGATAGAATAGTCCTAGATTGGGTGTATGTTTGAGGTATTTAAAATTTCTATTTATTGAATTTAAATGATATTCTTTAGGGTTTTCTTGAAATCGATCACACATACACACAGTAAACATAATATCAGGACGACTAGAAGTAAAATGGAGTAGACTTCCCATCATTCCTATATATGTGGTTTGATCAACATATTTTCCATATTCATTAAGATCCCGCTTACAGGTGGTACTCCAAGGAGTGTCACTACTTTTAGTGCTATACAATCCAAAACTTTTAATAACATCTATAGTGTATTTAAATTGATTCAAAACAATTCCATCATTATTTTGAAAGATTTGGAATTCCAGAAAGAATTTTAGTTCACCCATTAAACTCATTTCAAATTCGTTTTACATCATTTTAGAAAAATCAATACATAATGATGTTTTTGAATATCCGAAAATAATATCATCTACTTAAATTTGAAAAACTAAAACTTCATTAGAAATACATTTTATAAAAAGGGTAGGATCACCTATTCCTTTTGTAAAATAATTTGAAATTAGAAAAGTACTTAATCTATTATACCATGCTCTTGGAGTATGATTTAAACAATATGAAGCTTTTTATAGTTTGAAAATATGATTTCAAAAATGAGGGTTTGAAAATCCAGGGGGTTGTTCAACAAAAACATACTCAGATATTTTACCATTTAAGAATGCAATCTTGACATCCATTTTATAATGTTTGAAATTTAGCTGTTCAGTATAATCAAGTAGGATTCTGATGGCTTCAAGTCTGGATACTGGAGCAACAGTCTCCTCATAGTCAATTCCTTCTTCTTGACTATAGCCTTGTGCAACTAATCTAGCCTTGTTCCTTATTATATTTCTAGATTCATCTACCTTATTTCTAAACACGAATTTAGTGCTTATGGTGAATGTGTCCTTGAGTCTCTCAACATTTTACCAAACATTATTTATTTCAAACTTATTGAGTTCTTCTTGCATTAACATTACCCAAAATTCATCATTGATAGCATCGTCAATGTTTTTAGGTTCAATCTGTAACAAGAAAGATTTATGTTCAACTTGATTTTCAAGAGAAGCTCTATTTTGTGTTCCTTTCTCCAAGTCTCCTACAACATTATATAAGGGATTGTTTCTATTGTTTCTAACCATTATAGAAAAATTGGGACAAGAGATTTTAGGTTCATCAACAGATTCAGGTTCATTTTGGCTTGATTGCATAGAATTTCCAGAATATGATGTTTTCACAGATTCTTCCATAGATGAATTTGAGGATTTTGAGTTGATTTTCAGATTTGATACATCATCCTATAGATTTTTTAGGATGGTTCTGGGCTCATGTGGATCTATTTCATAAAACATGATATGGATAGATTCTTCCACACTTTTAGTTCTCTTATTGAATACTCTATAATATTTACTTGATATTGAATAACCCAAAAAAATTCCATCATCACATTTGGATGAAAACTTTTCAAGATTATCCTTAGTGTCGAGAATGAATAATTTTAGCCAAAAACTCTAAAGTAATTAACCTTAGTATTCTTATTATTCCAGAGTTCAAATGGGGTCTTTTTGGGAATTAGTCTAATAAATACCCTATTAATTATGTATCATGTTGTTTTAACAGCTTTATCCCAAAAGTAAATAGGTAATTAATATTAAGTAATCATAGTTGAATCAATTTCGTGCAGAGTTCTATTTCTTCTTTCTATAACACCATTCTGCTGAGGGGTTATAGGGGCAGATAAAATGTGATCATAACCATTTTGTAAGAAAAATGATTAAAACTCTTGGTTTTCAAACTCATATCCATGATCACTTCTCAAGGTCTTAATGTTAAGTCCTCTAATGTTCTCTATAGACTTGGAGTATTTAATAAAGTAAGAACAAGGTTCATTTTTGTGAGCTAAAAAGTATACCCAAGTATATCTATAAAGTCACCTACTTAGACATAGTCATAGTGCTTCCCATTTAATCTAGAAACTTTAGATGGTCCAAACAAATCCATGTCAACCAACTCAAGAGGTTGAGAAGTAAAAATTTCTTTCTTTGTTTTGAAAGATATTTTGTGTTGTTTTCCCTTTTGGCAGGGATTACAAACATTGTCATTTGGAAACTCATGTTTGGGTAAATCTTTAACTTGTTCTTTTCTAGTTATCTTTCTAAGGGATTTAACATTACAGTTTCTTAGTCTCCTATGCCAAATCCAAGATTCTTTATGAAATTCAATTAAACAAGTAACATTTTGTTTAGATAAAGTATTCAAATCAACTGCATAATCATTTTAATTTATCAAGGCAGAAAATACTAAAGTATTTTTAGAATTAAAAACATTACAAGAATCATTTTTAAACTTATCATTAAAGCCATAATCACATAACTGAGAAATACTTAACAAGTTTTATTTTAATCCATCAACAAAAAATACTTCGGAAATTAAAACAGAATAAATGTTACCAATTTATCCTATGCTAATTATCTATCCTTTATAATCAATACCAAAGGTGACATAGCCTCCATCAAATTTGATTAAACTTTTTAAAATATTAGAAGTCTCATATCATGTGTCTTGATCATCCTCTATCTATGTACCATGACTTCATATAGGAACTCTTAAAGAATTTTTCCTACAAAACAGGTTTAGATGGAAAATGATTTTGGTACCCAGATTTTCTTAGGTCCAGATAGGTTAGAAAACAAAGCATTAGGTACCCAGATTTGATTTATGGGTCTCATATAATAAATAGAATAAATGGATTTTGAATGATATACATTATTTGGTATATAAAAATGTGAATAACTAGTAATGGAATTTGAATTTACAATACTATAACTAGCAATATTCTGTCCAGATTTAGGAAAAAATTTAGTTTTAGTGATCCGTCACTTTCAAGGCTGATATCCAATTCCATTGGTATATTTTTTTGACACTTGTTTACCTAACATTTGACTTAGTGTGCCTTTTCCATTTGTTAATTTTTAAGTCCTTTCTCAGTTTCTCATTAGACATTTTCAGTTCAGTATTTTTCTTAAGTAATTGGGAATTCGTATCTTTTTCTTCATCAAGGGAAGATTTAACAGAACTAGTCAAAGCATGCTATTTTTTCGAGGACTTATACTTATCCTTAATCTCATTACAGGTTTCTTCCAGCATGTTATAGTCTTCAAATAAATCCTTAAAAGACGTATTTTTGAATTTAGAATCATAATCCATTCTAGAATAATATGAATTCAAAGCAGGTGTGTCCAGTGTTACCTCTGATGTGTTTTTCATAAAACACATGTTAGATTTTTGAGAGTCACCATCCTTAGTAGAATCAAAATCACTTGAAGTGTCTTCTAAAACAATTCAAGTTGCTTTAATTTTCATCTTGTACTTATTATCCTTGTGGTCATTTTCTTCATGAACATCAATTTTCAACAGTCAACTTTTATGTGACCTTTTCTTTTGCATTCATAGAAGAAAACTTCATCACCCTTTTCAGCTTTCTTCCAATCGTTAGTCTAGTGTCCTTTTTTGTTATATTTACCTTTGTAGTTTGATTTTATGAAAATGTTCTTCTTCATATAGAACTTCTTAAATCTCTTTGCTAACTGAGCCTTCTCTGCATCACTGTCATATGCAGTCTCATCACTACTTGAGGTTTTGGGAGGTATGTGCACTTTCTCATTGTCCTTGCTCTTTGAGGTAGTAGATTTAAATGCCACTTACTTCCACTTTGGTTCATCATCTTCTTCCTTGTTTACCTTCAATTCTTCTTCATTCATCATTAACATACCAATTAATTCCTTAACAAGTAAAGTACCAATATTTCAAGATTCTCTAATTGAGAAAGATGCGCCTCTCCATCGGTCTGGTAGACATCTCAGTATTCTCATGATTTTTTTTCTTTTCTAGAATAACCTTTCCATGTGAGATCAAAGTGTTGATAATTTCATTGATCCAGAGATACATGTCAGAGATAGGTTCATCAAGCTTCATTTTAAAATTATCGTATTCAATAGTATATGTGTTTAATATCATTTCATTATCATTTGTCGTTCCTTCATGAGAAACCCCCAAAGTATCCCAAATTTCATAGGTAGTTTTGCAAGTAGATATGCAATTAAATTCCTCATCTTATAGTGCACAATACATGGAATTCATATCTTTATAATTATTATTGTAATCTATTTTAGTAGATTCATCCCAAGTTGTTCTTTTAGATTCTGGAATCTTATATCAAGTCTCTATAACAGTCCAGATGTCAAATCCCATTCTCTCTAAGTGAATTTTCATCTTACTTTTCCACTGGACATAATTTTTACCATTAAAGAAGGGTGGCATGTTGGTAGCAGAACCTTCCAATCTATTTTCTATAATAATATTTTAGAATGTATTTTTAAATAGATGAAATTTAGAACTAAAATAAATTTAAAATATTTAAAGTAAAACTACAATAACAGTTGAATAAAATTACAAAGAGTCCAAACCATGCATCCCTCTCATACCAAATGTTGGTCGGAGTTGTTTACTCAAGTGGGGGGGGGGGGTGAATTGAGTAGCAATTATAATGTCTGTTAAAAATATTTCATTTAAAATCCCCCAATTATAATTCTAAGTTAAACTATAGTGATTTTGTATTACAGTAATGGGTCAGTTAGATTCTCAAGAGATTTATTAGTTCACAGTTAATTCAATCTGAATATTAATTAACTTTAAAACATATCCTAATGCTTTACAGTACATACAAACACTTTCTAATTTAACAAAAAAGTGACTTTATAATAGATTTATATTTAAAAGTTAATAGCAGCGAAATATAAAATATATTGCATACTTTAGACTTAATCTAAGATGCACTACAGTTATAAAACTAGTGGTTCAGTCTCAAGCTGAGACCTAATCGACTCCACTCAGTGACCACCTGCCACCAAGAAGTTTATTTTAATAAACTATGATCCACACCCTGGGTTGGGGTAACAGTAGTTCATAGACTGCCCATGACATGCAGGGACATCTTCCACAGTTTTCGTGGGTAACCAAAATAATATCTAGGCCACACATGGACCTCTTCCACAGTTGTTGTGGGTAAACAATCGTAAAGAGTTTAGTTTGAGGATTTTGAAATCATTCAGTTTAGTGCAGGAGTTAGGGTGGGTTTAAGATATATACAGTTGAAACACTGCTCGAAAGTAAATAATAGAATCAATATTAGAGATTAGATGTGAATTTAGAATTCTTTAGTGATTAGAAGTGCATCTCCGGACTAGATGGATAACACAGAAATTCTTATAATTCCTTCTATTGGTTTTCTGTTGAAAAACAGAGTGTCATGGTTCAGCTTGTGTTCTTCACAAGGTAAGACATTCTCTGTATTCCAATTTACTTCATGTGTTCTTCAGTAGATTTGGATTTCATGCATGAGACAATTATTTCTTTGAAGATCTTGAAATCTCTTATTCGTGGTCATTCTTGTCATGTTTTATTTTTGTTTAGTAAAGTACACTCGCGTTTGTTTGAGTTGTTGTATGTCTTTCCTTCTTCTTGGGCACACTTCTCTTTATCATCGAATACATGAGTGTTAGCCGATAGGTTCCATGTATTTCGTACCTCGTATGTCGTACTATGGATACAAATTAACTATAAATATGTTAGTTCATTAAAGGCATCAAATATGACCGTTAAAATGTTAAATAGAAAAATTACAAAATAGTTTATGAAACAATGTCATAGTAGTTATGCAAATGGTGTCTCCTTTATGGCATCTCATTCATGGTGTCTCCATCACTATGTCCCTTTCACGGTGTCTGAGTTACAGTTTTTGACTTACGGTTTCTTGCTTTCGGTGCCTTGCTCATAGTTTCTAGATTCACGGTGCCTTGATGATTGTGTCTTGCTAATTGTGTCTGGCACATAGGCAAACAATGTTTCTGGCGTATGGTTTCTGTTCGTAGTGTCCTGCTTCACGGTGTTAGGCTTACTATGTCACGGTGTCTCATGGTCACGGTGTCTCCTTGGTCACAGTGTCTAAGACTTAGGCTTCATGGTGTCTATGTCTTGCTCACAGTGTATGACTTACTGTGTCAAGCTTCACAGTGTCTTGTACATAGGCAAATAATTGTATTTAGACATAAAAAGTAATATGTATAAAATGAATTTAGCTTATCCATTATAATGTATGAGATAACATGAAACATAAATACACATTATTGATATGATTTGTGACATTTGTTATTATTAATAATATTTGTAATTATTATTGTGATTTGTGATCATTTAAACATGATTAATATATGAGGAGTCCAACACGCATGAGTATTGTTTTCATTTTTTGAAGGATAGAATGAAAGAAAGGTAAATAATAAATAACCTTTATATAATAATTAATACTTCAACAATATCATACATATTCATTATCAACACCCTGTTACCATATATTAAAAGGAATTGAATGAGAATTAATCACTTCTTAGTGGTGTTTGTCTATATATACACACAATAATCCTTACCATTTTATAATAGGTAAGAATGTTAGAAGGTATGTATCATATTATAATTAAGTAATTATTATAATTTAATAATTATAATATATAAATATTAATGTCGTACATGTACTAATCCATACAATATGGTGATGAAATATGTTTTGTATCTCTATATGGAGAGGGTATGTTTTACGTACTCATATGTGATACTTTCACTTCCCATATGATTTAAAATATGGAAAATAACCGTAGTTTAAAATTAACTATAAAATTTCTTTATATTGAGGATAATTAATTTATTACATTATAAAAAATATAACATATTTATATAAGGTATAATCAGCATTTGAAAATTTTGACGGGTTAAGTTGATTACCTCTTCATTGAAACAACTCTTTAATATCTCTTATTCATTACCATATAGTATTTATTTTTGGAAAAAGTACCAATATAATTTGAATTAAGAAGTTTAGAAGGGGTTTTGGTGTGATTTTCTAATATAAAAGGATATAACTGGTTTAAGTAATATAAAGGAGATGTTCCCATTTATAATTGACATGACAGGCATTTTTTAAATTTCAAAAAATATGAAAATACTATATTTCCATTCTCTAGCCCAAATGACTATAATTTTCTGGGGATTTGGAAATATGGATATATGTTGTTGAAATAAAATCCAAAAATCAAAATAAAACATGTTTATGTGGTGTTTTAAACATTAATTTTTGTTTTAAACACTCAGTTAGTCTATTTTAAGATTAATCCCAGTAACCACTTTTTTATTATTAAAATATTTGAATTTTACATGAAAGGTGAAAAATGGTTAATAAATGGATATGGGTTCATAAATTTTTACATAAATTTGCACCCTTTCCATATTTTAATAGTTTTTATCATTTTTAAATAATTTAAGAAAATATTATTTTGATAAACAATCATTAAGGTCAATTTAGACACTAGTGATTTAATTTGACATAATTTATATAAATAAGAACATGTAACTAGATTATAATCATTTAAAATACTAATATATTGTTATTTTTTTCTATAAAATTATTTTAAATAAATAAATATAAAATATTATATTAATTTTAGTATTTTTAATATCATTTATTTTATGATTGTATTAAATAATTAAATACTACATAAGTGTTATATAAGTATTTATGGTAATTATATAGTTTCTGAAAATTATAAATAATTATATATTATGAAAATAATTTCACTTATATCAAAATAGATAATTATATTTAGTAATAACATTCATTATTTTGTATCTTGACATATTATTTCTATTTAAAACTATGTGAATGTCATTTTATAACTTTCATTGCATTAAATTTTATATAAGTCATTTTCTTGTACAATTAACAAATAAAATAATAAATTTAGATACTAAGGTGATAAGGTTCATATTAAATTCACCAAATAATAAATAAGTAAAATTATTATGGCTTTGTAAATTATTTTTAACCTAGATTACCCTAATTTACCCTTTCCTGATGTGATACATTTTACTACTGTTACTATTCATATTGACAAAAAAATACCTAATTAAAGAATATTAAAATATTTATTCAAAATATGTATTTTATTTTATAAAATTAAATAACTATAATTTACCTAAATTAATTTCAAAATAATCATGAAAAACGCACCAAAAACTACTTTTATGAATGTTACATTTTAAGAATAAAACTTGGTTTATTCTTATCGCATGCTTATAAAGATATTAAATGAATGTTAAAGCAATTCATTGTATATCAAATATATATATATATATATATATTAAAATAAATCAACAATAGTGATACAAATAATTTAATAATATAAAAACACTTTGAGAGCAAAGATACTATTTGTCAGAAAAAATCATTTTTACATATAAAAAAGTTTAACTATGAAATTAAAAAATAAAATAGATTAAAATTAAATTCATTTATTTTTTAATTATAATAGAAAATTATTTAATTTTAATCCATCTTATAAAAAAATTAAACTGTGTACATTCCTTAAACAAAAAATATAGTTGTTAATAAAAATCAGTATTTGTAAAAAACCCTACGAACTCCATCTTAAAATAATTTTATAATGATAATTTTAAAATAATATGTTAAACATAAAAATTAAATGATTTAAAATTTCCAAAAAACTAATCCTTATATTTTATCTCTAAAATAATAATTTTTTATGAAAACATGTTTCTAAAGAATTAAAGCACATTACTCTAAATTGAGTGATTATTTACTATGATTTTATCAATACTTTTATATTGAGTTGGTAATTTATGTATATTTCTTAAATTATATAATAGTATTAATTTACACCAATATAATGGATATATTTTAAGAATAACATTAAATAATAATTTTTTAATAGTGTGTTACAATTCGATTAGAATAAAACTAATTAATGCACACCATGTAAGAAAGACTACCATTAAAAGTATATAAATCAATTGATGAAAATAAAAAATGATCCTGAATAGGAATTCCTCAAGATCTTATTCAACTATGATAATTACCAATATCTAATTAAATACTATATTGTGGAAGAGTGTAATAAAATGAGAAACAATTTTTTAAATAAATAATATGGAATAAGAATATGGGTTTTCAAAGTTAGAGTAGAATTAATGAATGATTTAATAATTTTATATATAAGAATGAAATATATCCTTTTTAAATATGGTCATTGAAAATATTATCATTTTGAAAATGGTTATTGGTCAAAATTCTAACTGGTATACTGATGTCATCTATTGTTAAGTAGTAAATTAAAAATGGTTATACTAATAATGATATAAAAATATGATATAAAAATAATATATATATGTATATGAATTAAGTATAAATATAAATATTATCATTAATAATAAATGATATTATTTTTTTATAAATTTTAAAAAAATATTTTATTATCAATGGAGTAGTAACATTAAATTTTCTAATATGCATAAAAAATTATTTTTATTTGTAAAAGAATATTTATAATAATGTTAATTTTTTATGTAAAATATATTTTATCATATTTAAAATAATATTACATATGAAAAATAATATTAAAATATTCCAATTTATAAATTTACACATTAATTTTAGGAAGACTTTACTTTAAAATAGTTCATTTTTCAATAAATACATTATTTCTTTATATTGGTATCTTATTTTAGAAACTGAATTTATAAATGTTATAATATAAATTATATAAAAATAACTTATTTTTTAAATTTATTATTTCAAAATATTCTTAGCATTAAATTTTTTATTATTCTAAAGATATTGATTTTAGGTATATAGTTAAAAATACCTTTATTGCAAATAACATCACATTTATGAAATTATTTCTGTATAAGTTATAATTGAAAAGTTATTAAACCATTCCATAAGATCGGATATTTTTATAAAAATTGAATTTATAATTTCAAAAATATTAGTATTAATTTATAAACCCATATGTATCATTTTCGAATTTAAATAATATATTTCAACAAATTGTTTTTTATACATTATAAATTTAGTATTTTAAAATAAATTTTAATCATCATTAAAAATATCACAAAAGAAATTTTATATCAATTTTTAATAACTATGTCCAAATTATAAAAATAAATTATCATTTTAATTTTGGGAAAAAATGATAAAATATCTTGTTAAAAACTAGTTACCATGGTGAAAACATAGTTGGGGAAATGAGAAACCTAATAGGTAAAGGAAAAAACAAGTTAAAAATGTTATAATTGAGTTTTTATGTCTTAATCAAACATATCTATTCCCTAATATATTATTTCACAATTTGGAGCCTTTTTATTGAGAGTTACTTTCCATTATTTAATGGTTTTGGGTATTTTCAAAAGATGAAACCCATTTTCATTTATAAAAGGGTCTCTCATACCATCACTCATCCTCAAACCAAAACTCCAATATTTGAGGAAACATATACCCAAACCTCTCATAAATGGTCCTACATAGAATAAGGTGGTTTTTTTATTCTCAAAATACCATTATTAAATTTCTTAACCCCCATATCAAAGGGGATAACCCATGTTGTGGGGTATAAATTTCCAATCGTTCTTTTGCTTTTCTTTTTTCCTAATACGCATTTCCTCTTCCTGAAATATATTATAAAGATATCAAAAATAACACATCAGTATAATTATAATACCATTATGTTATTATAATATTTTTTCAATGTTTATTCATCCTTCCCTTTGACATAAGAAATGTGAAAATGTCATTTGTGTGTGCACCGACAACCGCCTCCACAAATAGTATTTTTTATTTTCCTTTACAATCTTTAACATATGGTAATAATACTGAATTTAATAAATAATTATCATATATATATATATATATATATATTATCATATTTTATATTCTAAAAATATAAAAAAATAATCTTTCACATTCGATAAAAAAATAAATCGTCACCCATGAGTAAGTGTGGACTACCATCTCCATATGTCGTTTGATTTCCATTTCTCTCCTCATCACTGTTCTATATTGGTGTTCATGAGAATGGGTCATATGGTAAAAAATTATTTTTATTATATGTTTAATGATATAACATGATAACTTGAAGAATTTATTATTTATTTGAACAAGAAATGATTATCATTAATTAGGTCATTTTAAACAAGCATCATATGAGGAAAATCATTATTTCAAATTACATAATAATTTCGTATCAATTACTTATTATTATTAAAACATTATAATTACAGTATATAATAGTAATTAACATAATATTATATCATTATACTACTTATGTAATGATATTTCTTTAAAAACCTATTATAATAGTTAACAATCATAGTATAGTCAAGTTTTGGTCTGTTTGACTAACTACTTGGATGATAATATAAAATTAGGTCATGGATGATTAAAAAAACATAATTAAAGTAAAAATATTATATGAATATGTATATTATAATTAAATTTTTTTCTTGTAATGATGATCAATATTTTACTCATTAATTAAAAAAACACTTCATAGGGTGAAAATCATTGAAATTATTTTCTTGCATATATAGTCCTATAGGATAAATACTAAAGCACTCATGAAAGGAAATTTAAACCTAATAAATCATTATAGGTAATCCATTATAGTTAATTTTTTAATATGGAATTGTAACCTTTTGGACAATAAATAATATCAACTCCTCTCCCATGAAACTAGTACAAACAGTAAAAACTATAATCAGCAGATGTAGGAAAATATTAAACAACTAAATTATATACATATATACAATGATTATTAATTAAATATATAAATATTATTAAGTATTAACATATTTATACTTTAAAATATTCATGTATTTATTTTTTTATAGTATTTTCGACCTCATTCAATTAAGAAAAAATAAATGTAAGGCATTTGGTGTCTCAAATTTTATTTCTTGAGAATTATTCCTTAATGTTCAACATGATACATATAATATGGTAATATTAAAACCCAAGGGATTATATTTAACATATTAATGGTGTTTTAATATATGTGTATTAAAATTTATTTAAATTAATATCAATTTATAAAATACCCAACATAAAAGTTGTTTTGATTTATTTTTACTCAAACCAAATGTGTTTCATTTCCCATACAATTCAAAAATAACGATTATTTTTAAAAAATAACCCATATGAAGAAATTATATTCTGAAAAAAATATACTAATTTTTATTTTATGTTTATGGGACTTTATATTTTCCCTCTATATTTCATTTCCACTTAACTAATGTTTTACCCAAAGTGTTTTTTATATGTGACATTATCCTTAATCTCATCTTTTTGGGTTAGGAAACACCCTTTTTACATGTCACTATTCACTATAATCTTTGGAATATTTTTTCTCTATGACCTTATAATTGGATAATTTCATCATCTAAAAATTGATCTTGTTGAAAAAAAATTATTTTTTTATCATTTTAAAATTTTTCATTTTCATCAATGTGAAAATAATTTTTTTACCATTTTCCATTTAAACTACAATTTCTACTATATTTATCCACATTTATGATAAATAATTTTTTTTCATAATATTATAAAACAAATTCATTTTCTCATTTATTTTTAAAAATTTCTTATCAATTATTTTTTTGTAATAATCATAGATGTGTCTTATTTCCAAAGAAACATTTCCAAAAAATCTTGAAAATAATTTCCATATAAATACAAATCTATTAAAATAAATTATAATTTGTCAAGTATATTATTCTAAGGTAATCATAAAAATTGTCTATCTGGATGACCAATATATTTTTCCTAATATTTTGGGGGAATTATTTATCAGTTAATTTTTCTTTCGTAATCATTCAATATGTATGATCACAACTCTTCAACCAATTCATTTCCTTCAGGAATACCCTATTTTTGAATCATTTGATTGAAGGGTGTTCAACTACATACCATACAATGATTTATTTTAGGAAATTATTTATATATATATATACCATATATATATATATTAAATCACATATGATTTATTTTCTTGATTGAATGGAATTCTAAAATAATATTAATTGATTCCATTAGATACCCATTTATGTTTCATTGGTTTATCATGTTACTATTTTTATGGAATTATTAATGATTTAACCTTTATTTTATCTTTTGATTCGTGTCTTATTTTATTCCAAATCATATTTTGTAATTTATGAAATATTATTTATTGGGATTGAATGTTTTTATGTATCTTGATTATACCTAATTTAGAATAATATGATTACTTATGAAATTATATTTTTATCACCTATGATTTCCATAACTGATAATCTAAAATCTCCCCTTAATTATCATTCAATTTACACAGGTTATGAAAATGAGTATAACATAAAATAATTATAGGAGGGATTCTATTATAGACCAATTATGGGTAAATTTTTAAAGGTATGCTAAAATATTTTTTTACGTAATTGGTCCTAAAATACACTAAAACATCCATTAATGGTATTGTGTTATTAATTTTGAGAAATTTTTACATTATAGAAATTTTATGAGATAATGGTGTATCTATTATGGGTTTTTATAATTGGTATCAAAGCATGGTTTAGTTATTTTTTGGATTATTTTAGTTATTCAAGGGATTATTATGGGAGAAACTTAATAAAAAACATTAAGATGATGATAAGTAAATGATGGTATCCTAAAATAATATCAATGTTTTAGTATGTGGCTTTCTTAGAGAATATTCATGTTTTGGTACCTAAAAGTGGATACAGTTTTGGCATAGATGAACATAGGTGAAATAACCCAGAAAGGTTAAATTGAACATTTAATAGATCATCACCCTGATAAATGATAAGTAGTAATAATTCTCATAATATTCAAGATATTATTGATTGATATTATTTGGCTATTCACATGCACATTACGAAACATTATAAATCATTTCTTTTAAAGCTACTTTGACGGATTAGTTTTAGAATTATAAGGTAACCAAACTATATAAAAAATATGTTGAAATAATATCCATATAGAATTAAATAATGTAAATATATTACAACTTTATAGTACAAATGATCAAGTAATTTTTATTTTCAAATTACTTTTTTAGTTATGATAATTCTCCCTCATAGTTAATGTTATTTACAACACCCCTCGATTTTAAAATATGAAAAAAATTGATAGATTATATGAAATGAAACACCATTATTATATGAGAATGCAACACACCAATACATTATTATATATTTTATTTTAAATAAATTAAATCTATTTTATAGCTTAAGATGCATGAAATGACAGTTTTAAACGAAACATGATACATTATCTAAATATTATTATTTAAAAATTACCACTATAACCTAACCATTAAGCTAGACAATATGAATTGGACTAACACAATTATGGAAATCATATGGTATAAATGTGTGTAAAATGGATTCAATGGTTATCTATTGATTATGAATTGTATAAGATTGATTTTTTTTTAAAAATGAAATGTTTTCTAAAAACTATGTTTTTCTAAAATATGATTTAGTCCCCTTCATGCACATAATTTAAAATTAGTTTTTTTTACCAATTTTAGAAAAATTATTTGAAAAAATGAACACAATTTCTGAAAAATAAATAAAAAATTATATTTGGGTGAGGTGTTTTGTTAAGAGATTAATTCTTTAATGAATAGTGATAAATACAGATTTAATTTTGAAAAAATATAATAAATTTAAATTATTTGCAATGATTAATTTTTATCTAAATTGACATTAAATTAAAATCAGTTCAATTAGATTAAAATTTAACTTATTTAGGTTATTTGAATTTATTTCATATATAATATGAATTAAAAACATTTCAATCTTTGGAATGTTTTTTTGGAAAAATAGTTTTTTCTATGCCTCTATGGGATTCATTTTAAACTAAATTAGTACACATCGTTGTACCGAATTTGAAGTGAAAGAATTATTATTCGGATCTATCTTAATTAATATTTTCTAATAAAGTCATCTTTACTCTTTGTAACATCCTGACATTTGAAAGAGGAACATTCTATTCAATAGCTTATATGACATGAAACAACAAGATTAGAAGAGAATATAACACCTAGAAACATTATGATGTGTTTAAATATAATTAAATTAAATTAATTTTATAGTGCAAAAATTCATACAACATTGGGTTTGAATAAATTAGGACACTCTATTTATGTATTGTTATTTAAACATTCCCATTATATTATAGTCATTTAGATAGTGGGTAGGAATATTAATAAACATTTTATAAAAATTTTATGGTTTAAAAATATAAAAAATAAATTCAATAGTAATATATTTATTATAAATAAAATAATAACAATTTAAATGAGAATGAAATGTATTTTTTTGAAAAAATGATTTTTTCTAGAAGGATGAATTGTCATACTTTTTGAACATTACGTAAAGTTAATTTTCACCTATTTAGAAGCATTATTTGAAATAAAAATATTTGAAATATAAATGTAAAAAATTCATTGGGACAATTATTTTTAATTGCCTAAAAACGTTAATTTTCTTATGAATACAGAAAATTGATGATTTTTATTGAAAACATCCTTTCTTGTTTAAATAATTTATATAGATAATTTTTATATTAAATTGGGTTTATAGAAAAAATAACTAAATTAAACAACAATATAACTAATTTATATAATGGGAATATATTTCATATTAAATTTTGATATGTGAACATTCATTACTTATGATAATTTTTTCTTTGGAAAACCTCTCTTTAGTTACATCTATGGTTTGACTTCAAATTGAGTTCTAAATCTTCTTTGAATTGAATTTACAAAAATTTATTTAATATTTATATTATTAAAGGTTGTTATTATATAATAATGGATACTTTTCCCGAAAGGCCCGAAGGACTTATTTTTTAATTTATTATAGATAATCCCCCTTTTAAGGGTTGAAGGGGAACCAGTACATGACCCGTAGGCCCAAGGCACAAGGCCTGACATGACCCGCAATACGTGACCCAAAGTCCTAGAGGCATACCATGCCCATTACATGACCTGTAGGCCGAGCCCACTAGAACTACCCCTCCCCATTCTCTTAAATCATTGATCTTCTTATCTCCCAACCTTGAATTACTGATCGGCTAGAATTTCCTCATACAAAGTTACACGGTTCCAGGTCCCGATGGTGGTTGTCATACCCTCTCATTCATCAAAACCAGTTAGCTCTACATCTAGTGGTTGCTACTCCTGTTGCTCTGATCCTCTTCTGGGGCATGTCCTGTGTGAACTGGGATACTCCACGATTTATGTGACTCGAAGGCCATGTGACACAAATGCCTTTGATAACCCGAAGGCCCTGGAGACCCGTAGGCCCAAACCGGTGGTCCGAAGGCCCAAATCAGGTGAATAGTTCCGGCTGCTACAGTACGGAATAGTAAATGCTACAGTACTGCTACAGTACCCGGAAGATAATGGTTAAAAATGACCTAAAATATTTCCAAATTAAATTTAATGGAATTATTTACAGCTTATATTCATTAATTTTTGAGAGTAAACCATTTTTAATAATTATTGAAGGATCCAAATGTTGGTATATCTTTATCTTTTTAAAAATTCTTTACGAGTACTCTACCCCACATATAAAAGTCTACCTCACTCCTCCCCACTTCACACTTCTAAAACCATTTGGAACAACCAATTACTGCCCAAATTCATTCTAGAAGTCCTTTTAGAAATAATAAGGAAATTTTTATATAATTATCTACTAATAAGTCTTTAGGTATAAACCTAAAATTGATCTCTGAAGAAGAGGAAAAATTCATAAACATGCGTATTTATTTTATTACTTCTACCAAACTATTAAAAGAATTTTAATCTATCATAAAATAATAACACCAATATAAGATATATATATATGTTATTATTTTAATATATTAATTCATATCCATATCCACTTCCATCAAATGTAATATAAAACAGTTGATCATCTGTACTGTGGAATGGTGCCTCATGAACTCATTTAATTAATTGTTCATTATTAACTTTTAATGTTGGATATAATAATGGATGAAATATATTTATACACTATTTATTAAATTATTATAATTTTTTAATTATGATATCACGTATACCTTCTTAATTTATAATCCATGGGATATTAAATAACGTTGCTCGTGGGTACAACGAACCACTTCCTTGCGTTACACTATGATTCATTTTTCACTTAGGATTTACATGAAATGTGTTGTAGTTAAATCTAATGAATATATGTTATATTTATTATCAAATAATATTTATATAAATATAATATTACTTAAAAATTATTACTTTAATTGTTTTTGTAAAACTATAATATTACTCATGTGTACGTGTGCACTACGACCTCCACGTAGTGATATAAAATGTTTTATATTTTCTTTTTAAATGGTTGGTAATAAGGATGGATTTCATTAACATAAATTATATATATAACATAATTATAATTATAGATAATTTAATTAATATTTATTTTCAATTTATTCAATCCTTTGAGAAAAATTGAAACAATGTTCATGCATACATACGACGTACCATCTCCATGAATAGTGTAATCCAATTTCTATATCTATAAATTCTAAATTAATATAAATAAATATATAATGAATATATATGATATTTATATCGCATTTAAAAATTTTAAAATTTTGTAAATATGATCAAATTAAATGGAAAAATAATTAACAAACTAAAAAAACAAGAAAATTGAAGCAAATATCACATGAAACAACGATTTTAACAAAGAATTATAAATGAACAGTTTATAAAATAATAGAAGTAATTATTATATATAATTATATATACAGGTATGGTTATATCAAATAATTATAATGAAACTATATTTATACAACGTGGATTAGACATATACAAAGGAAGTTGAACCTATGATAAGGGTTCCTCATCTTACCTTTTCTTCTGTGAGACATATGCCATATTAAATACTTTTTTACATGGTGTGGTGTATAAATTTTAGATTTTTGATATTCTTTTATCATGAATATATTTTTCCTCATTTTATTAAATGTATAACTTTATGATTATTTATTTTATGGGGCTTACAATTTTGTGGTTACCAAAGTTGTAATGGTTTATTTCAAAATCTAATCATTATTTTGGATTTTTTATGTTTAAGTTCACCTTGTAGGAATTATTTGATATTTCCAAAAATCAATATAATTATATCTAAACGAGTTAATCATGATCCTTTTTAGCTAATAGTTCATTTTTTCAATTTTTACTACCTAAAGTGATTGATATATTTTTTCTAATAAAATCAGACATTTTTCTCTGTTGGATCAGAAAATAATTTTCCATCCAAAACCATCTTTTCAAAAAATGTTTGAAATTTTTCTTAGCATAATAAAATTTGTTTATAATATAATTTTATCCCATTTTTGACATTCCATACAATTATTTTAAAGGAATCATAGTTTTGTTTTAAATAAACTCTTATTTTCCTTTTTCTAAAAATTTGAATGGAAACTTTATTGTAATGTATAAGAAAATAATGAAATTTTAATCAATAATTTCCACTCATTTTTTTCAAATTATTATACAATTTTTATAGAATTTTTTTAAATGATTTTTACTTTAATTTTTTTTATTTTAAATAATACTTTTAAAATTTAAAATGATAGTTTCCTCAAGGATTTATTTTATGATGTTTTAATAGTGTTTCTAATCATTGAGGACATTAACCATTTATTATAATTATAAATAAATAGATATATGTTGTATTAATATCACCATTATTATTTATATGGTCGGTTTATTTTAATTTTGGTAAAGGATATACAATTATATTACCATTCACCATACTATTTTGATAGTTTATCATTATGTTTACTTCATTGGGGTTTATATTATCATTTTATAGGTCAGTTTTTCAATACAAATGTTTATGTTGATTACGTTCCACCCCTTTAATATAATTAATTAATTAGACATAGTAATTAATGGGTGGAAACCACATATATATACCCCCTTTATGCATAAAAAATTCTCATGAGAGATGTTATTTTTCCTAATTAGATCGGTGTCTACCAACGAATTTAAACTATCCTGGAAAATATTTAAATAGTTTCTAATGAATTATCTTTTCAAATACCTCATTTTGAAATCAAATATTTATTCTTATATTAAAATTTTAATATTTATATTATCCATTCATTAGTTTAAATTGTATTTGATTATTTATTTGGCTTTATTTTATCATTTTTAATTTATACCATATTTTTCTCAGTTAATTGATTAAATTAAATGTGTTTAAATTAATTACATTTATAAAATAGTATTATTATTTATTCGTGACATGTTAAACTATAATATTCCCCATATTGAGCATCTAATCAAACCCATTTCTTATGTTTTATTTTACCATGAATAATCAGGATGTGTTTATTATTGGTATTTAGGGATACACTATGTGGAATTATGCCCCTATAAGAGAAAACACATTATGTATTTTATTTTTTCAATTGAATTGTGAATTTAAAGTATATATCTACTTTTCCCAGAAAACTAAATTATTCAGTATTTAAGGAGATAATTATTTTTTTCTTATGCCAATGCAATAATGAATACATGGACTCTCAGTTAGTTGAGTGGGGGTTCTTATAGTTGGTATCAAAAGATGTTTAGTAGATTCAATGGGAACTAGATTTAAAAAACTAGATTAAGGAAAATAATCATATTATATAAATTTAAGATAAGTATAAAATAAAATCCTAATGTTTTGTTAAGAAATACATTATGTGATTTTTCTATAATTGATCCATGTCTGTAGACTGTAAGTGGACGTGGTTCTAGAACAGATGTACCACTATGTAATAACTTAAACAAGTAGCAACTGGCTTGACTAGTGTTTTCCCTATTACAAAAAAATGGGCCTTAATTCACATATTTTTTAACACTTTTGGTGGAATATTTATAATAAAATTCCCATTTTCTTTATAAAGCATTATGATATGTTTTAAAATATTATCCTTACATGAAAACACTCACAAATAAACCATTTTATATTATGAGATAAGCTACACATAATGTTTTCAATTTATGTAATTTTTTTCACTTATTTTCTCATTATTTATTATGTTACATAATATTATTATATATTCTATTTTATGAAAACATTTATAAATAAATCATAGTGTATGTAATGTAAAGTATACCGATGCACATAATCCCAAGAGTAACAATGATCATTTCATTGATAAGATTAAGACAATCATTTTAAAATGGAACTAGTCTCCCTCATATTATCATTACATTATGTAATATTATCCTGTTATACCAATATAGTGAAATAAATATCTTATTATTATTTATTTTATGGTAAAATAGAGAAGGAGAGGTGGATAGTGAGAAAAATGTATAATGGAAAGAAGGGAAATATGGGTTTTCCAACATGTGATAGTTGTGGAAAAAACACCCTCATATTTACTTGAAGAAAATAGAGTTTCCTATAAGAGTGGAGATAAATTCCAATCTAATAATTATTTAAATCAAAATAAATAAATTTCTAATTTCCAATAACTTAACTATAAGAATATGGTGAACTTCTCAAATGAATAACCCATGAATCAAGGTAATATACCTCAAAAAAATATAAGGGTTCATGGCCGTATGTATGATATTTCAACAGATGAAACATAATAGTTAATGTTATTGTGTTTATATTCAATAATTATATTAAATTATTATTTAAATAATGATTTTATAGTTATAAGAATCATGAAATTAATTAGGAGTTTATTTTAGTACTATTGGATAAAGGATTTGAGAGAATATTTTGAATGGTATCAATTATCTAGAAAAGTGATTCAGTGGAAAGTTGACTCTGTTATAAAAAACAAGATTAATGGATTATCACCTTTAATATATTAATGATTTTGAGATAATAAAAATATTTTTTTTCAGATAATTTTAGTTACAATTTAATTTTCTATAGGCATGTTGGTTTATTTCATAATTTCTAGATTTTGTTTCAACAACTGATTTATGGAATAAAATTGACAATGTGAGATTTTATATTTTGAGGAATGCATTTTTTTTCATTATAATTTTAGGTTAATAATGACATTTTCATATTTAGAGTAAGAAATTATTATCTACTTTATATATTTTTCGTAATATAATGTTGATTTAGTGATCTTCATTGAAAATTACTGGAATTTCAAAATGAAATTAAATATATTTGATGTGTCTTATGATTAAATATATATATAATATCTTATGATGAAATTTTCGTGTTTGTAGATAACTTATGTTAACTATTTAGGTTATTGAAAATATCTAAAGATAGGAGGAATGGATTTTCATTCACATGATCTGTTAAATGTTTATGAGGCATAAAAATTAATTATGGGATATTTATTTATTGGTGTAAGAAATAAAGTTGGAAATCATCAATGAAAAACCAGAGGATGAAAATTTTCATGTAAATATATTAATATATAAATTAACTTTAAGATTGTATGTCATGATGTTATATGAAGTCCTGAATTCCATAAAAAGGACATTAAACCCCAAATGTTATCCTAATACCATCATTTTATGAATTAAATGGTCAATTTTCTCATCATGGATTTATAGTTGTTGAGATTCTCTATATCATTCACTTACTTGTGATCAATAACCTTTATCACCCTCCCTCATTATTTGGTCATTACTCTTTTATTCCATGTCTATATCTTCACTGCTCACTTATTTAATCATAGTCGACATCTATTTAAGTGATTATTCAAGCTAACCTTAATAATTATAACTATCCCTTATCAATAGTATGTTTCATTAATCCCTATCAATATGTAAAATTTCAAAAATGGTATTTTTGTATTTTAAAACCATTATTATTGAGATCACGATTAAATTGCAAGGATGAAATATATTTTAGGGGGTAGACTATAATACCTCAACCTTAATCATTACATTATCTTGAGTTAAGTCAATAAATTAACATTTAATTCACATAAAGAATCTTTTATGTTTTATAGCTTAATAAAATTAGTTCATAACTTATAAATAAAAACATCAATATTACAAGTTGATTATTCAACTCACTATTTATTTTTTATAAAACAATAACCCTTTAAAAAGAAACATTTCTCATTCCATGTTTTAAACAAAATATCTTCTCTTTGACCTCATCGTTGACTTTATTCTTCATTATGTCCTATAAAAAAAATTCAAAACATTAGATGATCATAAAATGATAAGTAAGTGGTACATAGAAAAGAAAACTATTATTCTTGGGATAACATAAAAACCATGATTATATTATCATAATGTAATACTTTTCTCCTTTAAGAAGTAGTAAATACACATCACTGAATATAAGCTCATTGTATACCATATTTGAAACAAAAATATTGCCATAATTCCCATAGAATGTATCATATTTCATATAATGGTAACTTGGGACATTAACATAGTTAAATGGAAGAACTATGTGGTCGACTTCCCCAAATGTCACTAAATGTAATAGCCATATTTCCGACTTCCAAACCTATTGCATTGGAGGATATAACATAACCACCCATCCATAGTTTATCGCAGAACCACCCATAATTATTATATAAGGTAACCACGTGTCATTGTTTTATCACATAACAACATATCAAATGTCCACATACCATTTTAAAATCATAACACATAAAATATTTCAAAAATCAATATTTATCATTTCATTTTCAATCAAAAGAAAAAATATCAAGATATTGAAATATTAAATCCATTTCAAAAAACCATTTTCAATACCCAAATTCCCAAAAAAGGGAATAAGTGGATTCCATTCCTTATAAAAGAATTAAGGCTTATAGGGTAATCTAATATCAAATAATGGTAATGGCGGCTGATAGGTTGTTGTCACTGCATACATTAAAAATATTTATATTTTCATTTTGTAAAATTATTTGTAGAAAAATATTCACTTTGAATTAAATTAAAAATAAAAGTGGTTTTTTATTCACCATATAAAATAAGGAGGTGTATATTATCAAAATATTCCTTAATGAAAAAAATATTGATACAAAGTCCCTTACCATGATTCCAACTCATCGCGTACAATCATTATGTTCCAGAATAATAAACATAGGTTATTTTATACTTTCATGATAACATTTTTCAAGTTTATGATTTACTTTATATCTCTTATTTTCACATTATAAAAATTACATAATGTTTATATTGGTCATTTTATCAGTATTCGGTATGTGAGTCAAAAATGGACTTATTTTGAGGTAAATTTTCCATGTGGTCAAAGTCCATCATCTCTAGAATATTATCCATGATTTAAATATCAAATATATCAAATTTATAAATTTATAATATCCATAAAATTTCTATATATGAAATGAAATTCACAGTTCATTGAGAAAATAGGTCGTACATACGCGTGAATGCTTCTTGAATTTCATTGTCATATTAAAACAATAGTAATCCAATGATAAAAAATTATATTATAATACTAGTATTATATTAATATCATGTATGCCTAATATATTTAATAAAAACATCATTTATATGTTCCATGTATATAATTAATAAGTTATATCACTTTGAGGGGGTGATAGTCCTCACATTATCAAATTATATTATAGTATTAACGCACCGTGGAAGGAATAAAAGGTTTGTAGTAAAAAAATTATAGAAGAATAGAGACAATATAAATATAATTTATATTATTTAAAAATACTGTGTTATCATATTATCCACCATGATAGGTGGTCGGAGAAAATTGAACAATAATCATTTTGTGAGGCATTAGTTTGTCATATAGCGAAAAAATATGTTCATATCCATTAAATAGGGGTTTTTTAAGTGTAGTTTGAATCCTTCTCATAAAAATATCCTAGTATATTGAGGATACTGGTGATATTATGTAATAAAATAATAATAATATCATAGGGAGTTATGAATGAAAATAATGGAAATGAACATGACAGAAGATGTTACCTCTAAATCAGGTAACTTATTTTGATTTGAGCCAAATTGCTTTCTTGAGTTACCTTCTGCCCAAGATACAGCTTCTAGGAGTATGGGAGTGATGATGGGTAATTAATTTATCATATTTTGTATGATCCAAGACTCATTATAGGTTTGAGTAAGTGGGTATAGTGGTATCTTTTATAAGAAGGAGGAGGGGAACATTAGGAAGGTCTTGAAATATTATTTTATTATAAATTCAATTTAGAATAAAGAAAGTATAAAACTCATTTAATTATATGTTAATATCATTTTTGATCAAATACCCATCATCCAATAATTTTTAGAAATTTAATGAATATTTTTATATACTAAACTATTTGGATTATCCCTTAGTTTACCTTTTTAATCTTACAACAATATCATGAAATTTACACATTGTGGGATAATGTAATTACCATATCATGTCAAACACCCCACAAAAAATAATTTATGAATTATTTAAATTTATAGTAACCATCTGGACAAATAATATATTTTTAGAATTTTTATATCATTTAATAAACTATATTATATTTTAATTTAGGAATTATTTCAAATTTGGACACTATTAATACTTGGATTTTTTACAAGATCCTAACAACTTGGTTCCTTTGAAAAAAAAATATATTAAATCAATCATAACATGTCAAATTCACCTAGAGAATTTGTGGATGTCTTAAATAATGTCAAAAATATTTATTTTAATATTTATAATATCTTTTATTTGAATCATTTATTAATGAAGAAATCACTCCATCATCATTGTGTCATAAAAAATATGTATTTCATGTATAAAATTTATAAATAAAATACAATGATATAGGTAATAATTTTATCTTTTTAATGATAATATATAATTAAATATATAAATTATATAACCTTATATGAAAATTATTTTTAAAAAGGTTAAAGTTTTATATTATATTTCTCTTTACATTAAATTAATTATTATAACATGTCACTATCACACCCATGTGGCTCCTAAATGACACAATTTTAGTCTCATGATGATCATGGTTGGACATAACTCATCCAATAAGATTGGGACCCATTTTAGGGCAGTGTTATATTATTAAAATATTAATTTTGACCCATATTTATTCGATTTACTCTCTAACCATAGTAAATAAACACGATTACTGAAGATACTTTTCATAATGTCAAAAAATGAAAGGTACCAATTAACAGAATTTGGACCTTCTGATTCCAAATAAGGTACAATTTTTTTCAAATTCAAATCATGCAATTAGCAGAAATAAATTTAAAATGCATTTTCACTGTCGAAACTAGAAACAATGTTTTAAGAAGTAAAAACAATCATAATATTGACATGTTTTTATGTCTAATTTCATTGTGAAATCACTTCCAATAACCAATATTGGATTACATGATAAAAAGCTAATCTAACTACACATACAAATCAAGTAAAAGGAAAATATAATTATATAAATAAATTATATGAAATGACAATTTTGAATTAAAATTTAGTAATTTTCACTATTCATTAAAATATGAATTTTATCAAAAAAATTCCAAACATCAAGAAAATGTAAATACTGATGACCTTCTTCTAAAGGAGGTTTTTTATTCAAATAGTATATATAAAACTGAAAAAACACGATTTAAAAAATAATTCTCTACTAAAAGGATGTAAAAAGAGATTTTAAAAATATTAGAGCATTTTATGTTTATAATTGGATTTATTCTCATTTTAAGCATCTAATATCAATTAGATAAATGTAAAAACATTTAACAAATCAGTCTAATCGTATTATTATTAGTTATATTCAATCCTTCCAATTAAAAATCTCTGAATTCAATAATATTTAAAATAATAATAGTATTATTACATTATTTTTCTATTGAACTCAATGTTCTGTGCAACATAATATTTCAGAGAATCCCATTATTGATTGTCGAGTATTCTATTGAAAAAAGAATCCCCTTTAACGTAAAATTAATATCTTATTCATAAATATTAAATATATATGAAATGGTATTAATATATAAACACTTAAAAAGCTATATCATTCCCCACATTTGATAATTGTGCCCCCACATTTTTATTTTCTTATCATGAAAGTGGGGGTATTTCTCTTTCATATAATTTTCAGATTCCACATTTCCACTTCAACCATATGGTTTTTTCTAAAACCATTACATGAAAAAACACCTTATATTATAACACTTTCTCCATGAGATTATTTATATGTACTGGTTGTTCCTTATAAGAATTATTTTTTTTTCAAGCGAACAATCTCTGGACTCAAAACATCTGATGGACAAGCTATATACATTCTTAACATTAAAACATGAAAAACATTGTGTACCTGGGAAAAAATTAGTGGTAAAACCACCCTATAAGAAAATGATCCAACTTTCTACATGAATTAATATGGTATAATTAATCTTAAACTCAGATTTCCCTTTTTACCAAAACTTGTCACACTTTTTCACAGTTGCACATTGAGAACGAATTGATCACCTACCTTGAAAAAAAGATCATTCTTTCAGTTATCTGTATAACTTTTCTACCACTCTGTGTTTTCCTCATGTTCTTCTCAATAAATTGAAAAAATTTCCATCTCTTCTAACAATTCTGGTCTAATCAATATCCATTCACATACATCATCCCAAAAATCTAGAGTTCAATGCCACATTCCATATAATTCCTAAAATGGTGTCATCTATATACTGGAATGGAAAGTGTTATTATAAGAAAAAACTACCAAAGATTTTTTTGATCCAAACATACCTAATAATCCTTTGAAATATAATGTAGTTTATCCTCCAAGGTCTAAATTGTTTGTTTTGACTACCCATCTGATTGACTATGAAAAGTTGTACTGAAATTTAATTCTATTCCCAAAGAATTCTCAATGCATTTCCTAAATATAGAAGTTAACCTGCGATCATGGTCAGATGAAATGGGTAGGGGAACTCCATGTAACCTGACTATGTCATTAATAAATGATTGATAATTTTTATCTAGAGATAGATTATCTCGAATAGAAATAATATTAGTAGATATTGTCTAACAATCAACAAAAACCAATATATCATTGTTACCTCGAGATGTTTTCGGTAATCACACTACAAAATCAATGGATATATATTCAAATTTCCTCTTTGTAACTACAAAAAGATGAAGATTCCATCCAATGGCCCAAAGGACTTCATTTTTTATTGATTTGGATAATCCACCTTTCAAAGGGTAAGGTGGAACCCTTAAAAGGACCGTAGGCATATGTATTACATGGCCCGTAGGCCTTAGTGGAATTCATTTCCCTTAGGATTCAATCATTACATAAATCCCAGACTAACTACTTGGAACTTTCCCCCCCTCCCACGCATCTTCATCATGAAATTAGATCTCCACCTTCGCATGGATGTTTGAAAAGGATATCCCATTCATTAATAGGTTTGTCCTGATGGTAGGTGTCTTACCCTCTCTTTCTTGTTATCTGTGTAGCTTCTTCTATGGTGAAAGCTCATTGCTCATCCACCATTTTGATAAATACAGTTCTAGTTTAACTTATTGAAAAGTCAAACACATCACCTTAAATTCATAAATATCTAATTTCATTCAACACCACAAGTAATACAACCAAATATCTCTCTATATCTTAGTACTACAAGGATGAACTGAAAATGGATGACTATGTGTTTTACATAACAATTCTTTCTTAAAATATGATTCACAAGGAAAAAATAATCACTTTCCAATCCTCAAAACACATTCTTCAATGCTAAATTCATGTATCTCACCCTTCAGAAATAGTTCTACCATTTTATAAATATCAATATCTTTATTCTATGCATTCTTAATTCTATCTGATAGAGATGATTTTACTACCACCAGAAAAAAAAAAGAGGAATTCTTTACACCAATAACATCTAATCCAAATTACATCCAATAAGAATCCATAGGATCTCATTCAAAATGTATAATAGTTTATGTAACATTACTCTTTTGACTCAATGTATCGCCCACATTATTTTCCTTTCTCATAGGGTAATGAATTGTGAAATAATGATCCTTGATTAATTATAGGCATCTCATGCATATCATGTTTAATTCTTTTTGAGTGAATTTATATATAAAACATTTGTGATTAGTATATATTTAAAAATTTATTCCATGAAAATGATTCCAATAAATTTTTAATGAGAATACAATAATAGCTAATTTCAAATCATGTTTATGGGAATTTAGCTCCTGAGGTTTCATCTAACATGAAGCATAAGAAATTACCTGATCATTATTAATTAAGACACAACCAAGTCCTTTCAATGATGCATCAATTAAGATAAAAAATTACCATGTACTAGAAGGAATGTCCAAAACTAAAGGATTTACCAATATTCTATACAATTATAGAAAAAAACATTACGTTATTTACTCTATATGAGATTAATTACACTACATGTTATCTTATATATTTGAATATATATCCAAGAAACCCATCTAGAAATAATTCAATAATTACCTATTAATACATGAAAAATATGTAACTCTATGATATTGGTAGGTCTTGGTCACTGTTAAACTACATTTGTTTTAAAATGGTCAACAATTATGCCATCATTAGAAACAATATGACCATGGAAAGAAATTTTCTACAACCAATGTTCTCTCTAACTAAGAATTCTATATAGTTTCTTTTCTCTTATGTTTTGTAAAATAATCCTTAAGTTACTCTTACATTCATCTTGGATTTTATAATGTAACCAAAGTTCATCTATAAACATAACCAAAAAATGATCTACGAACTGGTGAAAGAATCTATTTATGATATTTATAAAAACATCAATTGAATTTGATAATCCAAAGGGAATAACTAAAAACTCATAATGTCTATATCTTTTTCATAAAGGTGTCTTTGGAATGTCATCATTCATCCCTTTAACTGATGGTACTTTGACCTCAAATCAATCTTTAGAAAATGATGAGCCCTCAAGAATTAATCAAAAAAATTATCAATATGAGGAAACATATACTTGTTCTTACAAGTGATGTTATTCAAGGTTCTATAATCAGTACAAAGTCAAATAGAACTGTATTTGTTTGCAAATAAAACCTGTGCACACCATTCTGATGTGCTAGGTCAAATGAAACATTTGTCAAGTAATTATTGCAACTATTTTTTCAATTCCACAAGTAATAATTCATCTTTTATATAAGGGGGTTTAGAAATATAAATTTCACTAGGAACTAAATTAATAATAAATTCAGCCTCATGATTGGTAACAATACCAATAAATTCATCCTGAATAATATCTATGAATTCATTCAATAATGGAATATCACTAATAAAATTTGTTTCTTTCATTTCAAAAACATGATCCATAAAACATTTACTTCCATATTTAAAAATTCATTTAGCTTCATGGTATGTTAATAAATGTAAAAATCATTGAAAAAACATTCATAGATTTTCAATGTATTTTAGGATTATAAACTGAAAGCCCATCCATACCCCAAATGATATCAAATTCCAAAATGGAATGATCAATAGTATTTACATGAAATACTATCCCACTAATGATAATAGATATCTTCCTATATATCTGGGTATGTTTAATACTTCCACAGGTATTTTATCCAAAATGTTCTATATCACATTCATTAGGCTGTATTTCCAATTTAAATGAAAAGATCTCAGAAATGAATGAATTTGATAATGCAGAGTCAAATAGAGTATTGGAATATCATAAAAAAATATGTAACATACGTTTCAACACTTAATTTTATTGTCCAACATCAATCGTAATAGAATAAAATGATTTTCTGATGCCCTTATTCTTTCAATCTTATTGGTTTCCACCCTGGGTAATCAACTATGGACACACAATGAAAATATATCCTAACTAATTATAACTATAGAATCATACTACTTGTTTTCCATTTCATTCATGACCATCTTACTTACAATTACAATCAATACGACTAGTCTTACCACATTGAAAACACTTCAAGGACATTGGGATACATTCTCAAGGATGATTTTTACAACACTTTTAACAAGTTGGAAATTTTATTTTCATACATCCAAGCCTCATTGATGAATTCTTTCCCATTTCCTGCCAACTTGATTTCATCTTTTGTCTGATCTCATAGAAAAAATGATCATTTGAAAACTCCATCTCTACCTTCTCATCACATCATAAAAGTTTCGCATATCTCTTTCAACTCATGAGAAGTTAACTACCTTTGGTATTTTAGATTCAATATTGATTAAAACTGATTAATCATATTAATATTTTCTTGGATAAAATTTGGTATATACCTTGAAAAATTTTCGAAATTTTCCCCATATGCATCCACCAAATATTCTTCCTTTTATCTCAATTACTAGAATATCTTTTCCATCCTGCCTCGAACATTATTTGGGTGACATTTTTCAAGGAAGGTATTCTTAAATTCATCCCATTACATGGCTTCAATCTCTTTACTTCATCTGATATTTTTAATCATTGAACACCAGTAATCGAATTAACCTTTAAAATGATAAATAAAAAGACTAAAATTTTGATTGTATGAACACCCCATTACATCGAAAAACATTTCAAGTGCTTTAATCCTCCATTCAGCTTGCATTGGTTTAGATGATCTTCTAATTGATGTGTGACATTACCTCATGAAATTATCTATGATCCTCATATGCCTTTACAGTTGGTCTAGTGGATCCCATCCATGAATACCACCAATAGTTATCACTTGAGTCAATTGATCCATCACTAAAATAAAAACTTCTCAGTTCAAATTCCGACTATCTCAGGATTTTTATTTGGAATGTTATTTCCCTATGTATGCCTTCCTAGCACAGTTACCCTGTTTCCTTTTTAGAAATACACTCTGAACAAAAAACTGTTAGAAGAAGAAATGTGGTAATATTCAAATGATATATCATTTTAATTTGACCATAATTTAAAAATATTTTATGTATGTTTTATTAACCATATTCTAACTCTTAAAGTTATCTAAAGAGACCTCTAATACCAACCAGGAGGCCCCAGACATACACATTACATAATCTCGAGTTAAGTCAATAATTTTAGATTTAATTCACATCGAAGAACTTTTCAGGTTTAGAGATTTAATGAAATTGGTCATAACATATCAAAATCAACTTGAATATTAAAAGTAGAAACTTTTACACACTATCCATTTTTCATAAAATAATTTATCTTTTAAAATAAATGTGCTTTGTTCCATGCATTAAATAGCATGACATTTCCTTGATCGCATCCTTGACACTATTATTATTTATGTCTTGTGAAAAATAGTTCAAAATTTTGGATGAGCATACAAATCAAATTAAGGGGTATACGAAGAAGGAAAACTATTAGTCTTGGGATAACATAAAAAACCAGAATACTTTATCCAAAATTAATAATTCTCACCTTTAAGAAGTTGTAAATATCTTTCAAAAAAAAAATAAGTTCATTATATACCATTTTTGTAACAAAAATAATACCTTAAATCCCCTAAAAATCAATATATAACATATAAAGGTAACTTGGGACATAAACATACTTAAATAGAATAACCATACGTTCAAATTCCACACATACCACTAAATGTAATATCCATGATGCTAACTTCCATATCCAATGCATTATATGTTATAACTTAACCACCCATCCATGGTATATCACGGAACCACCCATGTCTGGTTTATCACATAACCCCCCAACATTGGATTATCTTGTAACCACCAATCAAATATCCAAGTACTATTATATAATCATAACACATAAAATATTGAAAATATCAACATTTAAAATTTCATGTTGAATCACAAGAAATAATTTCAAGATATTGAAATAATCAATCTATTTAAAAAAAATTATTTCATAACCAAAAAAACAAAAAATTAATAAGGAATTTATTTCCCTTTTAATAAAATTAATGCTTATAGAGGAAGAAAATATCAAATAACTATTATGGGTTCGGAGAGGAAGTTTTTACCACATACGACAAAAACATTCCTTTTTTTGTTTACCAAAATTTTTCGTAGAAAAACATTCCCTTTAAATGAAATTAAAAGAAATTTTTTTTATTATACACCATATAAAATAATAAGGTTAATATTATCAATGTATTCCTCAATGAAAGTATATTGAGATGAAGTCCCTTACCTTGAGTCTGACTCATCACATACAATTGTTATGTTTCTGAATGATAAACATAGGTTAATTTCTACTTTCTTGAGAACCTTTTAATTTTTATTATTCATTTTATATAACTTATTAACATATTAAAAAATTACATAATTTTTATATCGGTTGTTTTATCGATATTCAGCACTTGAGTCAAAAATGAGCTAGTTTTGATGTAAATTATCAAGATGGTCAAATTCGATAATCTCTAAAATATTAATCATGATTTAAGTATCATATATCTACAATATATATTTATTTATAATATCTATAATAATTGGTGATAATAAATGAAATGCACCGTTCATGGAGACAATAGGTCGTATATATGCATGAACGCTACTTTCATTTCATTGTCATATTAAAAGAATAATAATAAAATGATATAAATGTATATTTATATTACTAATATTATATTTATTTTATTTATGTCTAATATATTTAATAAAACATACCTTTATATGTTCCATATATAGCTTGAATAAGTCATATCACAGTGAGGGAGCGGTAGTCCACAGTTCGTCAAATGAAATTATCATATTTAAACATCTTTCAAATAATAAATGTATATTGTAATAGAAAATTATAGAAAATTAGAGACAATATTAATATAACATATAAAATATATAAATAAATTTCCATCATAATGAACACTATGAGATATGGTAGGATAAAACCATAAAATCATCGTTTCGTGAGGCAATACTTCGTCATACACAGAAACAATATATTTTTATCTATTAGATATATGTGTGTGTAAGTGTAGTTTGAATTCCTATCATAACAACATCCTAGATTATTGTGGATAATTTTTTTTGTTATCTAATCAATGAATAATAAGGTCATATGGAGTGGAGAATGAAAATAATGGAATAGAAATTGAGAGAATACATTACTTCTAAATCAGGTTACATCTTTTGATTTGATCCGTACAGCTTTCTTGAATTTCCTTTTTACCGATGTAAGGATTCTAAGAGGAAGGGAAGGTTTTTTTGAGGTCATTTGAGTAGAATTTGGTCAATCCATAGTGAATGAAAGGTGTGATTATGTGGGTAAAGAGGTGTCATTTTATATGTGGTGGAGGGCCACATAAGGAAGGTGTTGAAATATTATTTTATAAATAATTCAATTCTGATTAAAAAATTCCAAAACACACTTAAGTAGAATATAAGATGATTTTGGTTTGAATAACCATCATAAAAAAAGTTTTTGTCCTGTTTTAAATATTTTTTATCCTTATCTTTTTGCATTAACACTTATTTTACCCTTTTTAATTTTATTGTGATATCATGTTATTAACACATTGTGTGTTAATGTATTTTCCTCATCATGTTAAAAGACAAAAAAGTTATTTATGACATATTTGGAATTATCATAACCACTAGGAAGAATATTAGATTTTGAGGAATTTAATATCATTTTTATAAACTACATTATATTATAAATTATGAATAGTGTTAGTTTTGACACTATTCACACATGACTTTTTTAAAAAATTCATAAAAACAAGATTTATTCAAACAGAAAACATTGAATCAAACCTAAGAAATCATATTCACGTAGATAATTTGGGTATTATATTATTTATGTAAAATATTATTACTTTTAAAATTTATAATATTATTTATTTTCATCATTTATTAATGAAGCAATCACTTCATCATCATTATTTCATAAATAAAATTATTTATTTGATATATAAAATAATAAATATAATACCATGATGTATACAAGATTTTTATATTTATAAAATATATTTATAGTCAAAGAGATCAGTTATATAACTCTATATTAACATTGTTTTAGTAAAAGATAATAGGTTATGTTATATTTCTCTTTAATTTGAATTAATTATTATGAAATTTCATTTCCAAACCCATGTGGCTCCCAAATTTACAAAGATCGGCCTAAGGATTCTCATGGTTGGATATAAACAATCCAATAGTATTATTACACATTTTAGTTTAGTTATTTGTTATTAATATATAATTTTTACCCTTATTTACCATATTTACCCTTTAACCATGGTAAATAAAGATTATTTCTGAAGTTACTATTCATAATGTCGAAAAAGTAAAAATCTCTTATTCACAAAATTTCAATCTTATAATTCCAAATACTGAATCCATTTTTCAAATTTCAACACACATATTTGTAAGAAATTAATTTCAAATTAATTACCATTGTTAAAACCAGAAAGAGGTTTTTTAATAAGTAAAAACAATCAAAAGATTGACATGTTTTATGTCCAATTTCAATTTTATGTCACTTCCAATGAGAAAAATTGGATTAGAATATAAAATAATAATCCAATCATAATTTAAAATCGATTAACAATACAATAAAACTATATTAATAAATTATATGGAATAAATTTTTTGAATTAAAATGCAATATTTTTCATTTATCATTAAAGTATGAATTTTATGAAAAATACCAATATTCAAACTAATTTAAATATTGATGTATCACTTCTATAGAAAGAGTTAATTTTGTTAAATATAACATATAAAAGTTACACAAAATTATTTTAAAAGGGTTTCTACATCCAAAGGTGGTAAAAGAGGCTGTTAAAAATATTAATGCATATTGTACATAAAAATGGGTTCATTCTCATATTAATCCTCAAATTTTTATTGGATAAATTTAAGAACATTTAAAAAACTTGAGTAATCATATTTTTGTTATTTCGATTGATTTCTACCTATACAATTACATTGCATTAAATAATATTTAAAATTATAATAGTATTATTATATTATTTTTCGGTATAAGTCAATGTTTTGTGAAATGTAAGATTTAAAAGAAACCCGTTGTTGTGGGCCGAGAACAATATCAAACAATGAGTCCCCATTAACGTAAAATTAATATCTTATTCATAAATATTGATATAACTGAGAAAGTATTATTTTATAAATACCATTAATGCTATAGATAATATAACACCTCATGATTTTAAAAGTCTAACATTATATTTGTTTTGGTAAATGACACGAAACAATAGGATTGGAAGAGAATATAATACCATGAGACTTTATGATAAATTTGTTTTTAAATAATTTCAATATCTATGATACCTTTCAATTCACATAACATGGGTTTTTTATGAAAAGTGATGCACTATAAAAATATAATTATTAAAAATGACCATTATAGCCACAACATTAAGATAAAAGGAAATAATAATAATAGATAAATTATTAAACATATATGGATTAAAAATTTAAAAAATAAATTTAACCATTATACATCAATTAGAAATAAAACACGAACCATCTGAAAGAAAAATATATGTTTTTTTAAAAAACAATATTTTTAAGAATGGGGGATTAGTTACTCTTCGCACACATAATTTAAAATTAAATTTCACCACATTTAGAAATTTAGTTTAAAATAATAATAATATTTTATCATTGATATAATTTTTTATAATTTTTTTAATAGATAATTTTTTGGAAGAATAGTGAAACATACTGATTTTTATTGACAGATGTCTTCTCGCTTGAATTATTAACCAAGTTAAATTATATTTTAAACTAGTTTTAATGTAAAATTAGTTAAATTTTATTATAATTTAATTAATTTAGTTATTTTCAATCAATTTAATTTTAAATATTAATATTCTAATATTCTAAACTTATGAGGATTTTCTCTTCAGTAAAACGATCTTTCGTCACGTTTATAATTTAATTCTTAATTGAACCTTTTCACATCTATGAATTCAATTTAGAAAAATAGATTCCATATTTTTAATAACAATATGTTATATTTTCTAATAATTACATGTTAAATTTTTATCATTAATAATTTTGAATAACATTAATGATTAATTACCACTGTCACTGTAAAAAGGGGTTTCGTAGGGAGTCAAACTAAGGATAGAAGGGTTAAAATATCCCAGAAATTATAAAACACATATTTTATGGACATATATATTCTATATAACCATATGGTTATATAATTACTCATTTTTAAGACTTTATAATGGAAAAAATGTGGGAATCACTTTATCTTTTCAAACATTCCATGTGGGTCTTCTCCAATTCTTATAAATGACCGCCAACTCTTATCCACTCTTCACACCTCCAAAACAGTTTTTTAGACAAATTCCTACCAAATTACATCAATTATATATATATATATATATATATATATATTATCGGCCTTATCATTATTAGAAATGCCTTTTCATAAGGTTTTAGGTATAATCTCAAAGAGGTTCATTGAAGAAGAGGTAAAATCCTTTAAAATGTGTGTTTGTTTTACTTTTTCTTCCATCTCCTAAAAACATTTTTCAACTATGATAATATTATAAAAAATTATTTATCTATTATAATGATATTATATTATGTTAATGTAATAACCTTGATCCATCTCCACTTATATCCAATTGAAAAAAAAACTATCGATCGTCTGTATGGTGGATTACCACCTCACGAACCAATGTGATTATTTTACCACAAACACATTTCAAGGCCATATATAATGATGGATTTTATATATTTATTTGTTATTTCTGAAATTATTATACTTATAGAGTCGTGATATCGAATATTCCTTTTTAAATATCATTCTATGTGGGATACGATGACATTGATCTTGTGTTAGACAATCTACCTTCTTGTGAAGTAATGTGATTCATTTTTCTCTTATGAGTTAAAAGAAATGTAGTAAAGTTAATTTAAATTAATATACGTGAACTTTTTTTCCTAAAACTTTTTATATAAATATAATATTATACCAAATATCATACATTCCCATCCATTGGAATATAATAACAGCGCATGTGTGTACGTTGGGACTACTGCCTAATCGTAGTGATGTTAAATGGTTTTCATTTAATTTTTTACATGGATGGTAATAAGGATAGATTTTATTAATATATATGTTATATAAAACCTAATTATTATTATTATAGCACCATTAATTTATATTTATTTTTTATTCTTTCTATTCATTGAGAAAAAAGAAAATAATGTTTATGTGTACGTATGACTTACCGTTTATTGGAATGGTGTAATCCATTTTCCATATAATAAATTTTATAGATTTATCTAAATATATATATATTATATATAAATATATATAACATTTATATCATGGGTAAAATTATATGGATGATTTATGTATGATCAAATAAAAAGGATCATTGATTACCAAACTAAATCATACAAGAAAAATGAAGCAGTTATCACTCGAACAAACAATTTAAAAAGAATTGTTAAAAAATGGGTGATAAAAACTATAAGTAAATAATATATGGAATGAAATAAAATATTAAATTTATATCATATATGTATAATGAACGTATTTTATTTAAGGTGGTTTAGACCCATATGAAAGAATTTGAACCAGAGGTAAGAGTTTCTCATGTAACTTTTACTAATTTAAGACATATGCCATATTCCCAAAATATTCGTTTAAATACTGTATATACATCAAATTTTGATATTTTATATCATTAAAAAAGTTTAATTAATGTTATTTAATGTTTCCTTTTGATTATTATTTATTTTATGGGGCTTATGATTAAGAAGTTAACAAAGTAGTAAGGGTTTATTTCACAATAGCATCATTAATCAAGATTTTTTTTGAGTCTTCCTTGGAAGAGTTATTTGATAATTATATCTTAGAATAATTATATTTTATTCTGATATAGTTATTATGGACTTTTTTCACATCATTGTACCATTTTTTCAATATTTGGTAATTAAAATGATTAATACATGTTTTTTTAGAAAAGTACATTCTTTCTATCTTTGGTCAAAAATACTTTTTCATCAAAATCCATATTTTCAAAAAATGTTTTCAATTTTATTTAATATGTCACAAGTTAATTATTAAATAAATTTTAACTATTTGTAATTTTTTAAAAATACTTGGAAATGAATCGTCATGTCATTTTGAAAACCTGTCCTGTTTGTAAATTAACAAAAATATGAAGGTAATATTTTTTTCAACATGTATGAAATTTATTTAATTTTATATAAGTATTATATCTTATGTATTTAAATATTATTTTAAAAAAATTAATTTTTTTATTAAATAAATTAATTTTTTTTATTTTTTTTAAATGTATTTTTAAATAAAAAGTTTATTTTTCTCAAAAATGTTTTTAATAACATTATTATGGTATTTATATTCATTAATTACATCAACAATTTAGTGTAATAATGATCCACTAGGAATATTCTATATTGATATCACCATTATTCTTTGTTTTGATGGTTTACAAAAAACTTCACCAAGAATTTTAAATTTTAATACCATTCACCATATTTTTCTAAATGATTTATGATTATTTTAATTTTTTTGGGGAATGTATTAATATTTCATATTATAGTTTTTAATATTAATATTTATGTTTATTATGTTTGACCCCTTTATATAAGGAATGAATTGGACATAGTAAGTGAGGGGTGGCTCCCAGTTATAGATTTACCCTTGATTAATCAACAAGTGTCCAGAGACAAATATATTGGTTCAATTAGAAGGGTTTTTAAAAACATTAAATTTCATCTATATTATTCTCATTTTATAAGTTAAATTACATGTGTTTTAGTTATTTACCATTCCTTACTGATTATTATAATTCATTAATAATATATTCCACTATAAATTTACCCTTACTAAGCATATGATATCACTGTTTTCATATGTTTTATCTTCCCTAGGATACCAATAAATGTATTGTGATTGATATGGAGAGATAATATATGAGAAATAATTATGTTCTTAATGATAACATTTTCTTTATTTTATGTTTTCAATTATATTGTTAATTTCATGTATTTATCCTGTTTACCTATACTTTTATACTATTCTATCATTCAATATGTGATTCCATATATATTATATAAATTTAAAAAATTAGGCACCAAAACTAGGTTACTATGGTTGGATTTTTTACTTGTTTTACTATAATGAATAATAATAATAAAAAGCACTAATTACACCAGATATCTTTAAAAATGATTTTTCGTTGGACAAACTATGAAAATAATTGTTAAAATAAAATAAAATATTTAAAACAACTATCATATGGACATATTTTGACTTTATCAATTGGGTGGTAAAATAATGACCCATTTTAAAGTATTTTTTATGCGAAAAATTTGGTTATCACATTATCTTTTAAAAAATTTAATATGTGTCCTTTCACCGACATATAAAAGGCCAATATTCTACTCCCCTCTACATGCTTCAAACCCATTTGGTTTATACTATAACTAAAAATATAATTTCATTATTCACCCCCCAATATCCTAGAGGCCTTATTTTGATTTTAAATACGTCCTAAAAATTCTCATTGTATAAACCAAAATATGTTATCCGAAGAAGATGGAAAATTCATAAACATATGTATTTGTTTAATTTATTCTACCATGTTATTAAATAATTTTAAAACATGATAATATAATAATACTAGTATATATTATATGTTAATATTTTATGATTCTAAGGGAATAATCCATATCAAACTCTACTTCTGTCAAATGGGAGATGAAACTGACGATAATGTATAAGGTATACATCCACATCATGAACCAATGGAATTCATTTTCCAAACCCACATTTCAAGGATGGATATAATGATATATTTAAAAAAGTTTTAATATTAATGAAATTATTTTACTTGTATAATTATGATTTCAAATATAACTTCTTTCTTACCATTCTGTGGGGGATATGATAATGTCGCTTGTTTGTACGGCAGACTACCACCTCACAAAGCGATGTGGTTCATTTTTCCCTTATTCTTTACATGGAAGCTATTTAAGATTCATTTTATGAATTAATTTAAAATTTATGACCTATCCGTATAAAGAGAAATATAATATCAAATTTAAATTCTTATCTTTCAATAAGCTGGAAAACAATAATACAACTTTGTGTATGTGTGAACTGCCACCTCTATAGAGAAATGTTAACTATTGTTTATTTTATTTATAGATAAATTTTGATAAGTATGGATTTTATTAACATAATTGAAATATATAAAATAAAAATATTATATAATGTTTAATTATTATTTATTTTTCTTTTATCTTATCCATCGATAAAATGGAAACCACATTCACGTGTACATAAGGTTTACCATTTCTGAACGATGTATTTCATTTTATATATCTATCTTTTACTGATTAATATAAATAAATATATGTTTAAATTATATAATATATATAATTTTATCATTATGGACTTGAAAAAACAATTATAAAAGAAAATGTATTGAAATTACTAATGAAAAACATACATGAAAAATGATGTAATTATCACCCAAAATAGTGATTTTAAGAAAATATTTTTAATAAACTGGTCATAGGAAACTATATTTAAATCATTTATGGTATTAAATATATGATATTATTTTAAAAATAGTTTTCATATATATATATATATATATTATAGGTGGTATGGACATGAATAAAGCATATCAGACCTAAGGTAAGTGTTATTGTCTAACTTTTACATTTATGAAAAATATGTCATATTCACCAAGAATTCCTTTGTGTGTGTTATATACTAAAACATTTTAAATATTATATCATGAATCAATTTATGTTAATATTTTTTTAACTTTATTTTTAATTTATTCCATTTATTTTTGTTATAATTACAACATTACCAAAAATGGTAATTTTGTATTTCCTCATCTCATCATTATGCAACATTGTTTATGTTTAAATATGCTTTGGGGAATTATTTAAAATTTATTAAAATAAATATATTTTCATTTAATCATTCAACTAATGAAATTTTATTTTATAGTACAATTTTCTTTCACTTTGGTACATAAAATGATTCAAAATATGTTTTAATAAATTCCAACATTAATTTAATCTTTGTCCATATATAGTTTTTTATTCAACAACCATGTTTTCTAAAAAATGTTTTCAAATTGTTTATTTTAATTATAATATTGAGTTATTATATAATGTTTTTATAATATTTTAATTTTAACAAAATATATTATTGGAATATTCCTTCCATTTTTTATACAAGGCTCGTTTATCTATTACTAAAAAATGTGAAAGGAATCATTATTTTAATGTGTTCAAAATATATATAATTTATACCATAATTACCACTCAAGGTTTTAATGATTACTTTATTAGTATAATTTTATTAAGATAAATTATTTTGAGAATATTTTGAAAACCTTTAGCTTTAAATATAATCTCAAATTAAAAACTTTATTTTCCCCAAAAATGTTTCTAATGGTATTTATATTCATTAATGAAAATAGAACTCATTTTACTATACGATTCATTGGTAATATTTTTCAATAATCCATCCTCATTATTTATCTTAATATTTTATTATCAGTTTTCTTGGGATGTACTATTTTGATATTATTAATATTACATTGTATGCTTTTATGATTATGTTTATCGAAAGTGGTAATTATTAACATTTTGTATGTTAGTTTTTCAATAAAAATATTTATGCTGATTATGTTTCTACACATTCATATATGAAATTTATTACACTTTATAATTGATCATTGGCTCCCATTATGTACCCTCAATGCATCAATGGGTCTCATCCGAAGAACAAGCTTTAATAATCTGTTTCGTCCTTACCTATTTATATAAGATATAGTTTCATGAGGCCTTGAAAATATCATTTTGATCTTATGAAATATTAATTCCATCACTATGAGATTATTTAATGATATGAAATTAGTTATAATATAAATGGATAAGTTTCATTCTCATGAGATTATTTATAAGGATTTATTTATTATCATTTATACCTCTAGAATTATGATCGAGTTGTTGTTTTAATAGAATGTGCATGAGGTATTTAACATGAAATATTGTGTGTGATTTTTTATTCATGATATATTCCTCTATAAGCATACCCTTAATGAGAAATTTATCACGTCCCTTAATTATGTTTCTTTCCTCATGTTTACCAGATGTGTATTATGATTAATATGTTTAGATATACTAGTGAAAATAGTGATTCCCTAAAAGAAGAGAAAACAATTCATTTTATATTTTCAATTATAACTTTGGATTAAATTATGTATATTTTTTACCATGAATACTAAAATATATTGTTATTCAGGATGTGATTCATAAAATTTTATGATAATGTTATAATGTTACTACAATCTTTGAGATATTAGGGTCGAGGACATTTTGGTTGTATCATAGAATGTTTAGTTGATACTTTAAGAACTAGAATTGATAAAACATAGACTAGAAAACCTAAACTGATGATATATTGTGAGGATAATTATTGGAAAACATCCAAACATGTTGGTAACGTAAAGATTATTTGAATTTTCCTAGTCATACATCCCTTTCTAGGTATTATATATGGATGTGGTTGTTCCATATTTATACCTAGGAGTAATAAATAAGAAAATGGAACATTAGTATTTCACTCAATCATTACTTGGTGAACAATAATGGGTCTTACTACACACCTGGTTTGAAACTCTCACAATATATACATGGAAATATTTATATTTTCCTTAAAAACTGTAACACCCGGACCCATGTTACCCAGAGTCGGTGCATTATTACATAACACTGGCATGATCACAAAGGATCATGTCTCGAAAGACCAATTTGTTTAGCAGTCTTGGAAACACTAGAAAGATACATAAGTCTTACAATACATCATAAAATGAAAATTGCAACAATATAGTCTCCATAGTCCACACTCTTATCCCCTTATACTGTCCCTGCAAGTCATTCATAAATTACTTCTTCACATCATGGGAAAAATAAATCATAGAAAAGGGGTGAGCTCAAATTCCCAGTAAGTATAACAATATAGAGGAAACTTTCATAAATAAAAATAAACATTTAAGGAAATGTATAACTAAAACAAAAGCCTTTTAAACATAAACTTCAACATAGTATGGAAAAAATAAAATGAAATAATGCCATTTACTTATTCACATGGATATTCTACTAATATAATAATCACATTATATATAAATAACCACTTTCATAATGATGGAATTCATAATGCTAGACTATCATAACCACATAGCCAAGGCCTTGTGCCAGGACTAAAAATAAGATTTTTCAAGGCCTTCTGCCAAAACACTAGTTTGTCTCATCAGACCTAACGATGCATCGAGGAGCTATAGCAGGCTCCACCCGTCACTTACTAAGTCCAATGCATTCCCATATGAAAAGGTTTAAACATAACATAAACATTCGTATTAAAACTAGCATACGAAATTTCAATACTTTTTCCACAAACCATGAATGGTATAAAAATAACACATCCACAGTAAATCATATCACAAAACCTTCAATACAATACAAAATTTTTGTATCATAATAAATCAACTTCAAATAAGCTTAAAATCCATCAAAGGATATTGACATAGATGAAATCAAAACTATTTGAGACAAATATCACTTTTCTCGAAATCATTGAAAAGTCACACATTTATAAAGGAAGTAATCTAAAAGTGATTTTTGAATCAAAGTGTCCCATACAACATTGAAACTTCTGAAAAGAAATATCATTTGAAAAAATTCATTTCCATATAAATAAATCCTTAAAAACATTTTGAAAACTTGGACATTAATTAAAAAGATTTTGAAAGATAAATCTTTAAAACATTTAAAATTATGATCTTGATAAAGAGTACCTTTCAAAAATTATTAAAATATTCTTTTTGAAATCATTTAAAAGTCACATAATTATAAAATAAAACATTTACATTGAAAATATTTTTATAAGCTTGTATGGGAAGCTTCAGTGATTTTATAACGGCAGAAAATATCTACATCCGCTGTATAAGTTTAAAAAGACATTCTTACCTTAAATTTGTCGAAAAGGTTAAAAAGTACCTTGATTGGAAAACGAAGAAATGATTCCTTTAAAAATACATAAGGGTATAAATGACTTTAACCCATTTTCTAGTAAATAGTAAATATGTTTTTAAATACATTTTAAGGAACATGGATGTGGATGATAAAGAGATCCCAGTAGATAATTACGTATAAAGAACCTCAGATAATAAAGAGATTGTAAAATTAACCCTTACCTTGTAATTTTCCTTAGTTGGGGGTAGGTTAACATCCAGTATAATGGTGAAATAATTGATATTAAATTATACAATAAAAATAGACAATAATATGATATCATATATGATCTTTTAACATTGCTTTGTTAATAAGATCTTATTATTATCGTCGTTTCGGGTGTTAACTTACTCGTTTTATTTTTTATGTTTTGTTACATAATCCGTGGTTTTCATGGATAAGTTGTATCTTATTCATATCCAGAATGATATCAAGTCCTTACACATTATTTTTAAATCATCAAATGATAATTATACTTGAATGGATATGATGGATAATGAATCTCATCGCGTTCGTGGAGATGGTAGTCCGTACGTACGCACGAGCGATAATATCATTCTTTTGATATTAAAATAATATAAAATTAGATGGTATATCATATATAAAGAATAATTATCACCTTATATTTATAATTTAGATGAATTACACATCATTATTATACCCATTCAAATGATAATTTATTGAATAACAATTACACCATTACGTGGAGACGGTAAGTCATACGTACGCACGTATGGTGACATGTCATTCAAAGGATGGATAGAATACTGAATATGGTTGTAATATATTTATAATAAAATCTAATTATATATAAGATACTGGATTTATTATTTTAGAATTGGAATAACAAAGAAATAAGAAGTTGAAGAAGAAAGGAACTTGAAAGAGGGTGGTGAAAACATTACCTCTTCTTCGGGTTCTTCCTTTTGATTTGATCAAAAGGGCTCCTTAGGATGGATTTATGACTAAAGGAAGGCCTCTAGGATGAAGTAAGGGATGTTGAGAGAGTATTTGGGCAGGGTTTGGATGAACACAAAGTCTTTGAAGGTGTGAATTAATGAGAAGAGGGAGTTCCCTTTTATTAGAGGGGTGAGGGGAACCTTTGGAAAAGCTATAAATATTATTTTATAATAAATTCATATTCGGTTAAAATGGATCGAAAGTGTATTATTTAAAGTTTAAGGTGGGGATGAGTCGAAAACAACTCCAAAAATAGGATTTAGACAGGTTTGGGTCACTATAATAACCTTATATTTAAGTATTAACTCTTAGTTAATTAGTTTCACTTTTACAATGTCTCTTTATATTTTTATATTATATGGTTAATAAACATACTATATACATCCAAGCAACCCCCAAGTGGTTTATTAATAATACAACTATCATGATATAATTCCCTTGGCTGAATCTTAATTTATAGGAATTTAATATCAATTAATAATATAATATTTGTTTTAAAAACTCTTTTATGTAAATTTTGACACTATTCAATAATTGATTTTTTTAAAACTCATAATGACTGATTACTTTGAAAAAGGTTAATTAAATCAATATTAAAATGTCATATTAACCTATAAAATTATTTATATTTATAAATACTCTCAAATTAAATTTATTTGGGTATTTATAATATTAATTTTTCTAATTTTCCATTAATGAGGTAATTATTGCATCACTATTGTGTCATAAATAAATTAAATTATATAATGTCTAAAAATTATAAATAAAATACCATTATTTATGAAAAATTTATATATTTCGAATGGATATTTATAGTCGAAAATCCAACATATATAACCCTTTGAAAAATTTGTTTTTCTAAAAGGTATATGCTTATGTCATTTTTGTATTTATTTTAACATAATTAAAATAAAGTGTCCCTATCAACTACAAGTGGCTCCATGGGGTCCCAAAAATTGGACCAAAGATGCCCATGGTAGGACATGAATCCACCAATAAGGTTAGGACACGTTTTAGGGTAATTTATTATTATTATAATATTATTGTTTAACCCTTATTTATGGGATTTACCATTTAACCATGGTAAATAAAATATTTACCGAAATAATTCTTGAAAATGTCTGAAAATAAAAATTACCTATTTTCACAATTTGGACATCCTGATTCCAAATATGGAATCCATTTTTCCAAATTCAAAATATAGAAGTGGCAGGAATTAATTTAAAATTAATTCCCGTTGACAAAGCAAAAAAGCGTGTTTTTAAGAGATAATAACTATCAAAAGATTGACACTTGTTTACGTCTGGTTTAATTGTGGAGTTATGTATAATGACCAAAATTGTATGAAATGGTAAAAATATATTCCAATTATACTTTAAAACCACTAATATTCATAATTTATTAATATAAATTATTTCCATTAAAAATGTTTTTTTAAATAAAACTTATTAATTTTCACTATTCATCAAAATATAAATATTATCCGAAAAGTTCCAAAATTTCACCCTAGGATAAATTAGATATTCCAAATCCAAAAATGAAGTCCATTTTGAGAGATAAAATTTATACAATTTCAAAAATTAGGTATTACTATTCATAACGGCTAGTTTGATTGGTTGTAGTGTGTGTTAGAACTCGCAGTTTCGTACAACACACACTACTGTATTATTGAAAGAGAAGCATACCGTGGAAGCTTGGGGTGTTAACTTGTAAATTATTGATGTCCCCATTCTAAAGAATAAATTCATTTAGTCAAATGGAATATATAAAAGTTTAAAATAATGGATTTACAAAAAAGGGTTTCACTATTAAAATTTGGTAAAAGTGGATTTTTTGAAAAGTACATCTTTTATCTAAAAAAAATTACTTTGTTCTTACATTATGTATAAGAAATTCATAATATGGATTCTAAAATTATATGGGTTATATAAAGTTTAAAATCTATTTAATACTATTCATAAACTCTTTTGAACGACTTGTTTGGTAAGTAATGGTGCGCTTGAACTCGATGTTGCGTGTAGTGAAAGTTATTGAATTATTTTGAAGAAATAACACACTATAAAATCTTGGGGTGTTATATTCTCCCCTCCGTCAATAAATTTCATCCTCACAATTTGAAATTGTTCGTCGAAAATAAAATGTTGAATATATAAATATCTTTGTGGGAAAAACCATATCGAAAATTGGGTTAATAAAATTTAGTCTTAATAAGAGGAAAAGAGAAATGAAAGGGTCACCACCAAATTATGATCTCTATTCGGAGAACATTGGTGGAAATTAGATACATATAATTGGAGGAAAAATTTAAATATTTAAAGGTAGTGATTGAGGTCATCAATCAAAAACAAGTGAAAAATTGAGGTCCTTAAATTCATCAATCTATGATGATTTGAAATACCATCGGTTCAACAAAACATAGGGTATTTGGATAACACAATTTGGTTTTAGGATTCCTTAAATATAGTATAAGAATTAATTTCTTCATAAAATAATATAAGAAGAAAAATATATTCTTGACAAGTATTGTTCCATTCTTTAACTAATTTCTACCACAAACTCGTCCTTCACTGTAAAAGATACTAGAACGTTAAAAATATATTCTATTTATCCTAGTCGTATAGGGTTCCGAAAAGATTTATTTATAATTCCTCTAGTAGATCATTTAAAAAAACTAAATTATTTAATCTAGGACATCTCGTCGGCCGGTGGTAGGTGATACATCCTTGTCGCCCTTCGGTTGTGGGTTCAAGTCTCGCGGCCTTGCTGGACACGACGGGTTGCCGCCCGACCTCCGGGTTATCCTTTTATGGTAGTCTAAAATTAATTCAAACTAGAACTATACAAAATACATTAGTCTAAAACTTAAAAGGAAGGTAAAAAAAATGAAGATCCTTTTTTCCCCGTAATAACATGTGAACACCTTCATCATGTATTATTTTAAAACACTAAAACTTCCTGAATTACCATAAAACCTTATTGATTACATTCATGATCCCTTATTCCGTAAAAGAATAATGGATACACTCCTTCAATACAAAAATGTTGTAAACCCCAACAATGATGGAATATACAAATCATTAATCAATTTAAATGTAGTCAAGAATATTCAATATAATTTATCCAAATCAATCATGTATTATTCTAAAATCACTACCTCGGTATCAGAACCATATTAAGGTTTATCATTCTCTCAACCATATATTTTCCAGAAATTTAGCCTGCTATTGAGTCACTTTTCTTTGTTCCACACAATCTCAAGTCCTTAATGAAATAGTACTGCAGTACAATCCTTATATACTCCATAATTATTATAACAAGTACATTGTTGATACAACACTCAAATGACATAATCAACATAAGAAATATAATCATTCCTCTTCATATGTGGTAGTATCATAACTTGATTATTATCCAATAGAATAATTTGAGGCATAGTCTGATGACTGGGACATAGGTTCGCATAGTATCCAAACTCCTTGCAAATAAAGCATTGTATATTTGAAACCATTTTCGAACCCTTGCAGTCACGTACTTTGTGTCCTTTTTCTCCACACATATAACATACTCACATTCCCTTCAAGAATTTTCCATTGTGATTATTTCCACAATTATCATATATGGGAAAATCCTTCTTTACCTTCTTCCTTTTATCTATCTTTCTCTCCACCATCCTTTCCTTCTCTGGCTCCCCTTCAAAGCCATAGGACTCCAAGAATTCATTACATATCTTATCAACAAATGATACTATTTCTTCATATGATGATAATACATGGGAGACTATTTCCCTACTAAATTATGGATTAAGACCATGAAAGATATTATCCTCCTTACTCATTGTTTCATGCATATTGTTGTAGTTCTCATTCCTTCTATTGGGCGCCATTCCTAAACAATGTCATAAACTAGATCAGTTTATGAATCAAAATACATAATTACATACTTGTAAAACACTTAACATAAATTGAAATATTTATGGATATAATCCATAATCATAAAAATGTTTTCTTTTAGAAAGTATATACTCATAAACCCTTCATAATGGTTTGTAAAGAAAATGTGAATTATCCTAAGAATATCCCCCAGGAGTGTCGTATCCAAGAGTGCAGCAAGGCCCGTTGTCGTGCACCAGTTCCCGTTCGAGTCTAACTCAAAGCGGTGTTCTCTAGTTTTACCCCTAGGTAAATCTGTGCCGGAGCCGCCTCTACCTACTTGTATCCAGAAAGGGTTGTATTGCTCGAAAAACTCAAAAAATCTCTACAATACCAAAATTCTAGGAAGTTTTTCTATACTAATCCTCAATGTCCATCTTAGATCAATGTTCTCTAATCGGAGTTTATCTAAATCTAGCTTCCAAGGTTTGAACTAAAATTCATTTGATACCAACTATAACGCCTCGAACCTAGTTACCCAGGGTCGGTGCATTATTAAATAACTTTGGCATGATCACAAAGGATCAAGTCTCGAAAGACAGATTAGTTTAGTAGTTTTGGAAACACTAGAACGATTCATAAGTCTTACATTACATCATAAAATGAAAATTATAACAATATAGTCTCCATAGTCCACACTCATATCCTCTCACACTATCCCTACAGGTCATTCATAAATTACTTCTTCACATCCTGGAAAAAATAAACCATAGAAAAGGGGTGAGCTCAAATGCCCAGTAAGGATAACAATATATCGGAAACGATCATAAATAAGATTAAACATTTAAGGCAATGTATAACTAAAACAAAATACTTTTAAACATAAACATCAACATAGTATGGACAAAATAAAATAAAATAATGCCATTTACATATTCACATGTATATTCTACTAATTGAATAATCACAGGCAATATCAATAACCACTTTCATAATGATGGAATGCATAATTCCAGACTATCATAACAACATAGCCAAGGCCTTGTGCCAAGAATACAAATACGATTTTGTAAAGGCCTTGTGCCAAGACACTAGTTTGTCTCATGATACCTACCGATGCATCGAGGAGCTATAGAGGGCTCCACCCATCACTTACTAAGTCCAATGCATTCCCATATGAAAAGGTTTAAACATAACATAAACATTCATATTAAAACAAGCATACGAAATGTCAATACTTTCTCCATAAACCATGAATGGTATAAAAATAACACATCAATAGTAAAACATTTCACAAAACCTTCAATACAATAAAAAGTTTTTTATCATAATAAATCAACTTCATATAAGCTTAAAATCCATAAAAGGATGTTGAAATACATGAAATCAAAACAATTTGAGAGAAATATCTCTTTTCTTAAAATCATCGAAAAGTCACACATTTATAAAAGAAGTAATTTAAAAGAGATTTTTGAATCAAAGTGTCCCATACCACATTGAAACTATTGAAAAGAAATATCATTTAAAAACATTCATGTCCATATAAATAAATCTTTAAAATAATTTTGAAAAAATGGACATTAATTAAAAATAATTAGAATGATAAATCTTTAAAACATTTAAAATTATGATCTTGATAAAGAATACCTTTCACAAATTCTTAAAATATTAATTTTGGAATAATTTAAAAGTCAAATAATTATAAAATAAAACATTTACATTGAAAATATTCTTATAATCTTATAAGGGAATCTTCATCAATTTTATAACGGCGAAACATAACTGCACCTGTCGTATAAGTTTAAAAGGCCATTCTTACCATAAATTTGTCGAAATGGGTAAAAAGTACCTTGTTTGGAAAATGGCAGAAAGATTCCATTCAAAACAGATAAGGGTATAAATGACTTTAACCCATTGTATAGTAAATTGTAAAAAAAATTTAAACATATTTTTAAGGAAAATGGATGTCGATGATAAAGACATCCCAGTAGATAATTACGTATAAACAACCTCGGAAAATAAAGAGATTGTAAAATTAATCCTTACCTTGTAATTTTCCTGGGTTAGGGGTAGGTTAACCTCCTATATAATGGTTAAATAATTGTTATTAAATTATTCAAGAATCATATACATTAATATGATATCATATATGACCATTAAACATTTCTTTGTTAAAAATATCTTAGTATTATCATTGTTTCAGGTGTTAACTTACTCGATTTATTTTATATGATTTGTTACATAGGATGTGGTTATCATGGATAGGTTGTATCTTATTCATATCTATAATGATATAGAGTCCTTAAACATTATTTTTAAATCATCAAATAATAATTATACTTGAATGGATACGATGGAGAATGAATCTCATCACGTTCGTGGAGACGGTAGTACGTACATACGCATGAGCGAAAATATCATTATTTTGATATTAAAATAACATATAATTGGATGGTATATCATATATACAGAATAATTATAATTTTATATTCATTATTTACATGAATTACACATCATTATTATAATAATCCAAATAATGATTTATTAAATAACAATTACACCATGACGTGGAGACGGTAAGCCGTCCGTACGGACGTATGGTGACATGTCATTCAAAGGATTGATAGAATAATGAATATGGTAGTAAAATATTAATAATAACATAACAATATATATAATATACTAGATTGATTATTTTATAATGGGAATAACAAAGAAAGAAGAAGTTGAAGAATAAATGAACTTGAAAGAGGGTGGTAAAAACATTACAACTTTTTCGGGTTATTCCTTTTGATTTGATCAAAAGGGCTCCTTAGGTTGGCTGTATGACTAATGTAATGCCTCTAGGATGAAGTGAGGGATGTTGAGAGAGTATTTTGGCAGGGTTTGTCCGAACAAAAAGGCTTTGAAGATGTGATCTAATGAGAAGGGCGAGTGCCCTTTTGTAAGAGGGGTGAGTGGCACCTTGGGAAAAGTTAGAAATATTATTTTATAATAAATTAATATTCATTTTATAATGGCTCCAAAGTATATTATTTTAAAGTTAGGGTGGGGATGGGTCAAACACAGCTCAACTAATAGTGTTGAGACTGGTTTGGGTCACTATATTAACCTTATCTTTACGTATTAACTCTTAGTTAATTAGTTTCACTTTTACAATGTATCTCTATATATTTATATAATGAGGTTAATAAACATACTATATACATCCATGCGACCGCAAATTGGTCCATTAAAAATACACCTATCATGATATAAGTCTCTTGGATTAACCTTTGATTTTTAGGAATTTAATATCATTTTATAATATAATATTTCTTTTAAAAACATTTTATGTCAATTTTGACACTATTCAATAGTTGATTTTTGTAAAACACATAACATAATGACTACTTCTAAAATTGTTAATTAAATAAATCCTAACATGTCATATTAACCTATAAAATTATTTTTATTTATAAAAAGTCTCAAATTACATTTATTTGGGTATTTATAATATTAATCTTTCTAATTTTTCATTAATTAGGTTATTACTGCATCACCATTGTGTCATAAAAAAGATAAAATATTTAATGTCTAAAAATAATAAATAAAATAAAATTATGTAGTAAATCTTTCTGTATTTCTAATTAATATTTATAGTAAAAAATCCAACATATATAACCCTATGTAAAAATTGTTTTTCTAAAAGATATATGCTTATGTCATTTTTGTATTTATTTTATCTTAATTAAAATAAAGTGTCTATATTACCTACAAGTGGCTCAATGGGGTCCCACAAATAGACCCCAAGATGCCCATTATCGTAAATGTATCCACCAATAAGGTTAGGACATGTTTTAGGGTAATTTATTATTATTATAATATTATTTGTTGACCCTTATTTACCAGATTTACCCTTTAACCATAGTAAATAAAATATTTACCGAAGTAATTATTCAAAATATCTAAAAATAAAAGTTACCTATTTGAACAATTTGAAAATCCTGATTCCAAATATGGAATCCATTTTTCCAAATTCAAAAGGCATATGTGGCAGGAATTAAATTAAAATTAATTCCCGTTGTTAAAACAAAAAATGTGTTTTTAAGAGCTAATAATTATCAAAAGATTGACACTTGTTTATGTCAGGTTTAATTGTGAAATTATGTTCAATGAAAAACATTGAATTAAATGGTAAAAATATATTCCAAATATATTTTCAAACCACTCAAATTCCTTATTTATCAATATAAATTATTTCGATTAAAAAAGTTTTTTTAAAAAATATAGTAATTTTCACTATTCATCAAAATATAAATGTTATCCGAAAGTACCAAAATTTTACCCTAGGATAAATTTGATATTACGAATGCAAAAATGATGTCCATTTTGAGAGATAGAATTTATAAAATTTCAAAAAGTAGGTATTACTATTCATAATGGCTAGTTTGATTGGTTGTAGTGTGTTTTAGAACTCGAAGTTGCGTACACCACAAGCTACTGTATTATTCAAAGAAACTTGTACCATGGAAGCTTGGGGTGTTACATTGTAAATTTTATATGTCCTCATACTAATTTTTTTTATTTAGTCAAATTTAATATATAAAAGTTTAAAATATTGAATTTAAAAAAAGGGTTTCACTATTAAAAGTTGGTAAAAGTGCATTTTTTGAAAAATACTTCTTTTTTCTGAAAAAATGAATTTGTTCTTACATTATGTCTAAGAAACTCAAAATATGTGTTCTAAAATTATAAGGATTATATAAAGTCTAAAATTCAGTTAATACTATTCATATACTCTTTTTAACGGCTTCTTTGGTAAGTCATGATGCACTTGAACTCAGTGTTGCGTGTAGTGGAAGTTATTGAATTATTTTAAAGAAATAACACACTATGAAATCATGGGGTTTTAAAAAAACCATTCTGATTTTTTTTGTGTTTTTATTACTTGAGAACCTTACCAAAAAACAATATTTATAATCATTAAATTACATATACTTAATGTATCCAATTTATTATAAGAGTTTCACACGATTTGGCATTATACATTATGTTTCATAATTTTAGGATCAAATATAGTGTAGGCCATTATTCATAAATGGTCCCTAAAAGATGGAATGGAATCTGTGTCAATTCAAGTACCCCATGTTGGGATTACCCTCCTAAGAAAATTAATGAAGCTAAATATGAAGTTATATTTAGATTTTATAAAATTATATCTATATTGGATTAAATAAATCAACAAGTGAGAAATAAACCTTCCCTAATAAGGTATCCGACAGATCCACAATGTGGGGAAACAATGTTAGACCACAGTATGTGTTAGAAAACACAATAATTCTATAGCGACCCATTCTTTACATACATGTTTAAAACTTCAAAATTGAAGCATACATATTACAATATATAACGAAACCATGAAAGGACCGTATATGTATATATTCTTTAGAAACTGGGAAACATAAACAACAGGTTCATAAAGCATCTACACTGTCTCCCATTTATTTCATCATATCTATAGTCCCTTTTGGCATATCATACTTAATAACCTTCTTCCTGACCTGGGGAATAAACATAAAAAAGGGTGAGTTCAAATGCTCAGTATGGGTAAACAAAATAAATATCAATCACATCATATTCATAAGAACATATCATTTTGGAAATCTTACCCTGCAAAAGAGATCATAATTTCATAACATTGGATAAATAATGGTAGTAAAATGTATTCCCAATAATCCTAACGTAAAACATGAAACTTTGTGGCATACACACATAATCACAGAGAATCATTTCTTATTATTCAAGGCTCATTGAAAACACTATCTTAGTGGACAAAGTCCATTTCTGAACCGAGTTCACTCCTCGTTTCAGTCTTGTTTCACTGAACCGGTTTAACCTACCATTCCAGCCATGTATATCTCATGAGATATAAAATATTTACCCAATGAATTTGAGAGAGATATAGGTCCCACACATCTCATAATTAATACATTCTTATGTGTGCCACAAAATCATAAACCATACATCATAGCATAACCCATGTAATAAAAATGGGAATCATAAACATCGGGACATCATAAAATAATTCATATAAGATAAAGGAATTCATACAAATATTTCCATCACAGCATAATCAAATCAATGTAATAATAGGGATAGAAATAGAACCCTATATTATCTTAGATGGAAAATAATTTTTATAAAACTCTTGAACTCCATTCTTGATGAAAATATCCTTTCTACTTCAAAAACATTTTTTACTTTATTAACATGTCATACAATTTTAACCTAAAATAAGTTGATTAAAAATAAACATGAAAACATTTAATGGAAGATTCTTGGAAATAATGTTTTAAAAATCCATTCATGCCGTATAAGTTAAAAAACCATTCTTCTCGTACTTTTTTCAGAAACGTCAAAAAGTACCTCGTACGAAAAACGACAAAAGATTCCTTTCATATCTTTTACTAAAAACTCACCGAAGGGTAAAATTGGATTTAATAAATTGTATTAGGATATAAATAATATTAAATATTGAGGAAACATGGATTTTGAGGATAAATATTCCCCAGTAAATTCTGAAGTATAAACAATCTCGGATAAAAATTGAGATTGCGAGATTTTCCCTTACCTTAGGTCCGATTTGCTTCGTAAGTGTCTGAACCTCTTGTATAATGATTTAAATAATGTTATTGACTTATTCCGGAATCATAATTATTGTTACGATATCATATATGGTCATATTCATAGCTTCTTACTAGTAATATTTCATTGCTACTTGTTATTCGGGTGTTTATTACTTTTTGTCCTTTTGCGTGTTTTGTCAAATAATATCTTATTCTTATCTTTATTTTATAGATACTTCATTTACAGAATGGTATTAGTGTACTAAATATCACATTTATTCATTCAATTCATTTATATAATCATTATGCAATGAAGATCATGTAGAATGAATCACATCACATCGTGGAGATGATATTCCGTACGTACGCACGAGCGATGATATCGTTCCCATGATTGTGGAACTATATTGGAGTGTAAGTATACTATTTCAGAATCAATAAAACTTTACAATAATCATATATAGTTAATTATTTTCACCATTATACCCATCCAATTAAGGTGGTGATGGAAAATAGATTACACCATAGCGTGGAGACGGTATTCGTTACGTACGTACGCGCGGTGATTTCATTTTCCGTAGGATGGATAGATGGTCAAATAGGGTTGTTTCATACTTATAAGAACATATCAATATATTAGTGATAATGATTTTATTAATTCATAATGAAAAAAATTAATTAGATGAAGTGGAAGAAGACATAAAGTTGAAAGAATCGGTAATGGATATTACCTCTTCTTTGAAGCACCTCTTTGAGACCTCCTCTTAGGGAACTAAAATTGATTTTTGAAGAAAAACAGGACCCCTAGGATGCTTCTAGGGAAGTGGGGAAGTGAACTGGGCAGGGTTTGGCCGATTTTTAAGGCTCAAATTGGTGTGAGGAGGAGAGGGAGGAGGTTCCCTTTTATAAGGGAGGAGAGGGACAACATTGGAAATATAAGAATTATTATTTTATATTAAATCACAACCCCACATTAAAACTTCCAAAATGACTAATATAAGAAGATTAGATGAGATAGGTTCGTAATCTCATCAACCAAATTTTTTTTGACATGTTAGGAATTTATTTTAAACATTATCAACTTGATTTATCCTTATTTATCAATTTAATTTTATTTGTGGTAATAATATTCTAAATTTTAAATGATTATAAATAATTACATAGGTGTGGTGAATTTTGTATAATTTGACACTTTATAACAGTTTCTACCGTATAAATTTTAATTTATAAATTTTAAATATTTTTCTGATTTTTAAACAATTTTATAATATGTTATTTTTATAAAATAACAATAGTGTCAATTTTGACACTATTCATTTATTTGAATTTTAATAAAATATATACAGAATATATGTTAAAAATAAAAGCATTAATAGATTCATAAAATTTCCAATGTATCAATAAAATTATTGGAGAACATTAAATAGTTCATATAATATTTATTTTAATATTATTAAAACCATTTATTTGATATTTTAATTAATAAACAAATTTCAACATCACTATTGTGTCATAATTAATGTTGATTATTTAATCCCTAAAAATTTTAAATAAATTCCTATGATGTAGATAATTGTATGAGCTCTCTGGAGACTATTAATTTTTGAAGTTTCATTAACTTTATCAATAAATTAAAATTATTGTACTTATACGATTTAAGAAAGTGACATGTTGTCACATTCTTTGGTTTTAATAATAATTAAATTATTTTCCTAGACAAAAGTCCATTAAATGAATCTAATCTGACCCTTATGTGATATGGGTCGACTTTTAGTCATCCAATAGGATTCTGACAGGTGTTAGGGTAATTTTATAATCTTTTATTTACCCTTAATTACCCAATTTACATTTAACTATGGTAAATAAAATTTACCGTAGTTACTATTCATAATGCCCAAAAATAAAAAGTAGCCTATTAACATAATTTTTACCCAATGATTCCAAATATTGAATCCATTTTTCAAAATTCAAAACATGTAAGTTGCAGTAATTAATTTAAAATAAATCCCATTGTTAAGAAAACTGGTTTTAGAAGTTAAAACATTGCCAATGATTGAAATGTTTTTACCTATGAATTCAATGTAAAATTAATTCTAATGACATAAATTATATTAAATGGTAAAAATACATTCTACTTATACTTTAAAACCACTCAATATTATAATTTAATCATATAAATTATCTCAATGAAAAAAGTTGTTTTTAATTAAAAATAAGCGTATTTTTACTATTCATCAAAATATGAATGTTATCAGAAAAATATCAAAATTTTATCCAAAGTAAATTTTTATATCTTGATTCAAAAGAAGAATTTTATTTTCTCAAATTGAACTTTTAAACATGTCAAAAACTAGATTTAATGTGGTTGCGCCATCAAAAGGCGGCATAACTGCATTTTTTAAAAAATACTTATTTTACCCAAAAAATTTATTTTGTTCTCTTACCATGTTCTAGAAAATGTGTAAGATGAATAAAAAAATTCATATTGTAGTTAATACTATTCATAATGGATAGTTCATAATAATATATCGTTGTTTAGTGAAACCTGGTTTTGCGTACTACACACGCTATCGAGGAAGGTTGTGATTGCATTTAATGAAAGCCAAGTCCGTATAGTGTGTTGTGATAGATTACTTTGGTGTTGCGTATAACATATGACATAAAAAAAATATTTCTCATAAAATCTCAGGGTTTAACACTCTACCCCACTTAAAATGAATTTCGCCCTCGTAATTCGTCACTTCATTACAAACAGATGAGGATACCTCTCCCTCATCATATCCTCAAGTTCCCATGTAGATTCTTCTCATTGGTGGTTCCTCCATAAAACTTTCACCAAGTGAGTGGTCTTGTTATGTAGGACTTATTTGCTACGATCCAGAATCTCTATCGGCTGTTCTTCAAGAGAAAGATCTTGCTCCAGCGGTACAACTTCTGAGCTGAGTACATGTGAAGGATCAGGTATGTACATTCTCAAGGTAGATACATGGAACACATCGTGACCTTGAGAGAGATTTGGTGGAAGCGCCAATTGATAAGCTAACTTACCAACATGATCAAGAATTTCAAAAGGACCAAAATATCTAGCGCTCAACTTTCCCTTCTTTCCAAATCTCATGACCCTCTTCTAGGGAGGTATTCGTAAGAACATTTTATCACCCACTTCAAACTCGTAGTCTTTTCTTCAGTTGTCAGCATAACTTTTTTGTCGTCTCTGAGCTTCTCTAATGTGTTGTTGAATAGATCTGACCTTTTCTGCCATCTCATCAACAAGATCTTGTCCTAATAGCTTTCTTTCCCCAACTTCATCCAGCAAGTTGGAGTCATGAATTTCTATCCATAGAGAGATTTATACGGAGCCATCTGAATACTAGAGTGAAATCTATTATTATAAGAAAAATACACCAAAGGTAGGTGTTGATCCCAACCAACTTTGAAATACATAGAGCAAGCTCTCAACATATATTCTAGAGTTTGAATTGTCCTCTCAGACTGACCGTCCGTCTGAGGATGATAAGCAGTGCCGAAACTAAACTCTGTATCTAGAGTATGCTGATGACTTCGCCAGAACTTTGAGGTAAACCTCAGATCCTGATCAGATATAATAGAAAGTGGTACTCCATGAAATCTTACAACTTCCTTTATATATATCCTGGAAAGCTGATCTAGAGAGAAATTCTCTCTACTAGCAATGAAGTGTGCAGACTTTGTAAGATGATCAACTATGACTTAGATAGCATTATTGCATTTGGATGTTTTAGGAATTCCAGTGACAATGTCCATAGTGATGTTTTCCCATTTCCATTCTGGTATTGGTAATGGTTGTAACATCCCCTTAGACTTGTATCTCTCACCTTTAACTTTCTAACAAACCAAGCATCTAGAGACATATTTAGCAACATCTCTTTTCATGTCATCCCACCAGAAGTACTCTTTCAGGTCCCTATACATCTTCGTGCTTCCAAGATGAATAGAGAATGAAGAACTATGAGCCTCATCCAGCGGCTCCTTATTTAATTCGGGGATGGGAGGAACACAAACACGATTCCTGATCTTTATTATCCCATCACAATCAAGGTTGAATTTAGGATCATTTCTCACCTTCTTTTGTAACTCGAAATCTTCATTCTGTGCCTCTTTAATCTTCACATGTATAGATGGTTGAACATTCATTTGAGAAAGATACGATTTTCCCCCTTTCATTATAATTCCACGATCCATCCTTTGTAAATCCTAAAATATTGAATCTTTTGTGATCCTCATCATGGATAAGCTAGCCTGGTCTTATTGACATAATTCATCTGCCACCTTTTTTCATTCCCAGGGTGGTAATGAATTGAGCAGTCGTAATCCTTATTCAGCTCCAACCATCTTCTTTGGTGCATATTCAGCTCCTTTTGTGTGAAAATATACTTTAAACTTTTATAATCAGTATAAATGTCACACCTTTTCCCATAAATATAATGCCTCTAAATCATTAATGTAAAGATTACAACAGCTAACACCAAATCATGAGTTTGGTAATTTTTCTCATTGATTTTCAACTGTTGTGAGGCATAAGCTATCACTATATCATTTTTCATAAGAACGCACCCCAATCCCTTCTTGGATGCATCACTGTAGATGACAAACCTTTATCCACTACAATGTAGTGTGAGCACAACTACACTGGATATCCTTATTTTCAACTCCTTGAAATTCTCTTCACATTCTTCCGTCCAAACAAACTTAACTCCTTTCCGAGTCAACTTGGTTAGTGGATTAGATAATCGTGAAAAATATTTCACAAAACATCGACAATATCCAGCCAAACCAAGAAAATTTCGTATCTCGGTTACTGTTGTTGGTCTCGACCCTCTTTTGATAACCTCTATTTTTGCGGGATCCATAGATTTCCCCTCTTTTGAGATTATGTGACCCAAAAATGCAACATTTTTAAACCAAAATTCACACTTGGTAAATTTGGTATAATGCTTCTCCTTTCTTAGGGTCTTTAATACAATTCTCAAGTGATCTTCATGTTCTTCCTTGATCTTTGAATAGACAAGAATATCATCTATAAATACTACCACAAACTAATCAAGATAGTCTCCAAAGACTCTATTCAATAGATCCATGAAGATATCAAGGGAATTAGTAAGACCAAATGGCATCACTATAAATTCATAATGTCTATACCTTGTACGGAAAGTCGTCTTTGGTATATCCTCCCTTTTGACTCTTAATTGATGATACCCTAAACGAAGATCAATCTTGGAAAAGTATTGAGCTCCGCGATGTTGGTCAAATAGGACATCAATGCGTGGGAGAGGATATTTTATCTTGATAGTGATCTTGTTATGTTCTCGATAATCAATGCAGAGTCTCATTGATCCATCTTTCTTCTTAACAAACAGAACAGGTGCTCCCCATGGTGATGCAATAGGGTGTATGAATCCTTTATCAAGATTCCCTTAGAGTTGCTTCTTCAAATCCAACAACTCAATTGGGGCCATTCTATAAGTTGTCTTTAAAATAGGCAAAGCACCCGGTATGAGTTCTATTGAAAACACGACTTCACAATTTGGAGGAAGACCGAGAAATTCCTCCGGAAAGATATCATCCAATTCCCATACAATGGGAATATTATTAATCATGAGTTTCTCTCCAACCATTTGAGGTAAATAACCATCATTTAGTGGAATCAATTCCCATAAGATAGAAGAAATTTCCACTGGAAGGTTATGTTCATCCTTGCATCGATAAATGATCATAGATTGATCTGGAATAGGAAATGTGACTTCCCTTCTTTGGAAATTGATATGAGCTCCTTAAAAATAAAGCCAATCCATGCCAATAATCACATCAAATTCAACTATAGGAAGGACCACAAGATTTGTAGGAATAACTTTCCCACAAAATTCAATCGGAGAATAATTGTAAACTTTTGATGCGACTATTGTGCCATTAGGAGTTGTCACAGCCAACTCAACATCTAAATTTTGAGGTAATACGGCGATACCCTTAGAAAATTCTTCAGAAATAAAAGAGTGGGTGGATCCAGAATCAAATAAAACATTTGCTACTTTAGAGTGGATGGTAAGTGAACCTCTCACCACTTCGTTGTCGTAATCCACATCGCCGATAGTAATTGTATGTGACTTTCCTTTGTCATTGGCCTTAAGTGTTTGTTGACGTCTATAATCATCATCAACCCATGGATTTGGGAATTTATTGGCATAATTCCCCATCTCCTTACACTTGAAACATTGAAGTGTAGTATGTTCATTCTGTGTATCCCTTCCTTTGTTTGCATCATTAGACATCTTCTTCTAATTATTTCGACATTCAATTGCCTGATGACCTTCTTTTCCACACTTATAACATTTTAATGTCTACTTAAGTCAATTTCTTCCATGTTTCATTCCACACTTTGAGCATAAGGGAAAACTCATCTTATTTTCAGTGTGGTCTTTAGAATTTCCTTTGAATTCCATTTTCCTCTTCTTATCAAACCCATGTGACTGATGGGTTACACCAATATCCATCTCAACCTTGAGAGCACATCGAACAATTTCCTCGTAGCTATTGAAGTCCCTTATGGCCAACGCCCTTCGAAGAATTGGTTTTAATCCACTAAAGAATTTATCGATCTCACTCTCATGTTGGATAATAATTCCAGAAGCGTACCTTGAATGTCTTGTAAAAGTTTCTTCGTAGGTACCAACAGATTCATCATCCTTTTGCTTCAGTTCAGGAAACTCCTTCTCCATATTTTTTCAGAGAATATGAGGGAAATACTTATTAAAAAATAAGTCCTTAAACACGTCCCATTCCATGTACTCAATTTCATCCCTTTTCCTCGTATTCTTAATAAGATTCCACTATTGATCAGCATCACCTTCCAAACGATACACTACTAAGGTAAATTTATCATGTTCAGGACATTGAAGAACTGAAAATATCTTTTTAGTGGTATTGATCCATTGTTCAGCCACTAATGAATCAGAAGACCCGCTGAATGAAGGTGGACGATGCCTCATGAAGGATTCAACAGAATGTTACTCTTTCCTTTACTCATTTGTAAGTCCTGCATGATTCATAGCTTGAGAAAGTTGTGTGAGCATGGAAACAAGATTTTTCATTCCAGCTCCCACAACGTTTGGTTGCTCAGTGGGAAAATCATTTCATTCCCGTCGCTTTCCGCATTAACACGGTTCCTTCGGGTTCCAGCCATTGACTAAAACCATGAATAATAGTGTGAGAAACACTAATTATAATAGGAAAACCACTTAATAAAGAATAAAAATTCACACTTTAGGTCTTATCATAGGTTGTTCATGGACATTTCTAAAACACTAAGATTTTTTTCTATGCTTAGACACATCCTTAGGTTTCTTACTAAGGCTATCACATCCATGTTTCCAATGGTTGACTATACATTTCCTCTGATACCAACTATAGCGACCCATACATTACATACATGGTTAATACTTCAAAATTGAAGAATATTTATTACAACATATAACAAAACCATGAAAGGACTGTATAGGTATAGTCTCTTTAGAAACTGGGAAACATAAATAACTGGTTCATAAAGCATCTACACTATCTCCCATTTATTTCATCATATCTATAGTCTGTTTTGGCATATATTACTTAACAACCTTCTTCCTGACCTGGGGAAAGAAAACATACAAAAGGGTGACCTCAAATGCTCAGTAAGGGTAAACAAAATAAATATCAATCACATCATATTCATAAGAACATAACCTTTTTGAAATCATACCCTGCAAAAGAGATCATAATTTCATAACATCGGATAAATAATGTTAGTGAAATGTAATCCCAATAATCATAACATAAAACATAAAACTTTGTTTCATACACACATAATCATAGAGAATCATTTCTTATTAGTCAAGACTCATTTCCAATACTATCTTAGTGGAAAAAGTCCATTTCTGAACTGAGTTCACTCCTCGTTTCAGTCCTATTTCACTGAACCGGTTTAACCTACCGTTCTAGCCATGTCTATCTCATGAGATATAAAATCTTTACCCAATGAATTAGAGGGAGATATAAGTCCCACCCATCTCTTAATGATACCATTCTTATGTGTGCCACAAAATCATAAACCATACATCAAATCATAACCCATGTAATAAAAATGGGAATCTTAAACATCGTGACATCATAAAACAATTCATATAAGATAAAGGAATTCATACAAATAGTTCCATCACAAAATAATCAAATCAATGTAATAATAGGTTTATAAACAGAACCCTATATTGTCTTAGATGGAAACTAATTTTGAAAAAACTATTGAACTCCATTCTTGAGGAAAATACCTTTCTACTTCAAAAACGTTTTCCATTCATAACATGTCATACAATTTTCAACTAAAAGTAGTTGATTAAAATTAATCTTGAAAACTTGTAAAGGAATATTCTTGGAAATAATGTTTTAAAAATCCATTCAGGCCGTATAAGTTAAAAAAACAATCTTCTCGTACTTTTGTCGGAAAAGACAAAAAGTACCTCGTACGAAAAACAACAAAAGATTCATTTCATATCTTTTACTAAAAACTCACCGATGGGTAAAATTGGATTTAAAAAATTGTAAGAGGATATAAATAATATTACCTATTGAGGAAACATGGATATGGATGATAAATATTCCCCATTAAATTCTGCAGTATAAACAATCTCAGATAAAAATTGAGATTGTGATATTTTTCCTTACCTTAAGTCTGATTTATTTCGTAAGTGTCCGAACCTCCTGAATAATGATTTAAATAATGTTATTGACTTATTATAGAATCATAATTATTGTTATGATATCATATAAGGCCATATTTTTAGCTTCTTATTAGTAATATTTCATTGCTACTTGTTATTCAGGCGTTTATTACTTTTTGTTCTTATGCGTGTTTTGTCGAATAAATTCTTATTCTTCTCCTTAGGTTATAGATAACTCATTTATAGAACATTATTATAGTACTATAAATCCTATTTATTCATTAAATTCATTTATATAATCATTATGAAATGAATATCATGTTGAACGAATCACATCACATCGTGGAGACGGTATTCTGTACGTACGCATGAGCGATGATATCGTTCCCATGATCACAGAATTGTATTGGAGTGTATGTATACTATTTCAGAATCAATAAAACTTTAAAATAATCATATATAGTTATTTATTTTCACCATTATACCCATACAAGTAAGGTGGTGATAGAAAATAAATTACACCACGGTGTGGAGACGGTATTCCGTACGTACGCACGTGCGGTGATTTCATTTTCCGTAGGATGGATAGATGGTGAAATAGGGTGTTTCATAATTATAATAAAATATAATTATATGAGTGATATTGATGTTATTAATTCATAATGAAAAAACTAAAGAATAACAAGTGGAAGAATAAATAATGTTGAAAGAATCGGTAACAGATATTACCACTTCTTTGAAGCACCTCTTTGAGACCTCCTCTTAGGGCACTACAATTGGTCTTCGAAGAATACCAGGACCTCTATGATGAATCTAGGGAATTGGGGAAGTGAAATGGGCTGGGTTTGGCTGACCTTGAGGGCTAAAATTGGTTTTAGGAGGAGAGGGAGGAGGTGACCTTTTATAAGGGAGGGGAGGGGCACCTTTGTATATATCAGAAATATTAGTTTATATTAAATCCCACCCCACTTAAAAACCACCAAAATGACTCATATCCAAAGAATAGTTGAGATAGGGTTGTAATATCATCAACCAATACAATTTAGACATGTTAGGAATTTATTTTAAACATTATCAACTTGATTTATCCTTATTTATCAATTTAATTTTATTTGTGGTAATAATATTCTAAATTTTAAATTATTATAAATAATTAAATATGTGTCGTGAATTTTCTATAATTTGACACTTTATGACATTTTAGATCATATATATTTTAATTTATAATTTTTAAATATTTTTGTGATTTTTGATCAATTTTATAATATTTTATTTTTTAAAATAACAATAGTGTCAATTTTGACACTATTCATTTATTTTAATTTAAATAAAATATATACAGAAGATATATTCGAAATAAAACCTTTAATAGATTAATGAAATGTCATATTTATCTAGAAAAATAGTGGAGCACATTAAATAGTTCATATAATATTTATTTAATATTTTTAAAACCATTTATTTGATATTTTAATTAATAAAATAATTTCAACATTAATATTGTGTAATAATTAATGATAATTATTTAATCCCTAAAAATTCTAAATAAATTCCTATTATGTAGATAATTGTATTATATTTATATATATTATTCATGTTCAATGTTTCATTAAGTTTATCAATAAATTAAAATTATTAAACTTATAAGATTTAAGAAAGTGACATGTTGTCACATTCTTTGGTTTTAATAATAATTAAATTATTTTCATCGCAAAAAGTCCATTAAATGAATCTAATCCGACCCTTAGGTGATATGGGTCGACGGTTAGTCATCCAATAGGATTTTGGCTGGCGTTAGGGTAATTTTAGCATCTTATATTTACCCTTAATTACATGATTTACCTTTAACTATGGTAAATAAAATTTACAGTAGTTACTATTCATAATGCCCAAAAATAAAAGGTAGCCTATTAAAATAATTTTGACCCACTGATTCCAAATATGGAATCAATTTTTCAAAATTCAAAACATATAAGTTTCAGAAATTAATTTAAAATAAATCCCATTGTTAAGTAAACGGGTTTTAGAAGATAAAACATTGCCAAAGATTGAAAAGTTTTTACCTATGAATTCAATGTGAAATTAATGCTAATGACATAAATTATATTAAATGGTAAAAATATATTCTATTTATAATTTAAAAAAATTCAAAATTATAATTTAAACATATAAATTATCTCAATGAAAAAAGTTGTTTTTAATTAAAAATTAGAGTATTTTTACTATTCATCAAAATATGAAAGTTATCAGAAAAATATAAAAAATTTATCCAAAGTAAATTTTTATATCCTTATTCAAAAGAATAATTTTATTTTGTAAAATTGAACTTATAAACCTGTCAAAAACTATATTTAATTTGTGTGCACCATCACAAGGAGGCAAAACTACATTTTTTTTTAAAAATAATTATTTTACCCGAAACATTTATTTTGTTCTATTACCATGTTCTAGAAAATGAGTAAGATGAATAATAAAATTTAAAATGTAGTTAATACTACTCATAAAGGCTAGTTCATAATAATATATCATTTTTTAGTGAAACCCGGTATTGCGTTCTACAAACGCTATCGAGTAAGGTTGTGATTGCATCTAATGCAAGCCAAATCCGTATTGTGTGTTGTGAAAGATTATTTTGGTGTTGCGTATAAAATAAGACATAAAAAACATTTCTCCTAAAATCTCAGGGTCTAAAAAATTCAATGGGACTAAATATCTATTTGTAGGTGAGTAATTGATAGGTTCTTTATAGAAGATATTTCTCACTTTGGTAAGAAATGAAAAGTATAATGTTTTTATAGTATTTTATAATGTCCTAGAAAATAATGATTAGTGTAATTAAATGATACAAAAAATATAGATGTATAATAAATAGAAAACATGGAATAATAATATTTTAAGATACTCTACATGGAATAGTATTTTCTATCAAAACAATAGGTAGATTCGAGGGATCAATTCATGATTCTATGTCAAAATGAAGATGAAATTTGTTCTATGTATGGTGAAAAATTTACTTGGATGGAAAGTAATTTTATATACTACATAAATAATCCAATGAGTAATATTGACCATTTCTTTAATGGGTTAAATCCAGTCCATCAAAGAGAACTAATCTACTAAACAACCTCATTATAAAAGTGTATAATATAATTAATGAGAAATACATGTAATGAATTATCTATGTATTATAACTTCTAAGTGTAGATTGAGATGAAGTTTATGACTAATAAAAATAATGATAATGTAATGAAAAGAAAAAAGGAGTTTCCCCATGTGATAATTGTGGAAAGAAACACTAGGGATCTTTCTTGATGGGATTTGTAGATTTTTTAATGTATATAGAGAAAGGACAAAATTATTCTGATTTTAAGTGAAAGAAAGAATATAACAATGAACAATGCTTAACCTATAAGCATATGAGGAACTACACTATTGAATTCCCTATGATTCAATTAAATATATCTCAGAATATGGTAAGATTTTAAGGTAAATTGCATCCTTTAATATAACCGAGGTGGTATGATTAAATTTATTGTGTTTTTGGACTCAATAATTATGATGTAGAACTATTTTATAAATAAAATTTTTATTATAATAATAATAAAACAGATATGAATTATACTAAAATGGTATTTTTAAAACCAAAGATTTTTTGGAAGCATACATGTTTTCATCTATATTTTATATCAAGGTATTCAAATATTTGAAATGTGAAACTGAGACACACATTATTTTTTCTAAGGAATATAATATTGATTTAGTGACATTCTTTTTAAATTTTTGGAAATTTAATTTGGGTAGGAAAATTTTAGATGATTCTTAGGGTTAAATATTTATGACTTTGATTATATTTAACTTTTTGAGTTTCTATATTTGTATTATAAATTAAGGTATTATTTGATAAATCATGCTAAAAAAATTGTTCTTGGATGATATCTGGAGATAAATAGTAGTTTTTATTATTAATTTATATATATTATGATCAATTAACAGAATATTTTAGTGCTGCAGGAATAAAATAATTATTTTAGATATTAATTTCTTGTAGTAAGTGATTAATTGTAATTTGATAAGTACAGCCAAAGTATAAAATTATAATTGTTAAGAAATTATATATCTTATTGTTCATAGTCTAAATTTTAATGGAATTCCCTATCTTTGGGGAAAGGATCTTAAAACAAAAATACATTCCTAGTAAATTCATTTTAATAAACAATTATTCCATTTACACATCATAGATTTATTTCATTTTGGTCATTAAATTTTATCGATCATTCACTTATTTTATTTGTGATATCTATCATTCTCAATAATTATTTATAAGTTTCTTTCATGTCTATATTTCCATTTCCCACAAAAGGTTTACTACATGGATATCTAATATGTATTATTCCAGATGACCTTTTTTTCATTTTATCTCGTATCATGAGAATGTTTTATCAACTATTTTTATGATATGGTTTTCCGATAATGTAATTTTAAGTGTCAAAACCTTGATTACAAAGATAATGGTTATGTTTCAAGGACACAATTTCTTTAAGAAGGTAAAATAAATAACCATGATATTTTAAAAGAGGAATATAATATTCGACAACATATATGACAAAAAAATATAAGATAATATATCACATTAAGAATTTATGATATATTTGATTTTGAATTAATTAAATCTCGTTAATATCTTATGGTTCACAAAACATCGAATTTAAATAAAACATAATACTCAATTAAAATATTCTTAATCAAACATGACCATTAAAACCAACCCATTAAGTTGGAATGTATAAATATTAATAAAAAAATTTAATAAATTACAGTTTTTACTCATATATAGAATAAATTTAATGTTTATATATTTATTATAAATATAATTATATTCATTTCAAGGGAAATTGTTTTATGATAACATTTTTATAAGACGGCGTAGTAATGCGTTTCACACCAAATTTAAAATTAAATTTTTACAACCTTATAAAATTTTATTTTACCAAATTAAAATAATTTTTGAAATCTAAATGTTAAAATAATATGATAATATGTTTTTGGTATTTTTCTGAAAAAATTAATTTTTGGATGAATAGTTAAAATACATATTTTTATTGATAATTGCCATTTTTTAAATAATTAAATAATTAAATTAGATTTTAAATAAATTTTAATGTAAAATTATATTAATTTTATTAAAAGTTTACTTAATTTATTTCTTTTTAATAAACTTCATATTTAATTTTGATATAAATCCTTTTTAAATTATTTTAAAAAATATTTTGAATACAACATTTTTTCAACATGTTTGTATGATTAATTTTATTTTCAATTCGAAATTTTATATGAACTGAATTTGAAAACATGGATTTAATATTTTAATTAATTATACTTAATATTATTTAATAATCTCTATATAATTCTTCATTGTAATGAATAGTAAAAACATTAAAAATTAATTATCATCGTTAAAGATAATATTGATTATTTGGTGGCTAATCAGAAAATATAAGAGATAAAAATGACGTAAACCTATCCAAAACCCATTTCATGGTCCAATTTAGACCTTATAACCTATAATGTAATATAATGACCAATTTTTGAGGCTCATGTATTGATAAAAAAGTGGTTATCACTTTATCATTTCAAACATTCATTGTGTGTCCATTCGCCCACTTATAAAAGGCCACCACCATGCCTCTCCACTTTATAGTGGAAAAACTATTTAGTTCACCAATTCTATGCCCAAATTAAATCATCACAGTATTAGAACATCCAACAGTCCTTATTAGTATTATAAATAACCCTTAAAAAGACATTATGTATAAACATCGAGATGATCTCTAAAGAAGAGGAAATATTCTTAAACGTTTATATTTCATTTGTTTCTTATTCCACATTATTAAAATAATCATAAAATATTCTAAGGTAATAATATCAATATATAGAAAATAATTATATTTTATTGTGATAATTCAATAACCCATATCCATATCAACATCCACCAAATGGGAAAAAACCATAGATAATGTGTACGATAGACTACCACATCGTGAACTCATGCAATTTGTTTTATATCTCTACATTTATAGTATGGATATAGGGATTTATTTTTCATATCTATATGTTATTGTTTCAGTTTATATTATATTTATGTATTTTGTTACATTATTATACTTATTTAACTATTACTTCTTATATACCATCTTATTTTCAATTGAGTGGAGGGATATGATAATGTAACTCATGTGTACAACAGACTACCACCTCACAAGGTGATGGTATTCGTTTTTCACATACAATTTAAATTAATTATATTAAGGATAAATTAAATTAATAAATATGATAATTATTTCCCAAAAATACTTAGAAAAATATAATATCACATATAACATTTTACCTTACGGTCTATGGAAAAACAATAATATCGCTTGTCTTTACGTGTGTACTACCACCTCGATACAGCCATGTCAATGTTTTTCAATTAACTATTACATGGACAATAATAAAAATATATTTTATAAATTTAAATTATATATATAGCATAATAATTGTTTTTAATGTTGAATTAATATTTATTTTCAATTTGTTTCAACCATTGAGTAAATGGACTTATCATTCATGAATATATATTATATACCGTCTATATGAGTGATGTATTTCATTTTTTATCTATAAATTTTACCGATTAATATAAATAAATATATAATGAAGTTATATTATATTTATATTATGGTAAAAATTCTGGATACTATGTAACCATGAAAAAACTAAAATGACATAAAATTACATACCAAAACATGCATGAAAAATAAAGATATTGTCACCTAAATATTGAATTAATAGTAAATAGGTAATAAAAGACTATAATTAAATCATTAATGGATGAAATATATGATTATGATTATGTATTATATGTATAATAAAATAATTTTTATTATACAGGAGAAATATACTCATATAAAGGAAATCATACCTGAGCTAACGGTTTGTCATCTCAATTTTACTTTCATGATATATATGTCATATTCACCACTTATTCCTTTGTGTGGAGTATATAAAACAAATTTGGATATTTTATATCAGTTATAAACTAATATTCATGATATTTAATTTTTTATTTGTTGTTATTCATATCATTGGGTTATTATCCAAATGAGACCATAATTGTTAAGGTGTATTTCAAAATATCATCATTATTTGATTTTACTTCTCACTTCGTTCGAAAATACATATTTCATCCAAATTTAATTTATAAAAATGTTTTCAAATTTTTATTCCATTTTCAAAATTATTTTTGAAGGAAAGGTTTAACTATGTTTTATGATTTAATTTTTTTTTGAATGTAATATTCATTTCAATTTTTATATAGGACCCATTTTGATATTACTAATAATGTGAATGGAATATTTGTTTTAATGTGTACAGAATGTATGGAATTTCTTCCATCATGATCACTAAGTGTTTTAATGATTCCATTATATGATTAAAGAATAGAAAATTTTTTTGAAAAATATTTTTTAATCTTTTAGTTTTAAAAATAGTTTCAATGTAAAAAAATTTATTTTTCACAAGAATATTTATAATGAAATTTTTATAGAATATTGATTCCTAAATGACAAAACCCATCATTTTAACTTATCCTACACCGGGAACTTGTTTTAATGATATAATAACTATTATTTATCTACATGTTTAATGGTAATTTTGACTATAATGTTGTATTTTGATACCATTCATATTACTCTGGATTGTTTATGATTTTGTTTTTTGAATGGGGTAATTGTTTACAATTTAATTTATAGTTATAAATATAAATGTTTTTAATCTTTATTTTCACCCATTTCATATGAGGAATTAATTAGAGTTAGTAATTGATTGGCGATACCTGAAATATCCCCTCGATGCCCTGGTAGGTCTCATGAGACAAACTACTGTATTTGATATAGACCTTACCGTTTTATGTAATATTTCTTGGAACGAGGTTGTGATAGTATGGTTATGAAGTCCAACATTATGAATTCCCTCATTATGAGAACATTTATAAATTCCATGATTTATTATATTTGTCACAATAACCTTGTACAAGTTTCATGCTAATGTAATTATTTATATGTCTTTATTCGATCATGATTTGTTCCTTCCATATTATATTTGAGTTTTTGTTTAAATGATATATGTTTTAGTTATTTACCTAGAAAAAATTTTTTAATGAAAAATTCTACTGCATTTATACCCTTAATGGTAATTTTATCACACCACATTTTTTATTCCTCAAGATTCCAAGAAGTGTATTACAATTTATATGAAGAGTTATACTAGAGGAAATAAAGATGAACCTGAAGGGAATAAATAAGGTAATTTATGTTTTTAATTATAATGTGGTATTCATTTATGTATTTAGTTTATAATGAATAATATATTATATGCTCTATAAATATGTCATTACATTTGTCTTATGCCTATGAAATAAAGTAAACACTAAATCTAGTTTACTTGGGTTGTGGTCTTTAACATTTTTCACTCATGTGAACCCTTTTTGTTTTTCTAATGGATGGAATTAGGAGGAACCATTAGTTTGGGGAAAATTTTAGGGATTACCTTAATGAATAACCCATAATAATGAGATATTGAATTTAAAAAAAATATTTCATTATTCCAAACTAGTTGCCACAAAATATGTTTATAAACATGAACATTATTGAAGTCCCAAACACCCCAAACAGATTAAGGATAGAGTCTCATAAAAGATCAAGTGAAGTAGAAGATAAATGAGAAAAGTAAAATTATATATATGTTAATAATGTTATTAGAAGAATTGTGGTAATTTATTCAAGGGGTATATGAGTTGTATTAATTGTGAAAGATGTGGTTAACAATAATCAAATTGTCAAGAAAAAAATAAACATTTCAGGTAAAATAATTTAATTGAATATAGTTTATCCTAATTTACCCTTAGTAATTCATTTTATTATGTGTGGGGAACATGGAAATTATCCATGTTAATACCCCAACACAATGTATAACAAATATGATGACAATTATTAACCTATAAGACTAAGAGGAAAATGGAATGCCTATACAAGCACTACTCCTCATGTGGATCAAGATATTTTTGATACATATACTATCGATTATACAGTTGTATATTTCATGATGAAATTTGATTAAAAACACTATTATATTAAAGAATTTTTCTAAGATCATATAATCACCACCTAGATGATATGATAGTCAAATTAATATTCTAGTGTTATAATTATTTTTTTCCATATTAAATATTATAGGAATTTTTTTATAAAATTAATATTATCTTTATGTAAATTTAACAATATTTTAGTTATGTATTAGTTCCCTCTAATAATACGAAAAAATATCATGAGTAAAGAAATGAAATTTTATATTAAATGGTGAAATTCTATCAATGAAATGATAATAGTAAATACTCTCAAGAAAAAAACTCATATAATGTGGGTCTTGATACCAAATAATTGAAGACTTGTGGCCCAAATGATTCTAGAAAAAACTCAATATTAGGTATAATTCTACTAAAACAAGAGGGAATTATTTATTTAATGGTATAAATTGCAATATTTTTGGTTTTTAGGATCCATTATTATTAATTTTTTTATTTATTACTGTAAAATGGGTTTTTTCATGTCTATTTTTCAAACATCGGTGAGTACATGAAATTATTTATGGTGAAGTTTTAAATAAATTTTTTATGTTTTATAATAAAAATAGATGTTATAAATATATTTTTGATGATTTTTTTAAAGTCATTTATCAAATAATAGATGTGAAAAAGAATTTAATGCATTGAGTTTCTTATAAAACCAACATGGAAAATAATTTGCCACAATGGTTATTTCATAATTGAATTTAAAAGTCTATCATATTTTACATTTCAAATAAGTAATATTAAAAAAAGGTTATATATAAAAAATGATATGGTTTTCACATTCGTTTTTAAATAAATGGAGCAAAAATGTGTTTTCTACAATTGTTTTAAAAGAATTGATGTAATAAATATTGTTTTATATTTTTCATGTCTATTATAAAATATCCATCATGAAAAATACTTTTTTGAAATTAAATTATATTATTTATTCCTTATACCATACAATAGAAGTGTAAAAATAAAATAATAGCATAAAATCAGTACCAAAATCCAGCAGCACCAAAAACATTTACAATTTGAATATTCAATTTTATAATGTATATAACAAAGGATCTAAAAACCTATCAATGCAATGAAATTAGTCTCCCATAAAAATTTTAAGTGTTTTATCTCATGTATAGTATAAGTCTAAGGGTCTTAAAATTTTTAAAATTTTAAAAAAGATGTGTAACATTCATTCTAAATAAGACGAATTAAAATTTTAAGGAATGGTTTATAACAAAATCTAAACTTTTAGACATTATTAATTTTCAAATTTTAAATTATTCATATCCTAAATCAGGAAAAATAATATCCAAATTCCATCACATAGTATTTTTTATGAAATTATTTATTTAAAAAAATACTTTTCAATCTAATATGTTTAATACAACAACCAAAATTTGTTAATTTAAAATAAAAAGCCTTCTTTTTATTTACATATCTGATTTTCTACTCTTATTTCTTATTATCTATATAAATAAATTCCATGATATATTTGAAAGTAATTTGAATAAAATAAATTTATATTTCATTTAAAGTATACAATTATTAAAATATTCAAACATACATGTTCAATACATTCCAAAAAATTTCTCTCACTTCACCATGGATAGAGTATAGACAATAAAGATTACTATCTATTAAAAAACACCCACAATCAAATGGACATTGATATATAAGAAAATTTAGTGTGATTTTTCATTCTTTTAAGAGATATATAACCCTTTATGAGGCATATGTCTCATACTCTTTTAGATGAATAATCATCCATCACTAAATAATTGCATTATTTTGAAGTATTTTATTAATATAAATCATTCTTTATTCATCAATCATTGTCCCATATATTGGTGAAAAATAATTTTGGTCAACAAAACCATGTTCTAATATAATTTCATGATGCATAAAAATTGTATGAAGATACATAATACAAAAACATAAGTAAAAATTATCAATAATGAAAAATAACAGAACTATTTATGTTAATATACTTACCTGGAAAAAATCTCATGATGTTGATTCCCAACTGATCACCAATTACATGATTCATGGTATCTTTTTAAAAAATCATCATTCTCATTGAGCGGTCACAAATCCCATCTTCCATTTGGGTCTTACAAACATCCAATAATTAATCTAAATATGATGGAAAATTATCAGGACTAGTAGAAGTTCTATTTGAAGTCATAGTAGTTAGAATTTATTACATTCAATATAGTATATATTTAACATTAATGTACATATATAAAAGAAATATATGAATATATTAATATTAAAATGTAGAAAAAAAATTAATACTAAATAAAATAAAGGATATATTATACACGTACCTCTTGGTTAATTTGTTAAACCAATATAGATAGAAAAACTAAAAAATTGCATATACTTTGTCCAAATGTACTGACCACATCTTTATGAAATTTTATTCTTGATGAAATAAAAATAATATCCACTATAGTGACACTATGATTCTTTATCTCTATCTGCTGATAATGAATGGTATCAAAAATATAATATTTCATCAAATATGAAACAATATGATGATGGGGATCATCAACATATAAATTACAATAAATAAGAATTTATGGATGATCAGTTTTAAGAGTATGATATGTATGAGGAGTGGGATCTACATGTGTAGGTAAAGGCATAAGATAAGATTGAGGATTGAGATTTTCATAAAGAGGTAGAGGAGTGGGATTAGCAGCCTAATGTTTTATTTTCATTTTTTAAAATATCGACTATACCAATGCCCCAATCCTATCTACCATCATCTAATGAATATCCTCAAATGTATCTTCCAAATATTCTAATTTATTATACAAATCCTCCATTTTCTAATTTTAACATTCTTGAAACAAAATTTTTAACGATACGCCTTCTAGGATTCTTCATACATGACCAGGGAATTCTGGATTTTCTAATTTTGTAGCAAAAATAACCATACATCCCTTGGCCATGACGACGCCCAATGTCTTATGATTCATTAGGTATTCTTGTATAGAATATTTTAAAAAATCCATAGTAAATCACAAGATATATTAATTTATTAAAATTAAAGAAATAAATAAATAAAAACATATTATAATTCATCTCTCCTATAAACATCAACTCTTATATAAGATATTGTCCTTTTTCTCATCTGAGACCTCTTCCAATTTTATGACAAGCTTAGGGAGAGGGGATCATCCTCAGGAGAGCTTGAATAATCACCTATATGTTTTTTCATAATTATCAACTATCATTTGTTCTTAAAATAATTTAAACCCCCCCACATGATATATTACGAAGGAATTGACCTTCTAATTTGATATCCTGATAATGTTTTGGCATTTTTTATAAATAAAATATAATGAAATAGTAAAAATATCCATTAATATGAAAAACAACTATAAGGTAACATTTCACTTAAAAAATGATTCTTATCTTCTAACATCAAATGTTGTCTTCCAAATATCATCATCTATAAATGGATATATATCACATGACTTTTTTATGTTTTCTATGCCCATAAATAAAATCTTTTGTGAGGGTTGATTTAAAATCCCTCCATATCCTAGTATTTAATGATAAAAACTTCTTTCTAAATCTTCCAGTATCATGTATATCCAATTTCATCTGATAGAAATGGTGAAAAAATATATTAGTTTAAAATTTCCATGCTATGTAAAAAAATAACAAAGGATCATAAAAATAATTTTACCTAGAATGGATATATATTTCAATTTTTTCAATACTTCTCCAGTCATTAATCAAAATACTAATTATTAGCTTTTCCGACACTATAATAAAAATCATGATATTTTGAATTTGGATGTCTTGGACTATCATTATCATCAAATTTAATCAGTGTCTTATTATAATTACAGTAGAAAACTAATAATTTTGGTATATGTGTGCAGCTAAATTTACCATCCTTCAAACTCTTTTATCCCTCGTTCAAGTAGACAACTCTTATACAGTGGGATGAGGAATCTCATCAATAAAAGTATGTGTATGTTTATCCCTAGAGTATGTGTATGATCCTCCATATAAGTATTTTCAAGATTATATGTTTCATGTACCAATATTATAAGTATTAGAGTAATAACCAATTCATACATAAATAAATAAAATCCAACAATTATCGTCAAATATAAATAAAAATAGAGAAATTATAAAAATAAAAAAGAAAATTAAATTAAAAAAGAAATTAATATTTTTTATTGATAAATAAAATTATAAAAAAATTTACTTGAGATGAAGTGTGATAATCAAATGAAACTAAATCCAAAAATAGGGAATTAATAGTAAAAATACTTCAATTTATTCAACCAATTTTTACACAAAAAACCATGGTATTTGAATATACGAAAAATGATCAATCCAAACTCAAATAAACTGATAACATTTCTATTCATATTTCCTATAGTAGTTTATTATATTTCTAACAACATTAATGGGAGAAGAATAAAAATAAAATAATATAAAAATAAAAAAAGTGTGTGAATATTATTACTTTTCTAATGAATAAAGTAATTTTTGGAAACATAATTAATATTCACTAAATATATTGATTTATTAAATAATTTTAATTTTATTTATCATGTTATATTAGAGATAATTGTATTTACACAAAATTAGAAAATATATATTTTATGTATGGATAATCATGGTAAACCAATCAAAAATAAACTAACATAAATAAACAATTTAATATATTATTTATATAATGAGTTTTAATAAAAAATAAAATAATTGTGTCTAAAATTGTATGAAATTTAAAAATGTAATCATGAAATTAACATATTTTACTTGTAATATTAGGAAATTAAAAATAGTTTTATTTCCAAAATTTCATTACCATGATCATTCTCTATGGCACAAAAAATGTCTAAGGAATGTTCATTGATATTATCTATTAATATTTCTATAGATTTTGGGATCTCACATAAATAATCACCTTTGATATGTTGATAATAAATAATATAAGGTTTTCTTCCTTTTAAAATAATTAACCACTTCATATTAGACTCATCAAGAAAAAAAGGGTTTTCTTGTGTTTCTATTCTAAAAGGATCGGTTGTATATTCTAATCTATTTAGATTATCTCGTGTAAATACAAATATTTCACGTCTAATATTATTGTTATTGATATCCCATTTTACAGTAAAACACTAAAACCCAAAATTTAATTAAATTAATATCACTTATTTATTCAATTAATTTAAAATATTCTCTTAAAGGTGATACTAGTTTTTTCAATATCACATGAATAATTATTTACTCATGCAAAAACGAACACACTGCCATTCTGAACTACACTTTTATTGTCCTATTCTTTTATATGTAATATATATCTATTAATGTCATAAACATAACATGTTATAAAATATAAATGTACACCACCCACTAACCATATCAAATTTTTTAATTCATACGATCTACCAAACACTGCATATTTAATTCATAGGAATATTTTTATGCTCATTCAAAATTCCAATATCTCTCTTGTTGGGATAATTTTGTGTTAACTCATTAATATAGAATTATATATGTGTTTGAGAATATCTTATGTTATTTTTGATTTATAAATATAAATTCTATATCTTTTTACCTTTTAATAATTTTACTTTCAATCCATGTATCCTATTATTAAAATAATAGACAACTCTATGGAGAAATATATGCATACCTATGTGCTCCACTACAGACATGTAGGTTATACAAAACTCTGAAATCTCACCAAAAATATACTTCTCAAAAAATGGAGGCTTTAGTTCAATACATAATCTTAATATACCCTTTTCAATATCCTCAAATTCCATTAAAAAGGATACATCCAACATAGATACACATGACTCTAAATATTTCTTTCTCACACATTTTCCATTAAAATAACCATGATATCAAAAAAGATAGTGGAAATTACATTTCAATTTGACTTTTTAAAGAAATAACATCATTCTAAAAATAGTTAATATTATTCAGATAAATCTCCTTACAAAAATTTAATTTAAAAAATAAATGGCCTTCTTGATAGTAATTTTGAAACGGATAGGAAATATTCCATGAAATGAAACTAGTAGGATGTGTTTCTTCATGATGTGAAAATCATGATATTTCATATTAGTAAACTTTAAATCCTTTAATGATAGAATTTTGTATTCTTTTGAAGAGTAACCTTGAAACATTTTGATATCATGAAGACATGAGTAAAATAAAATTTTATCCCTCTGGGATAATGTATTAAAATATGGGAGTAAGAATATTTTCCTTCATAATGAGTAGCAGAAAACCCAAAATGTATTCCCATTGATAGTAAGTCCAATAATCCATTCAAAAAATATATATTCTTTCAACTAAAATATAACAATGTTCCAATTACGATATCACATTTATTATTCCTAACATACATAAAATAAATTTTATGATTTAACTAAAGTTATCTATAATATGGGAGAATATATTATATATACCATTTTATGAAGAAAAAAATATTTCATTACCAAATGTTTTTGACTATAGGAATATCACAACTTTGTTTTTCACCATATTAAAATACTGATCCGTGGAAATGGTTTTGGTGAAATATACAATTATTTTGATTTGTTTAATTTTTTTATTCATTAGTAAGAGTTATAGATGGAAATAAAATCTTCTTAAGATCTATATATTATGTTTCCCCCCATTTTTTTGTTTAAAGTATGATGTCTATTGTTCAAAAATCGAAAATGCTTTATGCCCTATAACAATATATCCAGATAAACATCAATATAATAGGAGATCATTTATAGTAAACATAATAATTCTATTCAGTTGAAAATATTAAATTTTTAAATAATTATACAGCCTAATACCATCCACTTATAAAAGTTTCAAAACAATAAATAGTGGTGATAAGAAAATAGTAATATCATTTATGGGTTGTTTTGTTCTGAAGATAATTAATGTAACACCCCGAGATTTTATGAGATATATTCTTTTTAATTTCTTTGATTTATTCTATTATAAACTACACTATGATTAGCATGTACTATACACAACACCTTATTAGCTTGGAGTATATGCAATACTATTCTTGGCTCGTGTTACACACAATTTCAAGTTCATTTTGTCGAAATTATTCTACGTAACATAATGAATAGATTTTTTTAATGTATAAATGAAATAAGATTTGATTATGTTATATGAAACACCAAAGGGAGATTGCACTACACGCAGCCTGGAATCGGCTTGCATTACAAGAAATCGCAACCTTCACCGATAGCGCTTGTTGTATGAAATACCGGGTTTCACTAGACAACGATATGTTATTAAAATATTATATAAACTATCCGTTATGTATAGTAATACCAACTTTTTGAAATTTTAAAAATTATATCTTTCAAAATGGACCTCATTTTTTGATTCAGAATATCAAAATTAGCCAAGGGTAATTTTTTTTTGTTTTTCTGAAAACATTCAATTTTAGATGAATAGTGAAAAACACTAAGTTATAGTTTAAAACCAAATTTTTATTTAATTAATTTTTTTATATTTAATTTTATTTTTGGTCAAAATAGACACAGAATACCTATATATGTTCAATGTAAATCATTAGAGTCATTTTATAATAATTTAAATATTTAAAAATTTTATTGATCTTTTTACCGTCTTTTACCCACCTCCTACGAGAATCTGAAAATTTACATAGAACATAATTTTACCGCTTTTGTGAGTGGAATTTCCAAAAACTGATGGAAATGGTTGATATCAGGAAGTAAATTTTTATTCAATAAGATCAAAAGAATTTTTGGTGAAAAAGTAACTTTTTACTTTTATTTACCACGGTTAAAAGTAAATTGGGTAATTAAGGATAAAAATGATATTATTATTACCCTAAAACATGTCTTAATTCTTTTGGATAAATTTAATTCAACAAGAAAAAACTTTTGGAATAAAATATTAAACATTAGGTCCACTTGAATTAGATTAGAACATTTATTTTTATTTTATTTAATGAAGAGTTTAAATAGTTAAAATAAATGTTTAATAACTAAAACATTTTTAATATTGGGTTATAAAAAAGATAAATTTGACTATAAATATTCATTAGAAATATAATAAAGATTTCCAACATAATAGTATTTTATTTATATTTTTTATACATTAAATAAGTTAATTTATTTATGGAACAATGATGATGCAGTAATTACCTTATTAATGAAATATTAACATAATAGATATTCTAAAAACACAAATAAAAGTAATTTGAGACTTTTTATGAATTATACTAATTTTATAGGTTAATATAAAATATTACTGTTTGTTACATGAATTGTTTTCTATGTAATAAATCTATTATGAATTTAGAAATAACAAATTACCAAATAGTGTCAAAATTGACATAAAATAGTTTTTAAAACAAATATTATATTATTAATTGATATAATTGTCCCAAAATCTATGGTTCGGAGAAATGACATATATAATAATATATATGACATTAAATAATCAATTGAGGTTCCATTGGCAGTTTATAGTATGTTTACTAACATTATAGTGTAAGAATAAAAGAAAACACTATAAAAGATAAAAAATTTATCTTATAGTTAAATCTAAATGATAAGGTTAAAATGGTAACCTAAACATGTCTAAAACCTATTGGTGGATATGCTTTCGACCCATCCCCACCCTATCCTTGAAATAAGTCACTTTTTAGCCATTATGAACCGAATATGAATTTATTATAAAATAATATTTTAAGTTTTTCCAAAGGTTCCCCTCACCCATCTAATAAAAGGGAACTCCCCCTATCTCTAATTCACACTACAAAATAGTTTGGCTCAGCCAGCCACTGCCCGAATACACTCCAAACTTTCCTCCCTTCATCCTAGAGGCCGTAATTTAGTCATTAAGCCAACCTATAGAGACCTTTTGATCAAATGAAAAGGAAGAACCCCAAGAAGAGGAAAATATCTCACCACCTATTTCAAGTTCCTTTCTTCTTAAACTTCCTCCATTTTTGTTCTTTCCATTATAAAATAATAACTACAGTATCATATATAAATTGTGAGGTAATTATAAAAATTTTACAACCATATTATTTCTTTTATCCATCCTATGAATGATAACGTCACCACACGTGCGTACGTAAGGCTTACCATCTCCAAGTCGTGGTGTAGTTTGTTATTCAATCATTTAATCATTTGGATGGATATAATAATGACTATAAATGATATAAATAATAAATATAAAATTATGATGATTCTGTATATATGATATAATATCTAATTATATATGATTTTAATATCAAAAGAATTATATTGTCGCTTGTGCGTACATACAAACTACAATATCCACGAATGCGATGAGATTCATTTTCCATGATTAACCATTCAAGTATGATTATAAATTATATATAAAATATAATCATGAGTGTTATTACAAAATAATTATACTATATTTATGTACATATATGTTTCATTTACTTAATTCCATTCAATTCAATAATGAAATAAAAACAGCATTCATTCGTACATACGACCTACCGTCTCCATGGATGGTGTATTTCCTTCCATTTATCGATCTATCATATTTATTTATATGAAGAATATGTATTATATATAAATCATGTTTTACATTCTGGAATTATGTAAATCCGAATATATGTAATAATATCAAGAACAACAAGTCGAAACATGTACGATAAATGAAATGATTTTACCCAAAACGCTACTTTAACATGAAATTTACAAAAGAAGGGGTAATATAAAGTCATAAGTGTATCATATATGGTTTAATAAATATTATTAGGGTTATTTAATAGGTTAATAATATGTTTAAACCCACTATACAGGATTTTCCTACACGTGCAGAATAAATTGGACCTAAGGTAAGGGATAATTTTTCAAATCTCATTTTTATCTGAGATTGCTTATATGTATCTATTTACTAGGGATATATTTTTCATCCATTTCTGTAAAATTGTTTTTAATAAACTGTTTAATATTATTCCATGTATTTTTAAAGTCATATTGACCCTAGATTGAATTTTATATTGTGTTATTGAAGGAATATTTTTTTTCCATACAAGGAACATTTTGACTTTTCCATCAAAAGTACGAGGAGAATGTTTATTTAACTTCTACAGCATGAACATATTTTTATGGTTTCATAACACCTTATTTTCATGAAGATTCCTCTACAATATTTCTTGATTATTTTCAAAAAAATCCTTTTCTTTTAAAATTTAATGAATTATGTGAAAAGAAGATGATTTTGAAAAAGAAGGGATATTTTCCTCAAGAATTCATTTCAAATGTTTTGTCAAAACTATTTTCCATATAAGATGACCATATATAGTATGATTATGTTTCAAGAATAATTTCTATATTATTTACATGGTTTTATTTTATTATGATGAAAGTATATCCATTTTTTATATGGATTATGTTATCATGGGATGATGTTTATGAAACCCATTTTGGTCTTTGGGTTATGATGAATGAATTATGTCTATTTTTTTGGAAAACGTACGAATGATTTAATTATGAGATGGTTGGGACCTCTATCTACCTAAAATTAATTGGGTAATGATTTATATATCATGATATAGCCATGGATGGAACGGTATGTAAAATCTAGATCAGTAATACAGGGATGGAACAATAAGTAAACCCGATTCGATAATGGACTTTGTCTTCTATGATGGTCTTGGCAGTAATGCCTTGGCTACTATAGAAATCATATCACGTTCTTAATGGATTGGAATAATTACATGTTTTATTTTATCATGATTGATGTTCCTTTCTGATCTAAGACTTGTTTACTACAATGATTTATGTCATTTCTCAAGATTTTTATGTTTTATATTCATGTTTTTACTTTCTACGGTTTATGGATTGTTATTATGTTCTCCATGTTTAACCGTACTGTGTATTTGAGCTCACCATTTTTATCTTATCATTACCATAGGAGATAAATAAAGTTTATAGGTAAGAAAACAAAATGGTAATATATTTATGGGAAATGTTGAAGATATTTCACCATGATTAGATCACTATGTTCTGAGTTTCCAAAGTCACTAAACTAAAATAGTCTTTGGGAATCTGTTTTTGTAATGTATTAAGTATTCCACAAAATTAATGTAATGTCTATATACATCAAGTATGGGTATCTATATTTGGTATCAGAGCATTGGTTTAGTTAACCTTTGGAAACGAGGATGAAAAAACATTAGTGAAATCCCCAGAGATATTACTAAGGTATGTCTAGGGATGCCTCTAAGGTTAAGAATAAGTATAGGTTATATTCCTACAATTATGGTAATGATCTTAAAATTAATCCTAAGATGTTATATATTTAAGTTACTCCCCCTTTATTATGTTGTTTTCCTAGCATGATTTTTTCTCTCACACTATTCTTTTTAGGTTTTAGAAAATGGCTAGAAACTGGAAGATTCATGTTAATGTAGAATATGATGGACAATGAAATGATATTCTTCATTATCAAAAAAATGAAATTGGATTTGTAAAGAAAATATTGATATCATTCCTAATTATAAATCTCATAATATGATCAAGAATCTCAGCTTTGGTAAGTTTCCAGACATAGTTAATAATAGAAAGAAGGAGTTTCATGATGATTATAGAGGAAAAAAGTTCAATTTTCCTTATGTAAATCATGTGGGAAGAGACATCAAGGAGAATGTTTCAAAGGAACTGGAAGATGATTTGGGAGTGGAAAATAAGGACACAAAGCCAGTAATTGCAAAGGAAAGGGTTCAGTTAACACTATGGACAAGTATAATGGTATTTCTAAGAGATAAAAAATAGCTAAATGTTTTAAATATGGAATGTACATGCATTATAAAAACCAATGACCTAAGGTAAAATCTCATGAAGTGAATCAGCATGGTCTTTTGGGTAGTATTTATGTTGATGATGATGAAGAGAGTACAAATGATAAATGAGATGAAAGAAGTGTTGAGGAATAAAATGACGAAGCTCGGTCGATGGTTTAAGAGGGTAGTCGAACAATTTTATGTTTACCAAGAGTAATGTTGTATAGGTAGAAAAATGGCACTATGGAATAAAGAATCATCTAAGGATTGTCATGCTATTGTTTTTCCTTGAGTATTAGAAAGTATACGTTGAATGGTACCGGTAACCATGAAATGTTATTCATATATTTTTTGAAAGTAGATGATATGCACATAATGAAGGGATAAGGAGAAAATAATATGTTGGATATTATTAATGAGCTCATGATAGATATAAGGAAAAAGTCTTATCATGGTTTGAGTATAGAGTATTTTTGAAATTTTAGTATGTGGAAAAAAGAAAACATATGACAGAATTCATGTTTTCACAAAGGATCTATGTTAACTCATCTTTCAAGAGAATACATGATTAAGGAATTGAAATTTTTGGAATGTGACCAAAAAGATATATCTTATGATATATGGTGGATAAATGATGGTATTCACAAGCTTAGTAGATGACCTTTCAAGTAGTCATTTTCATTATACTATGAGATTGGAAAGATGTATTTCCGACAATCCCAAAGGTTGGAATTCTTTAAGTTGCACATTAGTTAGTATTCGTTATGGCTAGAAAATTTTGATATTATTTCTGGAATGTTGTAATTGTATAGTTTTAGAAAATGGACAACCCGTAAGATTGGTGACAACTCGTCACGTCGGACAAGGTTGCAGGAATCGAACCCACAACCGATGTGTGACAAGCATTTATCACCATCCATTTCCCTACATGATGTCACAATTTAGTATAAAGTAGTTTTATTATTTTAAGCGGTATGATTGATGAAGTATAAGTCCATTTTAGGATTCATATGCGATTAATCTCACCATACATGGACTTATTTATATTTTATAATTTTTTCTATCTTTTTGAGACAAATGGTATAGACTATCGCATGATCTACTAACACTTCAAGAATGAAAAATTCCACTTCATTTATTTAATAAAGGATGAAGTGGAAATTTTTCATGGAATGACCAACAATGATATTACACTGAAATCAAGTAAGTATTTCTCCTTCTGCAAAATATTTTCAACATTAGGGAAAAGATATTGAAAACCACAAATGTTGTCCTAATACCCTCATATCTGATGAGTCAGATGGTACCATAGATCATCACAAATTTATGGCTATGTGATTGTTGGTTTTTTCATTACCATTTTTTCTACCACTCCCCATCAGAACATGATGGATTGATTTCTCTTCCATATCTATATTTTCACCTATGTTCTCCTGTGTGGAGACCTAGTGATGAGTTACTTTGGGAATCCATTATGTTTCTAATGTATCTTTTTAAAAAGATAATTTAGTATTCCTTTTTACGATGTGGGTTTCTATGAATGAAATTTTCATGTAGTAAATGATTTATAACCCCGATGAATTTCGAGGGAAAAATTAATTTTAAGGGGGGTAGAATGTAACACCCTGAGATTTTATGAGATATATATTTTTTTAATTTCATGGTTATCTCCTATTGTACAGTACACCATGATTAGCATATACTATACACAACACCATATTAGCTTTCACTATACGCAACACTATTCATTTCTCATGTTACACACATTTTCAAGTACATTTTGTGGAAATTATTCTACGCAACATTATGTATATATTTTGTTTAATGTATAAATGAAATAAGTTTTGATTAAGTTATACAAAACAACAAATGGATCTTGCACTACATGCAGCCCTGACCTGACTTGCATTACACGAAATTGCGACCTTCCTCGATAGCGTGTGTAGTACAAAATACTGACTTTCACAAAACAATGATATGTTATTAAAATATTATATAAATTATCCGTTATGAATAGTAATACCGACTTTTTAAAATTTTATAAATTTTATCTTTCAAAATGGACTTCATTTTCGGATTTCGAATATCAAAATTAGCCTAAGGTGAATTTTTGGTTTTTTTCTAAAAACAATCAATTTTTTATGAATAGTGAAAACATTGAGTTATAGTTTTAAACGAAATTTTCATTTAAATAATTATTTATTTTATTTTAATTTGTTTTAGGCCAAAATATATACATAATACCTATATAAGTTCAATGTAATTAATTAGAATCATTTTATAATAACTATATATATAAATATATATATTATTGAACATTCTACCATCTTTTACCCACCTCTTAGGAGAATTTGAATATTTACATAAAAAATAATTTTACCGCTTCTATGAGTGGAATTTAAAAAACCTGAGAGACACAGTTGATATAAGTAGGTAAAATTTGGTTCAATAATATAATAATAAGTTTTGGTGAATAGTAAAGTTTTACTTTTATTTACCACGGTTAAAAGTAAATAGGGTAATTAAGGGTAAAAATGATATTATTATTACACAAACACATGTCTTAATTCTATTGGATAAGTTTAATTCTACCAAAAAGAACATGAGGAATAAAATATTAACCTTTAGGTCCACCTAGATTAGATTAGGACATTTATTTTTATTTTATTTAAAGAAGAGTTTAAATATTTAAAATCAATGATTAATAACTAAAACATTTTTAATATAGGGTTATACGTATGATAAATTAAACTATAAATATTAATTATAAATATAAAAATATATTATACATAATATAATTTTATTTAAATTTTTTAGACATTAAATAATTTAATTTATTTATGACACAATATTGATGCAGTAAATACCTTATTATTTAAATATTAACATAATTGATATTATAAATACCCAAATAAATTTAATTTGACACTCTATATAAATTACACTAATTTTATAGGTTAACATAACATATTAGGGTTGGTTACATGAAATTTTCTCTAAGTAATAAACCTGTAATGAATATAGAAAAAACATAATACCAAACCGTGTCAAAATTGACATAAATGATTTTTTTAAACAAATATTAAATTATTAATTGATATAATTGTGATAAAAATATAAGGTTTGGCCAAAAGACTTATATAATAATATATATGACTTTAAGTAACCAATTGGGATCAATTGGCAGTTTATAGTAAGTTTATTAACCATATAGTGTGAGAATACAAGAAGACACAATAAATGTTATATTATTTAACTTAGAGTTAAATATAAATGACAAGGTTAAAATGGTAACCTAAAAATGTCTAAAACATAATTTTTGAGGGGATTTCGACCCATCCCCACCGTAGCCTCAACATAAGTCACTTCGGAGCCATTATAAACCAAATATGTATTTATTATAAAATAATATTTTATGTTTTCCTAAGGTTCTCCTCACCCCTCTTTTAGAAGAGAACACCCCCTTCTCTCTAATTCACACCTCCAAAGCCCTTTGGCTCGCCCAAACCTAGCCCAAATACCCTCTAAAATGTCCTCCCTTAATCCTAGAGGCCATAATTTTGTCAGAAATACAACCTGAGGAGCCATTTTAATCAAATCCATAGGAAGAAACCGATGAAGAGGTAAATATCTCACCACCCATTTTATGTTCCTTTCTTCTTCCACTTCCTCCTTCTTTGTTGTTTCTGTTATAAAATAATTATAGCAGTATATTATATAAGATGTGATGTTTTCATAAAAATTTCAGAACCATATTAGTTATTTTATCCACGCTATGAATGATAAAATTCACCACATGTACGTACGTATGGCTTACCGTCTCCACGTCATGGTGTATTTATGTTATTCAAACATTTCATCATTTGGATGGGTATAATAATGAGTATAAATGATATAATTAATAAATATAACATTTTGATGATTCTGTATATATTAAATACCATCCAATTATATACAATTTTTATATCAAAAGAATGATATTGTCACTCATGTGTACGTACGGACTACCATCTCCACAAACACGATGAGATTCATTTTCCAGGATTAACCATTCAAGTATGATTGTAAAGTATATTTAATAAATAATCATGAAAGATATTTAAAATTAATGATACTATATTTATGTACATATATGATTCATTTACTTAATTCCATTGAATTCAATAAGGAAATAAAAACAACGTTCATGCGTACGTACGGCCTACCGTCTCCATGAACAATGTATTTCCTTCCATTTATCGATCTATCATATATATTTATATGCTAAATATATATTATATATAAATCATGTTTTACATTCATAAATTAATTAAATCAGGATATATCTAATAATACCAAGAACAAAAAGTCAAAACACATACGATAAATGAAATGATTTTACCCAAAACGCTGCTTTAACATATAATTTAAAAAAGAATGATTAATATAATGTCATAAGTGAATCACATATGATATCATAAAAATTAATTTGGTTATGATACAAGTTATTAATATGTTTTAACCCACAATATAAGAGTTTCAGACACATATGGAAGAAATTTGACCAATGTTAAGGGATAATTTTTCAAATCTCATTTTTATCTGAGATTACCTATACATAAATATTTAGTAGGGTTGTATTTTTCAACCATGTCTGTAAAAATGTTTTTAATAAAGTGTTTAATATTATTCCTTGTATTTATATAGTCATGTTTACCCCTATTTGACTTCTACATTATGTTATGGAATGAATCTCTCTTTTTTTACCATATGAGAAACATTTTGACTTTTCCAGAAAAAGATCGAGGAGAATGTTTTTTTAATATATATGACATGAGTGGATTTCTACGGTTTCATAACACCAAATTATCATGAATCTTCCTCTACAAGATTTCATGATTATTTTCAATAAAATCCTTTTCTTTTAAAATTCATTGGAATTTTGTGAAATGAATTTGATTTTGAAGAAGAAAGTATATTTTCCTCAAGAATTCATTTCAATTGTTTTTTCAAAACTATTTTCCATAAAAGATGAAATTATTTAGTATGATTATGTTTTGAGAATAATGTCCCTATTATTTACATGTTTTTATTTTCTTATTAGGAAACGATATCCGTTTTTTATATGGATTATGTTATGGTGGGATTATGTTTAGGAAACATATTTTATTCTTTGAGTTATGATGATTGAATTATGGTTATTTTGTGGCACACATACGAATTATTTCATTATGAGATGGGTAGGACCTATATCTACCTCCAATGCATTGGGTAAAGATTTATATCTCATGAGATAGACATGGTTAGAATGGAAAGTAAAATCTGGATCAGTAATATAGGGCTCGAATGGCAAGTAACCCGGTTCAATAATGGACATTGTCTACCGTGATGGTCTTGACAGCAATGCCTTGGTTACCATGGAAATCATATCATGTGCTTAACGGTTTTCCCCAATTACATGTTTTATTTTATCATGATTAATGTTACTTTATGATCTATGACTTATGTACTGCCATGATTTATGTCATTGCTCAATATTTTGATGTTTTATGTTCATGTTTTTATATTCGAATGTTTATAGATTGTTTTTATATTGTCCATGTTTACCCTTACTGAGAATTTAAGCTCAACCTTTTTATTTTTTCCTTTCCCCATGATATAAATAAAGGTTTTAGGTATGAAAACAAAAGGGGAAGATATTTATGGGAGATCTTGAAGATATTTCACCATGATTAGAAGATTATGCTCTGAGTTTCTGAAGACAATAAACTAAAATGATCTTTGGCAATCTGTTTTTGTAATTTATTAAGTATTCTGCAAAAGCAATGTAATGTGTATGTATGTCAAGTATGGGTCTATACAATTAAAGTAAACATGATATAATTTTTCTTCAAAAATAATCAAAAGACAAATTTGAAATTACTAATAAAGAGTACATGAATGATTTGTACTACTAATACGTCAATATGAATTCAGTCCATCAGCGTATAGTCCATGTTTGAGCCCTCAAACATTATTTTTGAATATAGAAAACTATTGATAAATTACTTCATTTTGGAAAAACAACATGATTTAGTAACATTATATCAAATGGACACTCATCTAGATGCTATATTATAATTTTTAATCATTTTAATTTTCAAATAAATATTTCAAATGAGTGATTATAGGATGACACTAAAATGGTATGGTGGGAATCTCTATAACTACTAAATCAGTTTTTTATTTTTCTATTACCTTATACATTGAAATACTATGTTTAAGACACCCTAATAGAAATTAATAGTATTTCATATCTATAATACAATCATTTGGGAAGAAATGTGTTTTATTATACCTTAATCCCATTACTTGTAGTTTTTCTTTGATATATAATGTGAATCTAGATGATCATTGTATTTGAGAATAATGTCATTCAATAATTATATGAAATCTATAAACCTCATAATAATTCACATGTCTTCCACTTCAAGTTAATCAATCCTCACACCATCTACAAAATCATAATTTTTTTAAATCTCATATAAAACAGTTTTTCAACATCACTATATAGATACTCAATTTTCAGTTCATTATCAATTTCCTTTAATTCAATGTCACAAATAATTTCTTAATTTTGAAAAGATATATCATCTTTTAAAGAATCATCACTAATAGATCTGAAATCCTACATAGTTTAACAATTCTAAAACATTCATATATATCTTGGATTAATTCCATGAAAAAATAAATTACCAATGATCAATTTTCATTTCAAATTCTTCATTTTTAATAATATAAATGAATTATAGAAAAACATGTCACTTTTTAAAATTTCTTTAGAAAATTCAAATATAACATCAAAACCTTCTTCAAAATAATCACTTATGTAATGATTAGTAATCCAACTTTGACAAGTAATTATCTATAAAAATTTCAAAAATTAAAAATATGTTATTACATTTTTAAATTTCTTTTTACAAATAATAAGAATTTATATCTTATATGTTTCAAAACATAAATAAAATACAATAAAATTGATAAAAAAAAATACAATTTTGAATATATATTATCATCATTGATTCATTAAAAAAATAAAATGTATCATTCAATTATGATGATCACCTAAATATATTCAAACATCATAATCCATTATACATTAAAAACACACATTCTAATGCAAATAGAAATCATACCTTAAATACACAGTTATCCTTCAATTATAATTATTTATAATAATATTTTATCAAATAATCATATAATGAAACATTAACAAAAATATACATCAATTTAATAATATCTTATATGCATGAATAATTAGAATAAAAAATAAATATTGCAGAGAGATGAAGAAGTAATAGTCATGAAAGAATGATTTAAGAAAACAATCCAAAATAAACATTTATAAATTGAAACATGCATGTAAAATCAACCCATTAAACAAAAAAACAGAAATATATACTTGGAAGGTGATGAATAAGGAGTTGTTGACATTAAAAATATGGTGTTGAGATATCTAATGTAGTGAGTAATGATACCTAAGGGTTGATGATGGTGGTAATGCCAAATGCATGAGATTAGATTCAAATGTAGAGAAAAAATAATAGATATATATTAAACATTAAATTAAAATAACTGGTAAAAAATAATTAAATATTCATATAATCAAGCCTGAAGAAAAATATACATCAATTATAAAATACCTTATATGTGTGAATAATCAATACAAAAAATATAAATTTTAGAAGAGAATAATGAATAAGAGTTGTGGTAGGGATGATTCAAGAAAAATCTCGAAATCATCATTCATAAATTGAAACCCATATTATTACCAGAAAAATATAATAAATAAAAACAAACCTCAAATTTATACCTGATATGAGATGAATGAGGAGACAACGACAAAGGATATATGGTGTAAAGTGATTAAAAATAGTGACTGGGAATGCCTGAGCTTCGGTGATGGTGGTAATGTGAAATGAATGAGATTAGAGACCAATATATATGGAAAACATACCTTAGATTAATATTAATCACAAAATTAAAATTATTTATAATAATAGTTCATTAAATAATCATATAATCAACAATAAAAACAAATATACATCATTTAAAAAGATAATCAGTTGCATGAATAATATGAAGATAAAATACAAATATTAAAGATATGAATAATATTAGAAGAAGAGGGAATGACTCATTAAATAAGTATAAATAAATATTAAAAAACTAACAGATAATTTTTTCATCAAAACATGAAAAATAAACTCCAAACACAAATATATACATGATATGGGATGAATTGGTTGTTGATAGAAAATTAAATGTGGCATAGAGAGATCCCATGTAGTGGCTGACAATGCCTATGCATGAATGAATATGGTAATGAAAAATGAATGAGTTTAGAGGAAAAATGATAAAAAAACCAAAGGGTTATGGATTCTTTATGAGGGAAATGTGACCACTATCATTAAGAAATAAACATCCTAAAACGATTCAACCAAAAATTTGATAAAATTTTAAATGGTATACCATTTCGATTATTTAACAACGAATTTGATAAAATATCTTTTACATTAGTTAAACATAGAATAAATTAGAAAATAAATTTCAATATTGATTATTCTTAAAATGATGTGATAAACCAAATTATTAACAATGGTATTTAAAAAACCTAAGTATAAAATTAACTTAGTTTTAATTTCACATCATTAATAAAATAACATATGTTAAAAATATTTTTCATTTTCAGTTAAAAATAAATGAATTTAAAAACACATCTTGATAACAATAATTTATACTTTTTCTTATTATTATTATTTTTATTTATGCATGTATATTTTAAAACTATTTCTATATTGTTTCAAAATAATGGAATCATGATTAGAAAATGTCCCATACAAGATATGAACCAAAATAAAGACACATTATTTATTAATATATGAGATATTAAAAAATCATATAAAATAATGTACATTAAAACATAGGATATTATCCCCCATAGATGAAATACATCATTTAAAAGTGCATAAATCAATAGGGGAAAATATTTAGAAAATAGTAAAATCTTCATGACTATTAAATCTTCTAGATCATCATCTACCATGAGGAACACCAATTGATAATAAAAAACTATAAAGAGTAACAATAAAATGAAAGAGAAAAGAATAAAAAAAATATAATATGAAATAAGAACGATGTATTATGAAGTGATAGTTTATATAATGACTGATTTAGTAAGTCCATATATAAAAATAGAATATTTCGATTAAGAATATGGTCATTGGAAATATAGTTTTTATAAAAATGGCCATCCATAATATATTTAATTGGTATATAGAATTCATGTATTAAGTATTATATTTAAAATAATATATATCAAAATGAAACCATGATATAATATTAAAATATATATAAAAATACTTCAAATATAAATATAAATAATAATATTAGTAAAATATGATATGATGTTTGTAGAAAATTCAAATACATTTTTTAATAAAAATGGAGTAGAAAAATTAAATATTAAGTTATTAATAAATAATTTAAACTTCATTTCTTAAAGAATATTTAATATAAGAGTAATATTTATTTTTTGGTTATGTGTTATATATTGTTTCAATAAACTAATTTTACAACCTTTAAAATAAAATTTTATATGAAATTACATATTAAAATATTTTAAATTTGAAACTTATTTCAAATAATACGAAGAAAGCTTAATGTATAGAAGCATCTCTTTTAAATAAAGTAGGTTTTATTTATAAATTTAATTTCATATAAAAATAAATTTTAAAAAATAATTGTGATAAAAATAACTTAATTTTATAAATATAATTTCAAATTTACTAAAGCAAGGATTATTTGGGACATTTGTAAAAATATAATTTTTTTGGTGAAGAGTGAATAAAATCTACTTTCAAAAATACCATGAATTTTATTAATTTATTATTATATAAGTGTAAAATATGAATTTATGAAACCATTTTATAAGACCAAATAAAATTTTTTTAATTGAATTTATAATTTTAAAATATTTTTTATCTATAAACCAATATTTTACTTTTTTGAATATACGTTAAATTTTTTAAACAATTGTTATAAATTATACATTTAATATTTTAAAATTAATATTTATACCATTAATATTTTGAATAAATAAAATATTTCAAATTTATTAATCGTTATTTCTAAATTACATAATAAATACTATATTATTTTCTTGTACAATGGATAAATTACATTGGTAAAAAAAGTCAGCATGGTGAAAACAAAAGTATAAAAAATGAGTAACATAAGATTGAAAGGGACATGATGTTAAAAAATGTTTTAATTTTGTGGTTGTAGTTTAGATCAACCATATCTCTTATACTCTCTAATTTTTCTAATTTGTTTTCCTTTTCTCTTGATAATGAGTTTCCATTGTTGAAAATTGTTGGTTATTTACAAACATTTCACTCTTTTTTAGTTATAAAAGGGGTCTTTCTCACCTCATATACCCTCGAACCAAATCCCCATTATCTCAAACCCAAATATACCCCAAACATAAAAAAACCCATAGATAAACATTAAGTAGGTTATTTTATCCTAAAAAAACCAGTCTTCAAAGGTTTAACTACCTCCTCAGAGGTGATAACCCAAGTAATAAGGAACAGATTCCTATAAACTTATTATTATTTTCTATTTCTATATCTGCATTTATTCATTCACAAATATATTTTCCCCATCTAAAATTTATAACATAAATATCCTTATTAAACTTTTATTTTATTATAATGTTGGTTAAATGTTTTAAAAAACTCTAGTTTTTCACTAACAAGAGTGAGAACGAAATTTGTGTGGGCACAGACTACCGTCTTCACAAAAGGACGTCTTCCATTTTACTTAACCAACTTATATTGATGGTATGAGTGATGAATTTAAAAAATAATTATTTAATTTATTACATATTTGAGATTCTTAGATGATAAAAATATTATCCATTACTCCCATTATATGAAATATAAAATATTTAACGACGCGTTTGTGTGGACTACAACCTCTATGTGATGATTGATTATCATTTTTATTTTCATAACCATTGTACATGTATTTTAATGGGAATAATTTTAAGGTATAAATATTATTTTTATGACATAATTATTATTCCATGATAAAAAATTTGAGAAACTACTAATTATGTGATCAACATACAAATATTGTTAATTTAATCATTTAAAATAAGTGTATTTGAATCAAATTATGTAATATTTTCAGATTAATTACTTATTGTTCAACATAATTTATTATAATTATATTTTACACTAATAAAAAATAAATTATATCATTTTGTTACCAGTTTAATGATATTAAAACTAAATAACTAAAAAATCAACAATAATAATGGTATGTTTATATTTGGGTCGATTTTACCACCTACATGAACAATGATCTGAAATCATATCATGGATGATTTTAAAAACCAAATTACTAGTTTAATATGATATATATATATATATATATATTTTTAAAATGTACATTATTATTTAACTCGATGATAAATTAAATAGAAATCATAGGCTGAAAATACCTCAAAATGCTTTTTGTCAATCTCATATTCTAGGATAGAGAATAATGTACAATTTAATGGAAATTTAAACATTATAAATTAATATATTTCCTAAATTATATCAAAATTTATGAAATTTTAGTGAGGGAATTTTTATGAATACTAAATACTGACATCTCTTCTACAAGATAATTAAAATTGGTCAAAACAAAAAACTTCTAATATAAGAAAATATGCCAAAACCAACTAATATTCATGTACAAAATGATGATAAATAAGAATTAAAAATATTTTTAGGTATTAATATATTTATGATGTACTATATTTTGATATTTATGTTTATTTTAATAGATATTACAGTATATTAGACTAAGAAGGAATAATGGAAAGGGGATCTTTGTCTAAAATTTAATTTCCAGACACGTATTTTTTAATGTTAATGATGATAATTTAAAAGTGGTTTGATTAATACCTAATAAATTAATTTTACCATATTCATGGGGTCTGATTATCCTTTTCATGTACATTATTTAAATGTTAATTTTTTTAAAAGATACTTAACTTCAGAGTGGTTTTGATAAAAAATTTACTCAAACCTAAGGGTTTCATTGCCAATATTATTTTTTATATCAAGATTGTTTTTCAATGATATTTTATCTGGGGAATAAATATTATTTGTAAATCCTCCAATAATTTCCTTTTTAAATTCATGGAGTTTTATATGTTCCCATAATATTTAATTTCCATTTAACTCATTTTTTTTACCAAAAGTGTTTATTATAAATTTAATCGACCCCATCTCCTCTTTTCTTTCAGGAACCTCCCATATTCCAAGTCTTAATTAATTAAATGTGTTATGAAAATATCCTCATATATAAATAAAAAATTTATTATGGTTATTATCTACTACTTTATACACATTAAATTAATTAATAAATTTTAACATTTTCATTATAGGTCATTTTTATCGATGTGTACAAATAATATCTTTATACTTTTTTTCTATATATACATTCCATTCATATATATTTTTTATTTTATATGGTTTCCCTTTACAAAAATTAACTTTTTAACTAAATAAAATATTTTTCTATTTTATTTTATGAATATTTCAATCTAAATTTTTTTCAAACAAATTATGGATATTACTTATTTCTAAATTTATTTTTCTTCATTCTCAAAAAAATGGTTTCCATTTAAATCCACATCCATTGAAATAAATTAGGCTTGAGTGGGGATATTATTTTAATTTAACTATAAATATTATTTACATAGATGACCAATGTATTGTACTTCTCTTTTGTAGTAATGGTCCATTACTTCAATTTTCATTCAAAATTATCCACTATATAGGATCCTATCATTTCACACAATGTCATTCCTTTGTGAACACCTATTTTTATTCATTTGATTGAAGGGTGTTCACCTGGATTCCATATATTGATTTATTTAGGTAAATTATTCACATTACTATATAAAAGTTTTCTATATAGTGAAAACTCCATTTTCTATATTATCTTGATTGAATAATACTTACCTTAAAAGTTACTTGATGTCATTTTAAACCCATTTTTTTCCCTGGTATTATCATATTATGATTATAAATCACACTATAAATGATTTCCTTATGTTAATCTGTTTAAAACGAATTCTTCCCTGGGTTCATTATTTTATAAAAGTGAAAAGTTTTTTCATAGTTTTATCTTATTCTCTGGATATTGATAATCTCTCATGGATCATATTTATTGACTTGTGATTCCACACCCTTTTTATCCCTGATATATGATATACAAACTAAAATTCCATTTTTTATGATCTATTCTATTTGGGATATAATTTTATTATGTATCTTGATTATTCCCATATTCTCATCATATTTTCCCTTTTGATATTTCTTAATTATATCCTATGTTTACCATTACTAACCATCTGAGTTCACCTCTTTCTTATCTTTAAATTTACTTTGGATATAACGATGATTATAATGTATAATATATATATGATGGAGACTATTGGATCAATTATGGATAAGTGTTCATAAGGGTTGTAAAAGAATATGTTGATGTAGTTAATCCCCAAATACACTAAACTCCTCATTCTTGGAATTGTGTGATTATTTGGGAGATTTAGTGTTTATATTAGGAAATTGTCATATGATAAATGGTTATTTAGGTTGGGACTCTATAGGTTATCCAATTAGGGTTGAGAAATGTCTCATTTTTTAATCTAATATCATTATATTTTTTATTTATAAATCTCCTAATGATTTTTGGGGGATTCATTGTATTGTATGTATGTACATTATTCCTTAAATTGTATATTTTTATGAATTTATGTTGATATGGATGGCCTTAAAACACAATAATGGGTACCTCTTTAACCTCTCCTAACAACTCCATTAACTAATGTTCACTTATTTGGAATAGTCCATCTTAGAATGAGACTATGCATAATCCATTAATGTATTATAATAGATGTGATAAATCTATGATCAAGGATAGGAATATGATGTCTATGAATGATAGTAAGAATTTGATTCATGTAATATATTCAGTAGGGTGTGTTCTTAGACATTGTCTTGGTGTGGGTGTTGGCAAGGGTAAAAATCCCCCATAAAATTTAAACTTCAATAAACCAAAACATTTTATTATGTTATGTCTTTTATGACTCCTCAAGCTATAAATTTAAATATTGAGAAAATAAATATGACATTGGCTGGTAGGTTCATCTAGAGTAAGTGTTTTCATAGAAAAAATGGATCTAAAATTGTTCAAAGACACATATCTAATAATTGATGAAACGTTTTATCTAATAATGGATAAAATAGATGTATTACTCATAGTGCGATTTTATCACTAATACATTAACAAATTTGGAAACGTTTTTAAAAGATATATATCCTGTGATGTGTGAGAAATCATACAATAAAAAATGATCCCATTTATGTATTTATTCATATAGTGTGATACTCTTTTATCATCTGCTCAACTAGTACAATCAATGTGAGGATAATATCATGGTCATTAAGGAAAATTGAACACCATGTTTTTTACAATAAAGTATGTCCTCAAAATATTATTAATTTATAATGAAATGTGACATGCCCCATATCTCAGGTTACCCCTCCTTGGCCAACATTAAGAGAAGGGACTTAATAATTCTTGAAACCTTCTTCCGTTAGTCCATGGGTTTGTGAAAATCACTAAGGGTATAACATACATAAAAATTGTATTAATTAAACCCTAAAAGATCATGGGGGTCGATATATAAGATAAGTACAGTAATTAATTCCATCTTGGATTATGTTAAAGAAAAAGGATTTAAATAGATGCTATTTCATAGAAAACTAGTATAATTGGGAAATGGAACTAGAACTACCAAAAATTAAAGTATATATAAACCATAAAACTCAAATATCTCACAAGATACCATGAGATATTAAAATCCATCCTAATCTCTTACCAGTTATTTATGACCTAAAAATTGTTTATATATACATAGAGTGAGCATAATAGGTATAATAAGTGGGATCCTTCCTATAACCACTTATGAAAAACATAAATAAAACATACTAATTTTTAGTGAACAACAGGTGAATCTAACTAATCACCTAAATTGGTATACTAAGTTACCATCCACACCATGGATTTCAATCACCAATAAAATCATATTTGAGATAAAATATTATTATATTTAAATAGGGTTACCATACTATCTATTTCACACTGGTGTTCTAATTTTCCATAAAAACATATTCCCTATGCCAAATCCTACCCAAATAATCTACCTTTAAGATACATAGGATATGATTCATAACATGTGACTTATACAATAGATCTTCCCATCTTCCTATCCACATCACCATATAACATCCTAGTAGTTTCCAGGTTCCACCAAATCCAATATGTCTTATATCACAGTTCATGTATTGTAACTAAAAACATGATATACCATTCACCAAGAAATGTACCTTAAACCATCACAAACAATACATTAAATACCTTCAATAAAACTTAAGATAAAATATCTTGAGATACATATGTGGGAAATAATTGAAATCCATTACATAAGTATATAAGCTTATATGGGGAAATATGATCACTATGAATACTAGCACAAAATATTAACAGGACTAGAGAGTGTGGATAGAGTGGGTGATTTACAATTGGTCCCTTAATATCCCCGATATTATGGGAAAACCATACTATATTCCATTGGGAGTCAGTTTCCCATCTTATCTGGGTTCCATTGAATATGAAATCACTAAATATGCCAGATATAATATATTTCATAACCACAGTATGGGAATTAACCTATTCATAAAATGAAAAATATATATCATCAACCAAACACATAACATTCACTATATAGTAAAAGATATCCTATACACACACAAAAATTAAGGGGGTTTAATTTAATTACTTCTTTACTTCATATCGATTAACCATACATAAATTAATCCATTATCCATTATTTAACGTTACTCTAAAAAATATTTATTTAACCATTAGAGTGAATTTTACTCCTTCCAAGCATAATCCACCATAGTTCATATTATCTCATGATTAAAATATTTTTCATTTCAACAGTCACAAAACCAATGGTTTAAAACACAATTGATCATTATTACCATTCTATAATTCCATGTACTCAAGGAAGCATATAAAAATACCCTAAGGAGATGAATGAATAAGAAAAACTAGATCCATCAAGTAGTGGGTAAAGAAATATAGATAGAATAAACATGATCATACAATATTTTCATAGAAAATAAAAAATAAAGCATCCCACCATTAAGAACAATAATGCGTATATTGAGCTTCAACCCATTCTATAAGTGTATATTCCATCCATCACACCATCATCCCTTTCAATATCTATCTCTCTATCACAAGGATTTACTATTTTCAAAAACTAGGGTATCCCAACACATATAGCATCAATAACAAGTTATCATAGGATCAAACCACATCATATATAAATGATCACTCTGAGAGAATCAAAAAATGAATAAAAAACAATAACGTCAATACGGTTATCAGGCCCTAAAAATAAGGCATTTATACATCATAAGAAAATATGTTCACTCAAACCAAATAATTTAGCATTATCCAACATATGATTTTAATACCATGTTGGAATAATTTTTTTTATTATCTAGGGTTACAACTATGAGTAACCTATGACATGAATGATTAAAACATATATGTTCATTAAATAATACATTCATTCATAATTTCTAGTTTAATTATCCATTAAAGAGGAAAATATCCTTAACATGCTTCTTTAATATTATCAAGAATAACAATTTCTTATTTCTTATTGTTTATAAAATTACATTAATACTTGGAATACAAAAATAATAAACACGAATCAAGAATCATTTTTTTGACATAATATTTTATAAATTAATGAATTTATTAATAATATCTCATTAATTGTTTATCCAACAAATCAATTACGATCATTATTCTCTTTATCTGTCTTCCTTGATTTTAATAATATAATCCAAACATAACATGAATTCTAAAAAAATAATAAAAATATATATCACACTATCTTGTAAATTAATAGGAAACCCATTATCATGGTGAATAGGCATTAGATCACTAAAAATATGAATTATTTAATTAATTTACTTTATCCTTTTTATATTAAACTCCACCAAAACCCAAAAACTAATTAATTTTCAAATTTTTATTAAACATAAAAAAGAAAAAATCAATCCCTACCTTAATGGTTTAACAATATTGTTCTAGTAATGAAAAAAATGCATATCATTCCTTACATACCCCACATATAAAGCTACAACCCTAAAAGTATACCAGACCAAAAGAATTAAAAAACCAATAAAATAAACTACATTAGAGTTTTAGAGGTAAAAATACATAAAATAGAATTATAACACAAAGATAAATAAGATAAAAATGAGAATAAACTATTATAGAAGAGGATGAACTCACCTTAGAGCAGCACAAATATATCATTGGATGAAGGTTATTGAATATGATCTAAAGTGACATAAAAGGACCTCTAAAACACTATTGGGTTCTTATGGTTCTAAATAAAAAATTTGGAGAAAATTAGTTTTTAGGGGGTTCAATTATTTATAAATATTATGAATAACCTATCACTAAGACACATCCCCCTTGGATCAAGATATATTACTAACTAAAACATGAATAAGTATAGTTACATGAAAGGGAAAAACCATATAATTCATTTCAAAACCTATATCTGAGAAACATTGTCCGTATAATAATGAACATCCTACATTAATGGAAAATGACCATTCTAAAGTCCTCTACAAAATTAAATATGACCTAATAACACAGATGTAGCCAATTTCACAGCCTTCCTCTTAATGTTGTAGATGGAAACCACTCTAAGGAAGTAATTTATCATTAAATGTCTCAAAACTAAAACCATATATAATTTTCTGCGTAATACTCCCTCAATTACCCTTAATCCAAGGATGGGATATCTCCAATAAAATTATACACCATACAGTGCAGCCCAAGGCTCTGATCCATAGAGAACTTCCAACCTTAAAATTTCATCCCAACTCTCATGTTTCCACTAAAAATTAAAACAAAAAAATTGGAAGGGGTGTTATGATTTTGGAACATACTTCAGAAACCTCTCAAACTATTCTAATCCCTAAAAAATTTAAAACCAAATAGAAATATAAAATAATGAAAAAATGTTTTTCTGAGCAACCTACAATGCGATACCTCTAGAGAATATATCCATTGTAGGTGCTTAACCTCCTCACTTAGAGGAACCATGAATAAAACCAAAAAATAAAAAAACAAAATCCTAAACATTATAATTTAAGGATAACTCTCAAAAAAGATAAAGTCTACTAAAAACATTCATAGGAAACCATTTCATAAACCACAAAATGATCATCTCTATAATAGACGAGATAAACAACAATCAACTCTAGATACTAAGCACTTATCATTGAATCAAATTCCCAGGTTCCCCTCTTCATATGATCATTTCTCAAATACATAATACAAAATTTAATATAATTCCCCTAAAAAACCTTCTACTCATGGTTATATATCTCTATAGGTAGATCCATGAATGACACATCATTTTCAACATCGATATCATCCCAATCAGTTATATGTGAATGATCATGAATATAGAGGTGGAGCTATAATACCTAGAATATATCATGAATCAAACTAATTTATATGGGAATTTCTGTCTACTGTGGAAAAACTCTAATATTGTCCAACAATTCAAAATGCCAAAATAACTGCAGAGAAAACATACTACCACTACCAAAAATTTTCCTTACCATTATGAGGAGTCAACATTATTAACACATGATATCTAATGAATATCTCTAGATATATGTACCTATGATTAACATGGAATTGTGGATGATCCTATGATTCCTTTAACCTCCCAGGAATCACTTGAGAATATCTATGTTTTAATCAAATCTTGTTCCCAGCTGAGAATTATTGACTCTCTAACCCTAGTCCATTATCAAAAATATTGAAAAGGCCCATTATAAAAATATTCCTATGGTTCAATGTAATTAGTTGAGTGAAATCAATTTTTATGAAATAACTTGACCAAGGTAAGACGCATCATCCTCAAACCTTTAAAATCATGAAAAAAATAACATAACAAGTCATATGGAGTATGAATATTAAGTTCAATGTTACTGTACATATTAAAATTAAATGAATCTTTAATGAATAATTTTTAGGCAAAATCTTGTTTAAAACTATAAACACCAGGGAGTCTAAACAAGTATTGTGATCAGATATGATCATCCATAGGAATACATAGAGCCTCACCACCTCCTCTAGGTACAGACTTGATAAAACCACCTATGTTCCCAACTTCGAAACAACAATAAGGAGGAATAATTCAATTAAATATTCTAATATCTCCCATAAATCATCAAATAATTTGTGAAATCATATTTATATGATATAAAAGCACGTAGAGATTTCATCCCACTTCAAAAAGGAATATAAAATTCTAGAGTAAACCACTAGGAAAATGCATAAGGATCCAAGAGTTGTGGAATCTCCTTTGGTTGGTGTTAAATTAATATTTTTAATTATTGAGATTTTAAAAACCCTAATATATGATATTTAATATTAAATTGATAATTTATTTATTTATATCTTATGAAATGATTATCTCATATTAGAATCCTTTCATCGATGATAGTTTTGATCTTCAGAAAACCCTTCCATTTTAGCTGGGTTTTACTATAAGGATTGGAGTGTATAATTTCTATTGTAGTTATTCAAATGTTAAACTTTTTTCATATAGAAATAAATTTTTTTTGGGGGTTCTAGTGTGGTGAATCAATTTTTTTTCATTATTTATCTTGATCACTCTAAAACCATTAGGATTAAAGGATTTCATTATGGTTTTGATATGAATAGAGGAGTAATTCATGAGAGGGAGAGTGAAATTAATTATTTTTAATTATTCTCTATTCAAAATATTCCATTAACCCTACACGTTAGACATATCCATCTATTTTTTTAGTTAGGTTTTGGCTTAAAATGGTATCTAATTACATAATGAGAATTAAATAATATAATAATTTTTAATCAAACCCAATCAGAAAATAAAAATATTATTATTACTTTGTGGAATACGTACTAACTTTCATAATAATAAATATTATTTTAGAAGATTTAAATTTAATATTTATCTCTGGAAAAGCCATTGTTATTTTCCAACATCTTAAATTTTATTGAAAAACATGTTAATATTTAATAAAATAATTCATTAATCCCTAAAGATTTTTTATAAGTAAAACATGAATAAAATTGTTTAGATATCTTGAGAATAAAATTTATTCCATTAATTAAATATAAACAAAAAATACTTGAGATCAATAGAAATAATTAATCAATGGCCCTCTATGATTATTTCTCATTAAGATTAGGTGGGATCATCTAACATCAAGGGTTGTTATCATTTAAAGGGTAATATAACCCAAGATAAAAAAATTATTGTTGTGACAATGAAAACCACATATGAACAGCCACTATATAATATAATCCCTCTATAATAATATATTATCAACAAGGTTTCACATCTATTTTATAATCCTATATGGTAAACACATCTTTAGTTGACTATCTAAAAGAAAAATATCATTTCACCATGAACATGGAGTTTAATATGACGGTTCTATTCCAATAAAAGGGTTGATATATCAATTTCCATTCAGATGTGAGGGATAAATCTTTTCTCTACATATCCTTTAATAATATGTCATTTTTGATTTGGCTAAGATACATTAATTCCCAAAAAATATGGTGTGGTTGTTTTTGTTTGAAAATCTAACTTTCTATATCAGGAAATGTTTCAATGATTCAATTAATGTATGAGGACCTATACACATGCTCATATATAGGAATATTCGATGACACTAATAATTTTGGAATTCCTATAGGAGGAAATGTTATCCAAATCTATCATTAGTTATATAATCATGTGTGAAAATCATGTGAAGAAGTACCATCATCCACTTCTAAGTACTCACACATAATAGTAATGTTCTATAAGTCCCATCCTAGAACATTGTTCAAACATTGAACTATATTTATGAATATCATCACAACACTTCTAGGTTTTGATCATAGTAGGGAATTTTCATTACTTTATCAATGTGATAGATACCTAACTAAATTATAAATTTAATTTTACTAAAGAGTTGACAATATATGATAATATGTTTTTAAAATTAAATAAATATAATATAAATGTAATCATGGAAAAAATAGTTAGTCCAAGGAAACCAACTTCAAAAAAACACCTACATGGATTAGAGCCAACATCTTATGGATTTATGTATTCTAGACCTAACATGATAATAATAATTATGTTGAGTCATGGATCTAGTCAAGGGGTCTAATATATTGTCTTCCATGGAAATACTTATCAATCCATCCTCACCACTTTGATAAAAATTCCCCAATAGATTATATTTTCGAGGTATGTGCTTCATACACTGATATGATCCCGGATAATTTGTGAGATCCACCACTAGAGTATTATCCCAGTAGAATGTGAATGTAAGAGTACTACAAAATACCACATTAAAATCTTAAATAATTTTTCATATATAATCTACATCTTTAGCTACCTCATATACCAAAAAATACATATACTTGATGGTTTGAGATATTTAAATTTTAAAACCTCTATTAAATGTTAGGATTTAACACTTTTCTTGGTTACATATCATCTTCATTAATTTGGAAACTGATATATTCATATCATATGATGATTATTTGCTCATCACCTCCACAAACTATAAAAACATCAATAGTACACTGTAGAGACTTAAAGATAGTCTTGAATTTCATTCAATAGAAGTCATCTAGGTTAGATTGATATCTTCCTACCACACTTAATTCATAGGATACATCTAGTCATGTAAATAAAATAACCCACATGACAAACACAATAATTTATTCATATATAATCTTTTCAATTATATTTCTTTCCTCGGGCATCTAAGGACACAATTTTCCTTGAAATATGACTTCCATGTGACACTAGAAATAATCCCCTATTAGATTGTTGAATTATGAATATATCCACTCTCCTTTCAATATTTTTACCATGACTTAGGAATATAATTTTCTTATATCTATAAAAATGGATTTTGATCCCATTAATGTATGAAACCCCACCTAATTCCTTCGTGGAGATAAGTTTATTCAACCATGCCTTAAAAAGTAGTTAGAATGGAATTTCATTTCTAATAAGTATGATTTCATTAAAATATACTATTAAGAAAATAACCACACTTTCACTAAACCATTTATATATACAATTCCCACATTAGTTATTTATGAACCCATATTACATTATAGACTCATCAAATCAAATATTTTTTCTCTATATGCCTGTTTAAATCCATAAATGAATTTTCTTCAGTATTCATATCGTGTTGGAATATTTAGAGTCACCAACCTTTTAGGTTTTGACATGTATAAATCTCCGTGAATCTTCCCATTGAGGAAGTATTTTTTGACATCCATTTTCCAAATATCATAGTCGTGGAAGGCCAAAATGTAACATAGAATTCTGATTGGTTTCAGTATTGCAACGAGTGGAAAAGATTCTTCCTAGTTCATTATTTGATTGTGTATAATCTAATTTAAAACTAGTATTTCCTTATAGGTATGAATTATCCATTCATGTCTAATTTCTTCATGAATACCCATTTACAACCAACGAGAACTACATCTAATAGAGGATCTACCAAAATCTAGAATTTGTTTTGGTGTATGGAATTTATTTGAAAATTCATATATTATTTCCATTTGGAAGACTTTTTACCACATACACATTCATTATAGGTTTGAGAATAATTATTATTAACTAATAATGAGTCTCCATCCTCAATCCCTTGAAAAAAAATCATTAAATTTCTATAATCTCTCTTATAGTCCTACACAATACTTGTGTCTGTAGAATATCATCTTCTTCCAAGGGGTTTTCTAGAATATGTTCATGTGCCAACTATTGTTTAATTTGATCAGGGACTTCATTGAATTATATCTTTATCCTACTATAATATTTAATAATATACTCTATATAAAATAATATGGTGTGTTTTCCCAGAATTAAATTTTTGTTTAAATTTTATTACATGTAATATGTCTTGGTTTCCTTTGGGTAAAATATAAAGGTTCAATTTTTACCATAGGGTGGATGTTTTTTTACCTAAAGAGGACTAAAAAATTCTTTTCTACCCCACTCATATAAAGTCAACAAGATGGTTTTTATTCCCCTTAAAAGTTATTATGGAATATCATTTATCTATTTAGTTTCTACTTGTTTTCTAATGTGTGTTGTTGATTATAATGTGTATCCCCAAAAGGAAAAAGGATGACTTATGTGACTCATTGTAATTGTTACCACATATAATAATTTGTGGTTACTCATTTTTCTGATACTACCCCACATTGGTATATTTAGAAGATTAAGTTTTGATAGAAACCCAAACTCCCTAATAAATAAATGAAACCATAACTAAGATATTCTCCACCACATTTTAAGATGAGTTTCTTAATCTTCAAACCAAGATGGTTCTAAATTTCAATATTATATTCTTTAAATTTAACAATATAATCTAACTTAAACCACATTATGTAGATATATCCATTTATATTAAAATAATTAGTAAACATTATGATGTATGATTTCCCACCCATTTTTCTAATCGGAAATGGTTCTCATGTTTCTCTATGAGTCATGTCAACAATTTTATTATTGATTTCCATTACATGGTTTACATAATATAACACATAAATGCAATTATTTTAATGTAACATACCATATAAAATCATATCCTTATAAAAGAAATAATACTTATTTCCAAATTTGAAAATAAATCTATCTGTATTTTTTTAAAATTCATAAATAATTTTTTTAACAAATTGAACATAATAACAATATATATATAAACCCAGATCATTCCATTTTTAAATGTAAGGAGAAATTTAATAAAATATATTGTAACATATTTAACTCTATTGAATTCTCATAGAACTAAAATCCCTTATTCAGTAATCCTAAGAATACATTATTCCTATATGTGAATACATTTTTGTGAACCAAAAGATGTATATAATTCCCAAATTCTATAAAAAGTTAAATTTCACATGATAACAGATACATCAGAAGCATCCCCTTGATATTTTCTCTATGTACTATTTTTTCCAATGTAACTTCTTTCCACATGTCAAATAAACAGCATCATGTTCCCTTGATTTACCCTTGATATTCCACTTCTTATAATGGTGTGAAGAAGCTTTCATCATAAAACTATTAGAATTCCATATATACTTGTTCACCATAATGACAAAATTATTTTCAGACACTATCTCCTTATATACATGGTAAATAAAAGTAATCATATCTGGAGGAGTCTTCTCATTTTTTGTTCATATTAAAATTTATAACAATGATTGATATCCTCAAAGAGAGGGATGAAATAATGAGATTGGTTTATAGTTCTTTAGGGAGTTTAAACAATAGAATCTCTAGACGCTTAATGTTACTACTGATTTTGTGTATGCGAGGACCATCTAGGTAACCCTCTCTATTCATTCATTGAAAAAATTCCTTGGATATCTTAAACCATTGTTTTCTATAACTCTATTTTTATAGACCATAGAGGTGATTGAGAATTCTATAAGTGTCCAAATATTTGTGATACATTTTGAGTTCACTAGGAATGGATGGTAGCATAAAACATTTAAAATTGAATGCATTGTTGATATGTTATTCATATACTAGGATATCTTCATAATTTGCCTATTTTTGCAGGGAGATCAGTCATTAAGGATCTATCAAGAAAGATTTTTGTTCATAGTGAAACACAACCTGAGGGCTTCTGAACCACTCCTCGAAGTTACTACTAGAGATGTGATGGTTTTTCTTCAATATAGATCATAAGGATTGATTGGATGTAGAAATTTACGTTTTCTAAAATTATAAATGAGAAAAATATTATTATATTAATTTATTAAAAATTATGTGAGAAATTATAATTATTAATTTTTAATAAATATCCCATTATTTTTTCAAAGACCAATGGCTTTCATCATTGAACATGGAATGACTCATTTCTTGGAAATTCTAATGACAGTATTCCATATTCCCCATCATATAAACCTGATAAGGGTTGGTAAATCTACATGGATATATTTAGGAAGGTAGTTCTTTACTAACTATTGGCTTTCAACACCTTGATCCGATGAGTGGATTCAAAAATCAAGAAATCCTTACTTGTATTTCATCAACAGATTCCTCTAAATGAAAGAAAGTCTACAAAATGATACTCTTTTTCATGTAAACCGATTAATTCAACCCAAAATGTTCAAAATAACTCCCCATATAAAACTATGTGCCCCAATATGGGTTCGTTAAATACCTAGTGCTTTTGGTTTCATTAAAAATCATGTCATTAAAGACCAAATATAACATAACATTTAGTTGATGGATTTTATTAATTATGTCTAATTGTTATCTTTTTTTCATTTACATGTCTTATTAATATTTTGTGTATATAAACTAATAAATTCACCATGTAGATTGAATATTTTCATATAATCCAATTATTTTAAATACATCATTTCAGATTAAATCATTTATTTATGTGGAAGTGGCCTTGTATCAATAAAATAAATAATGTATAAGGAAAAAATATATAAATAACAAATTTCCCAGACATGATCTTATCTAACAATAAATTTATTAATTAGGAGATAAATAATCATTTTACATTAGTGAATAAATCCTTATTGCAATCATTGATTGAGTTACAACATTAAACATGTCTATAGGTGTATCACCTGTGTAGACATCATTATGGTACCATCTTTAATCACGTCTAAATTACATGAGATACTCAATTAATTACATGTATTTATAACTCACATGCATGTTAGGGGAACTATAGGATTTGTTTAATGGAGATTACATAAATAATCATGGACATAAATGACCAACATAATAATGGAGGTAGGGATGACATGTACGTCATCAATTTAATTAAATATTAGATAATTTCAAACCTAGATAATAAATTAAATTTAAATATCCCACACAAACACTATTTTTGATCATGCTCATGAACAATTATACAAGATAATTATACTAAAAATTAATTTACGAGAAATTTCTATTGATTTTCTAGTTCTATAATAATTAATCAAATTTCATTCGATGTTCATCCAGATCAATTCAAGAACCATTGGAATTGATGATATAATTCTCATTCTTGAGAGGAATCGATGAGGAATACATGAGAAGAGAAGTATATTGTGCATAATGATTATTTATTCTCAATATTCTACAATCCATATATAATAGATATAAACATATAATTATATATCTTGGGTTTAGGTGAAAATATTATTTAATTATATATCATCCCATAAATAATATAATAATCTTTAGCAAACCCCATCCAAAAATAACAATAATAATAATATATTTTATTTTATGGTGATTGTGTTTACTAAAGTAATAAATATTATTTTACAGGCTTGAATATTAAAATTAATACTCACATGTGGTCTTTATCTATTTAAAATTCTCAATAGTTATTTAATACCAAAATAAATATTTAATAAAATACTTCAATCATCAATAAATATTTATTATTGATAAAACATAAATAAAATTATTCCTCAGTCTTGTGAATATTATTCATTCCATTACTCAAATTAAAAAAGAATTTAATTGAGATAAATAGAAACACTTGGTGTGTGGAATTCTATGATTCTTTGTAATTGGAATTAGGTAGGATCACAAAAATATCAACGTAACACCCCAAGAAATGACGGTATGTTTCTGTTTGAGTTATACAGTAACTTGCATTGTTTTCAACTGGGAATTTTAACAAACCATGACCAATCAAACTAGCCATTATGAATAGTAATACCCAAATTTTCAGATATTTTAAATTTTATTTTTCAAAATAGACTTCATTTTTTGATACAAAATATAAAATTTATCTTAGGGTGAATTTTTGGTATTTTTATAAAACATTCAGTTTTTGATGAATAGTGAAAAACATTGTGTTATTGTTTAAAAATAAATTTTTTTATAATTAATTAGTTATTTAAATTTATTTTATTTTAGTTCCAAATAGATAATTAATACCTATATATGTTCAACATAATTCATTTGAGTCATTTTATAATATGTTTAGATATATAAAATTTTACTGAACTTTTTACCCTCTTGTACCCACCTTCTAAGGGTATTTGAAAATTTGCATTAAAATTAATTTTACCACATCCGTGAGTTGAATTCCAAAAATCCAAGAGACACAGTTAACATAAATATGTAAAATTTGGCTCAATAAGATGTAAATAATTTTTTTGAATAGTAACTTTGGACTTTCATTTACCACGGTTAAAAGTAAATATGGTAATTAAGGGTTAAAATGATATTATAATTACCCTAAAAATGACTTAATTATATTGGATAACTTTAATTAAACCAAAAAAATAATTATTAATAAAATATGATCCCCTTTGGTCCACCTGGATTAGATTAGGACATTTATTATTATTTTATTTAAAGAAGAGATAAAAGTTTTAAATTCAAAGTTCACTAACTATTCCAATTTTAATATAAAGTTTTACATAATATTTGGTTGACTATAAATATTCATTAGAAATATAAAAATATATCCTATATAATTATATTTTATTTATAATTTTTAAACATTATATAATTTAATTTATTCATGACACAATGATGACGTAGTAATTACCTTATTAATGAAATATTAAAATAATTGATATTATAAATATCCAAATAAATGTTAATTGAGAAATATGAGGAATTAAAAAAAATTCTATGATAATATGACATTATTGGGTTGATTAAATAAATTTTATTTGAAGTGATAATGTTTTTATGGATCTCAAAAAAAATCCAATACAAAATTGTGTCAAAATTGACATAATTGAGTTTTTAAGACAAAAACTATATTATTAATTGATATAATATTCATAAAAATAGAAGGAGTATAAAAAGGACATAGATAAGGTTATATTTATTAACAAATAACAACTTGGGTTTCTCTTGGCTTGTTATAGAAAAATTATAACCATAAAATATAAAAATAGAAAGAGACATGGTAAATGTCACACTATTTTACTAAGAGTTAAATCTAAAGGATAAGGTTTATAATGTGAACTAATCCTGTATAAAACCTATTGGATGAGTTTTTTTCAACCTATACCCACTTTAGTATCGAAATAAATCACTTTAGAGCCATTAAAACCCGATTGTGAGTTTATTATAATTTAATATTTCAAGCTCTTTTTAAATTGACCCTCACCTCTCTTACAAATGGGTACATAACATTCACTTAATTTCACACCTCAAAATCCATTTTGATCAGCCAAAACCTGCCAAAATAATCTCCCAACGTCCCTAAAAGAAACCTATAGTCCTTACATTGATCAGAATGCCATCATAAGGATACCTTTTTATCAACTCAAAAAGAAACACCCGAAGAAGAGGTGATAATTTCACAACCCTCATTCAAGTTATTTTCTTCTTTCACATCCCCTTTCTTTGTAGTTACCATACCAAAATAATAAATCCAGTACCTTATACATATTTTTATGTTATTATGTATATGGTACAACAATATTTGTTATTCTATACATCCTATAAAGGACAAAGTCACCATACATGTGTACGTACGACTTACCGTCTCCACGTCGTGGTGTAGTTTGTTATTCAAACACTTCGATATTTGGATGTGTCTAATAATGAGTATAACTAATGTAAATAATAAATATAAAATGTTAATTATTATGTATATATGATATACCATCCAATTATATACTATTTCACCCTCAGTGTAATGATATTTTCACTCGTGCATACGAATATATTACCGTCTCCACGAACGCGATGAGATTCATCCTCGCCATAATAATTCAAGTATAATTTTCCTTTTATGACTAAAAATAATGTTTAATAGCTTAATAGAATTATTTATAGGAATCAAATACATCTTATTGATAACAAAAACGGATTACGTAACCAAGAATTTAAAGGAAAATGAATCAGTCAACACCCATATCAATGATACTACTAAAATATTATTAACAAAACAAAATTAGAGGATAATATATGATATCATATTTATGTATATATTTATTGTAAATTATAATAACAATTTTTTAACTATTATACATGAGTTTAACAATCCATCGACTAAATAAAAGTACAAGTTAAGGGTTAATTCAACAATGTCTTTACTTATTGGATGTTGTTAATACGTGAGTATCTACTAAGACCTCTTTATCATCCACAACCATGTTTATTAAAAATATATTTCAAAACATTTTTAAAATCGTTAATTCTCTTTGTGAAATTAATTTATACCATTTTTTGAATTTTAATAAAATTTTAATAAGGGAATATTTCCATCGTTTTCCAGAAATGGTCCTTTACGTCCTTCTCAGAAAAATTATGGAATGAATTTTTATTTGACTTATATATTGGGTGTGGAAATTTTCCTCCATTATAATACCTTCAAAGCCCCCTTACAATATTATAATAATATTTTAAATTTAAATTATTTCTTTTATAATTACATGACTTCTAAATGATTTCAAAATAGAAAGTGATACTTCAATCAACATATTTTGATTTAATCTATGTCAACATCCATTGATGGATTTTAAAATTGTTTGATGTTAATTTATTATGATACAATTCTTCCATACTGTGTTGAAGGTTTTGTGATATATTTAACTATGGATGAGTTATTTTTATACCATTCATGGTTTATGTATAATGTATTGACATTTAGTATGCTAGTTTTAATACAAATATTTATGTTATGTTTAAACCATTTCATATGGGGAATGCATTGGACTTAGTAAGTGATAGGTGGAGCCCTCTATAGCTCCTCGATGCATCGGTAGGTCTCATGAGACAAACTAGTGTCTTGGTATAAGGGCATGAAAAAATCTTATTTGTAGTCTTGGTACAACCCCTTGACTATGTGGTTATGAAGTCAGGAATTATGAATTTCATCATTATAAAATTGGCTATTGATATGGAATGTGATTATTCGACAAGTAGAATATCCATGTGAATAATTAAATTGATTTATTTGATTTATATTGGACATATTATACATAATTTTATATTTAAAAGGTTTATATTTTAGTATTATACATTTCCGTAAATGTTTATGATTTTTTTGAATGTTTTTGCTATATTGTTATCCTTAATGAGAATCTAAGCTCACCCATTTCCATGTTAAAATTTTTCCCAGGATGCAAAAAAGTATATTATGACTGACATGTAGGGATATTATAATTTATATGAATATATTAAATGGAGATAATGTTGTTGTTGTTTTTAATTTTATGATGTAATATAAAACTTATTAATGTATATAGTACTTCCGAGTCTACTAAAGTGGTCTGTCTTTTGGGAATTGATACCTTGTAATCATGCCAATGTTATTTAATAATGCACCAACTCTGGGTAACTGGGGTCGAGGCGTTATAGTTGGTATCTAAGGAAGTTTAGTACAATCATTGGAAAATAGATTTAGATAAACTCTAATAAGATAAAATTACAATAAGATAGACTTTGAGTATTAGTATACAAGAACTTCATAGAATTTTAGTAATGTAGATATTTTGTGTATTTTCTATGAAATAATTCATTGTATGGATATGGGCAGGCATAGTTGGCTATGGCACATATGTACCTAGGGGTAAAACCCGAAAACACCTCTTTGAGATAGACTCGAACGGGAACTAGTGCACGAAAAATGGCCTTCTTTCACTCTTGCTTATGATATTCCCAGGGGATATGCATAGGATAATTCAAATTTTCTTTACAAACCATTATGAATGATTTATGAGTATATACCTCCTCAAAGGAAACATTTTTATTATTATTTATTATATTCATAAACTGTTCAATTTTTGTAAATTGTTTTACAAATTTGGAAATATGTATCTTGATTAATAAACTAATCTATTGTATCCCATTGTTTAGAAATAGTACATAGCGGAAGGAATGGAAACCATATCAATGCACGTAATACATATAGGAATTTTTATCCTACTCAAGATAATTATAGAGGAGATGGTGATGCAATTATTGCTATTCATCTTATCACCATACCAGGATAACTCACTCAGGTTATGAAAAATAACCTTACTCATATGGAGCACCCTGATCCACAACACAGAGGATCAATGGTATACCAGTTCAAGATGAAACAACCACCAACATTCAATGGGAGTACAAATCCAGTAGAATATGAGCAATGGATATGTTCCTTAGATAAAATCCATCACGCTTTGGGGAGTATCAATAGGGAAAACGTTTTCATGGTAGTTTATCACCTCATGGGAGATTCAGATCAATGGTGGTCATTAATCAAAAACAAAAAGGAATGTGAATAACTATCAAACATATAATAGAGGGAGTTTAAAGATATTTTATTATAAAAATAGTTTTCTCATAACCATCAAGAATATATGGAAAGTCAATTTCTGATTTTGAGGGAAAAGAAGGATGAGAAGGTCACAATGTATAAGGCTAACTTTACAGGGTTAGCAATGCATGAAGAAGATTATATACGTAACCCAAGTAGTAATATTTATCAATTAATTGATGAGTTAAAACCATTTCTACATTGAGTATTAGTCTCACAATCCATCTCACCGTACGATGATATTTTCTCGTGTGCTATCAATATAGAAACGGAATTATCTTATTCTTGCGACATTAAATGAAAATGAAGAGAAATTGAGATCTATTGAACACTCTAGAAATTGGAATAAGGGTAAGAAGGGAATTGTTGAATATCTATCTTTCTTTAAATTTATAATGAAAACCCTATTATTTTCTTGAAGGGAATGAGAGTCTGTTACTTGTGTGGTGAAAAAGGCCAACAAGCTCGTGATTTCAAGGGGAATACAGAGTCCATCAATGTTGAATGCTACAATTGTAGAGATAATGGGCATTCTTCAAATGAATGGCCTAAGCGCCACGAGAGAAATGTCGAGCTTATGTGATCACTAATACTGAGGATGAAGCTCTGAAAGATGTGGTGGTAGTTAATTTATTGGTTTCCTCATGTTTAGTCAGTGATTTATTTGATTTTGGATCCTCACATTGTTTCATATCTTCCTAGTTTTCTAAGAAAATTAGATATTTCCAATTTAATTTAACAATGGAGTTGTCAGTCAAAACTCTTAAGGGAAGTATCATCCGAAAAATGTTTGGTGAATCAGTCCCTGTTAGGGCATATAAAAGTTCTTTATCCGCTGATCTCATCAGCATACCAATGATTGAATTGATATAATACTTAGAATGGATTGGATTTCTAACCATGATGTGAAAATTTATTGTAAGAAGAATAAGGTTACAATTTTTTATGATGGCAAAGAGTACCATATTTTTAGAGTAGAAACATCACCATCTGATAATAATTTAGATCCAACCCTAGTAGCTCTACTAAATTTAATTATCCGGAAGGAAGAGAATGAAATAAAAATGTGTGAGGAATGGAATGTTAAAATAGAGTATATACATATTGTGTAAGAATATGTTGATGTATTTATAGAGGATTTATATAGACATCCTACAGAATAAGAAATTGAGTTTTCCATTCATTTTATTCCTAGTTCATGGCCCATATAGAAGACCTCATATAGAATGGACACTGTGGAATTATTGGAACTAAAGACAAAACTAGAGGAATTAAGTAATAAGGGAGTTATTCTCCCTAGTGTTTCTCCATGGGGAGCCCCTGTTCTTTTTGTTAAGAAGAAATATGGATCAATGAGGTTGTGCATTGAATACAGGAAGATAAATTCTATAACATTAAACATAAAAAGTATCCCCTACCTCGCATTGATGATTTCCTTGATCAACTTAATAGAGCTCAATATTTTTCAAAGATTGATCTTCGATCTGGACATCATCAGTTGTGCAGGGAGAAAAAAGACATTCCAAAGATAGAATTGTGAACCAGGTATGGGAATTATGAGTTTAAAGTAATTCCTTTTGGATTGACTAATTCAACCTATGTCTTCATGGATCTAATGAATAGTGTTTTCATGAAATATCTTGATTACATTGTATTGGTATTTATTGATGATATCTAAGTATACTCAAAAATCTTCTATGATCATGAAAATTACATGTGTACTATTCTGAAAACCCTAAGAAGAAATTAATTATATGGGATGTTTATCATGTGTGAATTCTGGCATCAATAGATTTCATTTCTTTTTCATATTGTCTATACGGATGGAAACTCTATTGATCCATCAAAGACCAAGGCAGTCCATGAATGGACAGGACTGAAAATTATAACTGAGGTATGAAATTTTATTCATTTAGAGGGTTATTATAGACATTTACTCAAGAAATTTTCCCAGTTGGCTAACCCATTATCCAAGCTCACATGTAAAGTTGTTAAATTTGATTGGACAAAAGAGTGTGAAGAATGGTTTGAATAACTAAAGAGAAGATTATTTATTGTTTCTATCTTGACTCTACCATCAGGGAATAATGGGTTTGTTATTTATAGTGATACATCAAAGAAAGGACATGGTTATTTCCATAAAAAAATGAATGAGTAATTTCCTATGCATCAAGATAGCTAAAAATTCATGATAAAAACTATCCTACTCATGATCTGGAGTTATCAGCTGTAATCTTTTCTCTAAAAATATAGAGACACTATCTGTACGGTGAAAACATATGAGATATATAATGATCACAAGGGTTTGAAGTATATTTTCTCACCGAAAGAACTCAACATGAGACCAATATGATGGACTGAACTACTCAAGGATTATGATTTCACTATAAACTACCATGTGCAGAAGGAAAATAAGGTGGAAGATGCTTTGAGCAGAAATGATCATACTGTTTTGAACAAGATGAGATTTAAAAGGGATCCTATTATCATGGATCTTGTAATGATGGATATTGGAATCAAAATAGAAGGTGAAAAATCAATACATTTCAAATGGTTTCCAAACCATCTTTACTAGAAAGGATATAATGTTCTCAAACATATTATGGGGTGTTTCCAAAAAGGATCAAAGCTGTAAATGATGGGAAATTGAGTCACTTCGTATATGAAGATAGAATTTTGAAATTTGGGAAGAGGATTTGTATTCCAGATATACCTGATCTAAAAAGGGAATGTCTGGTTGATATTTATAGCTCTAATTGATCTATACACTCTTGGAGCACCAAGATATATAGAGATATGAAGGAACATATTTGGTGGGACAACATGAATAGGGAGATAGTTGACTTTTTGTCTAGATGTATAGTTTGTTAACAAGTTAAAGCTGGAAGGAAACATCCAGCAGGTGTAATGAAACATCTTCACATACCTGAGTGGAGATGGGATAATATTACAATGGACTTCGTTAGGGGGATACCATCGACTCCTATAAGGAATGATGCAATATTGTTCAATGTTGATCTTCTTACCATGTTAGCACATTTTCATACTATAAAAGAAGATTTATGACTTCAATGTGTGACAAGAATATATATTAATGAAGTTGTAAGGCTATGTGGTGTACCCCTATAGATTTTTTCTAATCGTTATCCATGTTTTAGACGAAGATTCCTGAAAATTATTATTAAGGCCTATGATACTGAACTTCATTTGAGAACTGCCTACCACCCTCAAACTAATTAACAATCTGAAAAGACTATTCAAACCTTAGAAGACATGATGAGATAATTATCAATTGAATTTCTAGGTATGTGGGATCAGTATTTACCTCAGGTATAATTTTCATATAAAAATAGCTTTAATTCAAGTATTTATATGGCACCATGTGAAGTGTTATATGGGAACAAAGGTTGAACACCAACTTGTTGGGATGATGTTAGTGAAATAAAACTATTTGGCACAGAACATTTTGAGGAAATAATGGAAAAGGTGAAGGTTATAAAAAACCACATAAAAGCATTCCAAATTAGACAAAAGATCTATACCGACAACTGAAGGAAGGATTTAGAATTTCAAGTAGGAGACCGTGTCTTGTTGAAGGAATCTCCATGGAAGGGTGTAATATGATTCGGTAAGAATTGTAATTGAATTATAGGTAGATCAGACATTTCAAAATTCTATAAATAATTGGAGTTGAAGCATATCATTTGGAAATTCCTCCAAATCACTCCAAAGTTCATGATGTGTTCCATGTATCACTATTGAGAAAATACATGCCTGACCAAATGCATGTACTCACTTATGATGAAATAAAATTGGAACCCGATCTGTCTTATTGTAAAATTCCTATAAAATTTCTTGATACTAGAGAACAAGTGTTGAGAAACCAGACGACTCGTCTCGTAAATGTTCTATGGAGAAACTATGTAATGGAAGAGACTACGTGGCAACCCGGGGAACTTATGACGAAGAACCACTAGAATATTTTTATGAAGTAATATTCTATAAATTTTGAGGCTGAAAATATTTTGAGGGGAGAATTCAACACCCCAAGCTTCCATGGTACGTTTCCCTTTGAATAATTCAGTTTCCTTCGTTGTATCGAACTTGAAGTTTTAACACACCACGACCAATCAAACTAGATGTTATGAATAGTAAGACACTTTTTGAAATTTTATAAATTTTATAAATTTTATTTTTCAAAATTGAATTCATTTATGGATTTAGAATATCAAAATTACATTTGGGTTAATTTTTGGTATTTTTAGGAAAATATTCAATTTTTTGATGAATAGTGAAAAACACTGCGTTATGGTTTAAAACTGAATTTTTATTTAAGTATTATGTTTTTGAATATAATTTGTTTTAGGTCAAAATGGATACATAATACCTATATATGTTTGATATAATCCATTGTGGTCATTTTATATTAATTTTAGATATATAAATTTCTATTTAACTTTTTAAGTCATTTAACCACCTTCTGGGAGAATTTATAAATTTTCATAAAAACTAATTTTACCACTTCCGTGAGTTGAATTTATAAAATTTGAAAGACATTGTTATCATCAATAAGTAAAATTTTCCTCAATATGTTTAACTTTTTTTGGTGAATAGTAACTTTTGACTTTTAATTAGCACAGTTAAAAATAAAAAGGGAAATTAAGGGTAAAAATTATATTATAATTACCCAAACACTTATCATAATTCTATTGGATAAGTATAATTCGAAAAAAACAACATTAGGAATAAACTATTATCCTCTCTGGTCCACTGGGATTAGATTAGGACATTTTATTATTTTATTTAAAGAAGAGTTAAAAGTGATAAATTCAATGTTTAATAACTAAACAATTTTTAATATATGGTTAAACATAAGATAAATATGACATTAAATATTAATTATAAAGGTAAAAATATATCCTAGATAATGGTTTTTTATATATATATTTTTTCCAATAAATAATTTATTTTATTTATGACACTATGATGATATAGTAATTACCTTATTAATGAAATATTAAAATAGTTGATATTATAAATATTAAAATAAATATAAATTCAGACTTATGATGAATTAAACTTTTTTTATATGTTAATATAAAATTTTAGGTATTATAAAAAATTTATTTGAAGTGATAAGCTTTTTATGGCTATCAAAAAAATCATATACTAAATAATGTCAAAATTGAAATAATTGAGTTTAAAAAAATACTCTATTATTACTTTATATAATATTACATCAAATATATGGATCAACCAAAAAATATATATAAGGTTATATATATTAATAATTAACCACTTGGGGTTCTCATTGCTTGTTATACTATGTTGATTAACCCTATAATAATAAAATACAAAGAGACAAGGTAAATGTCAAACTATATAACTAAGTGTTAATATCTAAAAGATAAGGTTAATATGGTGATTTAATCATATCTAAAACCTATTGGTAGAAATTTGTTTGACCCACCCCCACCTTATCCTCGAAATATATCATTTTGGATCCATTAGAAACAGAAAATGATTTTATTATAAAATTATATTTCATGTTTTTCCTAAAGTGGCCCTCATCTCTCTTATAAAATGGTACATCCATTTCTCTTAATTTCACACCTCCAAAGCCATTTTGATTAGCCAACCGCTGCCAAAATATCCTCCCAACTTCCCTCACACAAACCTAGATTCATTACATTGATCTTAATGCTAACCTAAGGATCCCTTTTGGTCAACTCAAAAGGAAATACCCAAAGAAGAAGTATTAATTTCACTCCCCTCTTTCAAGTTATTTTCTTCATAAAATTACACTTTATTAGTTGTTTCAATATCAAAATAATAAATCCAGTAACTTCTACATATTTTGATGTTATTATAAATATGTTACAACCATATTCGTTATTCTATCCATCCTATAAATGACAATTTCACCATATGTGCATATGTACGGCTTACCGTCTCCACGTCATGGGGGATTTGGTTATTCAAACACTTCCATTATTTGTATGGGTATAATAATTAGTATAACTGATTTAAATAATAAATAAAACTTGTTAATTATTCTTCATATATGATATATCATCCAATTAAATACTATTTCACAATCAATATAATGATAGAGTCACTCGTGCGTACGTACGGATTACCGTCTCCACGAACGCAATGAGGTTCATTCCCCATCATAATCATTCAAGAATAATTTTCATATTAGTTTAAAAAAAATTAAGAACATAATATCAATCTGGATATGAATAAAACAGATCCTATTCATAATAGACATGGCTTACGTAACCAATCATATAAATGAAAATGAATCAGTTAACACCCGAAATGATGATACTACTAAAATATTATTAACAATGAAATATTAGAGGATCATATATGATATCGTAATTATTTATATAGTTCTTGTATAATTTAATAAAAAATGTTTTAAAAATTATACAAGAGGTTAACATACCATCGACTAAGGAAATGTAAATGGTAATGGTTAATTCTACGATCCCTTTACATATCCAAGGTTGTTAATATGTGAGTATCTTCTAGGACCACTTTATCATCCACATTTTTATTTCTTAAAAATATATTCCAAGACATTTTTACTATTTATTATACTATGGGTTAAATTCATTTATAACCTTGTTTAAATTTTTATAAAATTTTTATAAGTTAATCTTTCCGTAATTTTCCAAACAAGGTACTTCAAGACCATTTCAACAAAATTAAAGAAAGAATGTTTTTTACTTATACGGTGGGTGCAACAATTTTACACCATTATAACACCTTCAAAGTATCCCTTCAAAGATTATAATAATATACTCATGATAAATGTTTTCTTTTATAATTACATTACTTCTAAATTATTTCAAAATAGAAGGATAAATTTCTATCAAAAATGTATTTATTTCATCTATGGAAACCCCCTTTGATGGAATTTATACATGATTGAAGTTGATTTATTAAGATAAAAATATTCCATATTATGTTGAAGGTTTTTGTGGTATATATGAATATGGATGTTTTATTTTTATACCATTAATGGTTTACAAATAAAGTATCTACATTATGTATGCTAGTTTTAATGCGAATGTTTATGTTACGTTTAAACATTTTCATATGTGGAATGCATTGGACTTAGTAAGTGTTGGGTAGAGCTTTCTATAGATTCTCGATGAATTGGTATGCCTCATGAGACAAACTACTGTCTTGAAACAAGGCCTTGATAAAATCTTATTGGTAGTATGGGCACAATTCCTTGACTATGTGGTTATAATGTCTGACATTAATCATTCCATCATTATGAAATTGGTTATTGATGTTGGATTTCATTATTCAACTAGTAGAATATCCTTGTGAATAAGTAAATAGATTTAGTTGATTTATATTGGCTATATTATTTATGAAGTATATGTTTAAAAGGCTTATGTTTTAGTGTTATAGATTGCCTCAAATTTCTAGGCTTATCTATAAATGTTTATGCTATATTGTTATCCTTACTAAGCATCTGAGGTCACCCCTTTCTATGTTTTATTTTTTCCCAATATGCGAATAAGTATATTATGACTAATCTACAGGGATAGTCTAAGGGATATTTATGTGTTCAATGGATACAATATTGTTCTTGTTTTTCATTTTATAATGAATTTTAAACATATCAATGTATCTAGTACTTCTAAGGCTACTAAACTGATCAGTCTTTTAGGATTTGATCTCTCGTGATCACGCCATTGTTATGTAATAATGCACCAACTTTTGGTAACTAAGGTCGGGGTGTTACAATCAATATAAATATCTTGCAATGGATCAAGTCACCCAAATATAGGGATCTTAATGTCACAATATTGAAAAACACATATAAAATATAACTATTTAATACAATCCCTTTTTCCCAATATTTCATCAAGCCTGTTCCGCATCTATGTCATCAATCTATATGCTCAAAATTTCTTTATTTAACTATTTAAAATAAATTTGTCATTATACCAGGGAAATTGAATTTACTAAGATGGTTATATTATAATAAAATGTCTGAGATATCAACTTCTTTAAATATGGAAGGGGTAATATTTGATCAACATATTCATTAATAACATTTCATTCATGATGCACCTAAAGTAACCTATTCTGAAACCAACATTTGGAATGATGGTTTTTTGTTAGTAAATCAAAGTGAATGGGACATGAAATATATTAATGATAATATGAAATTCTAAAGACCATTACACATGCTCATATATTGTAACATTCAATGAAACTAAAGGAAATATAATTCATACTCGTGTGTTTGTTCTCATAATCTCTTGTACTAGAGATTGACAAGTGTGACCTTCATAAGAAAAAGTCTCATCCTATATCAATTAATCTCACTTGAAATTTATTTCCCATTTGTCCCATTATAAAATTTAGTCTGATAGTATAACTATATTTAATAATATCGTTATAGGACATCAAGTATTTAATCAAAATGGAGAAATTCTATGAACATATCTATGCAACAAATACCTGAGAAAATTATTAAATTATAGTTATATAGAATAGGGGAAAATATATAATAATATGTTAATAATATTTAAATAATAAAATATACATGTAATCTAAGTACAAACAATTTTTCCTATTACACCAACTTCGACACACACATCTCGACCATCACATTTTGGTGGAACCAAAATCAATGTAAAACCCCTAAAAATCACACTTTAAACCATGACACCAGAATATCCCTCTAAAATATCAATATATCTTCATTAGACCATAAATGTAACAACCTAACATTTATAAATTACTATCCATTTTTATGTGATTAATTACCTCATAAAGGAATGAATGTTTATAAAAAAATGTTCACTACATTGGTTATTTTGAACTAATATATAGTCTATCATATTTAAAATACCAGCAAGAATCATAACCTTTGATAATATACTAAATTTATAGTTATCATATGACTACTTTATATTTTATGGGTTATGATAATTTCAAAATTATACAGATAAAATAATGGATGAAATCGAGTAGTAAGATTAAACCCTATGAATCCCATTTAGCATAGATTCAGGGCGAGACAAAACCACTAATATTTTCAATTAATCTGTCCCTAGTTGAGATTCCACAATTAAACCAAAAAAACATTTTATGATAAAATTCATGCTCCTAAATATCATGTCAAAAACCATGTATGTCGAACTACCCCTTGAAAATCTCAACATCACACACCTTCCCTTAGTGGATTTTCTAGTGTAATAAAGTTCACTGTATCTAGAACCAAATAAAGTAAATTTTTATATTTTACTCTAATTAAAATATTAAAATATTAATACTTTTTTAATATGAAATTAAATATGATTAAATAATGAGTTCAAAAAAATTTGATTCTGATATTATGAAACACTAATTGTATTATTTGGAAATGTATAGTTTCAATCAAGGAACTCTATTTTTAAGAATTAATTATTTTATTAAATAATTTATATTATAGTAAAATTTTATTATTAAATATATTCTATTAAATATAAATGATAATATAATGTTATGAAGTTTAAAATAATTTTTATAAGGGTTAGAAAAATACTATTTTAAAAAAACCAGTATTTTTTCAATTAAGATGTATTTTGTTATAAAATTTTAATTTATTATATTTATAGAGTTATTTTGTAAATATAAATTTTATTTTTGGAATAATAATGATAATAATTTCCAATAGTTAATTATTAATAAATTTCTATGATAGTAGAATTTTCTGTATAAAATAAATTCAGTGTAAATATATGATATGTATTATGACATCATAATGAAAAAAGGGATATACTATATAATATAAAAGTTATCCATGACCATATATATATTTAAACTTTAAAATAATGTGTGTTTATGTTATTCTATTACTTTTATAAATCCTTAATTAATCCTCCAAAGAATATATTAAATTTTCAGGTTTTAAAATCAATTATTTGTAAACATGGATCAATTAAACATGCAGAAATGAATTATTTTAATGTTATTTGATATTAAAAATGTAAATTAATAAAAACCACTCACTTTGGTGTAAACAATAGTGATATAATTTGATGTTTTTTGGTTTTAATTACATTATCATGTAGATCCAAAAACAAAAATTTGGAAATTAATAATGATCACTCCCCTCTTTTTCGATACAAACCCATAAAATCCAACACATCTTCACTCCAAAATCCTTGAATAATTAAATTAATTTAAAATTACATATTTATAGTTCTCACAATTTTTCTTAATATCTAGAAAAATCTCCAACACATCTTTTAGGAGAACCCTCTCAAGGTAAGGGATCATCTCCTTCTTCTCTTTAATCAAGAACATCCTATATATTATGCAATGTGTTTTCCAATTCCTCATATTAGGATATGATTAAACACATACTTATCATAAAAAATTTTATTTAGAAGTTATTATAGACCCCTTTTATTCTCATTAATTAAATCTATTAACATTTACATTCCTCGATTGTTCTTTCAAAATTATTATATGAATTTCAATCAAAAAATTTATTATTATGAATACCTATCCTTATATCAACATAATATTACTAAAATAGATTTAACTATACATAACTTATTTGGGACTTTTATTTAAATTACCCACACTCATTGATCATGGGATTAAAATTTATGAATGCAATCCATATGAAGTAGGATTCATGTGGCGCACTTATGCATGTACATGATACAATGATGATGGGTATGCCTGGATAGTTATCTTGTGTATTGTTAACTCATTATTCTCATGAGGCTTAATTTATTGGTTTATGGAGTTTAATTAATCCATTATGGGACTATTTACACAATATTTTGAGGCATTTGAGGTTATCAATGAGTTATATTTAGGATTTCATGTTTAATGGTGTTTCCACTTTCTCATGATTCCTTTAGGATATCAGGTTATATCGTACATTATTGTTATTTATTATGACTATAAACAATATTATGTTACATAGATATTACTATTTAATAATATTTTTTAATTTTACTTATTATATTCTTTTTATATTAACTTACTGGGCTTTATTTCTCCCCCATTTCTTATTTACATGCCCATGTTATAAAGTGTAGTTTTTCAGGAATGATGTAATTTCCAAATCATGTTAATGAAGTTTTCCATGATATAATTGTACTTATATTGAAATTTATTAGAATCTGTACATAATTTCACAAATATACTAGTCTTCACGATCTTTTTGGAATGTATTATGTGTACCATTATGTAATAAATCCTAAAATAAATTTTATTAAAATATGGTTTATTGTGGTTGGTATTAGAGAAAATTCTAGTTATATTTTGGATGAGGATTAAAAAAATCTAGTGAAATAATTTGAGATAGTACTAAACATATTAAAAAACAAATAAATTTTGGTAATTTATAGAATATGTGATTTCTAATAAAATACCTTAATGTTTGGATATTACATGTGGATGTGTCTCTAGAACAGATGTATATAGAGTTAAAAAACAAAAAACGGGTGCATTGAACTGGACTCTGTCAATAATTGGTGTAAAAAAATTGACCTTTATTCCCATCTAATGTTTCACTCCAAGTGGATATACTTATGAAAATTAAGAATCATTATGTGAACAGTTATTCATGGACCAATATTTTCTATAAGATTTTATGTTAGGAAATATATCATGGTAAAGTTATATTGAATCCAATAAATTCAAAGGTTAAAACATATATATCATTTAAGAGTTATCCCTTTATTTTTCATATTTTTCCATTTTTTGTTTTATATTTCAAAAAATATATCTCTCCCATAAATATATTTATGATGATGTAAATGGTTATAACCAGAATGAAATAATAAAAAGAATACTTATCGTCCATTTGTGAAATTCAAATATCCAATCTGAATATGTTTCTACACATTATTTCATATCATAAAATTTTAGTAAAAATATTTAAACATGACATCGTAACAAGGATTTTGAGTTATTAGTGAAGATGAAAAATGGGCCAGTCTTTACATCAGAAGCACATAATAAATCCCACATCCATATTTTTGGTATGGATTTCCCATTAAAAGTTATAATAACCACTTTAGTGGAATTTCATTCTATTCTGGGAATGTAATGGATTTACATATATATCTAACGAAAGTTTCTATGATTGTAACACCCCCGGTAAATAAAGAATATGACATTTCATATTTATCCATATTTGTGAATAAAATATTTAAATGACTTTAAAGGGGACGCTATGCTCGATGGCGTACCCAACACGCAACAACGAGTTTCTTGGGAATCTTACGTTGCACTCTAATAATAAAATAATATTATTTTAAATGGTAGTTAACATGTAGCCGTTGTAATGGCGGGAATGGATAGAAATAACTAAAATATGATTATATATGTTTTTAAATGTTTTTACATTTATCCAATAATGGATAGAGGCTTAAAATACGGAAAGAATTCAATTTTAGGCATATATGCCCTAGTTTTCACTAAAGGTTCACTTATCGCCTTTTGATGGCGAACCATCATTAAATATAGTTTTGTTCACTCTTATACATTCTATTGGACCAAATAAAACTCTTCTTAAGAATCAGGACATCAAAATTTACTTTGTGTAAATTTTTGGTATCTTTCCGATAATGTTCATTTTTTTAATGAATAGTGTAAAATGTTGTATTTTAATTCAAAACCTCTTTTTAATCTAAATTATTTATATGATTAGATTATATTTTGAATTGGTTTTAAAGTGAAATTAGAAAATATTTTTACCATTAAATCCAATAGTGGTCGTTGGAATTAATTTCACTCTGAAATCAGACTTAAACTAGTGTCAATCTTTTGATACTTATTGTTTTATAAAAACACGCTATTTGCTCTGACAGCGGGAATTAATTTTTAAATTAATTAATGTGACTAATATGTTTTGAATTTTGTAAAACGGGATTCATTTTTGAATTCGGAATATCAAATATATCTTACGGTGAGGTTTTGGTATTTTTCTGAAAAACTCCAATTTTTGATGAATAGTGAAACCACTAAGTGGTAATCAAGCAAACTGATTTTTCAGTTAAATGAAAGTTTACCACTAATGTGTATTTAATTTTGAAAATCCGACATACATGGTTGTTATTAGTATGTAAAATTTGGTTCAATGGGATGAAAACAATTTTTTTGGTGAATAGTAACTTATTAAGTTTTAATCGCGATTAGTGGTAATTAGTGTAATTTAAGGTAAAAATGATATTATAAGAATGTGAAAACACCATGACACTTGTCCTACACCTATTGGGTGAGTCATGGCCGACCAAGACAATCCATGGGCCAACTTGGGGACCCCATGGATCCACTTGTTTTGGGAAATGACATAAATAACTTTTTATTTAATGTAAAAGTAAAAATGACACAAACATGATATGTTTTACTAAAACAATTTTTAAGTGGGGTTATACAAGTCATCTCTTTGATTATAAATATTAATTGGAAAGATAAAAAGATTTCCTACATCATAGTATTTTTTTTATAATTTTTAGACATTAAATAAATTAAATTATTTATGACATAATAATGGTGCAGTGATGTCATCATTATTTGACGATTTAAATAAAATGGAAAGATAATGTAAAATCTATGAACTACACATGTCCAAAACTTATTGGATGAGTGGATTTAGAAGCCTTATCAACTTATCCACGACTTATATCAATGTGGGACCTTTTAAAACCGAAACACATTTTCAAATAAAGTAATATTTCTTACTTTCCAAAAGTGCCCTCCTCTCTTCTTATAAAAGGCCCCCACCTCTACCTCATTTCACACACTCCTCAAGCCTTTGTCTCGGCCAACCCCTGCCCATTAAATCTCTCCACATCCCTCTCCTCATCCTAGAGTATTCCCTTTTGGCATAATCCTTTCAAAGGAAGCCTTTAGGCTCAAATCAAAAGGAGTTACACTTTTAAAGGTAATTCATTCTCTCATGTTCATTTGTTTTATTTTGCTTCTCCAACCCCCTAAACTCTTTTTATTTATTTCTTTTGTAACAAAACCAGTAAATTCAATATACTAGGATGTTGTTATAAGATTTATTCGAGCTACACTCTCACACAACTACATCAAATGGTTAAAGAACATACGGTTTCCGTGGATGGCGAAATTGTGCCTCCCGAAACGATGATTGTTCAATACTCATTTAACACCTTCAAAGGTGGCCATTATGATGTCACTATTTTTATATATGATATATAATATTTTTATGTTTTACTTATGCTTCTTTATTTTTCATTTGTGTCTTACCTTTATGGCTTCCATTATGGGTATACGCGATATCTTCATTTTAGGAAGTGTGGACTACCGCCCCCTCAAAGTGATTTGATTCGTTAAATTCCATATGTGGGACGTATAAAGGATGGAACTATGATATTATATATTATATTATACTGGAATTATAATATACCTTTATATCATTATGATTCCATTCTATAAAATACGAAATAGAAATGAAAGTAGTGTTCATGCGTACGTACGGATTACCGTCTCCATGAACGGTGTATTTCATTTCTTATCTCTAAATGATTATGTAATGTTATAAATGCATGCATGTACTGGATATATATGACATATATGATATCTAAATGATGAATACAATTCTGGATATAATAAACATTTGGCCACACGAACAACATGTAATTATAAGAAGACCACTTTCGACTTAAGAACCAAATATCGGTAAAACAAATATTATTAACATAAATTATCACCTAATGTTTATGACATGGTAATAAGTGATATAAAAGGAATAATGAACTTGAAAAAGGTTCTTAAGGAAGTAGAAATTAACACAAGTTTATTATTCAGGAGATTAAAGAACGATCGAGTCAAGTCGGACCCGAGGTAAGGGATCCTACACCTCTCTTTCTTTTTAAGTACACTCTTTTATGTCATTACTTTTAAAGGTCATCTTTATTGTTATTGGGATGTTATTTTATATTAATATTACTGTAATGTTAATGTGATGAGAGACCCTATTCTCTCTCATCAATCCATTTTGGAAGTTTTGAGTGGCGCCGTTAGGCTTCCGAATTTTCGTAAGGGATTTTTCATCTCACTTTTATTCCCGTGAGATTTATGCTACATTTGCCACAAATTCCATTTAGTGGTGTATGTAATATACATTATTATACTATTTGTGTAATAAAATGTCGTTTATGAGTATTTACATCAACGATCTATTGTACTTCTTTCATGGGGTGTATGTTTTGAAAGATACCCAAGTCGGTAAGGGAACCTTTCACCCTCCTCTTTTTTAAAAGACTTCTTATGTTGGGTATTTTAATTTACATATTGTTATGTTGGGATATTTTCTCATATATCTTTATTGATGTAAATTTTATGTCCAAGTGATGAGATACACTTTTTATCTCTCATCATCTCATTTTGATGTGATGTCGTTAGGCTGTCAAGGGAACTATTTAACCCAATTTCGATTTCTTTGGGTTCAACATGTAGTCATTGAATATGTCATCCATTGAATATGTGTGAATGACCTTTTATTGTTTTACACTTAATATCCACATATATTGGGTGTATTTATATTTTTCACAATTATTTTTTAGATTTATTTGTCCTTAATTTAAGGATACCTTCTTTATAAGGGATTTTATCACATTTGACATTTCTATTGAGGGTTCATTGTTGTTATGCACCAATTCACTCTTATATGGTGTATATACTGTCCTTTGGAGTATTATATCATGAATCCTTTTATTCTCATGATATTATAAAGTTCTGACTAAATGTTATTCTTTAATTATTGTACTCAAGTGTCTCTAATTTGGGTAAAACCCAATTAACCAAAATGTCATTTTATATGTTTTAATTATTAATATCCATGTTTTGAAAATGGTTTTAAGGATTTATTTATATGGATATTAATGGTTTAAAATTTTAAGATTCAAGGTAGTATGGGACACTTTGATTCAAAAATCTCTTTATTAAATGTTTTAAATGGTTTTGAAAATGGTTTTGATAAAGTATTCGATTATGATATATTGTGATGTGGAAATGTTATCATTCCTTTATATTTTTTTTATGTTTTATGATTTTATATTGGTACTTGGACATTTTAACGGGTGGTTAGTTATAAACCATATGACGGGTGGTGTCGTGAATACCAGGACGGGTGGTTACATTATAACCTCCAATGCATTGGGTATGGAAGTCGGCCGTATGGCTATTCCATTAAGTATGTATGGAAATTGGCCGTATGGCTATTACATTAAGTGATATGTGTGGAAGTCAACCGTATGGTTATTCCACTTAAGTATGTTTATGTCCCAAGTTACCTTTATATATGTTATGTGTTCTTTATATGGGTTTTATGGTAATCCTTTGGTTACAAAAAGGTAAGTAATGATACTTTTTTTCAGTGAAAAGTTTTTACTACTTCATGAAGGTGAAAAGTATTACATTGATAAAGTATTCACGGTTTACTTTTTGTTTTGAAAAACTAACAGTTTTCATTCTTTGTGTATCCCTTAATGAGCTTCTTATGCTCATCCCAAGTTTTTGAAATGTTTTTCACAGGACATAGCGTGGAATAGGGTCAAGGATGGGATCAAGGGAAAGTCATGATACCTAAAACATGGAACTATACATGTTTCTTTTTAAGAGTTTTTATTTTATGGAAATTTAGTAGAAGCGACTACTTTGTAATATTTTGAGATGTAATAGTTATGTACTAATTCTCTAAAACTCTAAAACTGAAAAGATCCTCAATGTGAATTACTCATTTAATTCAATATTAAGTAAGGTTTAAGGCTGGGGCCTTATAGTTGGTATCAAAGGTCGGTTTAGATAACTTTAGAGGTTAGAGTATTCTTTAAGCATAAGTGACATTACCATAATGGTTAGGATTTCAGAAAGAGTCCTAGTTTTAGATAAAGTGATTGAGTAAGTGTATCTTAGTGTTTACCTTCCTCATTAGTACATGATGGTTTTATTGATATACTCACACTGACATTTCTATTTTTAGTGAATGGATGGATCTAGCAGGCACCAAAGAGACAACATGTTTGAAGGAAACTGTGGTGGTTCTCTGATTAAGATACTAGATAAAATGGAGGATTCAATGAGGAAACTTGTGGTTGTTCTAAACCAAATATCAAGGAGTCATGATCAACCACTTCAACCTTGGTGAGTTCTCTAATGCATCATGTACGAGATGGCCAACTCGATGTGGAAATTCAGGTAATAATTATTAAGGTAACCATTAGGGTTTATATGCTACTTAATTTTTAGGTAATTATGGGTTACTCTATGATATGATGGAAAATGAAAGGAATGAGATAAACTTGAGGTTAAAATATGTTATGATTATTCTTGAAGATTTTATCTCATTTTGGGGAATGTTTTAAGAATTATATAGTTTTGGAAAAAGGACAACACGTAGACCGTGTGACATCCCGTCGCGTCGGACAAAGCTGCGGGAATCGAACCCACAACCAATGTGCGACTGGTATTTATCGCCTACCACTGGACTACGTGAAGTCCCTGGTTAGTTTGACTGATTCATTCTAGTTATATGATTTTATGAATTAAGAGTAAGTTGATTTTGGGTTATTTATGAAAATGATAAACCTATCATGGAGGATATGTGATTAGGTTAATTACTTTTCAAAACGAGACTTTAGGAGGAACAGATATTGTTTGGAGATAAATGTTACGATTTATCTTGGAAGACTATGTGACTAAATCCTTCAAATATTTTGGTTTCAATCTTATATTGGTTTACTTTGAAGAATTTTATGGAAAAATTGTTTATCGGATGATCCTTGTTGAACTTTGGGTTTTGTTTGACAAATTTTGGAGATTAAGAATAGATTTTCTTTTTATAAAGGGTTATCCTTTTCTGGATTATCTGATCTTGTACTAGCCTTTTTGGTTTTGGTTTTGGTTAAAGACATGGGAAGTATATAGTTCTATTTTGTGGATTAGGTGATTCTCTAGAAGTTGATTATAGTACTCTTAATGTGAACAAGTCTTCCTAAATACTCGTCTTTTGGAGAAAATATGAGTTTGTGTAAGGAATCTAATAAAAGTTGAAAGTCAATATGATAAGTGATTATGTTTCCTTATGAATAAATTCCTCAATAAAAAGTAACTTAAAACAAAAATGTTGTCTATTAACTTTTCCTACTGGGGAATCGAATACCGTTTAACCCATAACAAGTTTGTGATTTTCTCATGGTTAACTTTCTCCTAAACATGTTTTCTATCACTCTCCATCAGAACATGACCCTTTGTTTTTTCCTCCATGTCCATATTTTCATACATGGAATCCTAGTATGGGTTAACTCGGGTGACCTTTGTACTTATCTTTCTTTATTTTAAAGTGTCTGTTTTACCGACTTTTGTTCCGATGTGGGACTTTCAAGGATGTTTCCAAGCGCAATTTTAAAATTGCGAGGATGCAATTCCCAAAAGGGGGGAAGGATGTAACACCACAGGTAAATAAAGAATATGACATTTCATATTTATCCATATTTGTGAATAAAATATTTAAATGACTTTAAAGGGGACGCTATGCTCGATGGCGTACCCAACACACAACAACGAGTTTCTTGGAAATCTTACGTTGCACTCTAATAATAAAATAATATTATTTTAAATGGTAGTTAACATGTAGCCGTTGTAATGGCCGGAATGGATAGAAATAACTAAAATATGATTATATATGTTTTTAAATGTTTTTACATTTATCTAATAAAGGATAGAGGCTTAAAATACAGAAAGAATTCAATTTTAGGCATATATGCCCTAGTTTTCACTAAAGGTTCACTTATCGCCTTTTGATGGAGAACCATCATTAAATATAGTTTTGTTCACTCTTATACATTCTATTGGACCAAATAAAACTCTTCTTAAGAATCGGGACATCAAAATTTACTTTGTGTAAATTTTTGGTATCTTTCCGATAATGTTCATTTTTTTAATGAATAATGTAAAATGTTGTATTTTAATTCAAACCCTCTTTTTAATCTAACTTATTTATATGATTAGATTATATTTTGAATTGGTTTTAATGTGAAATTAGAAAATATTTTTACCATTAAATCCAATAGTGGTCGTTGGAATTAATTTCACTCTGAAATCAGACTTAAACTAGTGTCAATCTTTTGATACTTATTGTTTTATAAAAACACGCTATTTTCTCTGACAGCGGGAATTAATTATTAAATTAATTAATGTGACTAATATGTTTTGAATTTTTTAAAACGGACTTCATTTTTGAATTCGGAATATCAAATATAGCTTACGGTGATGTTTTGGTATTTTTCTGAAAAACTCCAATTTTTGATGAATAGTGAAACCACTAAGTGGTAATCAAGCAAACCGATTTTTCAGTTAAATTAAAGTTTACCACTAATGTGTATTGAATTTTGAAAATCCGAAATACATGATTGTTATTAGTATGTAAAATGTGGTTCAATGGGATGAAAAATTTTTTTTGGTGAAGAGTAACTTATTAAGTTTTAATCGTGATTAGTGGTAATTAGTGTAATTTAAGGTAAAAATGATATTATAAGAATGTGAAAACACCATGAAACTTGTCCTACACCTATTGGGTGAGTCATGGCCGACCAAGACAAGCCATGTGCCAACTTGGGGACCCCATGGATGCACTTTTTTTGGGAAATGACATAAATAACTTTTTATTTAATGTAAAAGTAAAAATGACACAAACATGATATGTTTTACTAAAACAATTTTTAAGTGGGGTTATACAAGTCATATTTTTTATTATAAATATTAATTGGAAAGATAAAAATATTTCCTACATCATAGTATTTGTTTATTAATTTTTAGACATTAAATAAATTAAATTATTTATGACATAATAATGGTGCAGCGATGACATCATTATTTGACGATTTAAATAAAATGGTAAGATAATGTAAAATCTATGAACTACACATGTCCAAAACATATTGGATGAGTGGAGTTCGAAGACTTATCACCTTATCCACGACTTATATCAATGTGGGACCTTTTAAAACCGAAACGCATTTTCAAATAAAGTAATATTTCTTACTTTCCAAAAGTGCCCTCCTCTCCTCTTATAAAAGGCCCCCACCTCTACCTCATTTCAAACACTCCTCAAGCCTTTGGCTCGGCCAACCCCTGCCCATTTACTCTCTCCAAATCCCTCTCCTCATCCTAGAGTATTCCCTTTGGGCATAATCCTTTCAAAGGAAGCCTTTAGGCTCAAATCAAAAGGAGTTACACTTTTAAAGGTAATTCATTCTCTCATGTTCATTTGTTTTATTTTGCTTCTCCAACCCCCTAAACTCTTTTTATTTATTTCTTTTGTAACAACACCAGTATATTAGATATACTAGGATGTTGTTATATGATTTATTCGAGCTACACTCTCACACAACTACATCAAATGGTTAAAGAACATACGGTTTCCGTGGATGGCGAAATTGTGCCTCCCGAAACGATGATTGTTCAATACTCATTTAACACCTTCAAAGGTGGCCATTATGATGTCACTATTTTTATATATGATATATAATATTTTTATGTTTTACTTATTCTTCTTTATTTTTCATTTGTGTCTTACCTTTATGGCTTCCATTATGGGTATACGCGATATCTTCATTTTAGGAAGTGCGGACTACCGCCCCCTCAAAGTGATTTGATTCGTTAAATACCATATGTGGGAAGTATAAAGGATAGAACTATGATATTATATATGATATTATACTGTAATTATAATATACCTTTATATAATTATGATTCCATTCTATAAAATACGAAATTGAAATGAAAGTAGCGTTCATGCGTACGTACGGATTACCGTCTCCATGAACGGTGCATTTCATTTCTTACCTCTAAATGATTATGTAATGTTATAAATTCATGAATTTACTGGATATATATGACATATATGATATCTAAATGATGAATACAATTCTGGATATAATAAACATTTGGCCACACGAACAACATGTAATTATAAGAAGCCCACTTTCGACTTAAGAACCAAATATCGGCAAAACAAATATTATTAACATAAATTACTACCTAATGTTTATGACACAGTAATAAGTGATATAAAAGGAATAATGAACTTTAAAAAGGTTCTTAAGGAATTAGAAATTACACAAGTTTATTATTCAGGAGATTAAAGAACGATCGAGTCTTGTCGGACCCGAGGTAAGGGATCCTACACCTCTCTTTCTTTTTAAGTACACTCTTTTATGTCATTACTTTTAATGCTCATATTTATTGTTATTGGGATGTTCTTTTATATTAATCTTACTGTAATGTTAATGTGATGAGAGAACCTATTCTCTCTCATCAATCCATTTTGGATGTTTTGAGTGGCGCCGTTAGGCTGCCGAATTTTCATAAGAGATTTTTCATCTCACTTTTATTCCCGTGAGATTTATGCTACATTTTCCACAAATTACATTGAGTGGTGTATGTACTGTACATTATTCTACTATTTGTGTAATATAATTTCGTTTATGAGTATTTAAATCAATGATCTATTGTACTTATTTCATGGGGTGTATGTTTTGAAAGATACCCAAGTCGGTAAGGGAACCTTTCACCCTCCTCTTTTTTAAAAGACTTCTTTTGTTGGGTCTTTTAATTTACATATTGTTATGTTGGGATATGTTCTCATATATCCATATTGATGTAAATTTTATGTCCAAGTGATGATATACACTTTTTATCTCTCATCAACTCATTTTGATGTGATGCCGTTAGGCTGTCAAGGGAACTTTTTAACCCAATATCGATTTCTTTGGGTTCAACATGTAGTCATTGAATATGTCATCCATTGAATATGTGTGAATGACCTTTTATTGTTTTACACTTAATATCCACTTATATTGGGTGTATTTATATTTTTCACACATATTTTTGAGATTTATTTGTCCTTAATTTAAGGATACCTTCTTTATAAGGGATTTCATCACATTTGACATTTCTATTGAGGGTTCATTGTTGTTATGCACCAATTCACTCTTATATAGTGTATACACTGTCCTTTGGAGTATTATATCATGAATCCTTTTATTCTCATGATATTATAAAGTTCTGACTAAATGTTATTCCTTAATTATTGTATTCAAGTGTCTCTAATTTTGGTAAAACCTCATTAACCAAAATGTCATTTTATATGTTTTAATTATTAATATCCATGTTTTGAAAATGGTTTTAAGGATTTATTTATATGGATATTAATGGTTTAAAATTTTAAGCTTCAAGGTAGTATGGGACACTTTGATTCAAAAATCTCTTTATTAAATGTTTTAAATGGTTTTGAAAATGGTTTTGATAAACTGTTCTATGATGATATATTGTGATGTGGAAATGTTATCATTCCTTTATATTGGTTTTATGTTTTATGATTTTATATTGGTACTTGGACATTTTAACGGGTGGTTACATTATAAACCATATGACGGGTGGTGCCGTGAATACCAGGACGGGTGGTTACGTTATAACCTCCAATGCATTGGGTATAGAAGTCGGCCGTATGGCTATTCCATTAAGTATGTATGGAAATTGGCCGTATGGCTATTCCATTAAGTGATATGTGTGGAAGTCGACCGTATGGTTATTCCAATTAAGTATGTTTATGTCCCAAGTTACCTTTATATATGTTATGTGTTCTTTATATGGGTTTTATGGTAATTCTTTGGTTACAAAAAGGTATGTAATGATAATTTTTTTCAGGGAAAAGTTTTTACTACTTCATGAAGGTGAAAAGTATTACATTGATAAAGTATTCACGGTTTACTTGTTGTTTTGAAAAACTAACAGTTTTCATTCTTTATGTATCCTTTACTGAGCTTCTTATGCTCATCCCAAGTTTTTGAAATGTTTTTCACAGGACATAGCGTGGAATAGGGTCAAGGATGGGATCAAGGGAAAGTCATGATACCTAAAACATGGAACTATACATGTTTCTTTTTAAGAGTTTTTATTTAATGGAAATTTAGTAGAAGCGACTACTTTGTAATCTTTTGAGATGTAATAGTTATGTCCTAATTCTCTAAAACTCTAAACCTGAAAATATCCTCAATGTGAATTACTCATTTAATTCAATATTAAGTAAGGTTTAAGGCTGGGGCTTTTAAGTCACTATATGTATTTAAAATCACCTATTTATTCAATATATGTGCAATGAGGAGAATGAAGCTTATTTTGTACCAAATTGTCAAGAATGAATAGTATTTCATTATAGGAAAGAATATATATCTCAAATGAGAGATACTAAATATAATATCATCCTTGATTAAATTACCTTCATTATGTAATTCAATGATTTATTTATTGAAAAAAAATCATATCTACCTCTTAAATGAGTGGTTGGGTTCTCAATCGATCTCAAACAAATTGCTTTTCAAATATAAAATACTCTATATAAAACTATCATTGTTGATCTGGGGGAAATGATGAATACACTATAGGATAATTTAGATAAACGGTTTTTACACCCAATTGCTTTACCATGGATAAAACTATACTCATTATCAATAATATGGATATGTCAATAAACCTCCATATTGATTATTTTGAGCTCAAAAAATTCACATTAATGAATATGTATCATCTTCTATGGATTTATTTATTAACCAATTAGCTACGTGGAGACCAATATTTCTCTATGGTGGATCTTCACTCTAGATATTATCATGTAAATTTAAATAAGGGTGAAATACATAATACATCCTTTTATACAAGATATATACACTATGAGTTCATAATGATTCAATTTGGACTCACTAATGCTCCAACAATCTTCACAGACATTATGAATATAGTCTTCAGAGATTACCTCAATAAATTTTTGGTAATCATTATCTATGATATTATCATATACTCCAAAATCATAGATGTACTAGAAGAGAAATTTGAATACTCTAATAAAAACCTTGAAGAAATAAAGTATTAATGAAAAGTATAGTAAATGAGAATTTTGGTTAGAGAAAGTAACATTATTAGTTCGTGTTCTCACCACTATAGGGATATTTGTGGATTGTTCAAAAATAGATTCAATTTATGGAAATCCAATGGTAATATATATGATGTAAATATGATGTTTCCATTGATTATCTAGGAACTATAATCATGTTTTTATAATCTTTTCATGATTTTCAAGCCCAATAACATAGATTAAAATGAGTTAGTTTTTTCTATATTGATGAATGTGAAGAGTGTTTTCAATTTCTAAAGAAGAGGATAATCTCTAAAAATATTATAACATTACCCACAAGTAGGGATATATTTGTAATATTCATCAATGAAACCAAAAGGTATTGGGATTTTTACTCATGAAAAATTAAAAATTGAGAGCCTATAAATATCACCAAATTATGATCCACAAGCATAACTTCCCAATGTATGATATATAATTTGCTATATTGATCTTAAAATGAATTATTTTAAGGAATTATCTCTATGTTGTGAAGTGTAACATAAATATGGATTATAAAATTATTTATCATATATTCACACAAAAGGGGTTTAATATAAACCAATGAAGGTTATTACAGCTGATAAAGGATTATGATTGTTCAATTAATTCCCATCTAGGTAAAGAAAACAATGTGGAAGATACTCAATGTAGAAAGGATTATAAAACTCAATCCAAGATGAGGATTGAAAGGGATTAAATCTTATTTTATATTAAATGGATATAAATGTAAATAATAAAATTATCTTTATCCTACCTTGCCTAACTAAATTCTCAACCACCCATTCTTGAGAGTATCAAGGAGGCCCAGAAAGATGATGATGTTATAAAAAATTTGGTAGTGAATATTAGGGAGTTCAAATTTTCTGAATATGTAGTTATAAGGATTTAAATCATATATGTTTCACATTAAAACTAAATTTGATGACGGAACTTATGGATTATGCACAAATCTTATACTTCTCTATTAATCTTGGAAGCACTACAATGTATATAGATTTGGAGAAACATTTCTGGTGGGATTACTTGAAGTTGATAATTAAAAAATTTGTATATTTATTCTTGGTATGCATAAAATCCAAGGATTAGTGATATAATTATTAGCGTATTATTTATCCATTTCATATACCAGTGCGGAAATCCAAAAACATAAACATGGATTTTGTATTATGACTTCCCAATTAAACTAATGGAAATTAAAAAAAATGAGAGGTAGTAAAGAACCTTACCAATATATTTAATTTCATTACTATAACAAAATATTTCTATCTTGGCCATAGCATCATGATATACATAAGTGATGTTTTAATACGGCATGGATTTCAACTCTCTATTATATAAGAAAAAGATCTGAGGTTTACCTCAAGGTTTTGAAGATGCCTTTAGAAATAATTGAATACAGAACTGCATTTAAACACTATTTATCACCCTCATATGCTTGTATAGTATAAAAGTACCATTAAAAAATTTCATTATATACAGAGATATTCTTCATTATATTTTCATGGATGTTGGATCCAACACCTTACCCTAGTAGATTTTTTATATAACAATAGCCTCTATTATAGAATTAAAATGGATCCTTATAGTGACTTTTATGGGAAGATGTGTTAAACGATTACATTCTAGGATGAATTTTAGGAGTGGAATATTATGGGACCAGATATTTTCCAAGATATGATAGATATGGTACAAACCATTCAATGTTTTAGGAAGTCTACATAAAGTCAATAGAAAATATATGTAGATAATCATTAATGTGACCTAGAGTTTTTTTGGATATATTGTTTTACTTTTTATATCACCGTGTAATAAATTCATGAATATTTTTCAGAAGGGAAATCATATTTCATGATAGATCAACCCCTTTTAAAAATTTGATCACACCAGAGTTGTGTCATTTAGACTATCACTCCCATCTATTCTATCTCATGTAATGGTTTTTTCCCATGTATCCCACTTGAGGATGTACATACTTAAACCATCAAATGTACTAAATGTAGACGTGGTACCATTGGATAACTATCATTTATAATAGAACTATCTGTTGTAGTCTTAGATCATTGAGAAAATGTTCTACAAAATAAGGAAATTGACTTGGCCTATGTGTTGTTAAAATCCCATAATTTTATGGAAGTGACATGAGAACTAGAAGTAGTGATAAAACATAAGTACCCTTATTTATTGTATTTTATGAAATGATATTTTTTGGGAAAATTTCTCTTAATGGGGAAGAATGTAACATCTAAAACATTTATATATATAATTAAATTTTTCAATGATTAATTATCTTCTCATGTAATGAAGTTATATAAAACACATGTACTAATTTTGTTATTTGAATATGTATATATGGTCTGTCAAATTTAAAATACCATTAAAAATCAAACACATTTATAATATATCAATTGTTTAGTGACCACATGAATAGTATATATTTCAGGTTTATGATAAATTCTTATTGATATAGATGAAATAAGCAATGGCTTCGACCTGTAAGATCATACCATATGACACTGATTTAGCAGAGCCTTAGTGGGAGATAACAAGACTAGTATTTTCCCTTGATCAGTCCCATTATGACATTCAATAACTAAAGCACTAATGAAACTATTTATAGGATAAATTCTATCTTATCAAGATCGTAACCCAAACCACATATGTCAAACCACCCTAAGAAAATGTCACAATCACACACCTTACCCATAGTGAATTCATAGTTCTAAGGAATTTATATGTATCTCGACCATGATATTTTGAATTTTTATATATTATATTATTTTAAAAATGATTATATTTATCCATTTATTATATTACTTTTTGGATTATTAAATAATGAGTTTGATAAAAAATATATTCTGATTCGATGAAAAAAATATATTTTTAAGAAATGTATAGTTTCAATTGAGAAACTAAATTTTAATGAATTCATGAATTTGAAAAAATAAATAACATTCTAAAAAATTATTAATATAAAAAATATTAAATATAAATTATAATATAATTTTGTGAAGTCACAAAACATTTATAATGGTGGAAAAACATTAATTGTCAAAAAACTAGATTTTCTCAAAAAAAAATATAGATGTAAATTTTAATCGTTAATGTATCAAATTTATAGAACTCTTTTTTGAAATAATTTTAATCATCATGGTTAAATTATCCAATGGTGAATCTGTCATAATTTTCATTGATGGATGAATTTTTTGGAAACATTTAAATATATTATAAATATATAGTATGTATTAAAATATCACAATCACCCAAAAATGATGTAATATATGACAGAAAATGTATCTAAGAGAAAAATATATATTTCAATATTAAAATATTGTTTTTATTGGTTATTTTATTAATTTTATAAATCCTTAAAAAATCCTCCAAAACCTATATTATATTATATGATTTTAAAATCTATTAATTTTAAACATGAATAACTAACACATAACCAATTTATTATTTTATTGATATAGGTTAATAAATTTATAAAATAATTAAAGTCACACCACTTTCATAGAAACCATGTGAGATACTATTTAAATGTTTGATGTTTGGATTACTTTATCATATAAAATCCAAAACCTATTTTTGGAAATTATAAAAGAACTCTCCTGCCTTTTATACAAACACCCACCCAAAAAACTAATACTCTTCATTCAATGCCATTGGATCATTAAATTACACTACCCTCACCTATACATATCCCTCTTATATTCCCCCCAATGTCTCATGAATTTCCACCCAATCCTTTAGAATCGCCATATCAAGATATGGAACCTATCCTTCTCCTATTTACTCAATCACATCCTTTATATTATTCCCTTTCTTTAAGGGTTTTCATGTGGGGATATAATTTAACACATTTCAATTACTTACCTTATGATTTAAAAGTTTTAATAGAGCCCATTAACTCACATTAATCCCTCCCAAGAACATTTTTATACCCCCATCATGTTTCCAGAATTAGCCAACAATTTTATCATAGAAATCATTTTTTTGTGAGTACATTAACTTATTTTGAATCAATTATTTTACCATTATTTACCTACCCTTAATTTAGTGGGGACTTCCATTTTTATAACCCAAACTCCTTGATGTTTTGATTAGAATTGATAGAGGGAATCATTAGGTTGTTTGATTCATGTGACAGACTTATGTATATACATGATATGAAAATGATGGGTTCACCCAGACAGCACTCTAATTCATGGGGTAATGTTTTACTCTCATGAGACATCATATATGGGATAAGATATTAAACCTAATCCATTATGGTACATTTTAAACCAGGTTATTATGTATTATTGGTTATCATTAACCTTTATTTAGGATGTTAGGTTTATTGTTTTCACTATATTCCAATGATCAATTTATACTATTATGTTATTTCATGCTCTATTATTAAATTTTTTTATTCTGAGTCATATTAAAAAAATTTATATACCTCCTAGATCACATGTACAACTTTAACTTATGATGTGATTTATTAATTCCCTTACTAGGCTTTATATCTCACACCTTTCTTATATATGTCCCCATGTTACCCCATGCAATTATTTAAGAATGATAGAATTTTAGTATAATGTTTAAGAAGTTTATAATAATGTCAGAGTATTAAAATTGAAATTTTTTTTATATAGATATTTTTAAAAAATAGGCTTCATAGTCATTTCTGATTTTACGATGTGTAGATTAATTTAAAAAATAATCGAACAAATTGTATTAAAATATGGTTTGTCTTAAAAATGTACCACTGAGGTTTATCTATAGAGCTCATTGAGAACCATCACATGCATCACAAAAGGGAAAAATATTTCTATTGAAAAAACCTAAATTTTCTTAATCCTTATATCAATCATCATATGAATCCTAAAATATAACTCATTCCCTCTATAACACCACCATAGTATCCCTCTATTGGGTCTCATCCACATTTTATACCAAAGGTATATTAAATATAATATAAAAAAGTAAAATTCTTCCAAAAACCTATCTGTTATCAAGATTCATCATTGAGAACTCTTACATTAATCAACATGATTATCCACATTCATGAATGGAATTAGTATGTGAGTTATTTATCAATAAATTAGCCACAACATATTCCACTTCAAGTGTATATAAAATATAAAAGTTTTAATACGATAATAATTTCATTCACTATCATTGAATCATGTTCAAGTCACACTGGGAGAATAAATTACTCAGTCTAATTTTATTAGTAAAACCAGAAAAATTCTCACTAATCAGGTAATGTCACTAAAAATTCCTGGAAAACACAACTACTTCCAACTCGATATCATGGGTGGCATAGTTAAATTCATGTTATTGTATCTAATGAGACTCATAAGAAACAATTTATCACTATTTAATCAGATTAATTTTCAAATAAATATGTGAAAAATCAAAGATTACCTCGAACAAAACTCCATATTTTGGAAAATGAAGAAAAAGAGTAATGACCGAATTCACCTTTATATACACGAATACATCCTAAAAATAACTAATCTACAAGTAAACCTAATATTTTCTTTCCAAGGATATTATATAAGTCATAAATTGAGATAAATTGGTCCTAACCACCTATAATATATTGGAAGACTGAAGAAATTTTGTAACATTGAGATTGTCATGGGGGTTTCCCAAATAATTACTACCTTGATCTATAAAGAATTTATAACTACAACTTGTTATGACATGACATGCTCTATGAAATGAACTGCACGAACCGAGAACTCACACTCAGATAGCTTCCAAAATAGCTACTTACAATGACGAAAAACCAAAATAGCATGAAGATTCTCAACATGCACATCCCCATTTGTGGAGTACATGTGGATTTTGTTGATGAAAACCACCAACAATGGATCAAGAAACTCATTAAACACTGATTTAATTAAATTCATGAATATGGATAGATAGTTCAACACATTTAATGGAATTATAATGAACACATTATTTTTGAATCTAATTTAAAATTTTTTCTTAATACATCCTTACCTTTCACCCACATCTAATGATATATTGTATATAAATCATTCTTCTTTAATGAACTTGTTCCATTAGCTGATAATATAGATCATCAATCTATGGAATCTGATAGTAGTTCATATCTTTCACAAGATTCATGTGATGATAACCACTATAGATACATAAAATTACACTATCCTTCCTCATGGATAAAACTTTTACACTCCAAAGTAAAAGCCTCATCCAAAAAAACCTCACAACAATAAATGATCAATATATACTCATAACTATCACAAGATAATAAAGTTCCATCATATATAGAGACATTTAGATTATATAAAAACCCAGTAGTTTCTTTATTCCATACTCAATCTCTCATTGAGAAATTAATTGCACAATAACCATAAGAAAAATGTTACAGTAATATTACAAAACCATTAGAAAACCATTAGCTGAACCTTTGATGAACCTTGCATCAGCTCATCCATAAATGAATAAAAGGGAGGAACATTCCTCTTACCAATAGGAAGAAATCACCTTCCAAAAAATACATAATACTCTCCATCATCATCATTGAATAGTATTTTCTCAGGATGAAATCAAAATCACGCAACACTAAATACATCATGTCCATGTCATGGATGATTTCATTTATCTATATTTATAAACATCGGAAATATACCTAATATAATTTTATCCTTATCAATATCTCAATGTCACTGCATACGTCATACAGATAGTCTCAATCTTTAACTAACATAATCAATGATACAATAACTTCAAGTGTCTCATCCAAATTTTTGAAATCACAGACTTGTGCTGGTGATATAAAGGGTTGTGTATCACCTGAAACAAAGAAGACATGTCCAAGTGTAAAATAAAATATTATTACCTATAATTATTTCTAGATCACCCAAAAGTTGAACCACCAAGTCATGGAGTTGAATAAAACCATCTCCCCAACCTCTTTGACAATAAATATTACCACCTATATGGTTGCGATCTTCTCTATGAAAAATATAATATCTCAAACATATCCCCTACCTACCTAGTCTATTATATGTCAATCCCAGTCTAGTGCATTCTGTTATGAATTACTTTGATTATTCTTCCTCAATAGTAGAACCTGAAGCAGAACACATGGTGCCTGCCACCTAATTAGAAAGTTTGACCCTCATTCACCTGATAACCATATCCATGACACAAAAAAAACATATAATGTCCTAAAAAGGGCCTAAGTGATGACTCCCCAAGATAATTGATTTGATTAGGTATGAGAAATACACATTCCATTCATAAATGTATTCTATCTAGGAAACTAGAAACCCTAAAACATATCTTTACATCAAAGGAAATCCTAATAAATCGCCTCTTTTGAAAATTAAATTCTCATAAGTGTCTTATCTTCTTTCATCAGTACCTTGAGATAAAATGATATAACAAATGGAGTGGCCATTCACTGGATCACTGGATATAATGTAGACTTGATAATTCTATCACTTTTTTCCTCTTCTAGAAATATGACTGAAGCATATAAAATAAGTTTCATGAAATGAATCCCAATCACTTGTATGATGTGAATACCCGGTTGAATGGTATATACCACTTGGGAACCAACTACCATTATGGTCAACGAAATAAATTCCATAGGGAAGTAGTCCTATGAATTCTCCTGTGAGACCTCAGACTCCTCATAATCCATGAGGAACGTGATTCAACACTGGCTCACATCCCCATGAAGCATTATCATTGGAAAAACACCAAGTTCTAATTTCGAGTACAAATCAAACTAAAATTTACCACCATCCCCTCCAACCAATATTTTTTATTTGAGTTAGAAATGGATCCCTCACACAAATATAGGCTTTAGTAATAAATCTCTCTTAGTGTCATCCTTTAACTTCCATTATCATCGACCTCTACTCTATGAATATTCCCTAGAATTTCATGTTAAATATCATCTATATGAACTGGATGGGTACATCAAACAAGATATATACCAACCAAAATAAAGTAGTTAAATAATCGTAAACCTAAAATATGGAATAATTTACATTAATTAATTATTTTATCATTTTATTTTCAACATAATCCCAATTCCTTAACATATAAATAATGGAAGTGAAGAAGAATGATGCATGATATTTTCCTAAGTCACTACATCACAACCAGCATCACATATCTTAGTAGGATTGGTAAACAGTATGGTTTGTGCATTAGATCATAGAGTTCCCTAAATACCCATGTATCGTTCACAATACCTTATTTACATGTCTTAATAAATTTAGTTGGCACAAATTCACTACCAACCCATACAGTCTAACATATTAATAACTCTATTATCGATCTTATCCCTAAATATTAATCATTGATAATACTCTTTTATTACTTGATCCTCCCAAAAGTACCCATAATTGGATGACAATAAGGTAATCAATATAATGAAACATGAATCCTACATCCAAGGGTAGGCGACAAGAACTGAGGGTATAACATTTATACAAAGGAGAGGACATTCCCTATATAAGAACATAAGGATACCGAGATTAGAAAATTTAACCAATGATATCCTACTCAGATATATTTAAATGAAACACAATTACATATATGTAATGAAATATATAACATGTACAACAAAATAAGAAATAAGTACAAAAATTTAAACTCAACAGTGAGCATGAGGCCCAAACATATCACAAAAAACCATAATATAGTAATATATATCCTAATATCCATCTTACTCCACTTGACCGGAAATAAAATTTATACATTCATAGGGTTATTATAACTGGTACACTCAGTACAATACTCCCCAGATCCTATCATGTAAATGATAATGAAATAATACTAAATCCTAGTGTAAAAAAATTATAACTAACTCACCACCTCAATAGGTATACTAATATCCCGACCTTAAAATGGCCATCTATCACCGAGTAACACATACAAGAGATAATATATTTTATTACTTAAACAAGGGTACCTCGCTACTTCTTCCCTGATAGTTTTTTACTTTTACATAAAATTTTATGTCCTCATACGTATCCCTCTAAATGATGATAACTCTTAGAAACATAATCCACATATAATAACATGCATCTCAAGGATCACAATATCTCATTACCCCACCCACATTTTCTTATAGTGACCAACTAGTTTTTGGGATACACCAAGATATGTAACTCACGTCATCATAGACCATATATGAAAATATATAATGATGCATATGATACTATATTTTAAGAGACATGTGTGTGAAATAACCACAAGACATTACGTCCTTATATATACATATAAGGGGAAACCACACTACCATGCATACCAACACATATTACTACCAGGAGAAAAGAGTAGGTCAATATGGTTTAGCCATCCATTCATCCCTCACCCACAAATATATTGAGGAATAATGCCCTCTTATTGTCCATGGGGTTTTTGTAAACCAACCGATATGGGTGGGATAACATATATAATCACGAAACATAAAATTTATAATATATTTACCAACCACACAACATGCATGGATCAGGTATTAATATCATATTAATCAATCAATACCAAAAACCCATCTTCCATTACTAATAGATTTATTTATTATAAGAATGCTAGCATTAAGGGAGTTTCATTAAATTACATCTTTTATTTTTATAACCTAACCTTATGTAAAATAATCCATTATCCATTAGTTAATATTAAAATAAAAAATATTTAATTATCCCTCATAATGATGTGTATTACCTTCATTCATATTCTAATTGAGTCTCCATTTTCTTATCATTAATATCATTATCATTCAAAAAAGAAAAAATATCATGGTTTAAACCATTATTAATAATAATTATAATTCCATAAGTTAGTGTAAATTATGACACACCCATAGTTTCCATAAAACGATCCATAACCAATCAAAACCAACTACTTCAAGGAGCGGGGAAAGGAAGGTAGATAAAAAATAAACTTGTAAATATTGTATTTTTAAAGAACATTAAAAAGAAATCTTCCTTTATTTAAGAACAATAATAGTTAATCTCATCTTCAACCCATTCAGTCAATCCTAATTCCATATCTTCCATCATCATGAATATTATATTGTATCTCACCATTATGTGCATCAAGTAGTTCCAAACACCAAATCTTCCCTATCTATATATAATCATTTTTCACCCATCATAGGATCACTTCACATCACATAGTATCACTCACCTTAAAAAAATATATAATGAAGGAAAAAAATAATAATGTCCACTAGGTGATTGGGACCTAAAAAAAAGTCATTTATCCTTCACAAGAAATCCAGATCACTCATACCCAAACATTTATCTTAATACAACTGCTGGTTTTACTACCCTAATGAATTAACCAATTCAATTATCACAGGATACAACTATAGGTATCCAAAGTCACCATCTATTTAAAGATATATGTTCTTTAAATAATTATTCTTATAATAATGTCAAGATTCAGTAAACATTGAGGAATAAAATCTCATTAACATTCATATATATTATTATAAAAGAAATCTAACTTCATGTTCTTTATCCCATTAAATTAATACAAGGAAGAAAAAAAAATTATTCATCCACCAAGAATCATTTGACTCCAATAAAATTTTATAAAATAATGAATTTATCAAATATTCCTATTTAATTATTAATCCTAAATACAATTACTAGATATATTTCGTTGGAACTTTTAAAAAAAATTAAAACTCAAATTATATAATAAAAAAAATTAAACAAATAATTAATATGTAAAACACACTATCTAATAAATCAAGATTCAATCCATTATAACAATGGAAAGGTGCATGCGATCATTATCCACAAACCATTATTTCATCAATCTAGTTTCTCATTTATTAGTATTAACTCCCCTACCACCAAGAGAACTAAAGAATGGTAAAATAACTATATCACTAAAATAAAACGAGATGAAATCAATCCCCCAACTCATGGATTCAATATTCTTCATGAAATAGTGGAACAAAATCATAGATCTCTCACCACCTATACTGTATAGAAATATACCTCCCTTTAATTACGTATTTCCAAACCATACCAAAAAATATCAAAATAAACTCCATTAAAAAAATTATAGTCAAATATCATTACATAGAAAGATATCATGGGAGTAAATACGATCAAATGAATAATTTTCCACTACAAAAAAAGGAATATAATGCCTTATATAACCACAAATTGATCATGAGAAGCCAATTATTGAATCAAATCAAAAGGGCATTCAATGTACTTTTAAAAAAATTCAGTTTCTATGGTTTTTATAGAGACCATACCCTTTTACACATATCACTACATGATTTTAAGAATCAAATTACAATCCAAGGAATGTAATTTCTAGTGACTTAGAGATTATGTACATACATAAATACCATGATTCCAAAATAGGGAAATATTTTATTTAATATTCATAAAGATATCCTAACTTCCTTTTATCTATCTAATCTTTATTGGACTACATGGGTGGAATGAATGACTAATGGGGTGTTCTAAAAATTAGAGAAAAAAAATTAACAATTAAATAAAGCTTATCACATGAATTAAAAGGCATAACCTATGGATATAAAAAATAATAGAACATAATTAAGGATATGGAATAATAACATATACAATATTGGATCATATAATCATGGAATAATTATAATTTGGATTAAATATATAAATTTACATTAGCATGATTCAAGGATAATTTCCCATGGAGGAGCATGATTAAAGGATAACCAGCAAGACCGTTTCACATGGAGCATGAGTCAATGATAACGACCAATACCATTTCACATGGGATATCATAAGAATAAAAATTACCCAATTAATTTGAGTTCTCTCTATGTTCACCCATTATAACTTGTTCATGAATATTTTTTACATATAAAAGACCATTTATTAAAAATTATGCATCAACATAAAGGTTTTCCATAGAAATAATTGGGTATCATTTGAAAATGAATATAAAAAAGAAATACCATAATGGTTTCCATAAAATTATCAATTTAAATCATACATAGAGACTCATAAGTTGAAATAGATATATATCATGATACATTAATTCAATATCAAGTGAAAATAGTGTTTAATAAACCTAGAAACATATTTGTACTTTTAGGTAAAAATTACAAGATTCATTAAAATGGAAAAGGCATAATTATTTTTATAAACACCTAATTGAAAAAATATTCTTTTTCATGACAAAATGAAATAATTTGGATAAATTTGGTTTCCTTAAAAAATTTGGTGAATTTGAAAATGGGTATGAAATTGTGAAATTCCCTGAAAACGAGTTTGGTTTTCAAAAATATTTGAGAATGAAATATTTTTAAAACATGTATTACCCCATAAAATAATGATGATATTATATATATACATGAGGTTGGAACATATACAAATAATTTATCAGATGTTCATAAATATAAATGAAGAGTTACATTAGAAAATTAAAGATAAAAACTTTCGCAAAAGAAATATGGATGTTTGGAAATGATCCATTACCTTTTGTAGGAAATGATTATGCACTTCATATTAATGTACTAAATAAAACAATTAAAAGAATTAATTAATTAATTAAAACCCTTTTATAAATTTACTTTTTAATATAATTTTATTAAGTTTAGTTATGTCTCTTTTGATGGGTTATGGTATTCAATTTCATCATTCGAGTGCTTTAGTTTCCTTTGTTTTCATGATCAATTTACTTGTATATGTGAATGGAAAATCTTGTAGAATGATGATATTTACCCCTAAATGAACTAATATGTCATTAATGATCATATAGAATATTAAAATACCATTTTCACCATATGATAGGATGATTCATTATACAAATAATTATTTAAAATTGTTTCGATTAATGTAGAGTTTTTTTATCTCCACAAACTAGTTTTGTTATATTATTAAATATAGTTTATATATACCAGTTCTAGAACATTAAATATAATTTAATACATATAATATTATATTATTAAATTTAGAAAATTGTTTTGTGACCATCATTATGTGTAGAATTGAAAGATGAAATCACGTTGTCCATGATGGTGGTAAATCGGCACCTCACATATGATGTTTTCATTCTTAAAATAAAATAGAGAGGAGAGAATATTTGATAATGAGTTATTCCATAAACATGATAAAATAACATTATATAGAAGATAATTTCTTTTTTATTCCAATTGGATAAATGGATGTTAAAAGAATAAAAGAAATGAAAATAACATAAAAATAAATTATAAGAAAACTGAATAGGGTTTTACCTCTTGATTCCTTCTTCTTGGTAACCTCTTTAGAGGGATTGGTTTTGATATTTAGTTATAAAAAAAAGCTATAGGAAGTTCGGGATAGTTTTTTAAAGTGTATTGGGTATAATTTAGATAAGTATTAAGGCTTGATAGGTATGATGGGTAGAGGTGGAGAGGTGTGGTATTTATGTTAGAGGAGATGGTGTTTTCTCATTATTTAATTCATTAGTTAAGTATTTCTTCTCAAGAATATGAATATTTTGATAATTATCATAAAATATAATAAAATAATTATATATGGTTAGATATTTTGGTCTTCCATTATCCCTACATCATCTCTGAATCCATAATTCATATATATATCATTTATTGTTAATTATCTTATTTTACTCTACATCAAAAAATACAATATTATAAAAAAATATAAAAATAAACCCTCACTATTTTTCAAATTATAGAATTTAAAAATGAACTCCATTCAATAAAATAATGTTCTAGATATGAGAAATTTTAATTTTAATTAAATTCACGATTTTCATGGAAAATAGAGATTTTAAAACCAAAACTACTTTTATAACACTTTGAAAAAATAATTAAGGTCCCATAAAAATATCTAAAAATAATAAGATAAAAAAATATTAATTTATCAAAACATTTTATAAAAAAATATTATGTTATAAAATTAATCACAAAAGTTTAGTTAAATGTTTATGACCTATAAAAATACCAACATTTAATTAATAATTTTTAAAACACTTATATACTTATACTATTATATAATTATATCATTTTACCATTTATAATATGATTATATTTTATTTATTATTTCATAGGTGATGTTAGTATTCCATTGTCTTATTTAATATTCATCAGAGTCGCATTAATATTCCAAAGGTTATGTTACTATTTCCTTGCTATAGGTTCTTTATCTTTCTGAAATACTTATTATTTAATTAATTCATCATTTATAAAGAATATTTTTTAGGTGATTTAATGTGATTTATAATACATGAAATAATTATTAGAAGAGAAATTTAATTGATATAATCTTGGGTCCTCACATTCTTCCCCCAATATGAAATTTCACCTTTGAAATTTAATTTTACACCCTAAGGTGAAAACATGTGTGGGTATTTCTCTTTCATCACATTCTATGGTTCTCTTGTTTCTTCATCATACATATGGTGTTTTCAAAATACTTTGACCAGGTGAGTGGTCTTGTTGCGTAGAAATTTTCTCTCTGATCCACGATGTCCACCGCTTTATCCTTATAAGAGAGAACATTCTCCAGCTATACCAGCACTGAATTCAGTACATGTGAGGGCTCTGTTACGTACTTCCTTAAAATGGATATGTGAAATACATCTTGTACTGGAGACATAATTTTTTTTTCTAGTCGATAGGCCACAACTCTGAACTGATCAAGGATCACGAATGGGTCGATGTACATTTCAATCAACTTTCCTTTCAACCCAAATATATAGACCTATAGAGATATGTAGAGGAGTACCAAGTATCCAACCAAAAACTCAAGGTCTAATCCACAATTTTCTACATAAATATTTTGTCAAATTTAGGATACCATGATGTTCCACTGAATGGTTTTCAAATTTTTCACTAATTCTTTGACAATTTTAGTTCTTAGTAGTTTTCACTCACCGACTTCATCCCATAATGCTTATATTATTCACTATTTCCTATAAATTTTTTTATATGGAGCCATTTGGATTCTCAAGTGGATGCTATTGTTGTAGTATAATTCAACCAGAGGAGGATGTTTTTCTCATCCTGCCTTGAAGTCCATAGAACACGCTCTTTATTAGGTCCACTTGGTAAAATAACCTGAGAGGGGGGTTGAATCAGGGTAAGATAGATAAAAACCAATACCCCTAAAGATCATTTTTCTTCATTAAAAAACACCTATCTATTTATCCAATTGTAATATATGAACAAAAATGAAATATTTCATAGGAAAAAACAATTTTACTTGGTTCACCCTCAATGGGATATGTCTGTAGAGCATAAAACAACAATTTTCGTTGCACCAAATCCACAAAATCTCAATAAATATTTCAAGCTTTGGGATAGATAACATTTATGCCTATGCATACAACCTTTGAAAGATTTAGGGTATTCTCACTGCATTCCCAAGGCTCATTCCAAGGGTCTCTTTCTCTAGCTAACTATAGGGGAAAAGGATCAGCATCTTCCTCTTCCCACAGTCACATCTCATTGAAGGGATCCACTCAGAGTTTATAAACATGTGGGTCTATTAATTTTCATGAAATCATTTATCCTCAAATATAGACAGATGCTCTATTGAGGTCACTTTTTCACCCAGAGATGAAATACACATTTTTGTGTATTATTTAAAGTCGAAATTACTATTGATAATTGTTTTAGTACATTTTTAAGCTTCATTTTGTCCTCTGCGAACCACCTACCCTATTCAGCAAACTGTATAGGGTGTATGATTTGTGGACCACCTCTTATGTGACCAACCTATAATTCTACCACTGTGTATTTCCTCCATGTACTTTCTCCATGCACCTCTCATGCATATCACCACCACATACAACTTCCATGTACCACTTCCACATACTGCCTTCACTTACAACTTTTTCTTATGTGGAATTAATTCTTCCAAGGACTTCGTTATCCAGGGACTGCCTTCTTCCATTATAGACTAAAATTCTCTACAAACACCCTTTAATGGAATCACTTCTGTGAACTACTTCACCAATCACGATATCCTCCACGACAGTCATACTTGGCTGAATTAACAGTGCAAAGATGTTTTATTATGAGAATCGCTCTACCATAATGATGGGATTAACAATCCTTAAAAAGAAAAATAGATCCATATAACCTTTTAATTTTAGATTTACCAAATCATTAATGTGGTATAGATTTCACCACATACCATGCTACTATCGGGAACCATTCATCCCTATGCAGTCCGTGTACCGCCTCTCTTCCTTCATGGTGGCCAAAATAACTATCACTTTTTAACAAATGATTCCCTTCATGGCTTCTCAAATCACCACCTCATTTACACCAATGATTTTCCATATTATATACCACAAAAATTCTTCGTACTGCATTCCATCCTACAAACTATTTCAATGAACTATTTTTCTTTTGTGAATCACGAGCCTCTTCCTAAACCATTTTCCCTCCATATACAGTTCTTCCTTTGGTGAATTGTTCTATGTGCCACCTTTTCAATATAATAAATAAAAATCACGGTATGTATACTATTTACTAAAATTCAAAAAATATTCCTTTTCTAAAAAACAAAATCCTGATTTTGATGCCCATGAATTTTGAAAATGCTCGGAAAACATGCCACCATAAACACCTTCTTTGGAAAACACAATCCATACTCATTCACATTCATCCAGCTTTATCAAAAAACACAATAACACCAAAAACAAATTAAGAGGATATAATGCCCCAACCCTAGAAGCTCGGAGTCGTTGAATTATTTTAATACATTAACATGATTAGAAGGTATCAAATCCCAAAGGACTGATCAGTTTTGTAATCTTGAAGAAAATTGTTACATACATTGAATGAATTTTACATTTTAAAAGAATAAAAAATTAAAATGATACATAACAAAATATAATAAACTTCATTTTTGAAAAATCAATAACTGATATCTTCTTCAAAACCTAGGGATGGAAAAATAAATGAAAGGGGTGAGCTCAAATGCTTAATAAGGGTTAACCAATACAACCAAATATAACATAAACATAAACAATATTCATGGTGAATAACTAAAACACATTCTTTTAAAAATATTCTTGAACCCATTATGGAGGGAATAAGAGAAGAATAAATAATGACATAATAAAACATAATCATTGGTTTTGTATTGGTCTAATAACCACATGAACTATCAGTAATATTTCTATAATGAAGGAATTCATAATGCAGTACAATATAACCATACCACCAAGGCCTCATGTTAATACCATAAATATTCATTTTGTCAAGCCCTCATGCAAAGAGCATTGTTTATCTTATGAGACCTACAATTGCATCGAGCTGCTATACTAGGCCCCACATGAAACTTACTATGTTTAATGCATTCCTTTTATGAATGGGGATAAACATAAAAAATATACACATTCATTTTAAAACTAAAATATGAAATGAAAATAACTTTTCCTAATAATTAATCATAATCACTAACCATTCAAAGTAATATGGTGAATGGTTTCAAGATAGCACATCCCTAGTTAAACTAATCATAAAAATTTCAATAAAGAAATGATGGGTGATATCATAGGAGATAAACCTCAATTGATTAAATGATAAAACAAAGTACATTGATATAGATAGGGATACTTTTAAATGAGACCATTGAAAAATCCTTGTGGAAATAATCCTTAAATATTCCGAAGTTTCCCATACCACCTTGAAAAATTCAAATAATAATCCCCTAGAATACCATGAGAATAAGGAGACACATGATATAATATATCCAAGGTCTGTATATATACCACCAGAACAAAATAAGCAGTGAACAAGGCATATATCTCATAAAAGATAAAGTGAGATGAGAAAAATCCTTTTAACTTTTGAAAGAAGAGTTCTTTCATAAAATCATTTATATTTTCCACTAAATCAGTTTTTTAACATGAATATCATAGAAAATAAAATATTAGGACATTGAAATTATATTTTAGGCATAAATAATGTCCCGATGAAGTGAAATCATGTAAACAAGAGTTCTTAATATTATTTAGAAAGAATCATTTTAGAGCGTTTTAAGGAAACTACTAAAGAGAATTTTAAAGTGGAAAGAAAAATCTGTTATCTTAAATCATGAAATTATACAAGATAATATTTCATGATAAAATTAGTGTTTCTATAAAAACAATTATGGATTAAATCATATTTCTTTGTAAACATGAGAAGGGGTAATAATTCAAGAAGTTATCATGAATCAGGTTTGTATTTCAAAAATAAATTTCAAACTTCCTTTTAAAATGTGTAACTCCCAATAAACCAAACAAGGATAATGGTTGGTGAACATATATATAAAACTCTCACGAAATTTATGAGGAGTTGAAAATAATGCATAATAATTTCAATCAGTTAATTAGATAATAAAAGTAATCCGAATGAAAATGGAGGTTTTGGTGGAAACTCGTCATCATTTTTTAGTCAATCGATTCGAATGCCCCCATAATTAAAAATCATGAAATGATAAATTTAATACCATGAAAATAAAATTATTCATGAAATTAAACATCAATGGGAAGTATACATACAAAATTAAAATTTAATAGATGTGAATACAAAATATCTCGAAAAAATCGAAGTGAGGTGAAGAAACATCTTACCTTAAGTCTGATGATGTTCTTCACTTGATCTTAGTGTCCTATATAACAAAATTAATTTCATTAATTAATATTTTAAGTAATTATTCTATGTGTAACTGATTTATAGGAACCTTATTAATTTCATTCATGTATTTTTTGCTGGGTTAAAAGTATCAATTTCATTATTCGGGTCCATTTGTTTCATGATCGATATACATACATGAACGGTGATTCATGAAAATTGAGGATTGTTTTCCAGAATTGGAGTTATATGTTTTTATAGAACATAATAAATGCTACATGGGTTTATATTTAATTTTTTATATATATTTAATATGAATCATTATATAAATTATTTAATGATAATTGTTCGGGTTAATTGGTGGTTTTTTGGATCCCAAAAACTCATTTTCTTTATAAATCAAAACCATATTTACAAAAAAGATTCCAAACTAATAGAAAAAACATAATAAATATATTATATATATGTTTAACCATAATAATGGTTTCATGTCCCTAATTGAATACATTAATATAAATTTAAAACTCACCATCCTTAAATGTGGTAAATTAGCACATCTCGGATGGTGTTTTCATTTTTAGTAAACAATAATGGGAAAGGAGAGAGGATGAAGAAATATTCATTTAGCATAATAAAATAATAGATAATTTATGGTACTATAATCATCAAATCATTTTGATGATTGTGATGAGGAAACAAGAAGAAAATAAAGCAACTATAAATAAATGAAAACTTGATAAAATCTTTAAGAAAAATTTGCAGCCTAACTCCATCGCTTAAAAGATAATAAAATATATTAATGAGAGAAAAAGGATATCTAATAATTCATGAATAATATGGAATATAAGGTCATATTAAATGTCTTATCCTAGAATAAACCTACATAAATGAAAGTTAATAACATAATAAGAGTTCATGAAAAAAAGTGATTTTGAGACGAAAATTCTGTACTATAATGGATATGAAACATGTTTTTTGAAAACATTAAAAAGAGATAGGATAGGGGTCACCCATTTATAAAAGACTCATATAATAGTAGAGGATAATAATAATATGTAAATAATAACATGGTATAAAAAATTGAAATACATACCACTTAAAATTGAACTTGAAATAAAAGAAAGGAAAAGAGGAATTTACCTCTTGATGTAATCTTCCTTGAGAGACTCTTTAGGGGAGAGTTTATGGTATTTTTTAAATACCATGATCTCTTGGAAGTGGGGAGTGACTAATTAAGGGTATTTGGCTAGATATTGGACTTGGTACGAGTCTTGAGAGGAGTAAATATAAGAGGGAGTAAGGGGGGTTATAGTGGAGGAGAAGAGAGATTTTTGAATATTTTATTCAGTATTTTATTATTGACATCAATAAAACCAACAATATTATTTCATGTGACCCCTAATAGTGATAATTGCATGTAATTTCAAGACAAGTGTCCTTAAATCACTCATTATGAAAAAAATACTGTAATTAAATGATATTTTGTGTATACAATATTTTACCATATTCCACTATTCAATAATAATTCTATTATTTCATAAAAGTCCCAAAAGTTTACCCTAACCATTTTCAGCATGTTAATTCAAAAATGAAATAAATATTCTTTAAAAAATCAAAATAATTTTAATAAAAATTTTATATAAAATAATAATTTATTGCCAAAATTAACTTTAAAACTAGATCTCATTTTATAACACCATGAGAAATTAATTAAGGTCCCATAAAATTATCAAATAACAATAAGAAAATAATATAAAAATTTATGAATTCATTTAATGAAAAAAGATTCCATTTTACATATTATATTAATAATAAAATTGTAATTAAAATATTTATGACAAACAAAAATACCAATATTTATACTATGACTATTTTTTCATTTTTAAGATGTCTATATTGTATTTATACATTCCTGGGTGAAGTTTCTATTTTTTGTCCAATTTAATATTCATTAAATTTCATTACTATTTATAACGGTTTGTTACTATTAATAAGGTTATGTTACTATTCACCAAAAATTACGTTTGTCTACTCAGACTCAAAATATCTTACTGAACGCAACCACATATGTCTATTTTTTGAAATTAAAATTACATAAGTGGAAAATTATAATTACATGCTAGGTTATAAAAATATGGTATTTTGTAGAGATATAGTGTTTTATGCATTGAATATTAAATATATTTCTAAATTATTAAGGTGTTACATTATTCCATCATTATAAAAATTTCTTCTTCTAAATTTGAAATTGAACATCGAAAGTTAATGGTTGATACATGAAAATTACCTTGTGGGAAACCCACATCAATAATATGGTTAAAATATCCTCTTAATAAGAAGAAGGGGAAATGAATCAGTTACTTTAAAACAATGAATTCTAATTTGACAATATGGTCATGGAAGAATAATAAAACCATCTTGTAGTGATATAAAACTATAGAATCCCCATATAATGATCAACTTAAAACATTTTGTATATGGTTAAAAATTAAAAAATATAATGATACAACACATTATAATGAAGGTCTCTAAATTTCCATGATGAACTTATCATTAACCCTCAATCATCAAGAAGAATCTCTAAAATTTATAATCCAAACATGTGAATAACATCATCCTGTATCCTCTTCAAATATCATAATAAGTTAAATTACGGTAAAACCCATATTAGAAACATTCATTCTAACGTATTTCATAAGCATGATACATGTTATTGGATATATTTCTTAAATCCTAAAGTGTTGTAAACTTCATCAATGATATCATAGAACACTTATTGACCTGTCAATAATTAGTTCCCAGGTAGTCATTACTTATCTAAATCAATCATCTCTTCACCATTTTATCAACATCAGATATATATTAAGGGTTGTATTTCCCTCAATCATGTTTTCTCTAAAAAAATTAGCATTATAAAAAATCACTTTTCTTTTATACAGATCCTCATATGACCAGAAATCTATAACAAATGTTCACTAAATTATAATCCTTATATAAGTCATAATTCTTACATCTAGTACATTACTGACTTAATATTCAAATAGTGGGATTCTTGCCTAGGAATGTTAATCATTCTAATTCATTTGTTGTAGCATCATAACATGATCATTATCCAAAATCATCATTTGGGGTATATTACTTTCATGATTTGAACATTGATTCCCATAGTGTCTCATCTCCTTGTGGTTGAAGAATTGTACATTAGAAACCATTTTATTACTCTTTCAATAATGAACTTGGGTTCTTTTCTCTACACATATTGCAAACACCCATTCCCTTATAGCATTTACCAGGTTTATTCTTTCCACAATTATCACGTGTGGGAAAAAACTTTGTTCCCTTATTCCTTTTATCCCCATATCTCTCTTCAATCCTCTTATTATTTTTCATCCCTTCAAAGCCATAAGAAACAGAAAAGTCTTTACATACATTGTTAACACATGATATTATTTCATCATATGATAAGGATACTTGGGAGACAATCTACTTTTGAGAATATTGCTAACAACCAAAAGAGATACGATCCCTCTTACTCTTCGAATAATGTGCACCAGTGAAGTTCTCATTCCTTCTGATAGCCACCATTTATAATCAATTCCATATTATATATTTTCTTATAAAATTATGAACTCTATATACCTCTAAAAATGGTATAGCCTATAACATAAATTTATACATCGTAAATCCTAGAAACATATAATTTGGTAACTTTGCGGGCATAAGTCCTTCAAAATGGTGGGTAAATAAAATATGAATTATACTATGTATTTCACCCAAGAGTGTCAAACCAAGAGTACAGCAAGGCCCGTTGTCATGTACAAGGATACCTCAGGTCAAAATAGAAACTCCTTTTCGGTGTTTTCACTATTACGAACATATGTTCCAGATCCAGCTCTGCTTTTTTTGTATCCAGTTAGGGATTTATTTTATATAAATATCCCCATATTATATTCCTTAAACAAATTCTTGGATGTTCTTCTTTTTTAATCCTGAATAACAATCTTATGTCTTTGTTCCATAACCATAGTTTTTTAAATCTTGTTTCCTTGTTTTCTACTAAAATTCATTTGATACCAAATGTAACACCTCAATCCAAGAAGCTTGGAACCATTGAAATATTTTAATACATTGGAATTATTAAAAGGAATCAAATATCAAAGGACCGATCATTTTAGTAGTCATGAAGAAACTATATTCATACATGGAACCCATTTTATATTTTAAAATTATACAAAACAAATGATACATAACAAAAGCTAAAAAACTACAATCTTGAAAACACAATAAATGATATCTTCTTCATAAACTGGGGAAGAAAAAAATGAAAGGGGTGTGCTAAAATGCTCAATAAGGGTTATGAAATATAGTGGAAGATAACATAAACATGAACAATATGCATGGTGAATAACTAAAACACATTCCATTAAAAATAAACTTGAACACATTATTTAAGGAATTAGTTCTGAATAAAAATGGCATAACAAAACATAATAATTGGTTTTCTAATAGTAGAATAACCACATTAACTATCAATACAATTTTAATTATGAGGAAATGAATAATAGGGGACAACATAACCATACTTTCATGCCTCGTTCAATGAACATAAATATAAATTTTTTAAAGCCTCGTGCCAAGACCATAGTTTGTCTTGTGAGACCTACCGATGCATCGAGGGGCTATAACAGTCCCCATAAGAAAATTACTATTTCCAATGCATTCCCCTTTTGTATGGGTATAATCATAAACAACATATACATTCATATTGAATGTAACATATGAAATGTAAAAAAATTTCCCCAATCATTAATCATAAACATTAAAGATTAAGATTAATATGGTGAATGGTATCAAGCTGGCATATACACAGTCAAACTAATCATAAAACATTCAATAAAAAATTGTGGATGATATAATATGATATGAACCTCAGTGTAGTAAAATATTCAGCAAAGTATGTTGACATAGATGGGGATACTTATAAATGAGACTATTGAAAAATCCTTTCAGGAATAATCCTTAAATATTCCAAAGTGTCTCATTCCCCCTTGAAACATTCAAATCATAATACCTCAGAATGTCATGAGAATAATGAGACTATCAATATGATATACCAACGGGCATTACATACACCACAAGAAATAAATAAGTAGTGAACAAAGCCTAAAACTTATAAAAGTTTATGTGAGATGAGAAAAATCCTTTTTACTTTTGAAAGAAGAGTTCTCTTGTAAAATCATTTATATTTTCCCTTAAATCAGTTTTTGAAAATTAATATCACAAAAAATAAAATACTAGGACATTTAAATTATATTTTAGACATAAATGATGTCCCACTGAAGAGAAATCACGTAAAAATATTGTTTATGATTCATTAGAAATAAATTAGATTGGGGTCTTTTAAGGAAAGTATTAAAGATAATTTTAAAGTGGAAAGACACATTTGTTCTCTTAAATCAAAAAATGACTCAATATTATTTTTGATTATAAAATGAGTGTTTTTATAAAACTAAATTTGGCTTAAAATATATTATGGTGTACTCTTGAAAATGGGTAAGAATTCGAAAAGATCCCTTGAATTTGGTTTCTATTTCACAAATAATATTGAAAGTTCATTTTAAAATGTGTAACTAACCATAAAATAATATATTATTTTGGTTGGTGAACATATATATAACACTCATAGATAATTTGTGGGGTGTTAATAATAATAAAATATAATTTCATTGAGGTAATTATACAACAAAAGAAACCTGAATAAAAATGGAGGTTCGGGTGGAAAACTCTCATCACATTGTATTCAATCGATTCAAATGCCCCAAAATGAAGAATCATAAAATGACATATTTAATAAAATTATAATAAATATATTCATGATATTAAACATCAATGTTATGGATACATACACCATACACAAGTAATATTAATGAGTATTGAATATCTCAAAAAAATGGATGTGAGATGAAGATACCCATTACCTTAATTTTGATGGTGTTCTTCACTTCATCTTTTTGTCCAAGATGACGAAATTAAATTCAATAATAAATATTTTAATAAAATATTATAAAACAAATTTATTAACTATAACCTTATTCAGTTTATTTATGGCGTTTTTGATGGGATAAGAGGTTCAATTTCATTGTTCGATTCCGTTTGTTTCTTGATCAGTATTCATACATGAATGGGGAATCATGTAAAATGAGGATTGTCTTATAGAATTATAGGTATATGTTATTATTTAACATCTTTAATGTTACATGGTTGTAAATTTAATTTTGTTACTTAGAGTTAATATGATTTATTAAATAAATTATTTAATGATAACTATTTGGGTTAATTTATTGTTTTTTGGAACCCACGAACTCATTTTCTTTGTAAATCAAATCCAAATGTACAAAAAAATTAAGGAACCATATATGAGACATAATACATATATTATAGTGTGGTGCAACCTTACTAATGGTTTTTTGACCAAAATTAATTATATTAATAGAAATTGGAAAGCCATCGTCCTAGAATGTGGTAAATTAGCACATCTCGAATGGTGTATTCATTTTTAGTATATAAAATAATGGGAAAAGAGAGATGATGATGAATGATTATATAAAAATAATAAACTTCTAGTTCATGTAAGGTATGGTAATTATCATATCATTTTTATGATGGTGATAAGTAATGAAAAAGAAAATAAAGGAACTCAAAATAAAATAAACGTTGAGAAATCAAACACGAAAATTTTGCAGCCTAACGACATCGATTACAATTTAATAAAATATTTTGATAAGAGAAGAAGGGAATATAATGAATCTTACATAATATAGTCATTAACGGGGATATTTAATTTTGTATCCCAAAAATAAACTTATTTATATTGAAAGATAATAACATAATAACAGTTCTTGAAAAGGAGTGAGATTTTGAGGCGAATATTCTCCAGCATAACGACTATGAAAAATTGTTTTAGAATACATTAAAAAGAGAGGGGAAAGTGGTCAAACATTTTTAATAGACTTATAAAATAGTTTTGGATCAGAATAATATGTAAGTAATAACATGTTATGAAAACATAAAATACATACAACACAAAAGAGAACATGAAATAAAATAAATGAAATGAGGAATTTACCTCTTTAAGTAATATTCCTTGAGAGACTCTTTAGGTGAGAGGTTTTGGTCTTTTGTAAATACCAAGAGCTTCTAGACATGGGGAGTAACTAATTAAGGTTATTTGTGAATATATATGAAAACAATGTCTTCATAATAGTGAAGAGAAGTGGGAGTGAGGGTGGTTTTTATAGTGGGGGAGAGGAGGGACGTTTGAATATTTTATTCATTCTATTATTATTTCCATCAATACTACCAATAGTATTGTTTCATTTCACCCTTAATAGTGATAAGTGCTTGTGGGTTCGAACTAAGTGGCCTTAAATTAATAAAGATGTAATAAATTGTGTATTTAAATTGAAATTTTTATATACTATATTTTACCGTATTTCACTATTCATCTAAAATTTGTGTACATCAGAAAAAAATCCCAAAAATTCACCCTAACCATTAATCAACATTTAGAATAAAAAAAATGAAATATTGTTTTCTAAAACATTTGAAAAATAATTTTAATTTAATTTTTAAATAAAATAATATTTTTTCCAAAACACCACTTTAAAAGTATAACTAATTTTTAACCCCTTGAGAAATTTATCAAGGACCCATAAAATTATCATATAACCATAACACAATAAAGAAACAATTTATGAATACAATTAATGAAAATAAATTTCCATTTTAAATAATTAAATTAATCATTTAATTGTAATTTAAATATTTATGATATTAAAAAATATCAATACTTATATTATGATTGTTTATTCAATTTTGAGATTTAAATATTGTGGTGATACCTTCATGGGTGATGTTTGTATTTTTTGGCCAATTTACTTTTCATTACATTTCATTAATATTCAAAAATGTATGTTACCATTCATAAGGTTATGTTACAATTCATAAAAAATGAAGTCTGTCTTATCAGACTTTAAATATCTTACTAAACCCAACCATGTATGTTAGTTTTTTTACATTCAAATTACAGAAGTGGAAAAATTATACTTACTAGCTTGGTTATAAAAATATGGTGTTGTATATAGATGATCTGATTCATGCATTCAATATTAAATCTATTTTTTAATTATTAAGTTGTTAAATTATTACCTCCTTACAAACAATAATTTTTCCAAATTTTTAATTTAACATCGAAAGTTAATGGATAATACTTGAAAATTCCCTTGTGGGAAACCCACATAAAGAATACAGTTAAAATATCCTCATAATAAGATGAAGGGTAAATGCATCGATTACTATAAAACAATAAATTTTAATTGGACAATATGGTCTTGGAAGAATAATCAAAACATTATGTAGTGACATAAAACTCTTAAAACTCCATACATGTTCAACTAAAACAATTTTTTAAACGATTAAAATATGATAAATATAATCATTCAACAAATTATAATTAAGGTCTTTTAATTTCCATGATGAATCTATCATTAATCCTTAATCAACAAGAAGGATCCTTGAAATTCACATTCCAAACATGAGAATAATATTATCCAATATCCTTTTGAAATATGGTAATAACATAAATTATAATAAAACCCATATTAGTCACATGAAGGCTTCAATTTTCCTTATGTAAGACACATGTTATTGGATATATTCCTTAAATCCAAAAGTGTTGTAAACATAATCAATGATAGAATAGACCACTTCTCGAGAAGTCAATAATCAGTTCTATAGTAGTCAGTACTTATCTGAATCAGTAATTTCCTTATCATTTTGTTAACATCATATATTTATTAAGCATTTTCTTTCCCTCAATCATGTTTTTTTCTCAGAACATTGTCTTTATACTGAATCACTTTTCATTTTTACTATTCATTACATGACCACAAATATTTAATGAAAGAGTATTGTAGTACAATACTTATGTTTCCTATAAATCATACAACCAGAGTATTTCCGTAAAAATATTCAAATGGAATTATTCTTGACAAGGAATATTAAAAATTCTACTTCATATGTGGTATCATCATAAATTGATCATTATCCAAAATCATCATTTTGGGTATATTCCTATCACAATTGGGACATTGATTCACATAGTATCTATTCTCCTTGTAGATGAAGCATTGTACATAAGAAACCATTTTCTTACCCTTTCAATCATGAACATGGAGTCATTTATCTCCACACTTATTGCAAACACCCATTCCGTTAAAGCATTTACCATGTCGATTCTTTGTACAGTTATTGCATGTGGGAAAACACTTATTTACCTTCTTCCCATTGTCACCATATATCTCTGTCATCCTCTTATTACTTTTCTTCCTTTCAAATCCATAGTACTCAAAAATGTCTTTACATACTTTTTTAACACATGATATTATTTCATCATATGACCAGGATACATGGGAGACAATCTTCCTTTGAAAAGATGGATCCAAACCACAAGATATATGATCCTTCTTACAATTTTCATCACTTCCATTAGTGATGTTCCCATTCCTTATGCTAGGATCCATTTCTAGTAAATTACACATTATATATTAGGTCATTAGATTATGAACTCTATATAACTCTAAATATGGTATAACACATAACATAAATTAATGCAGCATAAATCCTAGAAACATATAATTTTTCTACTTTTGGGGCATAAATCCTTCACAATGGAGTGTAAATAAAATGTGAATTATACTAAGAATGTCTTTCGAGAGTGTCAATCCAAATGTGCAGCAAGGCCCATTGTCGTCTAACAAGATACCTCAGGTCAAGACAGAAACTCTTTGTTGGAGTTATCACTCCTAGGAACATATGTGCCAGATCCACCACTATGTGTTTGTATCCAAACATGGATATATTTTGGTGAAAGATCCCCATAATATTTTCCATATGAAAATTATATTATTTTCTTCATTGTTTATCCTCAAAGGTTGTCTTAGGTATTTTTTCCCAAACCTAACTGTTCTAAATCTAGTTTCCATGTTTTTTACTAATCATCATTTGATACAAATTGTAACGCCCAGACCCTAGAATATCGGATATAGTTCATTATTTTAATAAATTGGAATGAATATAGGAAAAAAACACCCAAAGTACTGATCAATTTAGTATTCTTGGATAAAATAGATACATATATAGAACCCATTTAAAATTTTTAAAGGAAACAAAAAAACTACACATAACAAAATCTAATAAACTACATCCTTGAAAACTCAATAAATTATATCTTTTTCATAACTGGGGGATGTAAAAAAAATGAAATGGGAGAGCTCAAATTATTAGTAATGGTTAAGAAATATAGTGCCAGATAACATAAACATAAACAATAGGCATGGTGAATAACTAAAACACATGACATTAAAAATAAACATGAACAAATTAAAGAAGGAATAAAAGATGAATAAATAATGCCAAAATAAAAAATAATCAGGGGTATTATAATATTCGAATAACCAGATGAACAATAAATAAAATTTTTATAATGAGGGAATGCATAATGAGGGACAACATTACCATACCTTTAGGGCCTCGTTCCAAGACAATAAATATCCATTTTGTCAAGGCATCGTTCCAAGACTATAGTTTGTCTCATGAGACCTATCGAGGCATCGAGGGGCTATAGAAGGCCCCACGAAACACTTACAATTACTAATTCATTCCTCTTATGTATGGGTATATACATAAACAACATACACTTTTATATTGAAACTAACATCTGAAATGTCAATAAATTTCCAAAATCAATAGTCATAAAATAGTAACCATTCACAGTAATATGGTGAATTGTTCCAATATTGCACATCCACTGGCAAAAAAATCAAAAAAAAATCAATATAAAATAGTGGATTATATCATAGTATATGAACCTAAATGATGTCAAATATTTAATAATGTATTTTGACATTGTTGATTATACTTTTAAATGAGAGCATTGAAAAATCCTTAAATAGATAATCATTAACCATTCAAAAGTGTCACATACCACATTGAAACATTAAAATCATAATTCCTTAAAACATCATGAGAGTAAGGATAATCATGATACGAAATAAAAAAGGGAATAAAAAAAACAAATGAAAAAAATATGTATTGAACAAGGCATATGTCTCATAAAAGTCTATGTTATATGAGAAAAATCCTTTTTACTTTTGAAAGAAGAGTTCTTATGTAAAATCATTTAAATATACCATGAAATATGTTGGTAAACATGAATATCCCAGAAAATGAAATATTGGACATTGAAATTATATTTTATCCCTAAATGATGTCCCACAGAAGTTAAATGATGTAAAAATAGTTCTTAAGATTCTTTAGAAATAAATCATTTTAGAGCATTTTAAGGAAAGTATTAAAGAGAATTTTAATGTTGAAAGACAAGTTTATTCTATTAAATCCAGAAGTGATCCATTATAATTTTTAATGATAAAATTATTGTTTTTTTATAAATAATAGTGGCTTAAAACATATTTTGGTGTACACTTTAAAATGGGTAAGAATTAAGAAATTTCCCTTGAATCGGGTTTGTATTTCAGAGATAATTTTGAATTTTTTTAAAACGTGTAACTCCACATAAAATAATGAACGATTCTGGTTTTTGAAAATATATTGAACACTCAAACAGAATTTATGAGGTTCTCATAATAATATATAAGATTTTTATTGAGGTAATTTGACAATAAAAGAAACCTGAATGAAAATGGAGGTTCGGGTGGAGACCCCTCATCACATTGTCATTAATCGATTCGAATGACCCAAAATATGAAATCTTCAAAAGATACATTTAATACCATGATAATAAATATATTAATGATATTAAACATCAATTTTCAGTATACATACACTATACACAGGTAATAGTTTTGAATAAGGAATGTCTCACAAAAAATGGAAGTGAGATGATGAAAACCCTTACCTTTAGTCTAATGGTGTTCTTCAGTTGATCTATGTATCCGAGATTACCAAATTATATTAATTAAATTATATTTTAATAACCAATTATACATATAAATTATTTATTATAAACATATTATGTTAATTCATATCCTTTTTTATGGGATAAGAAGTTCAATATCATTGTTTGGGTTCGTCTGTTTCATTATGGGTATACTTACATGAATGGAGAATCATGTAAAATGAGTATTTTCTTCCAGAATTGATGTTATGTGTTATTATTGAACATAAATAAGGTTACATGGTTGTAAATTTAATTTTGTTACTTGGATTGAAGAATGCATCATTATAGAAATTATTTAATTATAACTGTTTGGGATAACTGGCATTTTTTTGTACACAACGAACTCATTTGCTTTATAAATCAAAATGATATGTACAAAAAGAATCCAAAACCATAGATAAGGCAAAATATATATGTATTATTTTATGTTTCAACCATAATAATGGTTTCATGATAGGAATTGATGATAGTAATTGAAATTGAAAACACATCATCCTTAAATGTGGTAAATTAGCACATCTTGGATGGTGTTTTCATTTTTAGTATAAAATAATGGGAAAGGAGATACGATGAAGAAATTTTAATTTGGAAAAATAAAATTTCATTTCATGTAAGATACTAGAATTATCATATCATTATTATGAGGGTTATTAGGAATTAATAATAAAATAAAGGATCCCAAAATAAAAGAAATGTTGAGAAATCCCTCATGAAAATTCGGTAGCGTAACAGCATCACATAAAATTTCATAAAATATTTTAATGTGAGAAAAATGGTATATCATAATTCATACATAATATGGAAAGTAAGTGGGATATGTAATGTCATACCATAGAATAAATCAATTTAAATTAAAATATTATAACATAATAAGAGTTCTTGGAAAATAATGAGATTTTCATACGAAATTTATGCAGTATAACGTTTATGTAACATTGCTTTGGGAAACATTAAAAAGAGAGGTCATAGGGTTAACCAATTATTAAAAGTCCCATTAAATTGTAGAGGAACAGAATAATATGTTAATAAGAACATGTTATGAAAACTTATAATACATTCCACATAAAAGATAACTTGAAATAAAATAAATGAAATGAGGAATTAACCTCTTGAAACACTATTCCTTAAGAGACTATTTAGGGTAGAGGTTTTGGTACTTTGGTTAGACCATGAGCTTCTGGACATTGGTAGTGACTAAAGTAGGTTATTTGAGTATTTCATAGAAATGGAAGAAGTATTTAGAGGAGTGAAGAGAAGAGGAAGTTAGGGAGGTTGTTATAGTGGAGGAGAGAAGAGAATTTTCAATATTTTATTCATTATGTTATTATTTACATCAAGACAACCAGTAGTATAGTATAATGTGACCCCTAATAGTGATAGGTGCATGTGATTTCGAACCAAGTGGTCTTACATCCCTCACGAATTTATAAATATTGTATTTAACTGATAATTTGTATATACAGTGTTTTCTCGTATTTCACTGTTCATTACAAAATCGTGTATTTCAAAAAAAATCCGAAAAAATTACCATAGACATTTTTCAAAATTTAGAATTAAAAAATGAAATCCATTCTTTTAAAATAACTTTATAAATAACCCTAATTTAATTTTTAATTAAAATCATAATTTATTCCAAAAAACAACATTAAAACTATAACTAATTTTATAACACCATGCGTAATTAATTAAGGTCCCATTAAATTATCATATAACCATAAGAAAATAATGTAACAAATTTTTGAATAAATTTTATGAAAATAAATTTCCATTTTAAATTATTAAATTAATCATTATATCTTAATTAAAATATTTATGACATGGAAAAATACCAACACTTATACTATGATTTCCTTTTCACTTTTCTGATGTCTATATGGTATTTATACATTCATGGGTGAAGTTTCTATTTTTATCCATTTTAATATTAATTAATATTCATTACTATTAAAATATGAATGTTTCTATTCATAAGGGCATGTTACTATTTACCAAAAATAATGTTTGTCTTCTCAGAATCTAAATATCTTACTGAACTCAACTATATATGTTATTTTTTAAAAATTTAAATTACAGAAGTTTCAAAATTATACTTATTGGATAAGTTATGACAAGCTGTTATTTTGTAGAAACACAATGTTTCATACATTCAATATTAAATCTATTTTTTAATTCTTGGGGTGTTACAGAGTACACCTTGAGGTATTTTTTCCCAACAATCTCCCACTTTGGGTTTTTGGGAAAAAATAATAATTTGATATCTCATTATAGATTCTTTAAACATTTCCTACATCAGCTTCTTGAGATTTAGACAATGATCTTGTATTTTAAAAAAAATATAAGTCCACATGATCTACGCTTCGTGTGATAAATAAGATTATAATGAAATTTTCATTAATTAATCACTTCATTCCATTTGTACACCACTCTTCTACTTTCATGATAAACCTAATCTATTATGATATGTATTATTTGATAGATCATGTCTAGAATCATCATATTTAATAATCCCCATACATCACTACTCACTCTAACAGCTTTAAAACCCCTATCTCTCTAATCCACCTAGGAACTTCTCCATGTTTCTTGACAAAGACATTTGCTCCCTTTTAATAGCACAATTTCACCATGTTTTTCATAAAACCAAAATGTCATTCCTTTGAAGTCACCAATATGTTATAGAACAATAAATAGCATATTTAAGAAAATCACAACATAAATTTGAGGATAGGGGGACCCACATCCCCGGTTTTTCTTGTGCAGACAGTGTACTATACTCTTCGAACATATCGATGGCTTTCAAATGCTTATTTGCCTGAGGCCTTTGTTAGAATGTTCAAAAATGGTTTTTGTGTAGGCACATACTCAATCATCACAAGACCTTTCTCAACATTCCCCTTCATAAAATGATATTTAAATTTGATTTGATTTTTCCATTAGTGATGGAATGGATTTTAGCTAAGATTTATAGCACATGAATTATAAAAATGGATTCCAATTGGAGAGTTCACATCAAACCTCATATCCCCAAGATACTATTTCATCCAAAATAACTATGTGTATGCTTTAGTGGAAAAAATATAATCATATTATATAGTGATCAATGAAATTCATCCTTTTTTCATTATTAAACAATAATGACACAATCCACCAAGAAAAAAAGAACCTCATGGAATTGATTTCATGTCATCCAATGAACCGAACCAATCTTATTATACATATCTTAACAGCTATGGATAAGATTCTTCATTATACATTAAAATATTCCTTTATACCCTTAATATAATAAAATATTCTTTTTTACTACAATCATGTGGCCTTCCATGGGATTTTTTTGATACCAATGTTCTCGATATGTGGAAAAATATATATGGAGGTGTTGTTGTTAATTACAATAGACTTCCAATACTCTATATGTATTCTGTAACATTGAAAAATTTTCCTTCATCATATAAAGATAGTTTTATCTATGGAACCATCAAATTGATCATATCCTTGTAATTTCTAATTAAAAATATTTTTAAATCCCCATTATATTATTTATATTGAGAAATTAATGTTCCATTCATTCATTGTGTTACCTATAAGCCGAGGAGAAGCATCAATTCACCAACCATTTATATTTAGAACTCACTTTTCAGGAATTTAGAAAAGTATCTACACTGATCTTAGTTTCATCCTCTAAATATTATTCCATAATCATATACCAGCACCATCATCCTTCTATTACTATCATGGATGGAATATAGATTGTAATCCACTCCACCATGCTGAAAATTATGATTTTTCACAATGTGATGTACCATTTAAAACCATGCACTTGGTGCTTTCTTCAAACCATTTAAACCTTTTTTCAGCTGAAAAAATTTATCATCATACTCATTAATGAGAAAACCATATGGATTTTCAGTTTACACTTCTTCTTCTAAAACCAAATTCAGAAAATCTGACTAGAAATCCATACGAAAAACAATGAACTTTTTTTTTCACTGTTATCGCCAAGAATAATCAAACTATCTTTATACTTTCAACCAATGAAAATTTTTCATCAAAACGGATACCCTCTTTCTAGTAGTATCCTTAAAACACTTGTTATTGTTTTTTTGAAATCAAAACACCATATTCATTCATTTCATTTATGAAAGACCCATTTTGTCCTGATGATATTCTTATTTGTTAGCCTTGAAACAATCTCCCATGTTTGGTTCTTATAAATATTTCCAAACACATTATTCGTATCCTGAACCCAATTCTCATCCTTAGATATTCCACTAAAACAATTAGGTTCTTCCTATTATAAGTCAAATTATTTTTATAGATTTTTTATCCTCCTTGTCTGTAATGGCACTCTCTGACCACCAATTATGTTATGACTATAAATTATAAATCTTCTCTTCTATATTTGTGTAGATACTAAATTTTGATCATCCGTTTCATCATATGAATCTTCTTCTGAATCAGCCTCTGGGACTATAGTATCCCCATACCAACTTATCTCTTCTTTACTATCCTCCTGATACTAATAAAGTATTATCTGAAGATTCTCCTCAATTCTCCACTATGGTTACATCATTGATTTCAACAATAATTTCTAGCATTTTTTTGAATAATTTATATTCATTTTTTTATTGAGTATCCATGAAATATCACTTCACCTCCATGATATTCAAACATCCTATTTTTCTCCTGGTTAAAAGTAGAGCATTTACATTCAATTATTTTAAAGTACGTCCATGATGGATTCTTTCTGTACTATATCTCATATGGAGTATTCTCTTATTTCAGAAATTGTAATGATCTATTTGATTGTAGACATCCATCATCATTTCATCCTTCCAAAATTTCTATGGAAGGGTTTTCTCAATCATTGTAATTCTTTCCATGTTGTTGACCTATTATTTTTTTCTCAACTAATCCATTATATTATGGATTTATTACCACTAAAATGTGATGCATTATCCCATGATTCTCGAGATAATCCCATAATTTGAAATTTGAGAACTCTATTCCATTATCTATCTAGATATTCTAGTTTTTTTGACCCAGTATCTTGTCAACTTCCCTAAAATATATTTTTCTGAAACTGAATATGTCAAATTTATGGGTGATGATTGATTCTAATTCCATTGTTTTATAATCATCAATGAAGTGAAAATAAAATCTCCTTCCAACATTACCTCTTGGTGAAATTGGTCCAAACACATCATTATTAACAAACACAATTAATCTTATTGACCTTTTATTATTTGGTTTATATGTATTTATAATGATCTTCTCTTGTTGGTAGGAATCACACATATGTGTATGATCACGTGATAATCTAGGGAGATCTTGAGAAGCATCATATTTCCCTAGATCATCTTTTGAAGTTTGGATTATGTGGCCAAGACATTTATTCCACAAATTATTTTCTTCTTCCTTGTATATAAAGCACATAACTCTTTCTCCACTAACGAGGTAGAGAATCCATTTTTTACACTTTCCTTGCAATATAACAGAACCATATTTTTCCTTCATGAAACAAAATTTATTGGAAAATTTTATGGAATGTCTTCGGTGACATAATTTACACACACAAAATAAGTTGTGACTATGATTTTCAACAACCAATACATCTATATGTCTCATTTCTCTTCCCCAAACAGTATCATTCCTAGAGCCAATAATTTTTTACCCTTCATCATTTACAAATATTATGATAATTTCTTTATCATACCAGATTCCCATCACCACATAATTATTTCCTATCATAAGGGAGGTGCATCCACAATCAATGATCCATATCCCAATGTGATCTGATGCCTTAAATGCAATCTCTACAACTGATACCTAATCATATATTTTCATTTTGATCTATGTTTTTGACTTCATACCCAGTATGGAATGATACTCTTGATATTCCTCAAAATATGATGGAGGAAATTCATCTTGTAGAATTACAAATTAATTTTAAATTTTCATCTCATTTTATGATACATTTTTCTTCTACTTATCTTTAAGATTAGTCTGCTTAATCAAATTCCTCTATAATTTTGATGGGAAATATCTTTCCATATGTCTGAATTCTTTACACCGGAAATAGTGACCATCAAAAGATGATCGGGAAAATTGAGCTGTATATGACGACCTATGTTGGTCATGTTCTCATTGGTTATACTTTGTTGTGGAAAAATAATTCTGTGAGTGTCCTTTATATCCAACACAATTGCATCTTATGTGGGGTACATTCATGTATGAAAATTATCCACCACTATTTATCCCTTGGGTTCTATGAATATTCTAATATTACATCATACACAAATCATTAATCCTTCTCAGAGTGGGGGCTTGTGGTTTGGCATCAACTGTTTCAACATTCTATTTTCGATCAGGCCCCACAGTAGCCTTATCATTAGGATTTTACAGTTGATTATGTTCTTCTAGAAAACTATTCTCCACATTTATATTTTATGTTGCACGTGTTAACATTTTTTCTGGTGTTTTTCTATGAGTCAAATGTTTTTATTGATCCTTAACACTTCATCGCTGACCGAGGACTTCCACTGCATGTTCTTCAAAAGGTTTTATTTGATCTTTTCTAGTTTCAGTCAAAATATCGATCTCTTATTTTCATTATTCAATTTTGATTTTGTACTAAATTACCCTTTCTGAGATATATAGCATTAAAAACATAATTTTTTCACTTTCTACATTCACCTTTGACTTCTCTTATTCTTTCTACTGTATATAGATTCGGTCATTGTGAACCAATTTGTTAGCTTTCTTTGTTTCAGCTCTCAAAACATATATCTCTTCAACAGAACCTTCTAATTCGTCATGAAGGTCCACTCCTCCATCAAATTCGCATTTTATTGTAACACAATTAATTTGTTATGTAATTTACAACAACCACCACCAAAGCATCTACATCATGATCCTTGGAATCAGCCAAATCATTTTTCTCAAATTCTTCGGAACATTCATATTATTTTGAAATAAGATTCTTCTTCCCCCTGAAAATTCTCTTAGCTCTTCTCCTACCATTCACACTGGATGAATACTAATTTTGGGTAAATTCATAATTTTATTCATCATTATCTTCAATCTTCTTCAGACACTTTACTACAAAATGTATAATCATTCCACATCGGAAGCATGCATTTTAATGTTTAACTTTTCAATTTCATCTTCCAATTTGTAGATTTGAAGAGAGAAATGACATGACATCATCCAAATTATCTTCCTTGTGAGCATCATCAACAGATATCTTCTTCAGGTCCTTCAATGAAACATAATTGGACTTCCCCTCTTCCATGTCATCGTTATCATCATTTCACATTTCATATGAAACAAGGGTACTAAAATAGTTATCAAATGTCATATTCTATGTATTATTATCTTCCAATAAAAAAACATTTAGATTAAACTGAAGTGAACGTTTCCTCAAGATACCCTTCACAATATTTATATTTTTAATGAATTCTTCAAGACCAAACATGTCTTCCAGTAGAACATGCACCCTACCAACAAATTCATCAAAATATTCATTTGGGTTCACTCTTAGATCTTCATACAGATTCCAAAAATCCAACATTATTCCCTCTCTCTCATTTGAACCTCCTTCATAGATATTAAAAAACTTTTCCAACAAATTTTTTGATTTGTTTAAATGACATCGGCTTTTTATAAATTGCATTTGATAAGGCTCCTCATAAATCACTTATCCCTTTTGCATCAGCGTCCAATTCCATTATTTTATCTTCTAATGAAGCACCACTATTAATATCGGTTGATATTCCATGCATATTTTCTATGAAGACATCCATTACTATAATCAAAAGTTGTACTGTATTTTATTCATCCATAGAAAAAAATTATTTCCATAAAATATTGGAATTCCATTTGATTAAACACATTAATGTCTTCTACTGAGAGAGAACCAGTGACTTTAAACCATTCTCTCCAATGTCAATTATTTGGTCCATGCGGTATGACAGATTAATAATACTTCCCCTAAATATATTATTTCATCATTAATCAAAACACAATTCTATCATTCTCTCGTAGTAATATATCAGTTGAAATGAAAACATGTACATGAAACAATGATTTTATGTGGTTCACCTTCACTGTCATACATCCATAGAGCATACAATGGAATTCTGTATATGTTCCAAATCCACTAAATCTCACATCAAATTAAAATGTTTGGTTTAAATATATTATATGCCCAAGCATGCTGTATTTACAAGATTTAGTGTTTGCTCATTCAATTCCCAAGGGTCGCTCCTTATGTCTCTTTCTAAGGCTCACTGCTGGTGAAAAGGATAATCGTATTTTTATTCCTTCACTCAATTATCTTATAAGGGATCAACTCACAATTTATTTACTTTTAGTTCACTTCATTTTCATGAAATCACCAATCCTAAACTATATATGTATGCTCTATTGAAGTCCCTTTTCCACTCATATATGAAATCCACGTTTCCACATACTGTTAGTTAGAAAAAGTTACCTTAAAAAACTGTTTCAGTGCATTTTCAAGATTCTATGAGCCCTACGTGAACCTCATATCGAATTTTTTGAACTGTGTAAAAGGTATTCTTTTTGTACCACCTCTACCCTAAACTTCATTTGCTTTCGTCACCACATACCACCTCTATATATTGTATCCTCAAACCACATTTGTGTACTTCCTCTGCGTACCGCTTCTAAATAATTCCTCCGTTTACCACTTATTATTTTACATAACTCCTTATTCCGTGGACTAATTCATCTGTGGATTGACTTCTCCAATTTTGGATTACAATTATCTACAAACACCCTTTCATGGAAGCAAATCTGTAATCTATTTCACTCTTTGGATAATCCTCCTCGTAAACCACTTTCAGACTTTTATGAATTCCCTAAGTAAATATTTTTTCATAATATAATAAATCTACATTCATGATGAGATTAGATCTCCTAAAAATGTATAATATATCTAAAAATCCACTAATCCAAGATTTACCAAATCATCTATGTGGTACAAATTTCACCGTGTACCATTTCCTTGATGTGAACCATTCTTCACTATATGGTCAGCCTACCTCCTTTATTCCTTCAAAGGGGCCAAAATCATCGTCACATTTTCACAAATGGTTCCCTATATGGATTCTCAAGTAACCACCTCATTTCCTCTATTGATAAGCTATACCACATATTTAAAGCCTTTAGGGTATTGAATTCCATCCCGTAAACTGTTTCTGTGAACTAATTTCCTTCTTTGAACCACGAACCTCCCCATGAACCATTTGAAATCTGCGTACCATTTAGTCCTTTATGAACCATTCCACATACCTCCTTTGAAATCTGTGAACTGTACTTCATGGTCTACATATTGTTCACTCCAATGTGGAAATCTTTCATTTACAAAAACCAAAATATAGTTTTTCCCCAAAAATTTGAAAAAAATGGGAAACTAAGCCACCTTGAACAGATGTTTGAAAAACACCAACTATACCCATTCACGATCATCTAAATTTTTCAACAAAAAAAATCACACCCAAAACATATAGAGAGAACACCTTAAATAATTGTTTTCCATAAACTCTCAAAATTTATTTTAATGTCTAAATATTTCACTTATATTGGCCATCATTTTGAGGATAATAGGTTATAGTGACATTCATCTCACTACATAGATCATGATCGATATTTTTCTAGAACATAGATGTGAATCTTGGATCTCAATCTGATAAAATTGATATTCTTATAACATCAATCTTTATAGCTTCGTTGACATATATCTGAAAATTTTTATCCAGTGAGTAGTCCTCTCTAATTGTGATAAAGTGAGTTGTCTTTCTTACAAGATCCATAATAATTGAAAAATAATTGTTTCCTATGGATTTATTCAGAAGTATAGTTACAAAATATATGCATATGTTATACCACTTTCATGTAGGTATGGATAATGGTTGCATCAACCATTTATAATTATCTCTTTTATCCTTCACTTTTTGACATACATGAACCTTTATGTATATTCAAGGATCTCATTTTTAGTATTGTCCAACAATATAGTTATCTCATAAGTCTAGATATATATTTGTGATCTAGAGGTGAATATAGTAGGTTGATATATGTGCATCATTTAGAAGATCCTTCTTTATCTATGGATCAGATGGTACACATTATCGTAACCAAAATCTCATTACCCCTTCTTCAACCCTTTAGAACTCTGAGGATTTCCCATTTCTAATAGCATCCACAATTTTCTGTCTTTACACATCACTTTTTTTGTGAATCCATTATTTTGATCATGTGTGATGGTTGCGAAATACTTTTATAAAGGATAGCTGATTTCCCTCCCTTATTTCATTCCCATGTCCATCCTTTAAAATTCAATGAATATCAGCTCCTACTTAATTCTTGTCATTGATAAATATGTAGGATCCTTTTTTATTAGATTATCCACCACCTTATTTGCTTTACTATGATGGTAATGGATTGAGCAGTTAGAATATTTGATGGGATCTAGAAATATTCTCTAATGTGTATAAATATCATTATATGTGAATATATATTTGTGGCTCTTATGATCAGTATGTATCTCAAACATCTCCCTATAGAGATAATGACACCATATTTTCAAAACAAATTTAGAGACGTCAACTCCAAGTCTTGAATAGGGTAGTTTCACTTATAAATTATCGACATCCTTTAAGAGTAGGATATCACTTTATAATTTTTCATCTATACATAGCCTAATTATTTTTGTAAATAATCAACATATTCCACAAAGAGTTCTCCAGTTTTTCATAATTATGAGTAATGTAATAGTTATAAGCCTCTTTTTGATCTCTTTAATGATTTCCTCAAATTGTTGAGTCCAAAAAAACATCACCCTCCCCCAATTTTAGCCATGTTATTGGGTTTTTAAATCATGATATGTTCTCTACAAATTTTCGGCAATACCCATCAAGACCACAGAAGCTATGAATATTTGTTATAGATGTTGGTATGGGCCACTCCTCAATTTCCATTATCTTAGATGGGTTCATAGATATTCCACTTATATTGATTACATTCCCCATGACATACACCTCCTTCATACAAAACTCACACATACTATACTTTGATTATATTTTCTCCATTCATAGAGTATTTTTAACAGTATTGAAATGTCCTCATGGTCTTTTTTTCTCTTGGAGGATATAAAATTATCATTAATAAAGACAACCACAATATTGACAAGGTGACTTCAAAATTCTCTATTCCTTATGTAACACCCTAGGTAAATAAAGAATATGGAATTTTTATATTTATCCATATTTGTGAATAAAATATTAATATTACTTTAGAGGGGATGCTATGCTCGATGGCGTACCCAACACGCAACAGCGAGTTTCTTTGGAATCTTACGTTGCACTCTAATAATAGAATAATATTATTTTAAATAGTAGTTAACGCCTAGATTTTGTGATGGCGGGAATGAATAGAACTAACTACAAAATTATTATATATGTTTGTCAAATATTTTTACTTTTTACAATAAATGTTAGAGGAATAAAAATGAGAATGAATCCAATTTTAAGCGTAAACATTCTAATATTTTTTTTAAAGGTCGATTAACCGCCTTTTGATGGAGAACCTCTTTTAAATACACCTTTTGAAAATTTTATGTGTTATATTTGACAAAGTAAAATTCTTATTTATAAACAGGACATCAAAATTTACATTGTCTAAATTTTTGGTATTTATCCGAAAAAGTTCAATTTTTAATGAATAGTGATAAATGTTGTATTTTAATTCAAAACCACTTTTTAATCTAATGTATTTATATTATTATATTATATTTTTAATGGGTTTTAAAGTTTAAATAGAAATATTATTACCATTTAATACAATGGTGTTCATTTTAATTAATATCACTTTAAGATTGGACATAAACGAGTGTCAATCTTTTGAAAGATATTGTTTCTTAAAAACAGGCTATTTGTTTTAACAGCGGGGTTTAGTTATAAAATTAATTAATGAAAATTCTATGTTATGAATTTGGTAAAATATATATCATTTTTGAATTCGGAATATCAAATATATCTTAGGGTGAATTTTTGGTATTTTTCTGAAAATCTCCAATTTTTGATGAATAGTGAAACCACAAAGTGGTGGTTACAAAATTTGATTTTTCGTTTAAAAGGGACTTTAAAACTTCTCTGATTTGAATTTAAAAAATCCTTTTTAAATGATTTTAATTTTTATTTAAATGTGCTTCAATGGGATGAAAATAATTTTTGATGAAAAGTAACTTTTAAGTTTTATTAATCGCGATTACAGGTAATTAGTGTGATTTAAGGTAAAAATGATATTTTAATAAAATGAAAATATAATTACACTTGTCCTAAACCTATTTTATGAGTTATGGCCGACCAAGAAAACCCATGGGTATATTTTTGGTACCCCATGGAGCCCATTGGGTTTGATAATATCATTTATTCCTTTTATTTAAAGTTAAAATAAAAATGTCACAAACATGATTTGTTTTACTAAAATAATTTTTACATGTGGTTATACAAGTCAGACTTTTTACTATAAATAGTAATTGGAAAGATAAAATGAGTTCCTAAATCATAGTATTTTTTTAATAATCTTTAGACATTAAATAAATTAAATTCTTTATGACATCATGATGATGCAACGATGACCTCATTATTTAACGATTTAAATAAAATGGAAAGATAATGCAAAATATAGGACCTACACATTTCAAAAACCTATTAGATGGGTGGATTTAGAACCCTTATCACCATATACTTGAAACAAATAAATTTTGGACCATTAAAACCGAAAACCGTTTGAAGATAGAGTAACATTTTATACTTTACCAAGAGTGCCCCTCCTCTCCTCTTATAAAAGGCCTCCACCTCTACCACCTTACACACACCTCTCAAGCCTTTGGTTCGGCCAATATCTGATCATTTTGTCTCTCCACATCCCTCTCCTCATCCTAGAAGCCTTAACTTAGGCAGGAATCTCTTCAAAAAACCCTTTTGGTTCAAACCAAAGGGAGTTACCCAATTTTAAGGTAACGTCTTCAATTGTGCTCTTTTGTTTTATTTTGCTTCTCCAACCCCCTAAACTCTTTTTATTAATTTATTTTGTAACAAATCCAGTATATTAAATATACTAGGATGTTTTTATAATATGTATTCGAGCTTCACTTACACAAACCTTCATCTAATGGTTAAAGAACATACTGTTTCTGTGGATAGAGAATTTCTGCCTCACGGAACGATGATTGTTCAACACTCATATAACACCTTCAAAGGTGGCCATTAATATGTCAATATGTTTATATATGATCTATAATAATTTTATGTTTTACTTAAGCTTATGTATTTTTCATTTTTGGCATACCTTTATGGCTTCAATTATGGATATACGTGATATCTTCATTTTAGGAAATGCGGACTACCGCCCCCTCAAAGTGATTTGATTCGTTAATGCCATATGTGGGATGTATAAAAGATGGATTTAAAGTTATTATATACGATGTTATACTGGAATTATAATATACCTTTATATCATTATTGTTTTCTTTCCATTAAAGTATGAGATAGAAATGAAAGTAGCGTTCATGCGTACGTACGGCTTACCGTCTCCATGAACGGTGCATTTCATTTCTTATCCCCAAATGTAATGTACTAATATAAGTACATGTATATAATGGATATATATGATGAATGATACATCTAAATTATGAATATAATTCTGGAATTAAAATATACATACCTCTCATTTAGTTTTAATTCCATTAATATGACAAAGAAATTAAAGTAGCGTTCATGCGTACGTACGGCTTACCGTCTCCATGAATGGTGCATTTCATTTCTAACCTCTAAATGATTATGTAATATTATAAATACATGTATATTCTGGATATATATGATATATATGATATCAAAATCAGTAATTTCATTCTGGATATAAAGAACCTTTGACCACCAGAACAACATGTAATTGTAAGAAGTCTACTTTTGACTTAAGAACCAAATATCGACAAAACAAACATTATTAACTTAAATGATTACATAATGTTTATAACATGTAAATAATTGATATAAAAGGAATAATGAACTTGAAAAATGTTCTTAATAAAGTAGAAATTAACTCAAGTTTGCTATTCAGGACGTTAAAGAACGATCATGTCATGTCGGACCAGAGGTAAGGGATCCTACTCCTCTCTTTTTAAGTACACTCTATTATGTCATTCCATTTAAGCTCATCTTTCTTGTGATTGGGATGTTCTTTTATATTACTATTAATTTAATTTTCATCTTCATATTATTATAGACCCTATTATCTCTCATCAATCCATTTTGGATGTTTTGAGTGGCGCCGTTAGGCTGCCGAATTTTGGTAAGAGATCTAACCTCTCTCTTTCTTTTTAAGTACTCTCCTTTATGTCACTGCTTTTAAGCTCCTCTTTGTTATGTTGGGGGATGTTATTTTATATTCCTCTTTCTGTAAACTTTATGGTAATATGATGAGAGACCCTATTTGATCTCATCAATCCATTTTTGTAAGTTTTAAATGGCGCTGTTAGGCTGCCGAGTTTTCATACGGGATTTTTCATCTCACTTTTATTCCCATGAGATTTATGCAACATTTTCCACAATTTCCTTTGAGTGGTGTATGTACTGTACATTATTTTACTCACTGTGTAATATAATTTCATTTATGAGTATTTACATCAATGTTGTATTGTCATTCTTTCACGGGGTGTATGTTTTGAATGATACCCATGTCGGTAAGGGAACATTTCACCCTCCTCTTTTTAAAAGACTTATATTGTTATGTCTTTTAATTCAAATACTATTATGTTGGGATATATTCTTCTATATCCTTATTGATTTAAATTTTATTTCCATGTGATGAGATACCCTTTTTATCTCTCATCAACTCATTTTCTGAATTTTGTAGTGACACCATTAGGCTGTAAAATTTTTGCAAGGGAACTTCTTAACCCAAAATTGATTCTTTGGGATAAACTTATACTCCTTGAATATGTCGTTCTATGAATATATGTAAATAACCTCAAATTATTTTACACTTAATATCCACTTATATTTGGTGTATTCGTTTGTCACACATAATTATGTAATTGATTTATCCTTAAACCAAGGATACCATCTTTGTAAGGGACTTCGTCTCAATCTCCTTTCATTGAGGCATATTTCGTTTTATACAAAACTTTATTTTATATGGGGTATAAACCCCTTTGAATTTTACATTTATACAAAAGGAATATTTTTCTACAAAGCATTTTACTAAATGACAAAAATGAATGTTTCTTTTATCGTATGCGGTGACAACGACCTTTTCCGCCACCGCGAGTCCTATTTGATCTTTAGCTTACTCAACAAGTCGTAATGTTTCTAAAATAAAATAAATACCATATACTCTTTTATGTATTTTTATATTGAAAATGGTTTTGATAAATGATTCTATTATTTCAATATATTTAAATGATATATTGTGATTGAAATGTTGGAATGTTATCATTCTTTTATATTTGTTTTATGTGTTATAATTTTATAATGGTACTTGGACATATTATAGGTGGTCACGTGATAAACCATATGGCGGGTGGTGTCGTGAATACCAGGACGGGTGGTTACATTATAACCTCCAATGCATTGGGTATGGAAGTCAGCCGTATGGCTATTCCATTAAGTATGTATGGAAGTTGGCCGAATGGCTATTCATTAAGTGATATGTGTGGAAGTCGAGCTTATGGTTATTCCACTTAAGTATGTTTATGTCCCAAGTTACCTTTATATGTTATGTGATCTTTATATGGGTTTTATGGTAATCTTTCGGTTAAAGATGGGTAAGTAATGAACTTTTATTCAGTGATGAGTTTTTACTACTTCGAAAAGGTGACAAGTATTACTTTGATAAAGTATACATGGTTTACTTGTTGTTTTGAAAAACTAACGGTTTTCATTCTTTGTGTATCCCTTACTGAGCATTTTATGCTCATCCCAAGTTTTTAAAATGTTTTTCATAGGACTTAATGTGGAATAGGGTCACGGATTGGATCAAGGGAAAGTCATGCAACCTAAAACATGGAACTGGACATGTTTCTTTTTAAGAGTTTTTATTTTATGGAAACTTAGTAAAGGATTCTACTTTGTAATCTTTTGAGATGTAATAGTTATGTCCTAATTCTCTAAAACTCTAAACCTAAAAATATCCTCAATGTGAATTATTCATTTAATTAAATATTAAGTAAGGTTTAAGGCCTGGGCCTTATAGTTGGTATCGAAGGTCGGTTTAGATAACTTTAGAGGTTAGGGTATTCTTTAAGCAGAAGTGGCCTTACCATAATGGATAGGATTTCAGAAAGAGTCCTAGTTTTAGATATAGTGCATAAGTAAGTATATATTAGTGACTATCTTCCTCATTAGAACACAATGGTTATGTTGATATACTCACACTGACCTTTTTGGTTTTAGTAAATGGCTGGATCTAGCAGGCACCAATGTGACAATGGGTTTGAAGGAAACTGTGGTGGTTCTCTGATTATGAAACTGGATGAAAGGGGGGATTCAATGAGGAATCTCATGGTTGTTCTAAACCAACTATCAAGGAGTCATGATCAACCACTTCAACCTTGGTGAGTTCTCTAATGCATCATTTACGAGATGACCAATCAATGTGGAAGTTCAGGGAATAATTATTAAGGTAACCATTAGGGTCTATACGATCCTTACTTTTTAGGTAATTATGGGTTACTATATATAATAATGGAAAGTGAATGTCATGACATAAAATTGAGGTTAAATTACATTATGGTTATTTTTGAAGATTTTATCTCATTATTGGGGAATGTTTTAAGAATTATGTAGTTTTGGAAAAAGGACAACACGCAGACCATGTGACAACCCGTCGTGTCGGACAAAGCTGCGGGAATCGAACCCACAACCAAAGTGCAACTTGTATTTATCTCCTACCACTGGACTACATGAAGTCCCTGGATAGTATCACTTATTCTTTTTAGTTAGGTGGCTCTATGAATTAAGAGTAAGTTGATTTTGGGTTTTTATGAGAATGATTAACTTATCATGGAGGATATGTGATTAGGTTAATTACTTTTCCATGCGAGACTTTAGGAGCAACTGATGTTTTTTTGGAGATAAATGTTACGACATAAATTGGAAGACTATGTGACTAAATCCTTCAAATATTTTGGATTCAATCTTAGTTTGGTTTACATTGAATAATTTTATGGACCAATTGTTTATCGAATGGTCCTCGTTGAACTTTGGGTTTTGTTAGGGAAAATTTTAGAGATTAAGAATAGATTTTCTTTTTATAAAGGGTTATCCATTTCTGGATTATCTAATCTTGTACTAACCTTTTTGGTTATGGTTTTTGTTAGAGTCTAAAGACATGGGAAGTATATAGTTCACTTTTGTGGATTAGGTGATTCTCTAGAAATTGATTATAGTACTCTTAATGCAAACAAGTCTTCCTAAATACTCATCTTTTGGAGAAAATATGAGTTTGATTAAGGAATATAGTAAAAGTTGGAAGTCTACATGAAAAGTAAGTATGTTTCATTATGATTTAGTTAAGCTCAAAAATAAATTCCTCAATGAAAAGTAACTTAAAACAAAAATGTTGTCTGTTAACTTTTCTTACTGGGGAATCGAATAGTGTTTAACCCATCACACGTTTGTGATTTTCTTATGGTTAACATTCTCCTAGACTTGTTTACTATCACTCTCCATCAGAACATGACTATTTTTTTCCTCCATGTCCATATTTTCATACTTGGAATCCTAGTATGGGTTAACTCGGGTGACCTCTGTACTTATCTTTGTTGAGTCAATAAGGTTTTCCTTATGACTTTTCCATTCCTTCTTGTTTTGAAAATCACAAACACCTTATCTTTAAGGAAAATTTCTTTTCTAAGGAAAATTGTTTTTATAAGGAAAATTGATTTTATAAGGAAAATTGCTTTTATAAGGAAAATTTCTTTTATAAGGAAAATCGCTTTTATAAGAAAAATTATCCTTATCATATTTTCATCCTTATTTTTCTTAAGTATAAGATTCAGATTCATTCCTATATTCTCGGAATTGTTTGAAACTTTGATATGACGTATTCTATTTTTCAGATACGAATTCTGGACCAGAACTATAATAAAGTTTCACTCTGAAATCCAGATGAGAACTGTAATAAAGTTTCATTCTGAACTCCGGATACAAACTCTAATTAAGTTCTACATCAAATTCAGGATGCGAATCCTTATGAAGTTTGACAATGAATTCTGATAATGAATTCTCATTACGAATTCTGATAATGAATTCTCATTACGAATTCTGATAATTAATTCTCATTAAGAATTCTGATAATTAATTTTCATTACGAATTCTGATGACGAATTCTCATTATGAATTATGATGACCAATTCGCATAACGAATTCTAATGACGAATTCTCTTTCTGAATTCTAATTCTGAATTCACCTATTAGACTGAATCTGATCATATTTGTTTCATGCACTACAAATTTATTTAGACTCCGAAAATTATCTTTGGTTGGACTCCGAACTTTCATCTTGCTTACGTTGTTATAATCTCTCTACTCTTTATTTTTTTCCTTACACTCCGAACCTTCACTCCAAAGTTTTCATTCAAGACTTTTGAGTTAAATTAAAACAATGGTGTACATTCTGTTACACTTGTTTTGTTATAAAACGATGTGATCCATTCTGTTTTAAACTAACCGTTGTCTAAGGGACACGTGTACAGGTCCCTCCGATTTTTAAGGAAAATATGACCGTTGGGAAGGAGGCCGACCTTACCTATAAATAGGATCTCATTTTAAAGAGCTCGGGGATGAAATGCTGACTGATCTTCGACTCATGTGATTACATGCTTAAAGTGATTTCTAGAGAGAGGCTCTTATTAACTCTCAAAGCTTCGTGCGACTCCGAATGTTGGTGATTACATTCGAGGACTTCTGGGGATAGGAAGACAAAGGTTACGACTACCTTGAAGTTCGTGGGCTTCCTTGCTGAGGAAGACAGAGGTTGCCAACTATCTTGAAGTTGAGGGCTTGTGGGTATAGCAAGACAGAGACACTCTGATCTTCGTATCGAGGGATTGCCCTGGTGTGGGTAAGACAGACTTTCATGAATGTATAAATCAAGGGACCTTTATCCAAGGTTGTTGGATACCCTTCTCTTTGGGTTAAAATACTATTATCTTGTTACTTGTAGTTCTACTACTTGTTTATTTCCACTGCATTTTTTATTATAAGTAAAGTATAACTTTCTTATACTTCCTTATTTGTACACTGTTCCATTTATATTCTATACGCTTTAAGGTAGAATCTTATATTGTAATCTTTTGTTAAGTTTCAATTTCCGGAACCATATTTCCGGAACCCACGTTCGGAATCTCTTTCCAAGTTTTCATTTGGTATTATAGGTGTTTTGAATTTTCTTAAGTTTAACTTTGTTAAACTTAGCCCTTTCCTTTACTCGAGGAAAACATAGTTATTTGCAACTAACTTTAAAGGTTACAAAGGAATTTTTAAAGTATACAATTCACCCCCGTATTGTATATTGAGCATCTACCTCACTATTTAGATCCTACAATCTTTCTTTATTTTAAACTGATTGTTTTACCGACTCTTGTTCCGATGTGGGACTTTCAAGGATGTTTCCAAGTTCAATTTTAAAATTGCGAGGACGCAATTCTAAAAAGGGGGGAAGGATGTAACACCCCAGGTAAATAAAGAATATGACATTTTTATATTTATCCATATTTGTGAATAAAATATTAATATTACTTTAAAGGGGATGCTATGCTCGATGGCATACCCAACACACAACAATGAGTTTCTTGGGAATCTTACGTTGCACTCTAATAATAAAATAACATTATTTTAAATGGTAGTTAACGCCTAGATGTTGTGATGGCGGGAATGAATAGAACTAACTACAGAATGATTATATATGTTTTTCAAATATTTTTACTTTTTACAATAAATGTTGGAGGATTAAAAATGAGAATGAATCCAATTTTAAGCGTAAACATTCTAATATTTTTTTAAAAGGTCGATTAACCGCCTATTGATGGAAAACCTCTTTTAAATATACCTTTTGACAATTTTATCTGTTATATTTGAAAAAATAAAATTCTTCTTTATAATCAGGACATCAAAATTTAGTTTGTGTAAATTTTTGGTATTTTTCCGAAAAAGTTCAATTTTTAATAAATAGTGAAAAATGTTGTATTTTAATTCAAAACAACCTTTTAATCTAATGTATTTATATGATTAGATTATCTTTTTAATTGTTTTTAAAGTTTAAATAGAATATATTTTTACCATTTAATACAGTGGTGGTAATTTTAATTATTATCACTTTAACATTGTACATAAACGAGTGTCAATCTTTTGAAAGATATTGTTTCTTAAAAACATGCTATTTGTTTTAACAACAGGGTTTAATTATAAAATTAATTAATGAAAATTATATGATATTAATTTGGTAAAATATACATCGTTTTTGAAGTCGGAATATCAAATATAGCTTAGGGTGAATTTTTGGTATTTTTCTGAAAATCTCCAATTTTTGATGAATAGTGAAACCACAAAGTGGTGGTTACAAAATTTTGTTTTTCATTTAAATGGGACATTACCACTTCTGTGATTTGTATTTTAAAAATCCAATTTAAATGATTTCAATTTTTATGTAAAATTTGGTTCAATGGGATGAAAATAATTTGTGATGAAAAGTAACTTTTATGTTCTATTAATCACGATTAAAGGTAATTAGTGTGATTTAAGGTAAAAATGATATTATAATAAAATGAAAATATCATTACACTTGTCCTAACCCTATTGGATGAGTTATGGCTGACCAAGAAAACCCATGGGTCGATTTTTGATACCCCATGGAGCCACTTGGGTTTGATAATGACATATATGCCTTTTATTTAATGTTAAAATAAAAATATTACAAACATGATTAGTTTTACTAAAAAATATTTTACATGTGGTTATACAAGTCATAATTTAGACAATAAATATTCATTGTAAAGATAAAAAGATTTCCTACATCATAGTATTTTTTTATAATTTTTAGACATTAAATAAATTAAATTCTTTATGACATCATGATGATGCAGCGATGACCTCATTATTTAACGATTTAAATAAAATGGAAAGATAATGCAAAATATAGGACCTACACATGTCAAAAACCTATTTGATGGGTGGATTTCGAACTCTTAGCACCTTATCCTCGAAACACATCAATGTGGGACCATTAAAATCCGAAAACCATTTGAAAATAAAGTAACATTTTATACTTTACCTAGAGTGCCCCTCCTCTCCTCTTATAAAAGGCCCCACCTCTACCACCTTACCCACACCTATCAAGCATTTGGTTCATCCAATACCTAATCATTTTTTCTCTCCACATCCCTCTCCTCATCCTATAAGCCTTAACTTAGGCATGAAGCTCTTCAAGAAACCCTTTTGGTTCAAACCAAAGGGAGTTACCCAATTTTAAGGTAACGTCTTCACTTGTGCTCTTGTTTTATTTTGCTTCTCCAACCCCCTAAACTCTTTTTATTAATTTCTTTTGTAACAACTCCAGTATATTAAATATACTAGGATGTTGTTATAATATGTATTCGTGCTACACTTACACAAACCTTCATCTAATGGTTAAAGAACATACTGATTCTGTGGATGGCGAATTTCTACCTCACGAAAGGATGATTGTTCAACACTCATATAACACCTTCAAAGGTGGCCATTATGATGTAACTATGTTTATATATGATGTATAATATTTTTATGTTTTACTTAAGCTTCTGTATTTTTCATTTGTGGCATACCTTTATGGCTTCCATTATGGGTATAAGTGATATCTTCATTTTAGGAAGTGTGAACTACCGCCCCCTCAAAGTGAATTGATTCGTTAATGCCATATGTGGGATGTATAAAGGATGGATTTAAAGTTATTATATATGATTTTATACTTGAATTATAATATAAATTTATATCATTATTTTTTTCTCTCCATTAAATTAGGAGATATAAATGAAAGTAGCGTTCATGTGTACGTACGACTTACCGTCTCCATGGACGGTGCGTTTCATTTCTTATACCCAAATGTAATGTACTATTATAAGTACATGTATATAATCAATATATATGATGAATGATACATCTAAATGATTAATATAATTCTGGAATTAAAATATACATACCTCTCATTTATTTTTAATTCCATTAATATGACAAAAAAATGAAAGTAGCGTTAATGCATACGTACAGCTTACCGTCTCCATTAATGGTGCATTTCATTTCATACCTCTAAATGATTATGTAATATTATAAATACATGTATATGCTGGATATATATTATATATATGATATCCAAATCAGTAATGTCATTCTGGATATAAAGATCCTTTGACCACACAAACAACATGTAATTGTAAGAAGTCCACTTTTGACTTAAGAACCAAATATCGACAAAACAAACATTATTAACTTAAATGATTACATAATGTTTATAACATGTAAATAAATGATATAAAAGTAATAATGAACTTGGAAATGTTTCTTAAGAAAGTAGAAATTAACTCAAGTTTATTATTCAGGATGTTAAAGAACGATCGAGTCAAGTCGGACCCGAGGTAAGGGATCCTACTCCTCTCTTTCTTTTTAAGTACACTCTTTTATGTCATTCCATTTAAGCTCATATTTGTTGTGATTGGAATGTTATTTTATATTAATCTTACTGTAAATTTTATGTTCATATGACGAGAGACCCTATTCTCTCTCATCAATCCATTTTGGAAGTTTTGAGTGGCGCCGTTAGGCTGCAGAATTTTCGTAAGAGATCTAACCCATCTCTTTCTTTTTAAGTACTCTCCTTTATGTCACTTCTTTTAACCTCCTCTTTGTTATGTTGGGGGATGTTATTTTATATTACTATTTCTATAAACGACATGGTAATATGATGAGAGACCCTATTTTATATCATCAATCCATTTTTTTATGTTTTAAGTGGCGATGTTAGGCTGCTGAGTTTTTGTAAGGGATTTTTCATCTCACTTTTATTCCCATGAGATTTATGCTACATTTTCCAAAATTTCCTTTGAGTGGTGTATGTACTGCCCATTATTTTACTGATTGTGTTATATACTTTCATTTATGAGTATTTACATCAATGTTGTATTGTCCTTCTTTTACAGGGTGTATGTTTCGAAAGATACCCATGTCGGTAAGGGAACCTTTCACCCTCCTCTTTTTAAAAGACTTATTTGGTTATGTCTTTCAATTCACATACTATTATGTTGGGATATGTTATTTTATATCCTTATTTATTTAAATTTTATTTCCATGTGATGAGATACCCTTTTTATCTCTCATCAACTCATTTTCTGAATTTTGTAGTGACGCCATTAGGCTGTCAAATTTTTGCAAGGGAACTTCTTAACCCAAAATTGATTCATTGGGATAAACTTATACTCCTTGAATATGTTGTTCTATGAATATGTGTGAATAACCTCTGGTTTTTTTACACTTAATATCCACTTATATTTGGTGTATTCTTTTTTCACACATAATTATGTAATTGATTTATCCTTAAACCAAGGATCCGTCATTATAAGGGATTTCGTCTCAATCACCTTTCATTGAGGCATATTTCGTTTTATACGCAACTTTATTTTATACAGTGTATAAACCCCTTTGACTTTTACTTTTATACAAAAGGAATCTTTTTCTAAAAATCGTTTTACTAAACGACAAAAATGAATGTTTCTTTTAACGTATGCACTGACAACGACCTTTTCCGCCACCGCGAGTATTATTTGATCTTTGTCTTACTCAACAAGTCATAATGTTTTTAAAATAAAATAAATACCATATACTCTTTTATGTATTTTGATATTGAAAATTGTTTTGATAAATGATTCTATTATGTCAATATATTTAAATGATATATTTTGATTGAAATGTGGGAATGTTATCATTCCTTTATATTGGTTTTATGTGTTATAATTTTATAATGGTACTTGGACATATTATGGGTGGTTACGTGATAAACCATATGACGGGTGGTGCCGTGAATACCAGGAATGGTGGTTACGTTATAACCTCCAATGCATTGGGTATGGAAGTCGGCCGTATGGATATTCCATTAACTATGTATGGAAGTTGGCCGAATGGCTATTCCATTAAGTGATATGTGTGGAAGTTGACCTTATGGTTATTCCACTTAAGTATGTTTATGTCCCAAGTTACCTTTATATGTTATGTGATCTTTATATGGGTTTTATGGTAATCTTTGGGTTATAGAAGGGTATGTAATGAACATTTATTCAGTGAAGAGTTTTTACTACTTCGAAAAGGTGAAAAGTATTACTTTGATAAAGTATACATGGTTTACTTGTTGTTTTGAAAAACTAACGGTTTTCATTCTTTGTGTATCCCTTACTGAGCTTTTTATGCTCATCCCATGTTTTTGAAATGTTTTTCACAGGACTTAACGTGGAATAGGGTCAAGGATGGGATCAAGGGAAAGTCATGCAACCTAAAACATGGAACTGGACATGTTTCTTTTTAAGAGTTTTTATTTTATGGAAACAAAGTAAAAGTTTCTACCCTGTAATATTTTGAGATGTAATAGTTATGTCATAATTCTCTAAAACTATAAACCTGAAAAGATCATCAATGTGAATTGTTCATTTAATTCAATATTATGTAAGGTTTAAGGCTGGGGCCTTATACCTTAAGTCCATGAATACTAAAAGATACATATAGATTCCAAATAAATTCACTATGAACTGATAGTTCTTATTCCTTGTTCAAAGGTTTTCTTGGTAATATCTTCTTTTCTCACTTATAATTGGTGATATCCTAACTGAAGGTCCACCATAGAGAAATAACTAGCCCCACATATCTGATTGAAAAAATCTGATATCTAAGGAACTGAATACTTTTTTTTATTGTGATTTTATTGATCTCGTGATAATCAATGCATATGCACATTGATCTATCCTTCTTCTTAACAAAGAGGACTATTACACCCCATGGTGAAGCACTCAAGCATATAAAAACCTTGTCCAAATTTTCCTATAACTTCTTATATACATAATCTATCTTAATTGTGTCCATTCTATTAGGTTTATTTGATATATTAATATATCCTAGAATAATTCCAATTATGAACTCGACTTCTTGGTCTGGATGAAGACCAGGAAACTCTTTAGGGAACACGTCAGTATAGTCCCTCAAAATGGGAACAACTTTGATCATGGTCCTTTCCTTTGTCTCAATAAGTTGAGAGATATATTCATTATCATAATGTAGTAATAAATATACTTGATATGATTATTATTAAGGAAATTCATCTTCTTCCTTACACTTATAAAGAATTGTAGGATGCTTTGGGATGGGTAGAGTGATATCCCATTCTCGATAGTTGACGTTGGATTTGTATAAAGGTAGACAATACATGCTCAATATAGAATCAACCTCTAACTAATGAAGTATAAATAGATTATTTGGGATGTTCAATCCACAAACACTCACATGGGATGACTTATAAACTTTGGATGAAATATATTAACCATAATCTATTCCCACAGACAACTTAACCACCACAATTTGAGGTGGTGATTGAATAGTTCTTCTAAAATTTCAAGATATGATGGATTATGTAGAAATAGAATTAAATAGTATGTCAGCTATTACAGAATGAATAATAATATTCCATGTCACCACATAATTTTCCGACTCTACCTCATCAGTAGTGATAGAATATGAACCTTCTTGTATCTTTGGATGTTTTTGTTGATTGCCTCCACCAAACCAATTCTTATGTAATGGGTTTAATGAATTCACTTATTCAATGTAGTTGAAACACTACACTACAAGTTGGGTGTCAATTTGAAACATCATTTCTTATTCCACATTACTATAATTATTCATTTTTATTCAGCTTTTTGTATCTATATTCCTTATTCTTCTATATTTGGATCATTTCTTGGTTCCCATTATACTGGTCCCAAGATTTTTCTTCCCACAAATTTGACATGTGGGATATTCGTTCTTCATTTCACCATTGGATTTATTTTATGATCCTCCCATATTAGAATCCATTTTCCACTTGTTTTTAACTAGGCCCAGGAGATTACAGAGAGTATCAGATCTCCATTTGAACCTTGAGGGAAGAAAAAAAATATCCTCATAACTGTCAAATTCTCAAATCACCAATTCCTTTAATAGAATCAGCATTATTCTTCTAAAGGTGTGACCCACCTTCCTTTTTTTCTTCAAGACAATGTCATAGGAATATCATGCAATCCTTGTAATTTTTTCTTCCTATTACCCGACATACCCATCTTCCTTATACGTAATTCTGAGGAACTCACATTCAATCTTAAGACAGAGGGTTTAAGGAAAATATTTATTGAAAAACATTATCTTGAATTCCATTGAATCCAAGGATTCAAATTCCACGTGGGACTTAGTTTTTTTATCAATATCCACCACTTATTAGCTTCCCTATCAAAATGATAGACTTAGTCACAAAAGTTATATATTTTTGAGCAGTAGAGGATAGAGAATATCATTTCAATGGAGTTAATCAACTATAACATGAGGAGGGGATATGATGACTTACTAAACATGGGATGCCATTCTGCATAAACTATTAAACCTTAAAAATTTCTTCCTTAGGATAAAGAAGGTGTTCCACATGATTCATGTTATTATTTATAACATGAGCCAATTGATTAGGTATTATCCTGAAGTTTTGAGCACTTGTTCCCATCATATTTCCATATCATTAAGGAAATCATCACATTTCCTATCACATTGATTGTTGTTGTGGGTTATTCAATTCCAAATAATTTAGTAATAAAAAGAATGTACAATTAAAGGGATTTAATATTTAACTAATAAGCATAATAAAAGGAAACTTTTAACAAAAAGGAATAAAGTAATAATGGAAAAATATACCCTAACTTGTGATTCCCAAGATTTAAATCTTGGATTTCCATGATCGATTTCCTAACATATATTCTAATGGGAATTGTTTCCCTTAATAATGGTTTCTATGAATCTTATGAATTTTCCATATAATATCCCCGGTGAGTGTCAATGTTGGAGCTCAGTATAGACCATTGTCCTATACTTATTTACCCAATGTCAGGCCCCGTAAAAATTTTCAGAGTTATTACTCCTAGGAACATCAGTTTGATAACCACATCAACTTATAGTATCCAAAAATGGATTTATTTTATTTATAAACCACTTACTCTATACTGATATGACAAATTTTATGTTTCCCCACACATAAGTATATCCCTACGGTTCTTAATAGTCATTTCTCATCATAATCTCCAAAAATAACTTAACTTTTCCTCAGATACCAACTATATTGACACATTCATTTTACACAAATTATTACATGATTTTAATAATCAAATTTCAAGACAAGGATCATAAAGTCTTGTGTGTTTGAGATTAGGTTCAAAATTAAACATCATGATTGAAAAATAGGAACACATTTTATTTAATATTCATAAAGATCTATTATCTTACTTTGATATCATACATATACGTAGGATAACCCAGGGAAAATATATGAACAATGGGATGAGCTAAAAAACTCATTAAAGAAATAAACATTGAAATAGAGATATGAAAATGGGTTATAAAGCACAACATAATTATATAAAAAAAGCATAGAACATGATTACTAAAATGGAATAATAACATATAGAAGATAGGATCATAAAATCGTGATATCATAGTATTGTGGAATAAACATAAAACATGACATTAGCATGATTCAAGGCTCATTTCATATGGAGGAGCACGAGTCAAGGATGACCAACAAGAATGTTGCAGATGGAACACAAGTCAAGGATAACAACCAATAATGTTGAACAATATGTCTCATGAGACTAAAAATAACCAAACAAATTAGAGTTATATCTAGGATCACCCATAATAACATGTTCATGAATATTTTTTACACATAAAGAATTGTATATAAGAAATAAAAAATAATCAAATGGGTTACCCATAATAATAATTGGGTACTTGTCAAAAGGCATATGAAAATATAATATCATAATGTTTTCCATGGAAAGAAGTATTTAAATAATACATGGAAATTTATAATGTGATATAAAAATATATAATTATAATTGATGTCAAATTGAAGTGAAAATATTATTTAGGAAACCTTAAACCATTTTTTATGATTTTTGTAAAACATCCTAGATTATTCAAAATTGAAAAGTAATAACTATTGGTATAGAACTAGAATTGTATAAAGATATTTTTTCATGAAAAATGATTGATTTTATAAAAATTATGGTTTATTGAAACATATCATGGAGTTCATTTGATAATGGGTAAGAAATTTGGATGTTCTCTCAAACCGGGATTGATTTTCAAAAATATTTGGGAAGGGAACCTTATTAAAACATATATTACACCATAAATGAAGCATGAAATTATATGAATACTTTATTTTGGAAACAATTCAAATAATTTAAAATAATCAAATGAATATAAATAAGAGTTACATTTGGTGAATATAGAGAAAACTAAACCCGATGGAAATATAGAGGTTCAATAAGGATCACTTACCTTATGTGTGAAACAATTATGTACATGATCATAATGTCCTAAATAATCAAATTAAATGAAATAATTATTTCGATATGAAGAATTTATACATTTATTTTATTTATTATTATTTTATTAAGTTCATTTATTTCCCCTTTTAAGGGTTATCAGATTAAATTTCATCATTCGAGAGAATTAGTTTCCTTGGTTTTCAGGATGGGTTTACCTGTATATGAGTATGGAAAATCCTATAGAATGAGGATAGTTGACTATAAATTAAATTAAATTTTATTAATGGAAAAATAGAATATAAATTTACTTTTTTTCATAATTGAAGATGTTTCATTAGGTAAATAATTAATGATAATCATATTGATTAATTTAGTTTTTCTTATTATCACAAACTAGTTTTGTTATATTATTAAGTATCATGTAAATATGTTGGATATATAATCATAAATAGGTTCTAATAAATATAATATAATATTTTTCGGCAATAAAATTTGTTTCAGGACCTACCTTGGAGGTGGAATTGAAATATAAAAGGACATCATCTGTAAAGGTGGTAAATCGACACCTCACAGATGATGTTTTCCTTATTAAAATAAAATAGAGAGGATATGAAATTTTATGATGAGTTATTAGATATGTAATACCATAGCCCCAGACACCCATATATGGTGCATTGTTTTAATAAATATTGATGATTAAAATGAATCAAGTCATAACAGACCAATTAGTTTAGCAATCTTTGAAAATAGATTTCATACATGAACGATACATTACATGTAATAACATAAAACACTACATAAATATTACTTTGAGAATTTCATTATTCCCCTATCATAACACTTTATATCAATCATAATACACTTCTTGGTATCCTAGGAAAATAAAAGTCAAGAAATGTGTGAGCTCAGATGCTCAGTAAGATTGATAATTCAGAAGAAGCTATAAACATTAATGAAAGATGTATAATAAAAAACAATGACCTTTTGTAAAAAAAATTAAACATAATATCATAAATATATATCAAACATTACCATATAAATATGAAATGGATATTGTACTAGTCTAATAATTACATAAAATAAATAATCTCATAATGAGGGAATGCATAATGCCAAACTAAATAACTACTACAAAAAGTCCGTGTTCCAATAAAATTCACATATATTCTATCATGGCCTTGTTCCAAGACACTAGTTTGCCTAATGAGACCTACCTATTCATTAATGGGATATATCGGGCTCCTCCCATCACTTACTAAGTCTAATACATTCCTTATATAAAAAGGTTGAATCATTAACTAAAAATTTGAATTAAAACTAGCATACGAAATGTTAATAATTTTACCAGAAACAATGAATGGTATAACCTAACACATCCACAGTCAAAAATATCAAAAAAATTTCAAAAAAATATAAATGATTGTATAGTAATAAATCAACCTCAATCAAGTATAATATCCAGTAAAGGATGTTGAAATAGTTGAAAATGATCTGTAAAACTCTTTGAGAGAAATATCACTTTTTCATGAAATCATTTAATAGTCACACAATTTATAAAGGAAGTCATTTAAAAAATATTTTTGTATAAAAGTGTCACATACCACATATAATATTTGAACAGAATTAACATTTTAAAAAAATCATGTCCATAAAAATAAATCTAGAAAATCATTTTGAAAAAATGGACACAAATTAAATATATTAAGAAAAAAATCTTTCAAAAGTTTAAAATGATGATATAGTTAAATATACCCTTCCATAAAACCATAAAATACTCATTTAAAAAAAATTATGATTCATGGACATGGGTGATTATTTAGTTTTAATAAATACATACACATAAACAATCTTAGATAATAATGAGATTGATGAATTAACCCTTATATTAGGTCAGATAAACTCCGTATTTGTCCGAAACTATTATATGTGTTTAAACATAATATTAACTTATATCAGAATAATATTAATATTTATGATATCATATATGATTCTTTTATGACTTTATATTACATGTATATTAACAATTCCAAATTAATGTAAGATTTCATGTAATAATTGCTTTGTGTATCATACGTGTTTTAACTTTTTATTCTTTATCATATTACATATATAATGATTTACTTACTTCCAGAATATATAATAATATTTATATATCATATATATATATATATGAAATGGAATACACTGGTCATGGAGACAGTAGATTATACGTACACATGAACGCTATTTCTATTTTCATATCGCATGGAAGTAAGTGAATGGAATAAATGTATATATATATATATATATATATCATCTAGGTAGAATTATTATGACATATATTTCATAATAATTAATAAAATTTATTCTTATTTTTATTCTTCTATAGTGAACATGGAAGATGAGTCTCATCGCTTCATGGAGACGGTAAGACGTACGCACCCATGAGCGGCGCTATCAATTCGTTAATGGTTAAATGTTATTGAATTATATGGAATATAAATTTTATAGAAGAAATATCATCTTATATTTATTATTTTAATCCCTCATATTAAACTATATATACTTATAAAAAAATCGTACATGAAAAACAATTTACACTACAATGTGGAGATGGTAAGACGTACATACGCACGCTTGGTGATATTATCTTTCATAGGGTGGGTAAAAAGATGAATATGGTTGCCCCATAATATTAACAACATCTCATAATATTTTATATTATATATTTATTATTTTATAATGGAAAAAAATTATTATGTGGAAATAGAAAAAGACACGATCTTTGATAGAAAGGATAAAATAATTACCTCTTATTTCAGTGTCTCATTTTTATTTTCACAAAAGGACTCCTTAAGTATGATTTCTTCCACAAAAGTTTCATTTATGATTATTTTAGGGATGTTGGGAGGAGATTTTTTTAGGGTATTTAAAATCCAAAGGGTAGTTGAGGTGTTAATTAAATATAGGGGGATGTTCCCTTTTATATGAGAGCTGAGGCGCCCTTTAGGGAAAGCATGAAATATTAATTTATTATAAAATTATTATAGGTTTCTAGTATCTCAAAATTGGTTTATTTTGAGTATAAGATTGGTTTGGGTCTAAATAATCTTAAAATATAGGTTTTATACATGTATGGATTATACAAAAATCCTTATCTTTTGGGAATAACCCAAATTTAAACAGTTTAACTCTTAACATGTCTTCTTATATTTTTATACTATATAATTAATATAGTTACTATAAAATGACAAGGGAACCTCATATAGATCATTATGACTTTTGTAAAGTTATATAAGACATTTTTATGAGTCTTATTGTTTTTGTATTTTTAAATAATTTTATAAAATAGTATTTGTTTTAAAAAATCATTGATGTCCATTTTGACACTATTTAGTAATTGATTTTTGTTAAAATCATAAAATGTTTATTACTTTAGAGAAAATAAATTTAATAAACCTTTAAATTTCTTATTAACATATAATATTCTTGTGTGTAATCCAATGTTTCATTTTACATTTACATTAATATTTATAATATCATTTATTTTACTCATTCAATAATATGGTAATTACTACATCATAATTGTGTCATAAATTAATTTGGCTAATTAATATTTGAAAATTATAAATAATATACCATGATGTTGGAAATAATTTCATATTTCTATTTAATATTTATAGTAAAATTTAACTTATGAATAAACTTATATTAAAAATGTTTTATTTATTAAAATTTGAATTTAACACTTTTAGCATTTCTTTAAATAAAATATAATAAATATCCTAATCAAACTCAAGTGGATCAAAAAAGGATCTTATTTTTTCCTAAGGAGTATTTTGTTTAAAAAACTGTATCCAGTAGGAATAGGACATGTGTTGGGGTAATTTTATATTATTATAATATTATTTTTACCTTTAATTTCCCTTTTTTACTTTCAACGGTGGCATATAAAATTCATGTTACTATTCAACAAAATAATATTTTCATCATATTGAACCACATTTAACATACTGATGAAAATTTTGTCTTTTTGATTTTTGAAAATAATTTTACAGAAGCAGTAAAATTGTGTTTTATGCAAATTTCAAATAGTGCCTAGAAGGTGGGTAAAAGACGTTAAAAATATCAATAAAATTTTATATATAAAATGTTATTATAAAATGAATAAAATGAATTATGTTGTAATAATATAGGTATTATGTATCTATTTTTACATTTAAATTAATTTAAACTAAAAATAATTAATTATATAAAAATTCAGTTTTAAACAATAACGAATTGTTTTTCACGATTCATTAAAAATTTAGTGTTTTCAAAAAAATTCCAAAAATTCATCAGGAACACATTTTTGTGTAAGAAATCTAACTAATAATTTAATTTTATCAAATTGAATATATAAAATTATCTATTATTCGATTTTAAAAAGGTTCCCCATTAAAAGGTGAAAACCAATAATTTAAAAAAAAAATATTTTATCCAAAAAATTAACTTTTTTCTTATATGATTAATACAAAATAAAAAAAGATTAATGTTATAATTATATGGGATATTTAAAATTCAAAATATGCTTAATAATATTCATAATTTCTCTTAACCGGCATGTTTTATAGGTCGTGGTGTGATTGAACTCGTTTTTTTGTACATCACATGCTATTGAAATATTTTAAAATGAAGCATTCTTTGGTAGCATGCGTTGTCTATAAATAATTATGATAAAATTGTAGTATATATGTGATACTGTATTTTTCATGCCACTTGGACAAGTGGATGTGATGAGAGGATAAGAAAAGAAAGGAACATGAAAATAAATTTAATAAGAACAGAAGAGTGGTTTACCTCTTGATTCCTTCAACTTGAAAGCCTTCATTGGGGGATTGGTTTTGGCATTTTGTAAAGACCAAAATATATTATATGTTGTGAAGAAGATATTGAAGAGTAATGGGAAGAAATTATTCAGTTATCAATTCTGGATGGGTGTGATTTGAAGAGATGGTGAAGGGATATATTTATTGTGGAGGAGGCGGTGTTTTCTAATTATATAATTCGTTAGTTTATTATTTTTGTTCAGGACTTTGAATAGTTATATAATTATCATAAAATAAAATAAAATAATTAATTATGGTTTGATATTTTGGTCTTATATTTTCCATAAATCATTTATGGTTCCATAATTCATTTATTTTTCATTTATTATAAATTACTATATTTAACTATTTATCCAAAAAACAAGTATTTTAGAAAAATAAAGAAATCGCACCAACCATTTTTTGACCTGAATAATTAAAAAATAAACACTATTTCATGAAAATAATTATCTAAAAATGAGAAATTTTAATTTTAATTAAAATCATCATTTACTGGAAAGATACATATTTAAACATTATATCTTCTTTATAAAAGATTGGAATATTAATTAAGTACTAATAAAATGATCTTAAAATTATTAGAAAATAATATTAATTTATGAATAAAGTTTATTAAAAAAATTCTATTATATTATTAAATTAATCGTGAAATTTTAATTATAGTTTTATGATCTATAAAAATACAAACACATAATTAATAATTTTTAAAACACTAATTTATTTATACTATGATATAATTTTATCATATTACTATTTATAAGATGACAATATTTTTCATACATTAATAGGTGAGGTTACTATTCAATTATCAATTTTACTATTCATAAGGGTCACATTTCTATTCCAATGTTCGAGTTAATATTTTTTCATAATAGATTCCCTAACCTCTTTAAATACTTCTAATTTCACTAATTCTTAATTTATAATGTTTATATTGTGATCATTATTTGATTTAATTTGATTTATACTATATGACATAATTATAAGAAATGAAATTTCATTGATAGAATTTTGGGTCATTATAGTTCGAGCGATAAAATTGGTATAAAATTCTATTCATAGAGGGTTTTAGTATTTATGGTCATTATGAAAAACCTAAATTCATGGTGTATCCCCCAAGGCCATGCCATAGAACTGGTTAAAACAAGATGGATTATGAAACAACATAAGTGACCACACCATAGACTACCTCGTTAGACCCACATCTAAGAAACATGTCATATACCACATTACAGATCCAAAATTTTAGGGAGATGTCCACAATATAATATCCTACACAATTCCACAAGGCCCAAAAACCCCAATAGAGCCACACTACCAACGAAATCCCCAGTATGTAGGGGAATCTGACCTAGGGAAAGGTTATGCTACAGTCTATCTCCATCCGGTAGCCATTAAAAAATGGATGTGGCTCAAAATTCCTCACTTGAGACACTTATTATATAGATGGCCTCCCCACTCTACATTGGCCTAACATACATTGAAACTCAATGCTCTATTCTTTAGAATGATTTTAAGATAAAACTTTTACCTCAGCTCCCTATATTCCCCCATCTACAAAACATAAAAAGGAATGGAATTCGAGGATTAATTCCCTTATTAAAAAAATCTGATTCTATGGAATGATAAATAACTGTTTTCATTCAATAATCATCAATTTGGTTCTAAGATCTAGCTCTTTAAAGGGTATGTTCACTAATATGACTACCTCATATCATGTATTTTGTTTTTCCAAGAGAATAATATCACCTAATTACTTTTGGGATTTCTAAGGGGGGAATATAAACTCATGTATTTTGGGATTTACAATTGGAGAAACAAAAATTATGTATTTCAGGATTTATAAGAGGATAATATTATCCCAAGAATTTTTTTAGTTTTATTAGAGGTGAAATGTGAATCAAGGATCCATGGTTTGTTAATTAAAAGATATTTGATAAATGATTTATTTGTTTTCTAAGAGGATAATATCAACTGAAGGATTTTTTTCATTATAAAGTAGATAATCTCAAACAAATGCTTTTGGTTAGAGAGAAAATAATATCAAATCACGGGTTTTGGGATTTCTATGAGGATAATCCAAATTTAAAGACTTTGGGTCTCGAATAGGAGAATCTTAAATCAAGGATCTCAGGTCGGTGATAGGAGAATTAACTATCATGTAATTTATTATTCTATTTTAGTTTTAATTTAATAAACCAAGATGTAAATTGATGATATGATATTCTAAAATGGTCAGAAGAATTTAATAAAAGAAAATAATAGTTGGGTATGAGATATGATTTATTGATATTTCTACTTTTACAATGAGAATTTGAATCAAGATATACATATTTATTAACATGATTATTTTCATTTTTATATAGGATCCAATAGTTTAGGAGAATATAGGGATATACCTAGAATAGAATACCGATGAATCCTTCCATGGTGTCCCAATGAAATGATGGTGTAGAAACCCAAATTCAAATGAGGATACTTTACAATATGAGAGTTTTCATGAGAGTAAAATTGATGGCTATGACCAATATGTGAAATAATTATATAATTATATTTCCTATGAGATCAAAAATCAATCCACACATTGTTCTTTCTGTAACTAATTTTCATGGATCATGATCATGTACAAGAGAAAATTGAGATAGTTTTAATATGCATTTTGGTTATAGTAAATGAGGCTCTAAACCCTGAATAAATATGGATTCCTAAGAGTAGGAAAATATAAGAGATTTGATGAATGTAAAAATTGATGTCGACACTAGTATAAAAGATATGGGAATCATTATATATCATGTAATATTTATAATCAAAATACAAATATAACATTGATATGGGGCCTTGTCATGGATTTGGCTCATATATATGAGGGAAATAAAATGTTTTTATCGTAATGAAAGTTTATTTCTGGATACTTGATATGAATTGATAAACCAATAGACTATGAACTATTACTTAGATCTTGATATTATGTAAGGGGATTATTTAATTTAAGATAAACCTCTACAAGATGTTTTTCTTCATGCAAGAGAGATCATTATGTCATATAATATAGAGTGTAGTGATGAGTACTATGAACCTTAAATTAATTTTCAAAGAGGAGAACTCCAACTGAATGATTTTTATTTTTCCAGAGAGGTATCCTAACATAAGGATTTCAATTTACAAGAGGATCATCTCAACTGAAGTCATTTTGATTATTCATACCAAGATATGAAAGGTTACAAGAGTATAATGCTATAACATCTCCTTGAAAATTTTTATGATTAATTAATGTGTAAAATCAAATTCACTTGAAATGGGTTTTGGGAAATATAATATCATAACATAATAATGCCTATGTTAGTGGGTGATGATGGAGGTTGAGAATATTTTTATTGCTGGTAATATCAAGACCGTCCACACACCTTTTAGAAACCAATGAAAGGAATTATTGTCACATTCATCCAAAAAAATAGGAATTTGGGATATATATTGGTTCAAATGAAATTATACTATATACAATTAATAGTGGTATCCAATCATATATTTCAATCAACCTATTTCGAATTTTAATTAATTTGGAAATAAAAATAAAAAACTTAATTCGAAATTTTTTTGATCTATGAAGAGAATACAAAAACAATTATTTTAGGTGATTATGACTCAAAAATTAAATTAATGAAGTGGATTCATAAAAATTAACATGATTAAAAAGAGGGTTAAGCACCTTCAAGGTTATTCCTTCATATAATGATTAGATTCTTAGGGATATTTTTATTACATGAAATGTATTTGTTATATGATCACATAAATGTGAGACCTACGGAATATGAATTGCTGACCTTATTATAAATTATGACGTACCTATAAAATAGATTAAGATCATATGCAAAGAGAAATAGGATTTTTCAAAACATAACTACTTGAAAAGTTGGTCTAGTAAGTATGTATTCTCTTTTCATAGGGATAAGTTTCAATCCAAAAATAGTTTATGTGTATTTAAATTATCCTTCTAAAATTTTCCTAATATAGTAAAGGGGAATGTTATGTGAGTTATTACATTACTTTTTCTAGGTCTTATGTTTATCGGTTTTCAACATGAGGAGATTTAGTATATTCTGTAGATGAAAAGTAATTTCTTAGAGAGTATAAGCTAGAATTATTATTATGTCTCCCTTTATCAGTTTTCATCACGATGATGTTTTGTATATTCTAATATATTTTTAGACACTCTAACTTCTCATGAAGTAATTAATGAGAAAGTAGTAGAAAATAGAGACTCGAATTTTCAATAGGCCACCTTTCACATTTTTTAACATAAGAGACATTTTTCCCTTTTATTTTAAGACTACAATCTATTAATCATTTAAAAATGAGGTGTTTGATTTTTAATGGAATACATAATAAAAAAAAGCATGAGGGTTCCTATACAGCCTATGAGAGAAGGGATATCCCTGCATGAATGAAATATCCTAGGATAGTGTGGGAAACTAAAAATTTTTAGGTTTATACAAATATGAAAAAATATATATATGATTTTGGAAATACATGTTTGACTAATATTTTTGTGGAATGTATAGAAACAATGTTATAGTTGACATTATGATACTAACGCCAATTCAATAAAATTTTGAGTAAACTAATGCATGTAGTTTACGCTAATATTTCTAATACAAATGTATTAGACATATTTTAAGGTTATAAAATGCTATCCAAGTTAGGATAATTGGGTCTCATTACCTGGATTTATATGAAACTCTATATAAAATGGATTGTAATAAATAAAAACCTCTAATCAGTGGATAATATCTAATACATTATGTGAATTTGTATGATCCAAACTTTTATTTGGAATTGATTCTTCTACGTGAAGGGATTTTTTTATTAGACTACGATAGGAGATCCAAGTGTCCCTATGAATCAACTGAGGAAAAAATAAATCCATGAATAAATATTAATGTAAGGAATATTAATTTAAATTTTGAAGAACCTAGAAATTAGTGAAGGTGTTAATAGCTCTAACCATCAAATAACCAAGAAAAAAATAACACTAATATAGATCATTATTTTATATAAGGATGGTTATATAGTTTAACATCTTGTGTTGTAGACCATTCCAAAAATTATATTATATTATAAGATATAACTTTGTTTCCTATAGCATAATGACATAATTCATTTTTCAGTGTTTTACATGGTTCGCACTCCTGAAACATAATGCATCCTCAACAGTGTCTCTAATACATAAAGGTATAGAAATACATATATTTCATATCGATATCAACATGGGGGATTTATATGAGATAAATCAATCCATGAAATGTTTTAATTATAGGTAATTGAATTTTTTATGGTGGGAAAAATAAAATTGTTTGAAAACCAAAGGTCACTCCTATATCGTTAAAAAATAGATTATAAATACTGGGTAACTTTATTTTAATACTATTAACTTTACCCTATGGTTACATAGTATATTAGTTAAATTTATGTCATTCACCATGCATGGGTGTCATTTTAGATAAGTCAGTGAACCTATTAAAAATTTCTATAAGAGGGGGCCCGAGAGGTGAGTCTTGAATCAAGGATTTATCTTATAATGATTAAATTATCAAAGGTATAAAATAGTTTTGGTGTAAAATTAGATTCCTAGAAGGTCTTTGAATACACTTTAGTTATACACTCATGTTTTAGAAGGTATATATAGTTAAAAATAAGATAATTAGGATTTCCAAAATTAGTAAGTCTTTCTTCAAGCTGTGTATAAATGAAAGAATCACAACATATATAATGATGTATACATATATAATTTAGGAATAAATGTTTGTTATTATATAAAATCTATAATTTTCCAAAATAAAACTATATTTAAACATGGTATTTAAATATCCAAAATAATATATTTGGGGTTAGTGATGATCGAACACTAATATAAGGGATTATTTAGAAATAAATCGAGGATTTATATTGGAATAAAATTAACCCAGGTCATGTCATTGGGAGATTCTAAAAAATAACAAAAGTAAGTTTGTATGGGTAATATAGAAGTTCATAATACTAGTTATAATATCATAAGGTTAAATCCAAAAATTATGTTATAAGACCTCATGTCATCTTCCAATATGTGTTTTAGATGGAAATTTAGAAATCTCCTTGATATATACAATTATGATTAGTGGAATGAAAAAAAAGTATATTATAACTTACTTTTCCAAAATCTAATGTAAATAATAGGTCACTCCAGGAAGAATATCATTTAACCAACAATAGAGTTTTATAATAAATTCAAAACTTGTAATATATTTGATAAAATGTGTCAAATTCTTAAAATTTTCAATTTTAAGATAAAATAGTCTTGTCGTAAAGGTGGTGATTTGGATTTCAATGGGACTATCCATATGAAGGTTAGGTTGTTAAGCATAATTTCAAGTAGTGACATGGAAATATGATGAAAAAAATGTAAGAATTCATCTTTTTAAGTTTCCTCAAAAGGTTTTTATGTTATTTTTATTTATCTAATTGAGGAAAAATATTCATGCAGTAAAGGTTCATGTTTTGTCATAGTATGTCTCAATAATATTCTTGCAGTTATTCAAAATATAGGATCACATAGCGAGTAGAAGGCCTTGCTATGAGGTGGCTAGGAACATTTTTAATGGTTCAATAAAATTGATGACTAGGCTTTAAGTATGTGTACCAGTATATGATGGTTTTCTAAAAGACTTTCTTTATTTAATATATGTTATCATGACTCTAGAAATAATAGGGTCAAACCATGACTAATTGGAAGATCAAAATTTATTATATATTTTTTCAATGATCCTTTGGGAATTAAATAAAATATTTCCACTAGATTTATTTCATCTAGTTTTTTGACTGAGGAATCTTCCATAATAAAATAAAATAATTCTATGGATGTACCATGGTGACCAGTGCCTAAAATCATAGAACCATGGTGCATTTTATCATGTATGACGTTGCTTCCTAACCAGGATATTTTCATGATTAGAGAAAAATAACATAGTAAACCTATTAAGGATTTTACTAAATTGATAATATAATATCACTAATAATTTAATCAAAGTAACATATTTTCATATATTATACCATTAAAATGTTGTACTGAAGGATTATAGGGGAAATGTATAGAGATATATTTTTATATAAAAAATATGATATTTTTTTTAAAATTAGTGGAGAAGAGAGTTGAATAACATATCTGAAAAGAGATAAAAATCACAAAATAAAAAACTTCTTGAGGAATGAATAAGATGGAGGAGGAGTATTTGAGAAATTTTTGAAATGTTAAGGGAATTAGAGTTTCTTTAAGTCTTTTACAAGTATGAATAAGATGGAATCCCAGTTTTTTAATAGATGTGAGAAATTCAATATGACTGGTTCTAAAATAAAGAAGAAAAAGTATTTTCTATGAAACTCATACAAAAGTGATTTTCTTCAAATGATGTCCATGTAAATCCTCTTATGGATGTGTTAGTAAATATTAAAAGAACCCATATAAATTTAGTGAAATAATAACCTAAGAAATAATGTTTTAATGGGAATGTGCTACAAAAGGTTGGTTAATTTTGAAATAATGAGTGAGGGATTGAAATGAAGTAAGTGGCCATTGGGAAGTAGTGATAAATACCCAAGAATCATAAGAGGAATAACCTAAAAAATAACACAAACCCACCAATAAGTAGTTTTTTAGTATATTATAATGCATAAACACATTTCAAATTTAATTCTCCTTAGAATATCAAAATACAGGTGGACCAATAAAAAACCATTGTGTCTTATGTGATCGATTAAATATATTATGCCTTACATAGATGGTGAGTATTGGTCAATCATAACTAGACTAACTATTTAAGGTATATACTAGAGAGGTAAAAATAATTACACCATTAAAAGAATATATATAGGGTTACACTACTAATTATGTGGTGAATATCATTTAGGAAAGTTAGATATTAGTGAAAATTTATTTTAATATGAATGGTTACATACCCTGAGCCCCCCTATCTTAGGGTACCTATCATTAAAGTATTTTTGGGGTATCAAAATTAATGTTATTGTATAAGATTCCATTTATTAGATTATTTCACTCATAAATGATTCAATTGTTATTTTTACTTGTATTATATTGTACATTGATATTATGATGGTTTAATGGAAAAGTGATATAATTAGAAGAAGAGGTAAATCTCAAAATCAATTCCATATTTTCGAATAGGTTTTAAGAACATTGAGTCTATATGTAAGAATCCAATAAATCTTTATACAATGTTATGATTTAATTAGAGTGTGAATCGATTAATTAATTTAATGATTCTATTTAATTAACTAAGAAGCCTATCATGCCAACATATATTGGATCTATTGTTGATGATTTATTATAAATTAATAAAAATATATAGATAGTAAAATTGTTATATGATCTATATTAGGTGCTATAAGAGGATAAAATAAAGTTTATAGAATATAATAATTCTCAACAGATTCAAGTGAAAGTGCTAAAAATCAAGGTTTCAATATTAATGAGCTTGAAAAAGTTATTTGTTGAATTTTTTAATGATGTAATTGAAAATAATGATTCCTAGAATAAATAATGATAATATAAGGCCTCCAAATTGAAAAATATAAATTTTTATTACAATTAGAAGATCTTAGACTCAATATATATTCAAAATTTTAAGGAAAAGAAGGATGAACTTGTTTCAAATATAGTGTAAATGATCAAAGAAAAACAAAAAACTACAAAAATATGAGGTTAAACATAAATGTTACATATATAAAATGAAAAAAATGATAGAGAAAATAATATACTTAATAATCTCCCTAATAATTGGATGATGATATTTATAAGGGAAATACACTTAATGAAAATATGTATACTCATCATGAGACAAAAAGAGAAATAATAGAGTAACTTAAAGAAGATTTGGTTTCATGTCTGATGTTATTTGGAAAATGAAATTCCAATGGTATGTACATACTAAATGGTTCATTAAATTTTTATCATTATTATCCTTTGGTAGGTGATAATAAAATCAATAGATGGTATATTATATCAAAGGTTAATAATTAATGAATTTTTATTTCACAAAGGAAAAATTTCATTTTAAAAGCCTAATGTTTTCATTTTGGAACCCCTTTATGGAATGAGATAAAGAATAAAACAATTCATGTTTATAATGTT